>NW_004624761.1:10495750-10528549 GCF_000247695.1 Heterocephalus glaber
TGGGAGGGGCAGGGGAAAGGAAAGAAGGGAAAGGAAAAATGATGAGAGATGGAAAAAATGGAAAATTTTTTTTCTTTCTATGAAGAAAAAAATGTAAAAGGTGATTGAAACCAATAAATGATTGTGGTTTTAGATAAAGTGGTTAATAGAAACCTGCATGAAGGAAATATAAGATGTAAGTTTCAGTTTTGAACTGGATAATTAGGGAAAGCCTTATTCAGCAAGTAATATTTGAATACATTATTGAAGGAGGTGAGGGAAGTAGCCACGCATGTGTTTGGTGACATAAACTGGGAATAGAGGTAAAGAGAGAATAATAAATGTTAAGCCACTGCAAAGACATTGATGCAGTGGGTCCAATACTGGGATCTCCTAAAATTTGTCCAAGCCCTAATCTCCAGAATAACTAAATGTGAAATTATTTGCAAATAGTTTCTTTACAATTATAATAAAATTAAAATCTCAAAATGAGAGTATCCCATATTTACAGTGGGTCCTAAATCCAATGACTTGTGTTCTTATAAAGGACAGTTAGAGAATTGAGACCTCAAGTTCCTCAGGGCAGAAGGCCAGGAGAAGATGGAAGCAGAGACAGGAGCCATGAAGTACCAAACCAAAGTTTATCTGGAGTTAACAGGAGCTCCACAAATGCAAGAAAGGACTTTTCTTTAGAGCTTTCAAATGGTTGACACTCTTCTTACACCTTAATAGTTGATTTATGTCCTCTTCACTCATGCAAGAATTTCTGTTGTTTTAACACAATTAATTTGTGGTAGTTTGTTACAGCAGCCCTAGGAATCTAATACAAGAAATATACTGGGGCTGTTACTGTTGTTCCTCACTAGTACTTTGTTACTCTTTATTGACCTTTCCAAATATTGATGACTTTGTTCTGTGAAAATCCAATGCATTAAATATTGTTCTGTACATATCCATCTGACTCAATAAAATGTGAAATCTGATAACACAGGGGCAGTTTTTGAAATGTTTTCATTTTAATTAAATATGATTTCATTTACAACTATAAATTACAGAAAACATATTTAAATTATTTTCAAATTTCCAATAACCCTGAAGAGGTTGTCATTTGATATACTATCTTCCTAATACTTATACCAACATTTTTGATAATATTATAATTAACATAAACTTTTAGTATCTTCCTTTTTCTTCTAACCATGAACACTTTACCAAATAATTAAGCATTATACAAAACATGATTTTTATGGAAGCATAGTGCTTTATTCTTTGAGTGTACTGTAATTTATTAGCTAACCCTCTAGTACTGAAATTTAGTTCTTTCTAGCAGTTTCCTATTAAAAATAACACTATGAGGACATTCCCAAAATAGCCTTAGAATCAATTCAAATCCCAGTTCTGTCTGATAGTCTTCCATTTTTGAATAATTAGTTATTCAATTTTTATATGAGTAAATTAGTAATATAATACAACCAATATAATAGAACATTTTGAAGCTTAAAGATAATTTATACAAAGCATTTGAGCTCAATGCCCACAGTGACCTAAAAATTGTTCATCTATAATAGTAGCTAGGAAATGGTTGGTGGAGTGGATGAATAGGCAGTGCAAAGAAGATTTAGTCAAAATTTCTATAAAATACTACAAAGATGGATTCCTGTCTTCATATATTTGATTAAATTTGTACAATATGAAAAATCAGAAGTACATCTTGAGCCAAATTATGGACTTTGGTTAATGAGGCAATGTCAGAGTCAAGTTTATCAATTGTAATAAATGTACCACTTCATAAGCAGATATTGATAATAAATGGGTTGTGCATGAATAGGGACAGGGGATTTTACAGGGAATCTCTATTACTTCTACTGAATTTTTATTTTGGATTTAAAACTGCTATAAAAAATACAGTTCTGTGTCCTGGCTGCCTCATACTATGGATTCTCGACCATATCCTTCTACAGTATACATTGGTTGTGACATTCTGGTAGAGATGTTTCTAGTTAACCTCAAAGATCTGCTGCTGTTATGATTTTCCCCTTGAACTTATTTCACTTTTCAGGAGAAATTATTTCAACCTTGTGAAATAAAGAGGTTATGTTTGCTTATATTCCAGCAATGCTGCAAATTCCATGCCTTACTGATTCTTCCCTAGGTTTAGTTGGCATCAACTTCATGAAGAGTACTCTCCTATAGCAAATGTCCTCATTGTTGCCATAAATACACAACAAAGTATATAAGGTACATGTATGGTGATAAATAAACCCTAGGGAAAAAGATTTGGAAGTCAATTTTATCCTTACCTAAATATTAAAAATCATGTATAGATGACATAAATCCATAAACTCAATAATACCTGGGTACCAGGATTGTGTTTCCTCTCTTGTCTTCCCCTGCTTCTAGCATGGTGTTATCCTTGTAGAGTTATATCAATCCCAGACTGCTGCAGTCCTATCCATTTTTAAAAGCCTTTCTCAAATGCTACTTTTGATATCTTGTCAACCACATTTTAAACCCTAGGATTTAAATTTTTTAAAAGACTATTTATATCACACAACTCTATTGCATATATTAGATCACACTCTCATTCTACAAATATTTATAAAACCTTGACACCTGGCAAGACTTAAATCAGACTCTAGAGAACAAAGAGCAAGCAGAGCAGACCTAGGTCAGGTCATATAGACCAGTAGAGAATTAGGCATCACTCACAAAACCCTAAATGTTATTTGTGAAGAAGATACATAAAGTTCTCTATAATTTAGAAGGAGAAGAAAAAATGTACATATTATTACATAATTAGCACATTATCAAAGACTGTTTTGTTCATTAACATCCACAAACAATGAGCATAGTGGCATATGTATTGTAAATAATTTCAAAATATTTACTGAATAACAATAATCAAAGAAAAAGAGACTAAAATATGATAAGGATTTCACTATACATAAGGATATTATTTATATATAAGAACTAAGATGTGAGAATGATCTGTCTCCCTACTTTCTATTACCTTTTATTTTGCTCTTTATTTTTCCTGGGGGCTTCCTATACAAGAAAAACCATGTGACATTTTAGCTCATGTGTCCAATTATGGACTCATTATGGTCTCAAGGTGCATCCATTTTCCTCTTACTAGGAAAGGAGATCAAAAAAGGAGGGAGGAGGAGGAAGGGAAGGGAAAAGAGTTCAAAAAAAGGAGCTGGGATGTGTTAGCTACATGTACTAACTCTACACAAGGAACGTAGACATTATGTACTGCAAAACATCCACAAAAGAGGGGAAGATCAAAGGATGTGAGAAAAGGGAGAGAGGAAAGGAAAGGGAAAGGGGATGAAAAAAGGAATGAAGATGTTTTACTTCCCAAAAGGAAGGTAAATATTATGTACTAGAGATATGTACTAATACTTTAAAATAATAAAAAATAAAAAAGATTATCGTATGCTTTCTATAGTCATATAAATGGAAAATATAGACAGGCTTTTCAGTGGGTTTTTACTGTGTTGAATTTTTACATTCAGCAGAACTGGTATGGCTAAAATAGTTTTTCAATTCTTGAGTTGTGCTCACCTGTAAATGGCCATTTGTGTGTGTGCTACACTTTAAATTTATTATAGATCATGCCATTGATCTTTGAGAAATGGGCTATAGGAATTTCTCTTTAAAAACCTAACCACATGTGTAATTGAAAATGTTGCAGAGTCTCTACTGTATTCCCCATTAGATCTTCCTTTGAATTAAAATTGAGCTGATAGGACTAGTTCAATACCTCCCATACAAGTACTTAGACTTATTTGGGAAATAGGTCAGAGTTCTAGAGAACAGCTGATGTCATTCACGAAAATTATGTTCCCAGTTCTTCTTTATGCATTACTGGAAAGTTAAGAATCAAATTATATTATGATATTAACATATATTTAAATTAAACAGAAAATAAGCTGCTAAAAGTATTCTTAGATTATTTCCATTTGTTGTCATTTCTGATACTTTCTTAGCTCAAATATTCAGAAATGAACATAATTAATATATTTTCTATTTTGAATCTACATGACAGGTTTCACAACTACCTTCTTAGTACCATCACAGAGTGGAAAAAGACTGAGTTAATTGGTAATATTGGGAAATAAGGAATGACCTAGATTAAAAAGATAATATAGGGAAGGACTGAAGAAAATTTGGTGGCTTAAAGAGAAGTTGGTAAGCTTGAGAAAAATGAGGTTAGAAGCATCTGATCTTGGTTGTCTTGGTGAATATTGGTATGCATCCCCGTTGAAAGAAAGAGGGGAGGGAAGGACAGGAAAGAGGGACGGAAAGTGGGAAAGAAGAAGGAAAGGAAGGAAAGGGGAACAAAAGGAGATAGAAAAAACACAGCAAATGATGAGTACAGATTTACTAAAACTGAAAGCTAATTTAAAAATAAGTGGTATTTTTTCCGTATTATTTTCCATGTAGGGAGAACTCAAAAGTTAGGAGTATGGATAATATTCCATTTGCTAATTAATTTATCCAAATAAATGAAATAAATTGCTCATATCATTAAGACAGGAAATCATTTTACCACTTGGAATAGGTGCCTATTCCAGGTTAGGCTAGTATTTCTCACCAGAATTTGGTGAAAAAAGCTCTTTCCTTTTTGTGCTTATATTTTAAAAGAATGTGTCCCCAAATCCTTGAAAAGAGCTTCTCAAGAGGCTTTTACTCATATTCACATCTCTAAGGTCCAGAGAAAGAATTTAATTGAAAGCTATCTGGAGTAAGTGCCCTGACAAAGAAGAGACAATTGAAGATGTTGGTCCACAGTTTAGTCCTGCTGAAGGCACTGTGCGGCCATTCTTGAGAAATGAGAGAGGATTACAGGGCCCGCCGATTCTCCACACCATTCCCGATGGAAGCAAAACTATACACCATGGTGGAAAGACCAGAGAAAAAGGAAAATAATTGAGAATAACTGCAATTTGAATGAGTTCTCCACCTATATGCTGGTACACAAGCAGAGGAAGAAACTTAGGACTTGAGAATCTAAAAACCTAAACTATATTATTAAAGGAAGAATATCTGAAAAATTAGGAACTGATTTACTGCTAAATTGTAGAAGTTTGTTGTAAGATTCTTCTATTTGTGATTGTCAGAGACAGCATAGGGCATCTGAATTTCTTATGGACGTGTGAACTACCATCAGATCAGCTGGACCATGAGCACCATGTTGGGGAGTGGCTTTATCATATCCAGAACAGGTGGCATAACCTCCTGTGATGTCTCTCCACATGAAGCTGGAAGCCTTTTCAAGGACTCTGTAGGTGGGTTATGGGACCACACCCCTATGTAATCATATATTTTCTTTGAAATCAAAGAAGTGCTACCAGTTACTATGTCGCCATACTTTGGTGGTAGATGGTATGAAGTACGGAAACTTGTATTTCACCATGAGGGGAACATGTTGACATGGGAACCTATGATGTGCATGCCACAGCAGGCTGTTTCATATCATTAAAAGCTCCAGAAGGTTTGCAATCACTTGAAACATTTACTAAGATAGCTGATACATAAATTATTTTCATTTTTTCATCTCTTACTTTTTGCTCCCTATTTAAAGTATGTGATAATGTCTTATTATTATATCCTTTTGACATAATGTGCCTTAAGTGGATTTATGGAACTTCAAGATTTCTTCAGATCATATTCTGGTAAAAGGAAAAATTATCACTGTCCTAACATGGTTTTGTGAAACTATTCTGTATACAAGTAAAAGAAAACTTCTTTTACCATTTCTTTTCAAATTGGTGTGGAGAAAATGACATTAGATAGATTAATGAATGCATAATATACGCCAATGTCTTTCAGTTATATTTAGAGACACCATCTGATAAAGTTTATAATAGGATGCTGAACTTTCAAAATAAATCTAACTTTAGCCAGGACAAGCTGGTAATTTACATTGGGATATGATCGATATTGAAACTCATTTTCTCAAGATTCTGTGATAGTACTAAACTTCATGACTTCCCACAGAGTATGATACTGCTGCAAGTGAACTGCCTTAAAGGAGTAAAGAATTCCAGGAGTTTTCTCCTTCCTCCAAGCTGTCATAATGGCCTACAAATCTTGGTTCAAAGAGCAATACAGTATTGGGATTTTGCCAGTAGTCATATGTATCTCTCCCCAGTATTAAAAAATAACAATAAAATGAATCCATAGATTCTCTCAGTGCACTATGAGTTGAACTTGATTTCGTGTGATTTTTTTTTAATCTGCTCTCTACAAGCTCTCCTTTGCCGAGACACAGGAGGTTTTGTAGTCTCCCAAAATTAATATCAGTACAGAGTGTATAGCTAAAATCTTTGAAAAATTTGGTTATTTCTTCTTCTTAGTGCACCAACACTCTCATACATAATGACAGGTATATTTGTGGAAAGCCTACATAAACATCTATTATATATATTTATGGTAATGTTGTGGATTCTTTCCTCAAAGAAACTGCTTTTTCTTTAATAGAATCTCTGGTTTCATGGCTTAGTTTTGGTTTTGCCTGGAAAATGTGTAATTTTATGATTCTACTGTAGCTATTTAAGTCAATTATTTTAGCTGCAAGAATTTCAAGATTTTCTGTTATATAAATGAAACTGTACTTTAGTATGCTTCCCAAGTATTTTATTCATAGGGTAATCAATTAGCCATCATGAAGGATTTCTGCTAGTCAAGGCATTTGAATTACCCTCATGTCCATTTTACATTAAAATTGATGTTTCTACCTTGTCTTTGCTCTTCAAAATTGTCATTTTGACCTGTGTTCCTTAGAGATTTACCATCTCCACTGAAATCAGGGATATTATTGCAAAGATGACATTCCACAGAATTATACCAGACCTACAAAGAAACAACCACAGACAGTTTTTAAGGATGTAGGTGTTCTTACAAGGCTTCTTAATGTTTTTAAAAAGAAGATATGTTCTTAGCATTTTTATGGAATCCAAGTACTAAAATTTATAATTGGTTTACCCAGGGGAGCTACACCAATGCAGTATCTGCTCATAATGTGATCACATTGCTTCTTATGGGTAAGTATTAATCTCTTAACTCTTTTCATTTTAGATATTGTTATCTGGAATTCTATCAGGCTGCAGTTCTGCAAAGCCATATCCTTTCACCAGCACTGAACTAGAATGGAAAGCTACCACTGAGCTTCTTAATGCCGTTTGCTGCTCATACATTGTATTTCCACTAAGATAAAAATCATTAATTTTATAAGCTTCTTTTAAAAAAATTTCTTCATCTACCATATACTCTGAAGGTTGTGGGTAATTTTAGTTATTTTGATCCAACTACGTTTTCCCAAGCATTTAAGATCTATACTAGTTGTCTTAGTTCCTTGTTGCTGATTTATAATATCTGGTACCCACAACTTAAAAGAAGGGAAGTTTATTTTGGCTCACAGTTTGTAGAGATTCCAGTCCATAGTTATCTGGCTCCAAGGCAGGGCAGTATGGCAGAGGAAAAACAGTTCATGGCATGTCAATGAGAAGCAAAGAGCGATCAAGGCAGGAAGGAGGGAGACTGACCCTTCCAAGCCATGCTCATAGGAGCTCACCTCCTCCAACCAGTCTTCCCTGCCTGGCATCATATGTAGCTATAAGCTCATCAGTGGGATAAACCAAGACTGAGTATCATGCACTCATGATCCAGTCAACTCCCCAAACCCCACCTATGAATGCATGAGGCTTTGGGGGCGACATCTACATCTAAACCATCATATTCTCCCCCTAGCCCCCAATACATGCATGTATATTTCTTTATGCAATATAGATTTTTAATCCCTCGCTAAATGTTGCCACAGTCCTAACAGTTTCAGCTTTGTTGAAAAGTCTAACTCTTTAATCCCTTATTTATTTTTCTTTTTTTATAATATTTCTATATTTCTTGGTACTTGTGGTTAAATTGGTCACATCAATAAGAGTAAATTATCAAAAATATTCTCCTCAGTGTTATATTTTCTCATATATTTAGGTACACATTAGGTTATTTTTAAGTTTATGTTCATGTAGAATGCTGGACTATTAGATAAGAATAAACATTTATATCACTTTCATCCAGAGGAATAAATATCAATATAACATCTTCCAGAAAAGCATTTTATCCTTTAGAAATGGTTAAAGACATTGTTACAGAAGATTTTTTATTCTAATCTTTAAAAACTTCTGTTATGACAGATTACCAGGTGGGATATTAAAATATATTTAATAACAAATAACACGGTATATTTGAATATCATTAAATTTCATGGAAAATACACATTTTGCAAAATTTTATTGCATTTTCTAAGCTGAATTTCTTTTTAGCCCTTAAGTGAAAAAGAATATGTAATGCTTTATAACATTTATACAGAAAGTGGAAATTGTTCATCAAAAAAAATGACAACTGTTTGTGAAAACATTCTTATTAGGCCACTGATTTTTGTTGTTATTGTTAATAAAGAACACAAAAACTTGTATTTAGTTGAGTGTCTTAGTCACTTTCTTGTCACTGAAACACAATACCCAACACTGGACACTTAAAGGGACTACCGGTTTACTCTGGCTCATGTTTCAATTCATAGTTCCTTGATTTCAAGTCAGGACAGCATGGCGGAAGGGAATAAGGAGGAGACCCACTCATTGCATGATATCCAGAAAACAGAAGAAGGATCAAAGGAAGATCCAGGAAGGGAGATATAACCTTAGATATAACTGGACAGTGATCCACCTCTTCTGAACTAGCCCCACCTCCTAAGAGCAAGTTAGCTATTCTGCCCAGTAATCCAATCACCTTGCAGAAGTTCTATCTATGATCACATACGAATTTAGGGGGAAATCTAGACATAAACCATAACAACAGGCTTGTGTTTTTAAAAAGATAAAATGTCATAACTTATTTCTGTTCTATTTAATTTTCTACCTTTAACTATGAAAGGAGTGCATAAAATTCATTGAAAGAAGTTTACATTTAAAACACATGACATGAGGGCACCTCTAATTAATTAATACAGGCCAAATAGTATGAAAAGTTACTCTAATTTTATTGATGTTTTGTGACTTGAATCACATTTCTAAGATGAGTAAAATGTATACATTTGTCATTAAATAAACAAGACAGAAACTGGGAGAACTCCATTCACAAAACAATTGATAAGGAAATAGAAACATTAATTTTCCTGATTTGATGGGTACACATTGTATAAATGCACTGAAAGATCACAGTGTACCTCAAAAAAGCCTATAACTATTAAATGTTAATTTTTTTAAAAAACTAAACAAATGGAAATGCTTTCTACATTGATTTGATCTTTATGTGTTGTACACACGTATCAAATTATCACATTGAATCCCTTAAGAAGTCCCATTTGACCCCGCTATTCCACTGCTGGGGATTTTCCCCAAAGAATTAAAAGAATCATACCACAGTGCTATATGTGCACCCATGTTCATAGCACAGTTTGTAAGAGCTAAAACTTGGAAACAGCCCAAATGCCCATCAACTGGAGACTGGATAAAGAAAATGTGTTTTGTTTTAAAAAATGGAGTACTACTCAGCCATAAAAAATAAGAAATTAGAGACATTTATAGCTAAGTGGATGCACATTGAGGCAATACTCTTAAGTGAAATAAATAGGACACACGTGTATAAATACCGAATAGTTTCTCTGGTGTGAGAAAATGAAAGTGTAAAAAAGGACTAAAATGTACAATAGGTAATGTGAAATAGGAAGAAAAGGGGCAAAGGGGAAGGAAGTGGGAGGGCTAGGGGAAAGGATAGAAGGCAATGGAATTAATAGGAGAAAATGGAAAAATAGGAACAAAATCTTTGTAAATAGGGAGGAATGGAGGGGTTGAAGGGAGGGCTGGGCAAGGGTGAAAAATAAGAACCAAGAGAGATTATGTAAAGGTGCAAATTTCCAATGATGAATGTGATTTTATTGTATACCTAAAATGTACCAATGATTAGAATGAATAATCGATAATGCAAAATCGGAAGAAAATATCCAAAGGGGTCGGGATAGTGGGAGGGGCAGGGGAAAGGAAAGAAGGGAAAGGAAAAATGATTAGAAATGGAAAAAAATGGAAATAAAGTCTTTATAAATAAGGCAGGGTGGAGGGGGTGAAGGGAGGGCTAGGAATGGGGAAAAAATAAGAACCAAGATGCATCATGTAAAGGTACAAGTTCCCAATGAGAAATGTAATTGTGTTGTATACCTAAAATGTACCAATAAAAGAATTTAAGGTAAAAAAAAGAAATAACTTCAGTCAGGGAAAAGAATATTAAAATATGAACACATTTAAGATATAAAATGAAGACATTACTAGAAAATATGAAAGTTAGTGGCCAAAATAATGTGCTTGCAATCCTTAGCACATCTTAAATATATATTATTCATTTAATCCTACTGTAGTATCAATGACCTATCACCAATCCCATTTTATTTTATGAGGAAGAACCTACAAGACGGATGGGCTCAGTGTGTTTTTATTTACTTATTTTTTCATGCTTACATAGCTTATGTGGAACTCAGACCCAAACACAAGCACTACTTGACTCCTACTTTCATGTGCTTTAAAAAAAATATATCCTGGGCATAACAATAAAATTGTAACTGTCATACTGACAAAAATACTGATGATGATAAACTGAAAATACATCAATATTTACCTTTAATCACAATTTAATAATAACAATAATCATTCTAGAAATATATTGGCTAAGGCCTGTCAATCCAGCCAACAGAAGAGTATTCCATTTGCAAATATTCCCCAACAATGATTCATTAGTATTTAACATCCCTTCATTCAGAAAGATCTTAGAAGGCATATATAGTATTGTTTGTATGGCAATGTACTGAGTCTTGAATACATTTCTGTTATACAAGTCATTCATTTTCACATTTACTTTCCTTAGAGTGAAATATACATTGAGATTGTAACTGTAAGTTATCCCTCCTACCAAAATAACACAACTGTATCAGTGAGTTGCTAACATTATAATAGTATCACTTATTAGATAAAAGGATTGTACTAGTTCCTGCACTCGTAGATATCCTGTTCACCTCTTTCTCTGGCTTATAATTTATCTGTAACCTTGTGTAATCACTAATTCATCTTTACTGAGGAAAATGAGGTTTCTATAGAATGGAAAACAAGAAGAAATAAAAAATGTGTATTGACCACAATATATGTCTCTTGGATATTTAGAGAATATATTCTTTGGATAATTTCTATGAACTATTGCATTTAACCATCTATGAAGAAACTTGTCCCTAATTCTCCTTCATATTCCACAATCTGCACTCTTCTTGGGGAAAAAAATGTTCCAAAGAATTTATAGGAGAAATCCTTCTAAAGTTGCTGTACTTGCTTATGCTGGAAATCAGAAACTAGGTTCAAATAAGAAGACAGCACTAAAAAAAAAAGGCAGAAGACAAATAAAGGGCTGAAAACAAGGCCATTACAAGGAAGGAAAACCCATCATTGCAAGGCATTTGTCCGTGAGTAACAAGAAATTAGTAACTCTTTCAGAATATGATGCATGGAGATACCTTTCATGATCAGAGGAACACAGCACTTTATACATGGTAAAGCAAATTCCTTCACTGTACCCAAACCTAAAGAGTAGGTGTCAAGGATGTATAATATATAGTATGTGAATTTGGGAGCACATCAAATTTGTCATCTGGTCACTCAGTAACACAGATGGTTCCAACTTCTACAGAGACATTAGAAGTACAAATTTGGGTCACTTCAGTAAAATCATAAACACAAGCAGATGCATTAGAATCTAATTCTATCTAAACAAGGATCTTTGGAATGTGAGAAAAAAGATAACGGTATATCATCCAATTTTTCTACTGTTATGGTCCAAATGAACAGTTTCTTCTCTGAACTCTCCTAACAAAATTGGAGGTGTTTGGGTGTTAAAGCAAAGAAGCAGGAGATACTGTTAAAAATAAATATAAATGTGCTAATCCAACATCCATTTAAATGCTGTCCTACCTAATGTTGGTATCTTTGTCACTTTTTCTCCAACTTTTCAAGCTAAATCCTATTGCTTCCTTTATACAACTTGCTTATTTACTGTTTAAGAAAATTTGAAAAAAAAACATTATTTTCATGGTATCTAAGGGTTAGAAATTTTGGAAAGCTTTAACCATAAAATCTTGCTAGAGTCCCTTTTGGGTGCAGGCAAACTATCATGCATGGCTACAGTCAGCTGAACTTTGGAGCACAAGATTATACTTCTCAGATGACTTGCTCACATGATTGGAAAGTTGAAACTGGTTCTAGGGGAATGGTCTCAATTCCTCTCCACATTGTCCCCAAGCTCCTAAAACAGTAGCACACCATTGGGGGCATGATCTTTGGTCAGTAAGAAGCACCCAGATTGCAGTAGAAATTGACAAATTACTCTCAACTGGTTACACGAATGTAAGACATTTCTACATCAAAAGATATCAACTCAATAGTTGACTTGGATTAATGAGTTCCTCTGACATTTTGATGGGTAATAAACCATTTCTTATGCTCTAAATGTTAATCAAAAGATGACTAAGCAAGTTATAGGAGTGTGAATTCATTAATGGAAATTATGAGATAGTCATTTTAAAACTTGTCTTAATCTTCATCATGATCTGGAATTTCTACAATTTCCCTCATTTTACAGTAGACATAAACCTAGAAGTGAAATTCTGCAATATTAAAGGGAACCAAAATCACAGGAATTTACTAATCTATTGAGATAATGTATTTTAAAAGTTTTGTTGTTACACTTGCATGTGGATGTAAACAATAACAAAAAAAAGTGTGGATCCATTTGGCCAAGAGAGTCTTGGCAAAATATTTATTTTAAACTATTGTTTCTGATGTATTAAAGAGAATATTCCAAATCAAATCTTGCACTCCATCTTAATTTATTCATTTTTCTTTTTTTTATATTGAAGATTTATTTATTTCTGTATTTAATCTTTTTGGGAGATAGTCTCACAATGTAGCTCAGGCTGACCCTCAAACTTAAGGGGACCCTCAGCCACCAAAGTGTCCAGACACTGGATGTGTTCTACCTTACTTGCCAGGAGTCCCTTTATGCTCATTCCTTGACAGTCTATGCAACACTAACTTCAGACATATGCGCATGAATTCACTATTCCATCGTCACTGATACACTATAGACATCCGTCACAATTTTAAAGAGGAAAGGTTTACTTGGTCTTATAGTTCAGTTCATAGGTTGGCACGGCAGAGGGAGATAAACAGAGGAGAGTGAGAGACCGAACCTTCTAGGCCACGCCCCCAGTGACCCACCTCCTCTGACCTCACCTCATTTCCCTGCATCACATTGAGCTGTAGACTCAGTAGAGAAGTCCGCTGATGAGTATCATACACCCATGATCCAGTCACTTCTGAAAGGCCTACCTGTGAGCACAGGAGGCTTTGAGAGGAACTCTACAGAAGAAAGATATGGTCACCAAGCAGGGGATTCACACAACTGTCACATCTAAACCTACTTCAATAGTGATACTCTTCTGTGGTTTCCCAGTTACCACTGGGCTCCAGCGTATACAGTTGGCACAACATGCACCAATCACAGGAGTAGGTACAGATCTGGACCAGAAGGGATGGCCTTATGTCCATCAGTACCAGTGCCAATTTAGCACAGACCTGGTGAAATTTCTCAGGGTGCACAAACTTTGTAGGAATCTTGGACTCATAGCTCTCCAGTGGGGCAGGATACAGCCCCTTGGTTAACTGGCTCAGTGCGGTACACTCATGCAGCAGGACCTGAAGGATGCCCGGGGAAATGGTGTTCCCATAGCAACTGAAGGTCTTGAACTGGGAGCAGCAGCTCAGGGGAGGCAAGATGGCAAGGAGCTGGGCATCTGTGATGTCACAGTTTTGTAGGACCAGGGTCTCCAGGGTGCTGGCCAGTTTGTTTAGCAGAGCCTGGAGGGTCTCCAGGTTGAATGACTTCATTGAGAACTTCTTAAGACTCAGGGACTTCAGCTTGCTTGTGCTTGGACATTGGGCCAGATGCTTTAGGTCAGATTCCTTCAGTGGACTTGAACTCAAGGAGAGGGCCTCCAAGGGGGTCTGGCTCCTCAAGATTTTGTGCAGAGGTCCTTCCAGGAAGAAGACGTCATCTATACGCAGCTCCCCGAGACTTTGCATCTGTCCTAAGTTAAAAGCATAGATGCGGGAATGCCACTTGTTTTTCCAGGCTGAAGTATATACTTCTGGGCTCAGGCTACTGAAGTGAAATGTGTGAAGGTTCGTCATCTTCTTGAGCTGAGGAACAAATGCTTTCATGCTTTCCCGACCCCAGTCACTGGACACGTACAGCTTCTGGATAGAGTCCAGTTGCACAGCACGAAGAAGCTTCAGGATTGTAAAGACAGCATCAGACTTGATCATCACCTCACAGCTCAGGTGTACTGAAGCTTTTCTCTTCCTGGCCCACTTCAAGAGACAGAGTTGTAATTCATCACGGGTGGCACAAGACCTAATCCAGGCTTCAAAGCAAAGGTGCACAAATATTGTCAAGGTCGGCTTCTTCTTCCTCAACCCAGGCTTTCCTGCTTCCTTACTGCTGGCATCTTCTGAGTGGGCAGCACTCATGGCTCTGGGCCCTACAGTCCAGAAGTCCCGGTGTACATCCCTCCAATCCAACATCTGCAGTCTCCACCTGTGGTGAACCTTCTGGGACAAATGAATGTCAATTCCATCCAGTAGGGCTTGCAAGGTCCATAGGTTTCTCCGTTTCAATGTGATTTCTCCAAACTGAGGGTGTAAGGTCTTCGGTTTCCTCAGAGTCATCAGGCTCCTCAAAGGGAGGCAGGGGAAAGGCCAGGCCTGTACCATCACCTTTAGGA
Organism: Heterocephalus glaber; assembly: GCF_000247695.1. Next base: position 10,510,611 of record NW_004624761.1, read on the forward strand.
CCTCATTGTGTTCCCCCATGAAGGCCTCCATGAAAATTTCATGGAAGATCAGGGAGGGCAGGTCATGCAGAGCAGTGCTGGCTGTGGTCTCACTGTTCAGCAGGCTCTGCTTGGTCAGCTCATAGAGAGTCAGTGGGCTCTGTGTAGTCATCCTGAGAAACTCCTGTAATCAAAACAGTCTGGAGGCTGAGGCAGGAGGATCACTGTGCTTTCAAGGCCAGCTTGGACTACAAAGGGATATCAAGGCCAGTCTGAACTATAAGCTGAGCCTGGTGCAGATAAGGGTGATGGAGCTGCAGGATTCTAGCAGGACCAGGCGCTGACTGGAAGCTCCAGGACTCTCAATTTTCTTAAACACTACCACTCAATAGTATAAAATTCATATGTCAAAATGATTATTATGCTAATAAGCAATGAATTTCAACATTTAATGAAATTTAGCTCCAACTTTTCTCTGAACAAAGTCTGCCAGAGGGCAATAAAATAGCAACAGAGATTAAATGCGGGCTTCACTTGAAGAACAAGGGTTGTAAATTGTACTGAATCCTGCTGAATTAATCATATTGAATTGATATACAGAATCCACAGTGTCCCTTTGCAACAATCCCTATCTCTAGCTGCCTAAATGAACAGACTTTTCTCTTTTTGATGAAATTTCTTCATCGATATGGGCCAATTTATCTTGGCAAAATTAGATTATATTTCAGTTTGTAAGAATTTTGTAAAACTCATTAACTCTTTCCTTTGGGAGATGCCTAGATCATTATATTATCTCCATCTTTTTTCCTGCAATTATAATGTCTCCATGTTATTTCCCATTTAGTGATTTTTATGTATACAATCACACTTATATTTGCCCAAATATAATGTGACCACATGATTTTAAATGCCAAATCAAAAAGGAATTGGGGTTTACATTTGGTACTGCAGTATCTATATCATGGTCCTAATTTGTAGATTTTTAGACAATGTGAAAATGCAAGAGCACATATGATACTTTAGTTTAGCTAAGGCAAGTGCCTAAAATTGTGGGAAGTAATAAGATTAACTTAGCCTGCTAATTATACTTTTCCTCAATTTTAGAACATATTTAACTTTTATTTTGTGAAAGAAAAATAGTGCTACTAATATGAAATTGAAAAAAGTCCATTTTTACAAGTTTTCTGAACTTGTAGTCTGATTTATGGTTCATACAAATGGACTCAATGCTAATAAAGTTATAACATATAAGATATATACAAATACCCAATAAGGACTAAGATCCTGTGACAACTATTACAAGCAAAGCAGCATATTTCTGCCACTGAGAGTTGGGAAACTAATTTCTCTTTTGGAAAAAAAAGCTTTTGTTTTCATTTCCATAATTAGTATAAGAAGGCTAATTATTTTCAGATTTTAAATGTTTAAATGAAATGAATTAATGCATGACAATGATTGCAAATAGAACAGTATCAGTAAAAGAATGTTCCTATTATTTCTTAAGTAAAAGTTCTATTTTAATTCTATCAAATTAATTTCAGTGACTAGAGAAGACGGAATATTGTGATGGCTTATTAGCCTTTATTCTTTCTCCAAAAATATTAAATAGTAGTCAAGTAATAAATTGTTATTTCATGGATTCAGCTTTGCATTCTTGTTTTTCACATAAGCTGTTCCATGTAGCTTAACATTTAAGTGCTTAAAATATAATGAAGCTTCTCACTCAAAGCTAGCTCACATCTAGAGACCACCCCAAAGGAACTAAAGACATCATCTTACAGTGATCCATGTATATCCATGTTTAGAGCAACACAATACATAATAGCTAAATCTTGGAAGAAGCCTTGGTGTCCATCACCAGATGAATAAAGAAAGTATAGCCGAGGATTTAGCTCAGTGGCAACGTGCCTGCCGTGTGAGCACAAGGTCCTGAGTTCAATCCCTGGTACTGCAAAAAAACAAAACAAAACAAACAAACAAACAAAAAAACCCAACCAAACAAAAAAGAAAGTATAGTATTTTTACACAATGGAGCAATACACTGCCGCAAAGAATGATGATCCATTTGTAGGAAAAGAGATCCACCCAAAATGTTAAGTAAAATAAGACATACAAACTTAAATATCATATGATTTCTCTTATATGAGAAACCAAATCACAAATAAAGATCAAAATAGAAGACAGATAATAGGAAACAGGGAGATAGATCTTTTGTAAAAGGAAAAGGGACTAAGAGATAGAGGGAAGAAGAAGATGTGGTGGGGAAATGGAGGAGAAAGAATTAAGATATATTATGCACACGCACCTACTCCCCACAAGGAATGTAATTATTATGTACTATAAACATACACTAATAACAAATTGAAAAAAAATACAATTAATTTATCAACTTTTACATGACTGCAAAAATTTTCCCTAATATTGATCTGATGAAGAAATATATATGCAAGCTTTTATTAACAAAAGAAAATTTTAAGCAAGATTAAAGATGAAAAAAAGGCAATAAAATCTTTCATTTTTCACCCTGTCTTTTTAAAAGGTATAGTGAAGCTAAACTCCGATAAATGTATCTGATATCACACAAAGTTAATCAGAAACTCTTTAAAAGTACTTTCTTGTTATTAGCTTGAAAATTTTTTGTCACAAGATTTAATGTATTTATGAGGTAATAAAAATATCTTGTATCTATTTGCAACTAATTATTCTGAATTTTTAACCGAGTACATATCTTGACATTGTGAAACTGAATTTAAACTAAAGGGAATATATTAAAAAATGAAAGAGCAGATATTGTCCTACATAAACTGCAATGAATATGTTCCAAGTGGCTTTGAAATATCATAATGATAAACAGAAGATAAATGGAGATAGCATTTCATTATTGATAAGAAGATTAGAATCCAAAGTTGTACACAGGTAAGATTTAATAAGGCTTTAAGCAGCAGCAGCAATAATAAGATTGTAGCCAGAAGTATAAGGTCAAGATAATGTCAAAAGACTTTTTATTTTTCTAATATCTCTGTCTGTTTAGTGATTATTCCATGCCCAAGAATGGAGTATACATTTTGACAATCTTGAGTAAACTATGGTCTATTAACTTGGAAAATAACCTTCCCTGCTTACAGTCCCTAGGCCTTTCATAATATTATCTACAATTAGAAATAGATTGTAGGTTTCCTAAACTTGAAATTGTCTTTCTTTAACAATGCACTGCCTTTTCCATTTCTTTTAGTATCCAAATAACTAACATTTTACTTCAGTTTTATAACAAGAACCCAACATAAAATAGCAAAAATATAATTTATAAACAAGTCATTGTTTGGACACAAGTTAATATTTTTATAAATCTGATAATCATCTTGTTTTTTGATCTGTGCAGTTATTCGTATGCCATTTTATTTCCCTAAGTATAATCTTATTTAAAATTAGTAAATAAGTTTATACTTACCACATTCCAGAAAATAGTTGATATTAGATATTACATAAATACCTTCAATATCTGATATATGACAGTACATAAATACCTTCTTGGAATTTTTTTTCAAAATATAAATTTTAGACATATGGCCTGGAGATTCAGATAAAACTTAAGTCATGTAAGATTAAATGTGTATTTTTAAAAAGCATCCCTTAACAATCTGATTAGAGAAAAATCTGATTCTGCATACTATACACTTAGACTTTTGAAGGAATGCTAAATAATTTCAACAACCTAAGATAGTTAAATAAAAATCATTTATGTCAAGCATCTAATATATACATTATAAGACAATATGCTAATTTATTTCCAAAACTCACCTCTTTTCAGTGTTTATCACTTGAGCACCATTTGCTGGTACAGAAAATTTGTAGGTTACTTAAAGGAAAATTGCAAAGGAAGAGTGCATTGGAAGTGACTAATGAACTACACTGGGGATGTCACTGCTATGACCTACTCATGTGGTTAAGGAAGTACAGAATTTTAAATTTACACACACACACACACACACACACACACACACACACAGACCCCTCATCCCGAGTTTTTTCATGCAGTAGTCTCTGCTTTCATCAATAATTTCATTATCGGTCAATTTTCCCATTTGCCTTTTGCACAAAATCTTTAGTTGGGGTGCTCAGTTTCCTGAATTATCCATAGGTCTATTGATCATACATTTATTTTACTTTTTATCCAACTCTACATCTTATTTTACCCTCCTGCGCCCTGTAAGTAACCTTGTAATTTTCTTTCAGCTAGGATTACTTTATCATTTTTTTTCCTCCCTTGAAATAGTTCTGCAACAACAATGGCATCAATAAGTACCTTATGGTGGTCACTCCTATTGTCTCTCTTCCATTCTGCATCTGTTATTCTTTCTTCATGAAAAGAATTCAGTAAAGCATGATAGTTTTCTGACACAATTAGAATAAAAAATGGTTAAATATTTGGAAACAAAGTATATTTGAGCTTTAAATATTATTTTGGTTTTATTTGTAATAAAAAAGTTTTTTTCATTTTTATTATTATTTTTAATCTCTGATTAACTATAATAAGATATAATAAGCCACAAAATAGAAGCAACGTGTTTTGTTATAAACTTTCAAAAAAGCCTACCTAAAAGAGGCTTATTGTTGAGAATTGAAGCCCACCAGGAGAGCAAAGAGTCACTGAAATAAAGACACAACAGACTGCAGTGGTTGATGAGTTGTTGGGGTCAACACCTCCTACCAGAACCAGACTAACCTCAGGGAAAGGTTGGCTCAAACCTGCAGTAGAAACTGTGCAGAGTATTTTTGTAATCCCTTTCTCACTGCCACCTCTTTCCCTCCCTTTCTTCATTCCTTCATCTCTAAATTTTTCTTTAGTTTATGTCATATAACGTTTACATTCGTTGTAGGTATTTGGTACTTGTGGGGAAAAAAAGAAAGGAAGGGAGGGAGGAGAGAGAGAGGGAGAGTGAGACAGAGAGAGAGGAAGAAAGATGAAAGAAAGAAAGGAAGGAAGGAAGTAAAGAAAGGGAAAAAAAGAAAAGAAAAGAAAAGGAAAAGAAAAGAAGGAAAGAAAGAAAGGGAAAGAAGCTCTGTTATGTACCTGGAACAATTCCTGGAGATGAATGTAAACTTCATGCCCTGTAAATGTGTACTAATAAAATTAAAATTAAAATTAAAATGTTTCTATTTCAAAAAATAATCTGTTCATTTATCCTATACGTCATTGTTCTGTTTTGACCAAGATTCTCTAATTTTCAAGTCCAGAAGACAGACTTGCTAGTAGTAGAATTTTTACCCAAAATGAAGTTGTCAGTAAGAGGTGCTGCTGCTACAATCTACTTGATTTATAAAAATAATCCTTTCCAATAACCATTATCTTAAAACAAATATTCAATTGAAATTTCTTTTTTGAAAAACTAACAAAACATTTTTGTACTTAAAAGGAATATTTTACCAAAGGCCACATCATTGAGTTGAATGTGTAGGCTAAATTTTGGCAAATCCAAGTATAGTACTTTGTATGATACGCATATGGATGTGTGATTTTCATAAATATAGATGATGCTCTAAATTATAAATGATGATTAGCTTAAGCTTCAATGCTATGAAAATTCTACTTAGGTATGTTAGAGACAATTTCTGATGTAATAATATTCTGAACTGGTTTTTGAAAATAAAATAGATGTGGAATAAGTTCCAGAAAAATCTTACAAAATTATAAAATTTCTCTCTTTAGCTCTGTATGGAATCATTCCAAGGACTTATGAAATTAAATTAAGAATAATCTTGCCTGAGCCTGCTTTCCCTATGTTGTACTTGCCAACAGTCCTGCTATTCTGTACACGTGCTTCTAATTGGAAAAAGCAAAGAGGTACTTTTTCTATACCATAGAAATGATCACAATGTTTATTAAAATAATCACTCATAATTTCAGCTATAATTTCATAATTTCAAGTACAGACTTGAGCTACTTATACTTGACTAGAGAGACCAGATGTGAGATCAATATGTATCTTTATGATTGTGTCTTACAGCTCTTACATCTAAAGGCTATGTGCTCAGACATGGAGTTCTAGACATGAACATTGTCAAGGTTCAGAACTAGAACATCTCGCAGTCTCATCCCTGAGGTCACGGGGGCATTATACTCTGGGGAACTCGTCCTTTGGTGGTTAGCAGTTTTCTATACTACTAGGAAGCAGGATCAAGTGAGAGGCAGGTCACTGGGGCCAGGACCTGAAAGGGTGTATCTTCCTGCTGGTTCCTCCCTTTTTTTCTGCTTTCTCATTTCTGTGATGGGAACAGCTTTCCTCCACTCAGGCCCTTCTCCCCTGCCATTTCTGCCTGGGAGATGGGTCAGCAGGGACTACAATTTTGAGCCAAAATACTCATCTCTTCAAGTTGTGGTTTTGGGGATTTTTTTTTTTTTTGTAATGAGAATGTGACTGAGAAAAACAATATAAAATTAGAAAGATTTCTTTTTCCAACTGATACAATATAGGAAGAGAAACAATATGAATCTTCAGATAATCACAGAATCACATTAAATGAGATACTTGGTCATCTTTAGTGTTGTATATTTAAAATGAAAGAAACTAAGCCCCTAGAATCATATAAAAATTATTCTGTGGCGGTAACTCTATACAGAGTTTTGAACCTCTTGGTTTATCACTATAGATGCATGAACCATATTAAATTTGAATACCATTGTGAGCTATTTCTTCAACTTCCTTATTATAATGTTTTGCTTTTGTGTAGAGCAGAAATTCAAGAAATGACAGTGACTTCAGGGAAAATCACTTAAGCAAGAGGCACCTTGCTTACAATTGCTGACAAACATTTAGCATAAAAATATAGGGCATAGATAGAGACAGGCAGACTAAAAAAATGATCAAATTAATGGAGAGATAACTATATATATAAACAAGTAGGGACATTTATAATATCTTTTATATGCAAAACAAATATTACCCATGACATATTTTTATTGGTATAAGAAGATTAACCAAAAATGTCTTAATATATTTGAGTTTATTTAGTAAATACATAATCCTTAGTTTCCATCCATATGCCAAACTTTTTCATCAATAGAGAAACATAAAAATAGACCAAAATATCCAAAAGCATTCTCCTGTGGAGATGACATTTTCATAACTGAAGATTAACAGAAAATAAGGCCCAAATGCCTATGTGTGCACATATATGCATACATTGGGTGGTGAAATCGAGAGATAGTGTAAGCAGAGCATAGGGATAGCAGCGGGGTGCAATACACAGCTGTGTTAGGTATTCACACATGCATACTTTTATGTAGATATGTGATATGTGTATATTATATATGTCATCTTTATGTAAGTATATTTGAATGTTTAATGGTTATGTATATGGAAACAACAAAGAGGAAAAAGCATAGTAAAATATAAGTTATGTTGGGCTGACAGTTTATTTTATATAGAATGATATCAGAAAAATGGTTTTGGGGAGGGGTTTGTAGGTTTTACTCTGGTATTAGGGACTAAATCCAGGGCCTTCACACGGACCTTTATCTCCAACTCTTTTATTATTTTTTACTTTCTCGAGACAGGGTCTCTGTAAGCTGCTAAACTGCTCAGACTCAATTCTCCTCACTCAGCCTTACTGACTTCTGGAATTACAAGCATGAGCCACCATGTCCAGGTATAAGAAAACTTTTTGATACAATGTAAATTGATGTCAGAATTAGGTTAAAGATGTTTCAGATCCCCAGAGACCATGTGGACAATGTTACAAGCCTTGGCTTTTGTCCTGAGTAATAAAGGAAGACATGGAGTGTTTTGAAAAGAAAAATGTCATACTTTGTATTATGAATTGAAAGCCCTATGGCTGCTGTGTAGAGAATAGACTATAGGGTTGAATGTACAAACAGAGAAAGCAGTTGGAGACTTTTGTGATAAATAATCTACCCAAGAAATGCTAGTGGTTTGAGGAAGGTAGCAGGCTTACAAATTTTGTAAATCCTCTATTTTAAGGTCTTGAATCTGACCTGTACACTGCTGTGCTGTAGCAACTCACTATATATCATATGTATTTCCAGTTTTCCCTGTTACAAATTTATACACTAAGATATTTGTCTCTCTTAAATATATAATATTAAGGCATCCTATCTTTATGAACTAGTTTACATGTCACTATATATTCATGCTATGGTACATTTAATATTATTTATAAATGATCAATAAATATGTAATAATTGTGGAAGGTTTGAAAATGAAAGGAGTAAAGGAAAATGAAGATCAGCTTTAATTATACCATGTGGATATTAGGATTCTTACAAATGTTCACTTTTGCCTAATTTTAAGTAGAATGTTTTATTGACCTTTGTAAGCAGAAAATTGTATATATACTTACATATGTTAATCTCATTTTACTTAAAGAGAGGATTTTTATTTTCAATGTTGTATTGGTTAAAGTTCTATACAGGGACAGATTTGGTAGAAAGCACACAGACTGTGTACATGCATTTATTAGGTAGGCTTACAGGGTCAGAGGCAGCAAAGTCCACAACGACCTATCTGTGTGCTGGAGAGTTGCAAGATCCACAGTCTAGGGAGCCAGAAGCTGCTACCCAAGAGAGATCAAGGATGCAGCACCAGTCCAAGAATGAAGGTCAGGTATCGACTTGGAGTGCAGCTGCTATGAGTCTGTGTTAAAAGACTGAAGAAACTGGCCTCATTGATATGTGCATCTCATAGCAGTAGGAAAAGACTCATTTATTTGTCCAAATACAATAGAAAATTTCAAATGTAGGCCAACGCCCTCCTTCATTCCCTTTCATTCCACCAAGATTGTATCCCTTTGATCGTGTGATCCACAGACATCATGGAGGGTCCCCTTTACTTTGCTGTCCTCTATGTCAATCAACTTCAGAAACACCTGAGACAGGTCCAGAAGTGTGCTGTATTAATCTGCTAATTGTTTCTTCATTCAGTCAAATTGGAATATCATGATTAATGGTCATATTCCACCCCTTATCAACTTGACAAACAGACACATCTAATTAAACCATGCTTATTCTCTAAATAAAGACAACAACAAGTTCATAATTCCACCAAACTTGATAGAACTATTCTGCACAAGTAGAAATGCACTAGTTTCCTCTTAGCATAGGGAGCAATGCTTTTTGTTGGGTGATGCTTCTTATTTTGACTTTCCATAAATTAATTATTGTAATTATATTTAACAATACTGATATTAAGCGAATCAATGTTGTATTACATGTTATAAATATACATTAAAGGAAACAAAGACATCTGACAAATATATGTACCCATATATACAAGCATATTAACAAAACAGGAAAGAAATACACATGATAATTCAAATCCTCATTTCTGTAATTGGTCATGTGGTCATAGTTAGTAGTTATTATCTTAGCCATTTTCTACTCCCTTGGCTTTCAGCAAGCAACACAGTGGGCACCAGGGGTGGAATGATCATATCTTTGTCCCTGAAGGATGTGAATCATTTTTCATCAGCCTGAATTGGGTTTAGTTTCCCACTGACCTTAATAACAAGACATGGTAATACCAGGAGGCACCCAAAGAGATCTCTTACATCACAAACATACTGTTTTTTACCTTCACTGTGAAGAAGTAGTCCAATTTCCCCTTAGTAGTTTGAATCAGTCACCCCCAATAACACTGGAATTTCCTTTTTTTAGCCTGTTGACTCAGAGGCATGAAAAGCCCCAAAGAACGAGGGAGCAGTCATAGGTTCTAGTTCAGTGGAGTAATTTCAGTGCCTCATGGTAGAATACTTCCCCTCACTGGAACAAAGAGCTCCAGCAGACCATAAGATTATTGGAACGAGTACAAAAATTTCCCTTGGTGGTTCACTAGGGTTAATGGTCCGTGGGTGATGCTATTTTGATTCCCATCCTTTTAATACTGAACTTTTGAATCATTGCTATGGCAGAAACAGTACCATAGACTGGACACTAATTGAGAGCATGTATTTTGAAAATATATTTACTGACATATCACTTTTACTGTTTTAGGTGAATCTCTGTGTTTTTAAAGTTTTATTTATTTACTTTTTATTTGTCTCTTTTTAAAAGCAGGTTACTTCCTTGCTATTGAGTTGGATAAAAAAAACTAAATGATTATCCTTTTAAAACTTAAAATAGACTTACCATATTATCCAGAATTCCTTCTGTATATTTCTCTAGAGTAATTTAATTCAATATGTCAAAGAAGTATTTGCACTCGCAAGTTAAATGCAGCACTATTCACAATAGCGTAGTTATGAACTCAATCTAAATGACTATCAACCAATGACTAGCTAGAGAAAATGAGGTCCATAAACAGTGAAGTATTTTTCAGCCTTAAAAAGGAAATCCCATCATTTGCATCAATACAGATCTATCCAGAGAACATTATAGTAAGTGAAATAAACTAGGTAGAGAGAGAATGATAAATACTGCATTTTATGACTTCTGGGGGAAATCTAAAATAATTTCAAATATAGAAGCAAAAAGGAGGTGAGGGCAGCTATGGAGAGATATTGGCCACAGAGTGTAATATTTTCAAACAATATAATTAAAGGAGTAAATAATAAGCATTTAGGTTATAGATATATGACTTAGCTTGATATAATCATTCCACATTTTATACACATATCATAACATCTCTCTGTACCCCATAAATGTATACAATTATAATGTATCAGTGTAGTAAATTAAAAATACCTAGAAAAATGACTCATCAGTGAAATTTTAGAAAGCTAGTCACCAGTCTTTAAAAAAATGTAACTGAATTTTAGTTGAATTTAGTCTCTGTCAATTTCTGAATAATAAAAAATCATTGATTTCTTTCTCCATTAATATACTTCTCCTATATACAATTTTTCTTAAATATTTCCACAAAGTTTTGTAGATTCTCTAAACAATGTTTTCCTATATTTTGGAAAATTTATCATATTTTTGATGTTTTTAGATGATGTAATTTCCAATTATTTTTGCTTTTTTAAGCAAATATAATTGATTTGCCATATTGGTTTTAAATCCTATGAGATTAGTAAAGTAATTCATTAGTTCTAGTAACCATTTTATATAGTCTCCAGTATTGCCTGTATATTTATTATGTTATGTGCTATCAATAAAGTGCACAATATTTCATCAGTTTTTATCTCCTTAACTTTTATGTCTTGCTTCCTTTTATCATACTAGCAGGTGCCCTGTATAACGTTCAATAGAAATGGAGAAGTTAGATACTAGATATTACAAGCAAAGTATTCTCAGTCTTACCATCAAATATGATGGTATTGCAGGCTTTTCATGAATACTTCTATGGTTTGCAATAACTATTATAATATAGTCCTACAAAAATCATTTTATAGCACTTCTGGAAACTAAAAAGATCAAGGAGTTAGCTCAATGGATTCCTACTGAGGGCTGTAAGCAAAGCATTGGTTGCAGGATCCTCTTCATTTTCTACATTCCTATGTCCTCACATCACATTCCATCTGGACTTGTCTGTGTGTCTCCCTTTCTTTCCTTTATATGAACCCAAGTCAGATTACAGCTCACCTAAATGTACTCATTTCAACTCAATTACCTCTGTAAAACCTCTGTTACCAAATATGATCACATTCTGGCAAACTCCAAGTTTTCACCTTAATATATGCAGGGGCAATTTAACCCAAACAATACCTTTTATTAGATTAAGGAATCTTATAAGACTAAACTTATGCATGTTAAGCTTTAACAAATGCTTTTTCTATATCTATTGAAACGATTCAATGATTTCTCTTTAGTAGTCTATCAACATGCTAAATTCATTAACTGATTTTCTAATGTTTAATCAAAGCTCACTTTTTATGATTTATTATGTCTTTGTAGTATTGCTGGACAGGACTTGACTTTATAAGATTTTGTTGAATATTTTTGTCATTATGTTCTTTAAGGATATTTCTCTTTTGTTTCCTTATTCTATCTTTGCCTGCTTATGGTTTTAAAGTAATTAATGCTGTCCATGTAAAATGAATTGTAAAAATTTCCCTTCTTATTTGTGGAGAATTTGCATTTTTTTGTTATGTATTTGGCACATTTTTAATAGTGATACTATATTCCCTTGGAATTTTTGAGAGTATTTAAACTATAATTCAGTTTCATTAATCCATAATGAAATCTTCAGTCTATTTACATTTTCCTAAATGAGTATACTTTAATGTGTCTCAAAAATGTGAAGGCGATCCAACAAATGTAAAAGAAAGGTTAACTCTGCCCTTTCAGGACTACCGTGGATTGAATATTTGTATACCCCCTGAATTCCCAATTCAAATCAAAGCTAAATTGCTCGTGAGATGATATTTGGAGGTAAGACCTTGGGAGGTCATTAGTTCATGAGAGAGAGTGCCTCATGAACGTAACACATGCCTTTATATAAAAAGGAGTAGACATCGGTCCTTTCTCTTGGTTTTTACCATATGAAGACACAAAACACTGTCTCAGAGCCAGAAGTGGGCCCTCACCAGACACAGCATCTGCCAGCACCTTAATCTTGGACTTCTCAGCCTCCAGAACTATAAGAAATAAATGCTTTTGTCCAAGCTACTCTGTAAATGATATCTTAATAAGGCAACTGGAATGCACTAGGACAAGGCCTGAAGGTACTTTCAAAGAAGAAAGAATTGAAAGCTGTGGAAAACACACACACACACATACACACATGCACACAATATTAAAGAAATTCTGTGAGCTGAGGTGAATTTATTTCAGTTCCTGCTGAGGAACTCCATTAAATTCCTTTTGAAATAACCTTTTAGTGTGCAACATATTAATTTTCTATAGACATCTTCTACCAGAGATATTTTGTTTGACTTGAGATCATTTAAAAAATAGTCACTTGCTTTTCTCCTTAGTACACTAATAAAAGCAAGTTTATACCTCAACCAAAATTTATGAGAAAAGACAAAGTTGTCTTTTAGCTTAAAAATGCTTATTCCTACACTTTATGGTCTCATAAAAGTGAACAGTTAAACAACATAGTTCAAAAAGAAAAAAATATTATTTTAGTATGACAACTATAATTTCTCTGTCTTTAATAAGTAGTATCTATGTAATTTTGTAGAGTCAAATAAATTTTAATATCATAGGCTAACAAGAAATATCAATTAATATTTTTCCATGAAATTTAATATTGAGTAAATATACCTAGGTCAGTTTTTCTAAATTTCCACAATACAGCATATGTGCTTATCATTTTGAGCTATAGTTGGATATTTTCATTTCAAAGGTTAAATTATTAAAATCAATAACTCTTTTAGCAAATAAATTTAACTAAATCTTGAACTCTGTGTTTGTTTTAAATAATAGAAAATAAAATAAAATGTCATCTTTTCATCTGTGATGTCTTTAACTGACAGAATATGATATTTCTATATAAGTATGTAAGTAGCATAGCTCTGGAGATGATATAAACAATTAAATTTTCAAGGTTTAAAAATAATTTTATAATGGTACTTTTAATTTTCCATTTTAAAGCAATGACTTCAAAATACTTTTAACACTGACTTAAAATTCTGTGTAGAGAGTTGATCCTATGTCGACAATAATGTCGGTGCATGCCAGGAAATGCACAGCAAACAGAATATGTTTGTTAATGATGTTGATATTTTGTCTGTCTTCTACCTGATTCTCAACACACATTTTAATTCATTCCATTTTATTGTGGTTACAGTCTGATAACCTGACAATCTTTTAATCTCCTATTCATGTATTTGAACATCCCTAAAGCAATCCTTGATATTATACTCTTCAGAGATATTTAGTAGATAGTCTATGGAATATTTCTGTTTTTCATTTTAGGTGACCTATTTTTTTCTAGTTTCTTACCAAAGTTCATTTTCTATTTAATTTTGTTTCTTGTCAAGGTATTAGTCTTAGTTATGTCTTTTTTGTGTATCATTTATTTGATAATTCATGTGACATCACTTTAAAATATATGTTGTTATTATACTGAATATTTAATATTTGGTAGTAATATTTTAATTCCAAAATAGTAATCTTTTCTTGATACTCAATTTATTTACCCACAAATTTTTAATTAACTGACAATTAGTTGTAGATATGGATAAAAATATTAAATAACACTAATGCCACTTTTAATAAACCAACAAATTCTCTTTGGAACTTATCACTCATAATTTTATTTAGCCACTAAAATGTAGAGATATCTATTTTAGTCACATTTTATTGCTATTAAAATGTAACCTTTCTTAGCAAAAAATGTGTAAAATAATAATTCTTTTTTATCTGAAAAGATGCTTTTAAACAAAGGGCTATCTTCTGGGCAATATTATCTAGAATCCAGGTAATATAGTCATATATCCAAAATTTTCTACAGAGTCGTATTTTCAATTTGTTAGCATCTATCGCTGCACATTAAGCAGATGTTCTCATTTAGCTGTAGGTGGTCAAATGAACACTTCTCATTATGAATTCAGAGACTGTATAAAATACTATATTGATTTAGTATGTTGACTGCAGAGTCCTTTTGAAATCAAAACCATGTTCTAGAGCTTACTGTGAAATCTTAGGAAAGTTACTTAATATTTCTGGCTTGATTTTTTTTACCTGTTATATGTGGATGACAACTATATTATAGGGTTCTCATGAATTTGAAATGACTAAGATCTTAGTATATTATCTGAATCCCAGGAAACTTGCTCTAATTATTTAAAAATATCCCCTCTGTAGAACATCAGATGTGGTTATGTCTCATTATTTCCATTATAACTTTGAAGCTCTATAAGTATACTCAATTCAAATGTCAAAACTGATGTTCTGGTCTGCAAAACCATATTACATGCATTGTGCTTTCATTGGCTTGTGTTTAAGAGCAGCTTTCTATAGTCAGGTGTGGTGGTACAAGCCTATAATCACAGTACTCAGGAGGCTGAGGCAAGAGGATTGCCATGAGTTCAAGGCCAGCCTGGGCTACAGAGGTAGACCCTGCCCCACCCCACCCCCCCAAAAAAAGTACAGCTTTGTGTAAAGCACAGTGAGAATAATAAATAAAGATAAGTTAAAAAGTAAAAAAATCAAATTACTGAATAGGCCAAATATGTAACAAATGTGACAGAAGTTCAAAATGTGTTCTCCTTTCATTAGTCTTAATTTGGATGAAAGTTATCAAATTCATATCTCTGCCTATACATATACATGTGTGTGTGTGTGTGTGTGTGTGTGTGTGTGTGTGTAATCTCCCTCTCATCCATCTGTAACTACAGTATTTGTTTTGATCAATTTTCCATTCCTGGGACCAGACTCCCACAACTCAAAGATGTTCATTCTGGTTCAGAGCTTCAGAGAGGTTTCAGAGAGCTTTCTCCAAGGCATGAACCTCAGGGTCATTGCCAGTCACATGAAGTATAGCAAAAACAGTTATGTACAAAACAAAATACTTGAAATACTTGATAATAAGTAATTATGTTACTGGCTTATATATTTGTTATACTATATTTTTGTTATTATACTAGAGTGTATTCTTACTTACTCAAAAGTTTTATTGAAAAACAAGATAGTATGTTACAATGGTGGCAAACTCACAAATTTCCTGATTATCATCTCCAAAAGCCATGCAAAGGGGTTGACCTGAGCCATCTGGATTCAGAAAAATACACTGTGTGGCTATCACATAATAATAAAATCACCTAATGGTACAGTTTTCAAATTGTATTCTACTAAATATAAACATTAATTGACCTTCAATTTTTGCACTGTGAATTAAACACAAACTCATATTTCAGATTATAAATATTTAACTAAATCTCCAATACTCTTACGTTTTTTAAAATTCACACTATCTTCCAAATTTGCCTAACAGCAAAAGAGCTTCTGTGATGAATGAACATTTCCTAAACTCCCTAAATAACTTTATAATTATAACTAATTAGTAAGAATCAATAACGATATCATGAAAGATTAGAGACTTGCTAGTTTCAATTTTAGTATATGTGTTGCTGAAGCAAGCACAGTTAAGTTTCTACTTTTTACCTTTGATCTCAAATTATCTCAAAAGGAAGATCTTATACTAGTAAAGAAATTTGAGAGGATAGATTATCATTTATATATATAACAAAGAAAAGTAAGCAAAACTTGATACACACACAGAATAGAAAAGTAAAACCTTTAATTCTGGGAGATTAAAAATTAAAATATTAATTGCATATTTTATAGTCGAATGAAACCTCATTTTGTGGAGTTAGATATGTCGTCATATTAAATTGTCTAATTCATCATATGACAAAAATAACAAAAGCAACCAAAAGTGGATTTATAAGAAAATATTCTGAGCATAATAGTATGCTAAAAGAAACTATAATATTACAAAGGTAGACAAATCATATACACATTATATCTTTCAAGAAGAAAGCATGGCTATATATAACCAAGGAATGAACTGCACTTCTGGTTATCCATTACATGTTAAAATTATTATCTATAAATAATAATAAATATTATTATCTTTAAATAATAATAAATTTATAAATAATATTATTTATAAATAATAAATAATATAAAATGTTTTCTCAGTTCCTGCTCAAGAATATACCACCTAACAAAGCCTGCAATACTTAGAACAATGAAGATGCATCTCTGTAAAACTAAACAAAGTTTCAGGATAGCATAAAATACTACCACAAATTTTTAAATTCTGGAATATGTGGTTCAATAATTAAATTTCATGTACAGACTAATAAAGGAATTTTTGTTTATCTTTAGGAGTATTGTCTGATGCCAGATAAATAAGCTAAAATAATATTTTCCTGAACATTTGTTCTCCATTTAAGAGCATAAAATGATTTCTGTATGCTTTTAGTGTAATGCAAAGTAGAAAAGATATCAAAAGATTATAGACACTCTCACCCTAGTTCTATTGTTTCCTTTAAAAGGTCACTGTGTTTTTTCTGGAAGTAATCAACATATTTTTTTTAAATAAGTTTTCAGGTTAGATAACCTAATAAAGATGTTTTAAACTAGTCATAAACTGTCATTAGTATGAAGTGGATTTTCAAAGTTATTGTATATAAAATATTTATAAACCACAATGTTTTAATTTACATCTCCAATATATTTATAAAACAAAAATTTAGGAAGACACTTTGTAAAATAGAGTTAAGCATATGAAATACCTGGAAAGAAATCTCACACAATAGGTTGAGAATCTATACAGTCATGCAAACACACACATGCAATAAGCACCTAGAAACAGAAATTTAAGACTAATTTGAGACTTTGATTTGCATGAATTCAAAGAAATAATTTTGTGAAGAGTTTCCTTAAATGTGTCTATACAGCAAGTTCAATTCTTATTAAAATTTTAGAAGAATAGTTTTCAGAAATTCATCAACTGATTCTAAACAATGTACAAAGTTCATTAGACAAAGCAGCTAAAGCAATCACACAGAAGAAACAAATTTGAATGATTTATAGTCCCAGATTTAAAACATTGAGTGTAGTGTTGATGTAAGGAAATGGAAAGAGACCAACAGAAAATATTTGATAGATTAGAAACTGATCATATCTAAATGTTTTATAACTATAAAAAACTAACATTATATCATAGTGAAAAGGGTTTAGCTTTAAAAATCAGTGTTTGAGTAAACTCTTGAAAAATATTTTGCTATATTTCTACTTCACACTATAGATATGAATTTATAATCTGCATATAAAAAAGTAAAACAATCTTTAAAATATATGTAAGGTTAAAACTTCATGACTGGGGAAAATAATTTTGAAGAAAATAAAATAATTTTTTTTAATGGTTAAAAACAAAAACAAAAACAGTGTTGGAAGACGTTTAGTACCTAATTTTAAGACTTCTTCTAAAGCTACAGTAATCAAGGCAGTGTTGGTATGAGGAAAGACATATAGATCATTGGAATAAAACAGAGAATCTAGAAATAGAACCACACATATATGGTCCACTGAGTTTTGAAAGATTATT
>NW_004624761.1:10530275-10551726 GCF_000247695.1 Heterocephalus glaber
GGAAGTCTGTTTTTGAGGCTTATGTGTTTTCTCATTTCCACGGGGGGGGGGCTGCTTCTGGCGCCCACACGGCTCACCTTCTCGGCCTTAGGAGCTTGGGATGGTGGTGGGGGAGCTTACTTCCGGATGCTGGGACCGGCTGAGCTTCTCTGCCCTAGGAGCCTGGGATGGAGGTGGGAGAGCTTCCTTCCTGGTGCTGGGACCGGCTCACCTTCTCTGCCCTTGGAGCCTGGGATGGAGGCGGGGAGCTTCCTTCCAGGTGCTGGGACCAGGTGAGCTTCTCTGCCCTAGGAGCCTGGAATGGAGGTGGGGAGCTTCCTTCCGGGTGCTGGGACTGGCTGAGCTTCTCTCAAAAATAAAATAATTGCTAACTATCAAGGTATAAAACTAATTATTGGAGTATAATAAAAAGAAAAGTATCACTAAAGAAGATGAAATTTAATACAGGGAATAGGAGAGGATATTTTAAATACAAATAATCAAAGATGAAATTCATTCACAGTATCTAAAATAACCTTACGTATCATTAAGGGAGAATAAAGGGCAAATGACAGAAATATGAGAAAACCAAGAGGAATATGTTTAATGACTTGAAGGGACATTATACATACAAAACATAGGCAAAACTTTATCTAATAGCTGATACATATACAAAGAGACCCTCAACTGCATTAGTTATCAGTGAAATATAGATTAAAATTTGATACCAAAAATATATCTACATGCATACTAGCATGAACTAACATACAATTCCAAGTTCTCTTAAAAAAATTGGAAAAATAAAGAAAATCTAGAATATTTACACACTCTTGATGGCAATATGAATTGTAATCAACCCTTTGGAAAGCTGCCTGAAATTATATACCATAAACCAGAATTCTAATTCTGGAGATAAACCTACATGAAAAACTTAAATATATTTATTAAAATATGTGTACAAGAATGTCAAACCAGTCCAATATGCAATAGCAAAAACTTTCAAATGTCACTGAGAATACAATGGAAAAATTGTGCTGTTTCTTTTTCATACAATAGATTATTTTAAAGTAACCAAATGTAAAATTAATGACATTTACAACAACCTTTTTGTTTACCCTATGTTGCTAAAAAGGCAGTTAAAATTTTTGGTGATGAATGTCAAAAACAGTGCTTATCTTTGGAGAGTCCAGAGTCCAGTGACTGAGAAGCCAAACAAGGGAAAATTCTGGGACGTCAATAATTTAATGTTTTTTTCTTCTTCCTCCAGTGTGTCTCTGTCTATTTCAAGCTTGGTAGTTTTATGGAAGCATTCACTTTTGAAACTACTTAAGGTATGACATAATTTGTGCACTTTTCTATATTCATATTTCATAATAAAGCTATACATAATTACAAAACTTGATGCAATATAAAACCAACAAATCTTACAAGAACAGTGATTACAAAGAAAATAAGGAATTATTTGAAAAGAAAATAAACAATTACAGTATGTTCTGTGTCAGATTTATATTTAAAGTTTAAAACCAAATAAAATAAAATCAATTTATAACCTGTTACTATTTCTGCTTAATGCAATATTAAGGTGTTATATATCTATAGTTAAGTGGCAACTTTATATATATCATACAATATTTATCCAATCACTTAAATTGTGAAGTTTCAGGAAGAAAGACGTGGGTAGCCATTACAATAGCTTTTTACTGTATACTAGTCTGTGTCATGAAGTTGTGGACCAAGCAAAATAATGGCTTTACCAAACTGTAAACTCCATATTCCCTTCAGATTTTAATTATCTCCTATGCTTCAAAGACATGAATGGCTAAAAATGTGGTATTTATACACAATGCCGTACTACTCTACCATGAGGAAAGATAAGCTTGAGACATTTGCAGGAAAATGTAAGCACCTTCAGACCATAACATTAAGTGAATTGAACCATACACACAAGCTTAAGTATCACATGGTTTCTCTTCTGTGAGAAATTCAAATATAAATAAAGAGCAAAATAAAAGAGAGAAAATAGGAAGTGATAGGTCTCCCACCACCTCAGCAGCTATTATGTATAGTAGCTGCCCTCTTCCTATGGTGCCTTGCCCCTTCCCCTGTGTGACGTCATGCCAAGATGGTTGCTCCCACCAAAGAACAAACCCTTCTTCCCAGCATGCCCCTGTTCCCACCTAGAGAGTAACCTAATACTCGCTCACCTCCTACCACCTAGTGACATCACCGGCTCCTCCATTCCCTAGTCACTACCTCAGTCATCCCCACCTCAGCCCCTACAAACCCCACCCCAGTCTCTATAAAAGACTCTCCCTGCCCTAGCCATATTGCTTTTGTCTCTCCTTTGTTCAGAGACACTCCGGCAGATCTATTCCCCTAATAAAGGCTTGTTGTGGCCTGGGCTGGTCTTGGTCTTCGGCCCTTTTACCTGACAGTAAGGAGATAGAGCTTTCTCAAAGGGGAAATGGATCAAGAGATGGAGGGAGGTGAGTGGGAGAGGAGGGAAGGAGATGAGAAAAGGAATGAAGATATGTCCTGTGTGTGGGCCATCTCCATCTAAGGAATGCCAACATTATGTGCTGCAAACATGTACTTACAAAGAAAATGACCTTAAAAGAGTACTGCTTTTTTTGTAAGTTACATATTTTCCCAACTTTCATAAAATGAGTTTTAGCAGCATGAACTAGAATGCATAGATTAATATGTGATTTATGTAAAGTACAAAATAGAAAATGTTTTCTAAATTAGCCCACGAATCTTTAGTGTGAAAAACATCCATTTTATTTAGTACAATGAAAGGGACATTGCTATTATATTTTCACAGAATTCTTTATACATCAGAAATACATAAATCCTAAGAAAGAGATATCATCTGAAACTTTGATAATAAAGCATGGACAAACATGTATCCCTTACTTTAAATATAGTATAAACTACTGAAGCAAGTAGATTTATATGTTTAACTGAAAGTTTTATCTCTGGTTTTTACAAAAAATTTGTAAATGCATAATATGGGTGCTATTATTTAAGACAAATAAAATAATTTTTTTTTTCTGCTTAAGTATTCTGAACAAAGAATGAAGAAAATGGAAGTATATAAGGCAGGTTCTATTTACCAGGCACTGGAATGCAGTTCCTATAATTACACTTATTTAGTTTATATAATAATCATACAATTAAATACTGATATTTAGAGGAGAAAAATTATAATCTCAATATCATACAGTAAGGAATTGGTAGAATGGATGTGGTAAATCATAGTTGGTCTGACTGTAAATTTTACTTTTTTTCCCCAAAAATGCCATACTAACTTCCCACAGACTAAGGAAAAACTCACTTACAGAAAAATGTTCCCATAAGGATAAAAAATATTCTATTAACATAAAAGCACACACATAGATGAATGGTTCTGAAAAGGGAGTTCAGCAATAGATTCCTATATGTAGTCAGCTGGTTTTGACAAAGTTTCAGTATAAGAGAAAAAGAAGGCCTGAAGGGAAAGGAAGGAAGAGAAAGGAAAGGGGACAAGGAAAAAGGATTAAGATGTGCTGTGTACATGTACAAATGCCCCATGATGAATGTGATCATTGCTCCAAACATGAATTAGTAAAAATAAATTTAAAAAAAATCACAGAGTAAAAATAAAAAAGAGAAAAAGACTGTCTTTGTAATAGGTAAGTGTAAAGTATTGGGTAAACATAAAATATTGGGTAAACATGAAATGCACTGTTTACTAAAACCATGGTAAAAAACTCAAAGTTGATAATAGATGTAGGACACAAAAGTATGAAAATTGTAAAACATATTGGACAGAAGGAAAGACTTTAGGACTTCGGATTTGAAGAAAAAGTGTCACAGTTTGGATGTGGAAATTATGAAGCACAAAAGCCAAAGTGGTAAATTAGATTCATCAATGTACAAATTATTTTCTCTTAAAATTTTCTGTCTTAAAGAAGAAACAATAAATTGATAAACAATACTTACAGATTGTATAGAAGTAAATGATTATTTCTCAGTATAAGAAGAAACATTGCAGCACTAATGCATAGATATACCGCTCATTAATATAATGGACAAAATAATAGCATACACTCTGTAGAACGCGCATATACCAAGAGGCAATACGTACATGAAAAGATGCTTAATATCACTTGCCCTTAAGACCATACAAACTAAAACCATGAGATACTACTTCATACCTATTCTACTTACTAAATGGAAAAGAAAACAAGAAAATGACAATATCAAATGTAAAGAAAATGTGGAGCTACTAAAATTTAGAATATTTTTCTGGTGAAATTTTAAAATGTTTCAGCCACTTTTGGAAAACAATGTGTCAATGGCTTTAAAGATAAACAATAATCAATCCAGCAAGCTCAAAACTCCTTTGAAAAGGAAAGTAAAGATATGATAATGCACATAATTATGACCATCAGCTTTATTCATATAGCCCCAAACTGGAATCAACCAAACATCAACTTGTGAGCAGATCATTGCAGCCAATAGAATACTGCAATAAAAACAGAGAGATATTACTAATACATGCATGATCTGGTAATAACCACAAAAGTTGAACATACTCGAATATGTCATAATGTGTAAGTTAAAGGATTTATATTGCTTTTTATTGTAATTTTTCCTTATAGTATTGACTAGTAGGTAGTGTTATGGGATAGAGGGAGGAAGAGAAGAAATAAATACTAAAGCTGAACAAGTACTACCTTATTCACATATATTTCTAGGACCATAGATTTCTTTTGCAACAAAGTAAGAGGAGGAGAGGGGGGACAAAGAGAAAGGCAGAGAAAAACAGAAACAAACCTCTAAGATAAAAATAACCCTTAGGGAAATGAGTATGTCTTTTGAGGTAATAAATGTTGTCTGTCTCCATACAAAGATTATTTTTAATTAACTGCAGTAAATATTTCATTTTTTAAAAAATGTTCATGATTTTTACATAAAGATCATTTTCTTGTGTGACACACTGTCCAGTGTTTAAGAAGTTAGATTTTCTAAAAGAAAGTTTTCTCACCCATTACACTTTTCATATACAAGAGACCCTAAGCACCAATGAGGTCTGTTTATTAGGGCATCTCCACAGAAATAATTCACATGCCAGTAATTCTAGCTACTTAAGAGGGGAAGTCTGAGGCAGGAGGATCTCAAGTTTGAGGCCAGCCTGGGCAATTCAGCAAAATCTTATCTTAAACTGAAAAATTTAAAAAGCGGCTGCAGATATAACTCTATGGTTGAGTGCATCCCTGGGCTCAATCGCCGTACTCCACCAAAAAAAAAAAAAATGCTAGTCTAATTCATTGTATGAAAATAACCTGAAATTCCATTTTGAATTTTTGATCAAGCTTTCTCCTAGGTAAACCAAGTACATTGACTACTCTAAATTCCTCAGATTTTTTTTCCCAGAGTCATAGAGATACATTAGAGAATTAATTGGGTATTTTCCCTTCATTTTTTAAAATTTGCAAATGGAGATTTGATTAAGTTTGTGAAGCTCTATGCTTTATGCTTCTTATTCAAAATATCTGATTTCAATGAATTCTCAAAACCCTCTAAATATGGGTTATTTGTGTGTGAATCGAGTTTGTGAAGCTCTATGCTTTATGCTTCTTATTCAAAATATCTGATCTCAATGAATTCTCAAAACCCTCTAAATATGGGTTATTTGTGTGTGAATCGGGGTAGTGACAAAAGATCAAGACACATATTAAACATAAATATCAAGGGAGGGGTTGGAAATTTTTCAAACACTAAATATTAGATATTTATGTTTGCACACAAATTAAACAGTTATAATATATAAAATGCCTTGTTATTACATAATGGTGGATAGGAATTTCCTATCTATTCAGTATGTCCTATGAGAAATCACAGCACTTTGAAAAAAAAACCAGTGAAACAGTTTTAATTAATTGCCTCAGTTGTTGGAGATCATTCTTTTATACATTGTAATCTTCAAAAATTAGAATAATTTCTATTATAATACAGAGGGATGATGTTTCTAATAATATCATATAATTTTCTCTAGGATGATTTAATATATAAGTGGTTGCTAATTTCCTTTTTGCTTCTTAGCACCTACTAATTTGTGTTCATTCATGTTTTAGTGGTTCATTTGCTGACCAGAAGCCAGCAGGAAGAAAGTGGCCTGTTTCTCTTTTCTTGTAAGTGAGGTCCTGACAGTGTTTTGAGTGAATGAAAACTTGGGATATCTATTGCATATGTATATAACATAAAATATGATCACTTTTGAGAGATTTGTATTTGATACTTTTTAATTCTGTCCCCCCATAAATGTTGTTTTCTTTCCTTTCAGTAGAATACTAATAAATGTCTTTGGAAGTGAACAAATGTGATTTAAAGAACATTGTATCCAGGCATCATCTCAGATATCTGTTATGCGATTATGGACTGAGTATTTACTGATGGAGAATGGGAAGGAAGGCTTTGGGAATGTCAGGATGAAAAACATGTCTCACAGGGAAGGTGCACAAGTTGCTAAATGATAACCATAGAGTTGTGTGTGCTGCTACAGTTGGAAAGTCCCCACAGTTAATGTGTTAGAAACTTCATTCCCAGGGTGACAGTGTCAAGAGGAGGGACTTTTAGGTGATTAAGTCATGAAGACTCTGATCTCATGAATGAAGTAATGTCATTATTGTGACAGCGATGTTGTTAGAGAGTGACTGCCCCCCCCATTTCACATGGGATTTCTTCCTCTTTGTTATGACACATGTAGCTCTTCACCAGATATTGCCTATAAATTTTATACTATTTACATACAGAACTGTGCAAGTACTTTATTGTTTATAAATCAGGCAGCTCATAGTATTTTGTTATAACAACTCAAAGCATACTAAGAAAAGTGTTTTACTGTATTTTTGTCATATACCTGTGGAGAATCTTAATTGATTTAAGTTATCTTCCAAAAATCTTTCACCATAAAGTTGCTATTTGTATTCATTACACAATGTGAGAAGGCTTTTATAAAAACAGAATGGCATTCTGAGGAAAGTTTGTAAGTTATGTACTAATACCTGAGCTCATATTTAAACCTCAGTTACTTCATAAATGTAGTGTGTCATATTTCCAGATAGAAAATAGTAGTATTTTCAGTTTTTATCTCAAAAACAAAGATAAAATAAAAATGCCTACTTGATATTATGTAGTTAACACATGTTTATAAGTTCCTTGAATGGCTATGGCTCTGTAAATATGAACAAGTTTATTATTGTATTATTATAAATATAAATGCTACAAATTTGCTGCAGTTTACTGTAATTTGCAATTTTAGCTTTGTCTCAGTTTATATATCTTTTGAGAATTTGGAGAGTTCTAAAGAGGCAGAGTATATCATCCTTTTTTTTTTGGTACTGGAGATCAAACTTAGGGCCTTTGCAATGAATAATATCTCCTGCCCTTTAAAAATATTTTTTTTAAGTTTGAGACAGGATATCACTATGTCCCTAAATTTCCCAGGTGGGACTCGAATTTACAATCCTTCCTCAGCATCTCCAACTTCTGGGACTACAAAGGTGTGCCACTCCACTTCTCTGGCAATACAGATGTCTTTCTTCTGGTTTGGGGTGACCTTATATCCCTTTAGTCACACCAGGAATATTACTCTGATTCTACCTCCAAGAGTTTCACTTCTAAGTCTTCCCTGTTTACTTGTTTATCTTATGCCCTTGTCCTAATGAATTCACATATGCTATGCATTTACAGGATTCTGAGAATACCATGGTAAACAACAAGATGGAGTGTCTTTCGCAAGGAGCTTAGCATCTTGATAGGTATCAATAATATAGCTACAATTCGGTTGTATTGCAAAGCAATTTGTATAATGTCACAATCTATAGTAGGTGAATATGACTAATATCAGGGAAATTTGCTATAAGGAAGCTTTAGATGCTTTATAAAATACAATTTACAAGGTAAAGGGGAAGAATATGAAGAAATCCAGGCTTTGATTTCAATTCATTGCGGCTGGAAACAGCAAACCAGGGACAGCATATCATGAGTGCAGCTGAAGATGACAGCCATGTTCCGGTTCTGCAGAGCCTTGTTGACAGTACTAAAATCTTTGGGCTTTCTCTGCTATTTTTGTTTTTTATTTCTTATTGTTAACACTCCGAGAGTGCTAGGTACTCATTGAAATTGTGTGTGGATGTCTGTCTTTGTGCATGTATGTGTGTGTCCAGACATTATGTGTATGTATTGCATACTCACATTTGTCTGGGGTTAAATGAATAACAAAATCCAATGTGTGTTTTAAAAAGTTTAATATCCAGCTTCTGTACATATTATAGCTTTCCATTTCTTTTTTGACAGATTGCTCCACAATAAAGGGATAGCATTCCTCTTTGACATCTTTTGTTTCTTTGAATGACTAGAGTGGCGTGCAATTTCTAGGTGTATTACTGATCATGACCTGACAGATGTGACTTCCTGCACTGGGAATTCCTGACAGCATCTTAAAAACTGTGTCACTTTGTGTTTTCTATCATTCATTCTGAGCAGCACCTCTGCCTGTCTTCCCACACTTATCGTTTGGGTTGCGTCCTGAGCCAAGTGAGTTGGTCTGATGTTTCATGTTCAGATGTCTCGTTTTAATCCAGCTATCCTATTACCTATTTAAATTTTTGAAAACTTTCACCATAATGAATATTCAATTAAATTTGACCTCAAATTTAACTGTTAGTATTCTTAATATAAAATATTTTTCTATTTATACTGTATGATTATAGACATTTTACATATTTTGCTGTATCATTATAATGCTTTGAAGCAGGGACTAACACTCGAATAACTACTGTGAATTAGCCTCAATGTACTGAAACAATTAAATTTTTCTGGATCTGATTTTATCCCTCAAGCAATGCTTTTGATAGCATATGGTTTAGATTTGGCAGAAGAGTAGCAGTATGCTGAAATTACTGCAATGGGATTCACAGTTCACTAATACAAAAGTGTTCCAGTTAGATTTGGTAAGAGATCACAGAAGCGTATTTCCAAAGAATGCCACAAGGCATGAAATAGCCTAAAGAATATAGCAATGCAAACTGAGGACCACAATTTAGCAACCTGTATTAGACAACCTACTATATTTGAGGTAATGTATTACACACTGGGGACATAAATATTTTGAGGTTTGGCTCTCTATTACTAATGGAACTTTGACCTAATTCTTTCTTCAATCAGCTTACATTAAAAAGGTAGAAAAGATGCCCGATAATAGAATGTGAAAGTGCCAGTCAAGCAGTTTTACTAAAAGGCCTGTGAGAAGGTAGGAAAACAATATACTTGCACAAACAGAAGGGGAGAAAGTAGGTATTACAGAATGTGTGACCTTTCATCTGGGGTGTATAACATGCACGTGATGTTCAGAGGAATGAGAAATTTCATTTCACTTGAAGGGAACAATAGATGCCAACAGAGATAGAGCAAAACTGCACAGTAAAACATTATTCAGGAGGACTAAAAATTATGCACAAGCATACAGTAGGAAGTTTTGGAGTGAAAAAGACAGATTTATGTCAGTTCACACGTAATTCCTCATTAAGATTGATGCATGCAAGCTCTGATTGTGCATAAAGATGATCTCATTGCAAGAGATACTAACTTATGATTATTACAAAATGGATTCTGAAAGAACATGCCAATATCCTAGAGCAAAAATTATTTCAAGACTATAATTTATCAACATATAGCCCATAATAAACAAGCTTACTAATATATGAGATATCATAATTATTTCAAAGAAAGTCAGAATATGGACTTCTCAGATATGGAGCCACAAAAGGATATTGTATTACCTATATCAAAGAAAATAAAAGGCCAGACTGTTTCCACAGTTTTATGGAAATGGCAGGAATATTTAATGGAAATTCTAGATTTAAAACATTTATAGGTGACATTTTTCATTTCAACTGAGGGGCATAATATAGATTAAATTCAAAAGAAAATACAATGTAAATATTGGAAAAACTGGTAAGAAATAAGTATACTTAAAATGGTACAGAAATAAAATACCGAAAAATAGTGAAAAGTTAAACAGACACTGGAAATGTCATTCGTGGAATAATACATTAAAAACTTGAGTACAGAAAGAGCAGTAAACAGAATGGAAAAGAAGCAATATTTAGAGATAAAGCCTCAAAGTTCTCAAGAAACCCACAGAAAACCAAATTACAAAGTCAAAATTATGTGCTCAAAGTGCATAAATAAAAATTAAACCATATTTCAATGTATTATAAAATTGTTAATGTAAAACAGCAAAGATAATCTTAAAACAGCTGGGGGATATAAAGATATATTTTCTGCAGAAGAAATAAAATAAGACTGGTAGATAACTTATTGGAAAATAGTGTAATTTTTAAATATTTTTTTAATCAGGAGATAAAAAGGAGCATGAACTAAAATGTCTGTTCTGTCTGAAGTAACAGCAATAGCAAAAGCCGATTATATGAAAGAAAAAAAAATTTAAATATTGGGTATAAGGAAACAAAGACAAAAGATCCTGGAAAGACAGGAAACAAATGAAGTGACCTCTGTGACTGTCCTAGCTTACTGCCTTGAGACAGTTTCAGGCTGCAGCATGGGGAGAAACACGCACATAGAGCTCAATGTTCAGGGAAACAAAGGTAACAGAGTGTTGACAAACACAGTACTAGAGACAGAAAGCTTCCAGGAAAAAATACCAAACATCTGCAAAGGATGCCCCTCGAGTATCCTGCAAAGAATTTGTGGGTGCACACCCCTGAGGAGACTGCCTGATGTCAAAAAAGTACCATCTGAAAGGCTCAGGAGAATCACATCTACCATGCACGGATTTTGGGTATCCCTTTTCACAGAGACAACTTGGGATATGGAACAGAAAGGCTTGCCTCAGTAGTTTGAAAGAATTAGGTGAAGATTAAATACAGCTTTAATTCTGCCAAGAAAATCTTTAAAAGACCCAGAAGTATCAAATCACTCCAAGTTAATGAACTGTGTTCCAAAACAAAAAAATTAAGAATATTTCTAGGAATACATCATCAAGCAGAGTAAAATTTATAATGGAATTAAATATTACCAGACACTGGAAGAATCAGTAAAGTGGTGTTCTAAATTAGGAGATAAATCTATTAATTAAGCTGATCAAGAACTGAAACAGGTAGTACACTACCCAAGGCAAGAATATTAAAACATTTAAACCATATTCAACATATTAAGTTAAGAATTTGTTAATATTTTCCTTATAAGATCTAAAACAGGAAAGTTCAGAAGATTAAGAAGAGTGAACTTGATGATATAGAAAAGGACACAGAGAGAAAATATTAAAATGTAAAGTAGCAGTAAATTCTGGAACAACTGCACCTGGACTGAAATATGAGTAACTGGAATCTTGTAGGAAGAGGAAAGAGAAAGAAGACATAAATCATTCACTGAAGAAATGCTTTATGATTATCTAATGATTATTCAAATTTGATGAAAACTGTAATTCCAAAGATTCTAGAAGACGAGTGATGCTGAAATATGTTACTTAGGTTATGTGGTAAGTATATAATAAACCCAAAATCAACATATCAAAATATATAAGAAAAAATATATAAGAGACTTGGTAGTTTATAAAGACAAACTGGAAACATTGATATGATTATGATTATGACTATTATTGGTGTAGTGCTGGAGATTAAACCCAGGGCTTTCACACTGAGTGAAATCCCCAGCCCATTTTTTTTATTTTTTAAATTTTGAGATAAAGTTTTGCTAAATCACTAAATTGCTCAAGTTGGACTCAAACTTGCCATCGTTCTGCCCCAGGCTTATAGAGAGCAGGCTCGGTTGCAATTACCAAAAGCTTAACCCAAATTACATTTAAAAACAAAGGAAAAGGAAGAAGAGAAACAGACAGGACAAAAAGCGAAAAGTAATTATCAATTGTAAATGGTCTGAGTAATGAAATTAAAAATCAGATAAAAATATAATGTCCAGCTATATGCTGCGTACAAAGAACATTCTTTAAATGCAAAACATATATACATTAAATCAAAATGAAGAAAAATATACCCCATAGTATTGTTATGCTAATTAAAGACTAAATAGCTATAATTAATACAAAACAATTAAATGTAGGGTGAATAATATTCCTAGGAATAGAGAGCTTTCAATGCTAAAAGGATTAATTCAACATTTCTTTCACAGGTACAAGTACTAAACTATTTTACTGTGTTGTATATAACTTTATGTTTTCAAGTTTTTATGGATATTACTCTTTATATAAATTGATTTTCTTTCTCTATTAAATTAAAAATATATCTATAGCTTTCACTATTGAAATAGAACACAAAAATATTTTTTATAAAATATTGGCATTAATCTATCAATAGCATGGATAAAACACAACAACATCATGCTGAGTGAAACAAGCTTTCCCTTCTCCTAATATGAGTGTGTGATTCCATTTATACAAAATTATAGAAAATATAACATTAATCAGTGAAAGAAAGCAGACCAGAACAGCTGGTCAATAGAAATTTCAGAACACTTTCAAACACTTCACAATCTTTATGTCATCTTTGTTTTGATGATTAGATAGACACACAAGCATATTTGTCAAATGCCATTGAACCACAAGACTAAAATATTTCTATTTTATTGTAGATAAATTATATTTCAATGAAATGAATTGATACCTATGATAGAGCTCCATCTTGAGTATACATAATATCAGCAATTTATTGAGCTTATTTCTTTCATCTACACTTGCCTCTTTATTCATTCTATCACCAGAAGTTATATGAAACCTTAATTTCTTCTTCCTATTTAATAGTACACCAAGCCAAGGACAACCAAAATGGTACACCAATGTGTTTCTCTTTAAAAACATAATTCTGTGAGCCAATAAAAATCTTCCATCTGGCTTAAAAATAATATATTTTGGTGCAAGCATCATGCATTATGAAATTATGAGAATAAATATGAAAGCAAATTACAATTGTCTTAAATTCTTGACTTTATGCAGAGAGATAAAAATATGTTCATTTGCTAACACTGATAGGTGACAAGAGATCATTAAGTAATTGTGAGATTGGAAGAGTTTCCTGTCTTAATCTGAGACTTTCTTTTTGTTCCTCTTATTGCTATAAGTGAAACTAGTGACCATACTGTGAGAATAGGGAGAAGGAAAGACTGCATGGAAGAGATCTGCACGTGTTTTTAATGTTAATCTTTATTCATTCACAGGCAATTCCAACTCAGCAGTGTTCCTTTCTAGATTGAACATCTCAAGGACATTATTATCAAATCAGAGAATGATGTCCCAGGTTTTCAGTCTGGCATTTACAAGAACTGTTGAGTATCTATGATTGAAAATAATTGCAAAATATATCAGAGTGATTGCTGAGTCAAAGTATGCTGTAGCTGTCATCAAGTTACCACACATTGCAGATGAGTTTATACTTAGTTATTACTCAAATTATCCATGTAGGGAAGAGACTAATATATATGTGATTAATGTTATCATGGGTAAAAATTCTGACATTCAAAATCAAATGGAACTCTTTGTGATAATAAAGTGAAATATTGACCATTTTCTTAGCAGGCGGTACTGGGTCAGGATGGATAAAGTGATTGCAAGTAAACATAATTTTAGCTGACAATCTAATCCACTTAATGCATTTTCAGTAGGAAATAACATTGTTTTGGAAAAACAGTCAATAGAAAATATTCTTAAAATTTTAAAAATAGAAATCTGTTTTCTAGCAGAAAATAAATAAGAGACATTTGTGTACAATTTATTACATTTAAAGAAATGGGTATCCTTAGTTATTTTATATTTTACTCTTTAATTCCATCAACCACTGAATAGAAAGATAATAATATTGAATATATATGTCCTGACATCCTGTATATGTTGGTAGTATCAAGGAAAATAAGTTACACATGCATGTTTGGGCCCATGATATATTTTCTGTTTCACGGAATTATGCTTCACAGGATTCATTAATGTTTGATCCATCAGGTACAGATAGTTAATATTACATATATTATCATACATCTTGTGTAAATTTTGAAACTCTCTTCATTTCACTGAATAAATGTTTATTTTAAGGGAAAATTTAAGCAAAAATGCTAGCAAGAATATAAAATTAAGATTTATCTACTTTAAGTATGTTATTAAATTCTTTCAAGAACAAAGGGAAGTAGGTAATAGAATACCATTTCTAGGGAAAGTAACCAATGATCATAAAAAAAAAGAAACAGTTGAAACACAGAATAGAGGGTTTTGTTCCTTGATTTACAGGTTTGTATAATTTCTGAACTGCGTCAGTATATAAAAAGTATAGCAAAGTTGTTTTACAAGCTTGTCAGCTAAACCAAATGTTTCCTTTTCATAAATCATTAACAATTGAAATCACCATGCCACTTTTTTAAATGCTGAGTTCTCAGGACCAGTAAATTATAGTCAGTTTGCTTAATACATTCATATATGCATTGAGAAAAATGAAATACACTCATGTTAGGACCCATGATAAAAATGTCAAATGGTTACATGAATTTGGATACAACTGATTATGCTGGCAGTCTAGCAAAGTATGGAGAATAAAACAAAGAACAAATATCTATCCTATAATCAATAAACCATTAAAAATGAAATCATTCAATTAAGAGACTGGTATAATTTACACCAAATATATATGAGGTCTATTTATGGAATAAAATATTAACAATCAAATGCATATTCAATCAATTCCTCCATGTTTTAATGATTGCAATATCTGCTCCTGAATGTTGAGAAACCTGATATAATTTTCAGTTTAGATAGTTTTATCTCCCCATATCAGTGGGATGATTCAGCCCTTGTTTTTTTGTCAAAGATGAATATAAGGAGCTCTATTTGTTAATGTTGCCAACTAGAAAAGCTACTTACAAATGACACTGAAAATATCCTGTAACTTTTAGTGTTTAACTGTCTTCAATAAAAGCTATTTCAATTCACTACACACCACAATAAGTCCACAAACTAAGCCTTATAATTTGACACTTTGCCAGATTAATGAAATAGCGTCAGCTATAATTTTCTTTTTCTTTCTTTCTTTCTTTCTTTCTTTCTTTCTTTCTTTCTTTCTTTCTTTTCTTTCTTTCTTTCTTTTTCTTTTTCTTTCCTTTTTCTTTAAGCCAAGACAAAGTACTATATGATCTATCCAGGTATTAATTTCTGCCCTTCCTTCCTTCCTTCCTTCCTTCCTTCCTTCCTTCCTTCCTTCCTTCCTTCCTCCTTTTTCTATTTTCTAGAGCCATCATGATGTGACAGTGTTTCCAGAATACTAACATATCAAGTGACTCTAAAAAGACACATGAAGCCTATAACAATAAACCAAGGCAAGTTGTCTTAGAAATTCACAGACTCACATGAAGCACACTCCTATTTTTTTCATTTTATTTCTTTTATGGTGTTCAATGTTAGTTACAGAAATTTCATAAAGTTGTTTCTACCATATTACTGTAGTTCATGGCTAACAGAAACTTACAGATAATTTATGACTTTAAAATGGAAAGGTAAAATTGGAATATATAGGTACATGCCAAATATATATATGTAATCTAACTGTTTCTCATTTTAAAAGAGAAACCTGAGTTTAAAGGACTAAATAATGTCTCTGGTTCAATATAATTAAATTTAAAATTTGAACTTGAACTCAAGTCTTTTATTTCTATTGCCAGTATTTTCACAAACCAAAGATAAACAAGTACGACAAGTAATTTCTTAACTCTATCTCCTTCTCTTTGTTTTCTTTTTTCTTCCTTTTTTGATTTCTTCCTTCATTTCTTTCTTCATAATCTGTACTTTATTGATAATAGTTTACATGAATAACATGACATAAACATAGAAGTTGTATTCTCTATGGTAATCTTTGTTCATGGGGAGATAACTTCTAGTGTAACTTTTTTCTGCACCAGGAATCTATATACTAGCTAGTTTAATGTTCAAACCCTTACAAGTCTTTGGCATTTTTAAAAGAAATTGATCCCACTATAAGATGCATATGTAGTCTATAAAAACGGTATTTGCATTAACTGGCATATAGTATGTACTCAGATAAAATATAATTTACATTTTTAACTCATTAGATTTGCTTAAGCATAATATTTCAGACTCATCACATGGCGCATGTAGTAAGTATAATGTAATAAAAGCTAGAAAGCATTAATTGCCCCTAAAGGAAGAGAAATTGGACATAATAGAAAACAATCAAGCTGCAAATTGCAAATATTATCAAAATACACAGGATAATTTTGTAAGGAGAAAAATACTATTGATTTACTATGGAAGCATTAAATTTATATCCATGTGAAAAGTAAAAATGATACATATATTTATTTTTTCAAGTAAGTGGATATCACTATGCATGCCCATATTTCTAAGTTAACTATTGAAGTTTTATTATTACACAATTGTCTTAATGCTCTAAAATTCTAAGATCAGAAATAGTAAATACATTTCAAAAAGTAAATTGTTTCCACACAATACTTTCAAAACACTTAAATAAACCTTTACTTTTGGTGTTAAATTCAAATGTTTTACCACTAAAATTGAAGTTACATGTGCCCAGTTTATTTTTTTCAAATTATGGAAAAAGTATGAGCTGGCTAATATCATCATTAATGTGTTGGAATCAGATTCAGTTGTGCATCTGTAGAGAGTTTTTCACTAATTATAATATTTTATGTTTTTTCTTCAAATTTCAACATTTTCTGACAATAAGTGGAAATTCAGAAAACAGTGTTTTACATTTCTTAAGTTAGTAAGGTATTACAGTATTATAGTACTTCTTTTATCTTTGTACTGAAATGTAAGATGCTGATTTACTTAACCGATGATAACTCAGTGTTTCATGGTATACTGTTTATGTCAGAGTTCCACATCTCTATTTACTTTTAAATGTGATAGATATGACTCATACAACACTAGGCATTTTCTAAGTTCTGCTACTTTAGCAAAATTCTAGTCACAGATCATGTAAGAAAAATCAAAAATTAATGTTTGAGTGGAATAATTATTTCAAGGTCATATGCAATCCTTAGAGAATAAAATAGATTAGATTACCCAGTAATTTTAACTTGTATAAATGCAGAAGCTTAGTGTAATGGTGAACTTTTCTTTCACCTGGAACAAATACCTGACATATATGACTTAAAGTAGTAGAGCATTATCTGGCTCATGGTTTCAGAAGTTTTGGTCCATGGCGGACTTACTAAAAGGCAGAAATATGAAGGCAGAGGGATATGATGGAGCAAAACTGCTTACTTTACGGAAGCAGGGAAGCAGATACAGGAACACTGCCAGCAAGAGATATACTTTCCAAAGGCACCCTCTGGTTAGCCACTTACAACTACCTCTCATGTACAAACAGCACATTCACTTATGAACACCAATGAATAGATCTATTGATGAGTATAGTTTCTGCATGATTCAATCACCAGGCCAGAAGATTCTTAATTCAATCTAGTTGATCACAAATATTTAGAATAATCACATCTAATATAAATGTCTTAAGGAACTTACACCTGCCAGTGGTGAGACTATGAATATGAGGGTAGAGTACAAGGGTAGCACTGTGTTTTCCTCAACTCCAACTTGTCAGACAAAGTAACCTTTACTTTGTAAAAAATTGAATTTCTAAGAAATATTTTTAATATATAGTTGTCGCAAAAATATCTGAAAGCACAAATTTTGTCAGCTATCATCACTATAATTGATAGATTAGTAATTTCATTTAAGCTCTTTTTTACATATACATGTAATTATATATTTTATATAATTTATATATATAATTGTCCTCCAAATCCAAACAGATTACTCTTTCCATTATATTAGTGAAAAAAAGAAGCATTAGAGAGCTTCCATAAATTGCTAAAATTTTACTATGATTTTAAGAATAGCTAGGATTTCCATACACTTCTATCTGAAACTTATTTTTTATTAACTATTTCCTCTTACCAGTCAATCACATAACTAAATGAAGCATATAATTAAGAATTACTGTCTCATCATAGAATATGAATGCTATAGTACTAATAATAACAATTATATGACAGGCAAAACTCAAACATTAACAACTATTAATTCCATCACCCACAAGCAGACTTTAGTTACCATAGTAAAAGCATGGATTCTGATATTTAATTGCACAATATTGAAACCAGTGTTGCCACCTAATATTATGATCTAAAAAAATTTTGTGCTTCCCCAAAAATATATATATATGTGTTTGTGTATACATACATACATATATATACTTATATATACATATATATATTTTTTACAGAGTAATTGCATCCAAGTAAGCATTCCAAAACTTTTTTCTACTATGGAGAAAATGTTTGTGGGAATTATTATATTTTGCTAGCTTTAATCGAATTCCAAGTATCTATAAGTGAAGATCTACATGGAGAAAAGTGTTCCTTTCAGTTTTTAAAACTCATTGTACATTTTATGAGCATTAAAAAATAAAAACAGTCTGAAAGTGCTTTCAAATTAAAACCCTTGAATTTCTAGGATTCTTTGAATGTTTGATATTTTTAAATTTTTATTTTAGTTTTATAAAATCAATAATGACTTTGAATAAGATCTAGAGTACAAATATAATCAGAATCCTCCCAACATTTCCTTTAAAAATGAATTTTGACATACATAAGAAGATACATTTTTAGCTACTTATTTTGATATTCCAGAATAAATAATGGCTTAAGAGAAAAATAATGTAGAGACAATACTTGAGTAAATGCTGTTTTGGGTACAAGATAATATAAATATATTGATTTCTTGTATAGTGTGTTGAACTGTGATTCCTAGATTGGTCTAAGCAACATTTGAAAGAAAGTAACAGCCCTGAAACACCTACATTCAGGGTTAGGTGTGTAGGTGAGTTAGGTTGAGAGTAATTCACCAGCAAATATACAAAAGCTACCACTTTGGTACAGCAATGTGAAATCTCACTACTGTTATAAAAGTATATCAAAAAATTAAAAATTAAGAGAGTAGAACTGGGGAGTCTGTGTAAATGAAATGTAATAGAACATTGGTTAAACACAATCAACTCTTGACAAATGGGAGTAATGACAGGGTGTGAGGAAAAGACAAATGCAACCACAAATCATGTAGGGAAACAAAAACAGAAACTGCTCTAATCTCTTAATTATTGGGGGAAAGATTAATTGGTTAAGCCTCAGCAGGCAGCAGATTCTAGAACATTAATGAGGCTTTTGTTGATTAAGGCTATTTGCTAAACCGTGTGACTGAACATCTTTGGGCTGATCCACATGTGTACTTGAAGAGGAAAGAGAAGAGGACACAGGAGGTCAGTCAAAACACAGATAACTTGTAATTAGTACTAATGAGATGCTGCCTGATCATTGAGGAACCCCTCTGTGTCTTAACATAACTTCACATAACTATTTTTATCACTGATTTTAAACTTATTGGTACAATTTAGATATACATAATGATCATATTCATCATATGGAATATGTACCTGTATGTGATATATTTTGATTTTTAGGGATATCGGTTTGAGTCTGTTTCATGGATTACATTTCTTTCCTATACTGGGGCTTCATGGTTTCCATCATTTTCCTAAGCTCCTTTTTAAAAAAATCTATGTCTACTCTAGATTTGCTGAACAGGTCTTTCATTATGCTCATCATCTCTTTTTTTTTTTTACCTGAGAGATTATTTCTTATCTGATTTTCTGTATAGCATCATCCATCTATTTGTTTACTTAAACTGCTATAATTTCAGAAAATTCAAGTGGGTGGCTTCTGATTTCCTGTCTGTTTGTCCCCTAGATTTTTCCTGGGTGTGCTAGGGGTCTGAGGTTACATTTTTCTTTTGGGTCCTATAATTTTTTATTTTTATTTTAAATTGTTTTCTGCATTGATGCTTGTAAGTTTATTATGTTAGGCAGCTTTATCACTAGTATTGAGGCTTCCCTAGGAAATGCCTATTCCTCAGAGATGTCTTCTAGGTGTAGCTGGCTCTTGGTCTTTGTGTCTGTCTCAAGATCCTACCTTTTCACTTTGTTAGGGTTGAGAAGTTGCTATCTATTTGGCTTAGAAGATAGTCTTTTGTTACTGTAGTATGATGATGATGATGACCCTATCAATGACAATGTTGTCATACAAGGGAGAACAGCTGATTACAATAGGTATGGCACCCTGGCTAACGTAGCACAGTTAGCAATAGCAATATCATCAAGGAGAGCCTAGAAACTGACAATCTGGTAACTGCTAATTTGGTACTTTTAATCATAGAGGCCAAATATATAGTTATATAACAACATCCAACATAAATGAGGAACTTATGCAGTGAGTTTCTCCTTGGTAGAGTAATTTTACCCTGTAGGGTGTAAATTTAAGAGTTGTAGAAGACAAAACAGTGATAAGTGAAGATAAATATTGTAGAAGCAAGGCTGAAGGTCAAAAGATGATCACCCAAGCTTTGGGAAACTGAAGTTGACTGGAGAGAAAGAGTGAAGAATAAAACAAAATAATATCAAAGTGAACCAGAAAGACTAGAGACAATGTTCATTCACATGAAAATACCAACAAATCCAGAAAAATAGTTGAGGAAAGATAGATGCAAGACGGGCAAAACAAAACAAATAATAAAAGTCAAAACTTAAACACCTCCCCCCTAAAAAACTGACAGAAAAAGGAAAATTAAACAAACTCACATAGAGTGAAAGAAGCAAAAGAAAATTCCTCTGGTGCCCACAGTTCTTTGGTAGTGTTCAAGTCAGATCTTGCACCTGTGCAGGGTAACCCAGTCAAGTCTGCAGTAGGATTAGTGCTGGGTGTGGGGCTAATCCTAGCCTCTGGATATGGGGGCTGGGGCCAGAGTCTTCAGCCAGCAGCTTTCTGGATGTCTCCTTACTCTGTTTGTCTCTGTGTTATCTCCCAGTTGCTGTGGCATCCTCAGACTGCAACAGCCTGAAGCTGCTCCCAATTCTATGTACAGTTGGCTCTTCCTGGACCTTGCACTGCCTCCTTAGTCCACACCACTGGCTCCTCTCACATGCTATTTGCAAGGTAGAGAGAGTGCTGACTTCCCACTACTTGTCCTGTCATCATGGCCCAAGGCTCCTTGTGCTGTTATCGAGGCAGGGGGAGAACTGACTTCTCACTACTTGGTGGGCTGGAGCGGTTTGCTACATTCTCAGGCCTAGGCTTCTTGAATCCTGTGAACATCTTCAGTCTGAGTCCCTCTCTCACACCAGTCATAGAGCAGGAGGGATCCTGCTGTTCCACTCACTAATATCACCTCCACTGAGGTCCCTAACCTTTTTGTCACTAGAAGTTTCAGTTAATCACTATGGCCCATGAAAGAAGAAAGAACAAAAGAAAGAAAGAAAGAAAGAAAGAAAGAAAGAAAGAAAGAAAGAAAGAAAGAAAGAAAGAAAGAAAGAAAGAA
>NW_004624761.1:10551826-10598428 GCF_000247695.1 Heterocephalus glaber
AAGAAAGAAAGAAAGAAAGAAAGAAAGAAAGAAAGAAAGAAAGAAAGAAAGAAAGAAAGAAAGAAAGAAAGAAAGAAAGAAAGAAAGAAAAACTGGTGGCCCTTCAGGGAGGGAGCAGCTTCCAGGTCACTTATCCCTGTGTACCCGTGAAATTTGTTGCCAGGCTACAGTGTCCACCATTTGCAGGAAAGCAAAAGAGGCAAGGGTCCTTATATCCCAGATCTATCCTGTATGGATTGAGTTTGCCACACATTTGCAGTCTCCATTTTGAGGGAACTTTTTGGAATGGCAATTCTTGCTCCACACAGGCAGTAGATCCACAGGCAGCCCTCTGGGCTGCTTTGCTGTTTTATAAAATTCTACGCCTATATTTTGTTTGATGTACAAGGCTCTTACTTCAGACTGATTTTGGCATCAGGATATATGTCCTTCCCAATATTCCAAATACCTGTTTTTAGATGATTTTTTCTTCTATTCAGCCTTAAAGTAACTATTTTGTATTCCTCATATAGGCAGTGGATAAATGGCTTATCCTGTATAAGAATGCAAAATATTGTATTATTAATGTAGAAGAAAAGGCAAGTTCAAGCATTGTGAATTTTTAAATGTTTACCTATATGTGTAATCTTTATATAGTCTCTAATTAATGTAACTTATCTTTTGCATACGATATTTACTATAATAATATACAATATAAAAATTTAAATAATATGAAATATATGACTTCCCCTACCAGAAACAAAGGTTAAATTTTTCCATTAATAATTTTAATGTGATTGTCAGGTCATTAAGTTGTGCATCCAAGATGACAGTTATTGATTTTGTCAATAAATATTTATAGTCCTTCTAGTCTGTTGCCAGAGACTGTGCTACATTACAGAGGCATGGGAAAAAAATGAGAGAATTATGACCTCAACAGTCATTTACATTAATTCTATAATGAAAGATGACAAAAACAAAAACAAACTATGTAAATAGACCCATAAAATAATTAGAATTTGTCACAAGTGAAATATGGGAAATTGCAGAAATGAAATTGAGAAAAATGTAAGAAATGAAATTGAGAAAAATGTACTTTAGGTGGAGGGATTTGGATAAGCCTATTTGAAAGGATTCATTGAAACTGAGAACCAAAGGATGACACAGAGCCATAAATGAAAATGCAAAGAATATACAAAACCCTGAGGCTACATTTTGTTATGTTGTTCCAAAACTTAAAAAAAAAAAAGAGGTGAAACATAATTTTTTCCCTTTATTAAATTAGAACATCAAGCACTACATAATACAAGTCTGTCCAAGCCAAATTAGAGATTTAGAATTTATTCCAAGCATAATCAGCAGTCATTTGAGTATTTCCTACAGGGCATGACCTGACTAGATTTGTATTTACGGGAATAATTCTCTTTCAGTGTTAAAGATGCATTAAAGGGAACAAAAATAAAAAAAATAAAAAAAATAAAGGAGGTTCAGAAGTTTCTTTATTCCAGGGAAACAGTGATTTCTGTTTCTAAGCATATGTTAATGGAATGGACAGCTTTTGTGAATTCAAATTTGTTTATAGAGTTACTCTATATAAACTCTTGATGGCTCTTAAGGACACAAAGAGAGAAATGAACTTCTAGATTCTCCTTTTGAACACTGAGTTGGTAGTGACATTATTGATGGACATGATAAAAAAAGATATATCTTCATCTGTTTGTGTTTAACTGAACAATGAAGAGTCTGA
Source organism: Heterocephalus glaber (assembly GCF_000247695.1). The sequence continues at coordinate 10,553,553 of NW_004624761.1, forward strand.
TATTGGACACTTTTATAAGATCTGTAAGTGTGGATATCAAGTTAATAGCTAAATGGTTGCTTTTAACATTCAAATAACCCTGAACTAGACATAAATATTTTGGAATAATCATTAATAAGATGATACTATGAGTGTGAATGAGACTACCTAAAAAAAGTAATGGAGGAAGTAAATAAATGCAGAATTTCCTACTTAGGATCAAAAACTGCCCACAGGCAAAAAACAGTGTCTTTCCTAAGTTTACTGCATATAGTGGTTGTTTTGATTTAAAAACCTTCTCCATATTTTCTCACAAATACACAAGTTTTGATTCTTCCTAAAACCCTTATCTTCTGATTTAGGCCAAACTTTAATGGTAGGAATGTTACAAAATATTTCTCTGAGCTCTCAGTCTTGAGATACTTCTACACTAAAAATTTGACATAATTGCACGCATCCCGGAATACATCTTTTGTGCATATTATGCTGAAAATCCTTCAAAGGCAAAATTAAAATGGTACCATATAGTAATAGAAAATTCATGAGAACTGCTTTTGGGGGTATATCTTAATTTATATAAAGTATGAAAAAAGATTTATGAAAATGTATGATTTAGTTGATCACAATTAAGGTATTATTAATTTTTCATAAGCTCATATATTTTAAAATACTTTTATAGGTGTTAAATGATCATAAATGTCTTCAATATTTGAAACTTTCTGTTTCAAGGTATTTTATATGTAAATATTATAATTTTCTGTATAGAAAGTATTATAGAATCAAACATTTTGTGTCATAAACTGAAGAAATATTTTTTTCTTATTTAAAAAAGAAGATGTATATCTGTTTTCCAAACTTTACTAATCTCTGGATTCACATGGAAAACAGTTTTAAAAGGAATGAGTTTTTAGATATCACAATTAGAACCTCCTATCAACATCTAATGTAGCTCAAAAATTTTTAGCCTAATATATTATTTTAATCTTCTCAGAACCAGATTCACTGTATCAGTTTTAAAGCACCAATCAACTTCTAAGGAAACTTCCAGAATTCTGTGATATTTAATGTGGAAAGCATCTATATTCCATTTTAACTATATTTAAACTGGTAAAAAGTTTTCTGGGAATTTAACTCATCAGCAAGGCATTCAGAGTAAATGTAAATATTTAATAAAGATTATTGAAATTATATTGAAGATTCTGTATATTTTTAAATATTTTTATTTTTTATTAGTACATGCTTGCAATATGTTCAGTTTACAATCATCTTGGGGGATGGGTACATGCCCATAATATAACCTGTTTCTTTTTTTACCCCCTTCCTTCCCTTCTCCCTTCTCCCTCTCTCACTCCCCATCTAATTCCCCTTTCCCCATTTTTATTCTTGTTTGTATTATTGTTAGCTCATCTTTATGACATATAATGATTACATCCATTGAAGTTATCAGGTTCCTATAAAATGAAGAGACATTTCACAGAGGAAGAAGTACAAATGACCAACAAATATATGAAAAATGTGCAACATCTCTGGCTATTAGAGAAATACAAATTAAATCATACTAAGATTCCATCTTACTCCAGAATGAATGGCAGTCATCAAGAAATCAAGAAGTAAATACTGATGAGGCTGTGGTGGGAAAAGAAAAATCACTCCTACGTTGCTGGTGGGAATGCAAACTAGTAGAAACATTATGGAAATCAGTATAGAGATTTCTCAAAGAACTTAAATTAGGTATTCTATTTGACCAAGGTATCTCCCTTATAGTTATTTTCTCTAAAGAGTTAAAGATGTCATACTATAGCAATACATGCATACCAATGTTTACAGCAGTGCAATTCATAATAGCTCAATTCTGGAAGAAGTCTACTTTTATACCCAGTCACAGCTAATCTTTTAGAGGTTTTGATGATAACTATCAGGGACCCTCAACGAAGCCCCTGAACCCCAGTTAGGTAGGAGATGAGGAAAGAAGACAAAGATAAAGAGTAGAAGAAATGAGGCCTGGGAGATCAGAGCTTCTAGTGAGCAAAGACCCTGAACCTCCAGGCTTGCCAGTATTTTATTAAGCACAAAACAGCAGGGGAGAGCAGAGGAATGTGGGGCGATGATCAGAGGTGGGGTGATGACAGAAGTGCTGACCTGAGCAAGGCCTAGTAAGAACAGAACAAAGGATTCTTGAAAGAAGTGAATCTTAGGTTAATGGGAACTTGTTTTTTCCCTTAGATTAATATTAATATTTTTATAGAGGATGAGCAAGAATCATGAGGCCTTCAGCTGCAGATGCTATCAGTTAATACAGGCACCACAGTGTCATTGACTTGGGTTGGTCTTCGGCATAGCCAGTGGCACATAGAATTCTCTTTGTGTGTGCCAGCTGCAGCCATTAAGCTGTGCACTTAAGCCTTGGACCAGCTCTGAATTATAAGCAATAATCAAAGCCTGCTCAACGCCATCTTAAGGTGGTATCCTTCAATAACCAATAGCCCTCTGTGGAATGCATGACATAGGTTCACCAGCACTGCTTATATCCATCAACAAAAGATTGCATAAAGAAAATGTAGTATCTATATATAATGGAATACTACTTGACTATAGAGAAGGACAAATTTGAGACATTTGTAGGAAAATGGATGCACTTGAAATGTGTAATGGTGAGTGAAATAAACCAGACACATATACTTAAATACCATACAGTGTCTCTAATTTAAATAAGAAAAAGAAAAAAAAAGAGAATAATAAAAGATGGATAGAAGGAGACAAGGGGATGAATCTCTTGCAAATGGAAAGGTTTGCAAGAGACCAAGGGTGAAGAGAGAGGGGGAGGAAATGGGGAAAATAGGAGAATATTGAGGATTGTAGATAAAATATTCTATTGTGCCATTCTTCCATTTCACTAAACCTAAACCTACAGAAGGCTACTTTGTGACATATTGTATTAATTTTGTAAAAAGTTGTGTTGAGTGTGTGGGTGTGTATACATGTGCACTCAGGTGTGCCTATGTGTGTATATATACATTTTAATGCATAAATTACCTGAACATTAAATTAAATCATTCAGTACTTTTTTCTGATCTTCTTTTCCTAAAATCCTATATTGATACAAATATTAGACTCTTTTAGGATTTGTTTTGTATGTAGGATCACTTCTGGAAGTTGATAGAAAAAAATTTTAAAAAAAAATTGATAAGTAGTTATTTTATTTTATCTAATACTTTTCTTACTGAAATTATAAAGGATAAAACTTGAAAAGTGAGAAACACTATATGATTACCTGGTATCTTCACAGTTGTCCTGAAATGAAACTATTTCAACCTAATTGCCGTCCCAGCCCACCTCGTAAATGCACCCATATATCACTTCTGTTGCTGATTATTCCTTAGGCAGTAGCATGTAGCATCAGTAAATTTTCTGCTCTGAAAATATAGATGTCTAGTGTAATCTGTAGAAATGTTAGAAAACAAATAGTAGGCTATTCAGCTGTCATCCTGCCTTCTATGCTATTCTCTAAGAGAATAATTTTCTATTATTTGGCACAAGTATCTTACTCCCTAGAAATAAAATTTTCCTTGCCATGTAAGCACGTGCTCCCCCTCAAAGTCAATAGGAGTTAAGATTGTGTGTTGAAAGGTATAACTTAAGTGCTGAATGCCACATAACTCTGACAACCACTATTAGTTTTCTGTGCCTCCGCTGAATTCCTATTTTCTAACATCTTTTCTTATGAAATACTTTAAGGAAAAATACAATATAATATAAAAATTCATGTACCCTCCAACTGTATCAAATTTCAGTGCTTTACAATTTAGACTCAACTTATTTTTAAAAACATAGTAGATAGAATCAGTTGAAACCTCCTCTGCTTCCTTTCCAATGCCAGTGTTGTCCATTTTTCCCAAGTATATATTCATTATAAATTAATCATATCAATTCTGAATTCTGAATTTCTATTTAAATAAATATATGCATACCCATGTACACAATTCATAGAATTGTTAGTTGCAGTAAACTTAATAGTGTTGCAATTTTATTTTTTCTTATCCTCATTTTTTCAAATAATATATAAGGGAGTATTAATTTTGTTAAAATATGAAAATCTAGTTTGTCCATTGTAAGCGTTTTACAGAATTCAGTTGTAGAAAATTGCAAAATGTATTTTCCATCATTTTGATACGTACTTACATTTTTTTTTTTTTTTTTTTTTTTAGTACTGGGGATCGAACTTGGGTCCCTGTGCTTGCAAGGCAGGCAGTGGAACCATTGAGCTAAATCCCCAGCCCAAGTACTTACATTTTAAAATTAGCATTTCAAGCAATGTTCTAAATCATATGCATTGATATAATTTCTTTTTACCAGTTGCCTCCAAACTATTGTCCATGACTCATAATGACATAACCACATACTCAGTTATTATCTTTTTTTTTCTAACATAGACAAATAGATACCCGTGCACAAATGGTACTAAAATATTCATAGACTAAAAATCAACCTTATTTCTTATGATATATTTCTTATTTCATTTCCTTAATTTTAACCCACAATATAAGTCAAAATCTATTTACAGACAAATTTGTTAATTTCTAAACATGCATGTGACCTGAACAGCAAAACAGAATGTACTAACAGCTTATTGGCTGAGTGGAAATAAACATTTTCTTTACCTTTTCCTACTTTAAACAATTTCTGTCAAAATTTTGATGACTGATGGCAAAAAGAACCCTTTTACTCTTCTATTCTTTAAAATAGTATTTTTACATAAACTTGGAGTCCGAGCTATTCTATAATCCATTCCATTTCAAATGTTCTCCACCCACACTTTTCTTTCTATTCAGAAAGCATATTTTGTTCTTGTTGATTTTCTTTCTGAAAATGACACTTGATCAGAATTTTAAATTCTCTAGCTGTCGTTTCTTTTGTCATATTAATGCAGGCATTACCATTGTAGTCTACGAAAACACTGAGAACATATTACTTAGAACAGTAACATTTTCATTCAATTAGTAGTTTTGCACTTGAAAGAACACATTGTAACATTTGGCTTTGTGACAAGGCAATACAGCACAGAGCTCTAGTCACATTTTCTCTCCATGAATTTAAATCTCCATTGATTAGAGACACAAGAAGCATAATAGCTTACATTCTGACAAATATGTAATATGTAAAGACCCATATATCAATGCTATGCAAAATTACTTTGATTAATTTACATTCACCTGTAGTAAACAGTAACCCCCTATCTCATAAACACGGATTTACACATACAATAGAGCAATAGAAAAGTATTGTCAACATGCTGATCTCATAGCTTTGCAATCTGTGGGATTTCTAAAGGAATAATGTTGCCATGTCTATCATATTGCCACTATATTTCTAGAGAACAGGTGGCATATTGTGAGAAGCTACATACCATGCAGAGATATTTCAGTTAGGATAAAACAATGTGTCATTTTCTTACAATTTTTCAAACTTTGCTTATTTTCATTTAAAACAATTTGAATGAGTACAAAACATTAGTTTCCCAGTTATACTGCATTCAAAATGTAGCATATTTCTCACCTGAAGGCACTAACTTTTGTGATATCCTAATTATTTTCCTACAACCAATGGTTGAGCTATAAACTGAGGATTAAATAGTAGGTGGAGAACAAACAGCAGGAGCAGATGAATTCTTGAAAACAAATGATCATTATTTGAATGCAAATATATCCATTAATAAAGAATGAGAAAGAAAACATCTTAAAAATCTGTAATATGTTAAAGTGAATTATTTCAGAGCAGGTTATTTTCCAGGAGCTCTTTAATGAGCTATTTCTTCATATGTTGGTAACTAATTATTACATATATTTTGTATGTATTTTTAATATCCACAAACTATGAATTTGATCTTTATTTCTTGTCAGTGTATTTGAAAGTAATTTGCAGAAATATTTAAACTGCTGGGTTTCATGCTAAGTAGGAAACAATGGATTGAAGACAAAAATTACTCTGCAAGCCAGAAGATAAATAATATTCTTTAATATAATGGAGTCAAGATGAGTATTTAAAAAACCTGTATCGCTGTTTCTTTAAAAATACATAAAGACTCTAAATTTTACAATGATAGTTGATCATAGGCAGCAATCTAGCCAAACAATATGCATCAACTGATTTATCCTTCTATTTATCTGAAATTTCCAGCTATTCTTTATTAGATGGAGTGCAGAATTTTCTTTTTACAAGCAAACAAGAATGTAGGAGTCATTACTCTACATACACATATATAACATATATACACATACACATCACTCTACATACACATACAGCAGGAGATGAAAGAAGTAGTAATGAATTTCACCCACTTTGCTGGCTGATACAACTATGGTGGTTCTATGACTTCACAATTCTTCACCATCTACATCTACACCTCATCTTTGATCCTTTGATCAATAACTTGTTCTGTACCTATTATTTAATATGCTGTTCTTTCTCTCTAAATTGCTTTGTTAGCCAAGCAAACTCCTACTAAACTCCTACGAATCTCAAAAGTCAAATGCACACTTCTCATCACAGTCTTCTAGGCTTCCACAGGTACTCTTTCTTTCTCTCTTTCTCTCTTCCTTCCTTCCTTCCTTCCCTCCTTTCTTTTGTTTTTTAAGACAGGATCTTGCTATGTAGGCCAGGCTGGTCTTGAACTCACTGTGGAGCCCAGGCTGGCTTGAAATTCATGGCAATCCTCCTGCCTCGCCCTTCAGTCTGCTGGGGTTACAGGAGTACACCACCATGCTTGGATTTTCTTTGTTTTCTTAAAGCATTTATTTCATTACTTATTGGCATATGTTTGTGATACATAATAAACACATTTATTGTGTGAAATTGGTACATATTTTGATCCTTTTTCTTCCCCTTCTTCTTGATTCAATAATGAATGCTTTAACTATTAATTCATTAGATTCATATTTTTATCTTATGTTCACCTGTATTTCTTTTTTTTCTTTCTTTCTTTCTTTCTTTTTTGGGTAACAGGGATCAAACTCAGAACCTTGTGCTTGCCAGGCAGGCATGGTGCCACTGAGCTAAATCCCTGGCCCATGTGTATTTCTTCAACGTGTGATTTAGTGAATTGTATTTTGGCTCAGCCTAAAGATCCGCATTCATCCAGGAGCTTATATGGAGCCAGCCCAGTTCAAAGAAGGACAAACATTATTTAATAATGATTTGCACAATTTAAATCTCAATGCTTCAAACAAATGTTACTGTACTTTACTTTCTTTCTTTGACATGTTGAATTCTTGAAATGCTTTTATTCTCCAGTTATTTGTTCTTAGTCTACTTTTCCTGTTAATCTTTCTGGACTTGGTATCTGATAAATATTGCAATGAACTCCTGAAAAATACTGCTACCAAAGTCTGAGACAGAGGAACCCTGACTTCAGAGTAGTCCAACAAAATAGGTCTGACCAAGCCCCCCAAGGAAAAACTGAAAAAAATTGTAAAAATGCAAGAAAAGAATTTATAGTCATACAGGAAAGGCAAAGAGGAACAAGTTTCTTCAGCCCTGTCCTTGGGGTACTTACAACAATCCCAGGATTATGTAGAGGAAGAACTGAAGAAGGAGTCAGGAGGTGTGCATTGTTAAGCAGTCATGGTCAAACTGTGGCCTTATTGCTCATTATCTCAGGTCTGGTTCTGTGAATTCCTCTTTTCTCCTGAGAAGTTACTATTAGAGGGGGCAACTGAACGCCCAACATAAAATGATTGCTCTTGTTTAGAGAGCTTCTCTTCAGGTTCTGGGGTCCTGGGGTCATGGGGTAACTGTTCCTGCTTGGGGAGAGAGGCAGTGCTAACATGAGGTCATCTATCTGCAAGGATCACTGTTCCTGTAATCTTGAAAAGATCTTAGTTACTTCAGTCTCGAGGGGGGATGAAAGAGTTCAGGAAAATTTGCTGATAATTAACCTTGCATTACTAGTTTTGTAGACAGATACTCCTTAAGTGATCAACATGTCTGTTTGCAAACCTGAGGAGGAATTTGACCCAAGGTTCAAGGTAGTAAAGGTGACAGATACAAAATAAAGGAAAAGATGCTAAACTTTTGTTCTGCTTTTAGTTACCTAGTAGACATCTATGGGACTGAGTAAAGAGTCATTGCTTCTTAGCAAAGAGAGCATTTAATCCACATAATAATTCTTCCCTAATCTTGTACTTAAAAACCAACCAACCAACCAACAAACACTTTTCCTAGGTGGCCTAACCTATATATGTTTCCCAAATGCACATTGCTAGGTTAAACTCTTCTTTGGAAACTAGATCCATTTTTTTGATGTCTCTTAAATGTACTAAAATCTTTGTTGATGTTTTTGCTAGTTGATCTGTTTATTTATGACAGATGGGTGTTGAGATATCCCATTATAGTTGTATTATTAATTATCTGATTTTTCACATTCATCAGTGTTTGTTCTATATAGTTAGGTGCACTGGTATTTGGCACATATATTTTTATGATTGCTATCTTTTCCTCTTGGATTTTTCCTTTAACAAATATGTAGTTATCTTTGTCTCTTCTGACCAGTCTTGGCTTGAAATCCACTTTGCAAATAGAATACTTACCCCTACTTTTTTCTGTGTTCCTGTTGCATGGAGTATTGTTTTCTGTCCTTTGACCTATGAACTTTTGGAGAGCTAGGTATTTTTCTTGTATGCAGAATATAATTGGATATTGTTTCTTGATCTATTCTGCCAATGTGCTTCTTTTAACTGATGAATTGAGAGTATTCACTTTGATGGTAATAACTGATAGGTATTAACTTATTCCTGTAATTATACTATTTTCCTGTTATTGGTTCCCTTTCTTTCCCTTCTATTTAATTGTTGCCTTGCCCAGTGGATTCATTCTATTGTGATTGTTGGAATTATTGTTTTCATTATATTTTTCTTTCTCTTTTTTGGGGGTACCAGGGATCAAACTCGGGTCCTTGCGCTTGCTCAGCAGGCAGAGAAATCACTGAGCTAAATCCCAGGCCCTTCATTATCTTTTTCTAGACTATCCTTCAGAAATTTTTGGAATGCTGGTTTGGTGGTCATGAATTTTTCAGATTTTCTTTACCATAGAAGTATCATATTTCTCTATTAATTTTGAAAGATAACTTTGCAGGGTACATGAATCTGGATTAGAGGTTGTGCTTATCAACAGATGAATGAATAAAGAAAACATGGTATTTATATATAATGGAATACTACTCTGCCATAAAGAAAGGCAGATGAGTCATTTTTAGGTAAATGGATTTATATCAAGAAGATCATCATAATAAGTGAAATAAATCAGATACACAAGTTTAAATGACAAATTGTTTCTCTTGTGTGAGAAACCCAAAGAGTAAATAAGAAGCAAAATAGAGAACAAGATATGGGGAAGTAGAAAGAACATGTTCAAATGAAAAGAGGAACAAAGGAAGGGGAGGGGAAAAGAAGGGAAAAGGGATTTTAAAAAGAGATAATGGAAGGGTAAATGGAAACAAAGCTTTTGTAAACAAGGAAGCAAAGAAGGGTTGAAGTGAGGGCAAAGAAATGGGGGGAAAAGAAGAATTAAGACATATGTACAGGTACAAATTCCCCATGATGAATGTGATCATTATGTATGGCAAATATGTATTAATAAAAGCTAAAAAAAAAATGCTTTCAACTCAACAAGTCTTAAATCAAAAACATGCCCCCAAGCCCCCTTGCAGATTGATGATTTCTCCTTAAACAGTCAGATATGACTCTTTTTGACATCGTCTTCTTTTACACTCCACTTACATGGAAAGTAGTGTGAATTCATTCTTTAACCATTCCTGTAATCTGGACACACGTCTATTGTCACAGGCATAGTTCAATATATTGTTATTACTTATCTGTAACCCTCCTAACTGGTAACCTCTCAGATGATCTTACTTTCTTCTCAACACACTGCAACTGAAGTTCAGTGTTAGGTAACAAGCCTGATAGGAAGAAATCACACGTGGGAGTATTTTAATTCATTTCAACAGAGCTATTTAGTTGTTATGTGAATATCCTTTCAGTGGCCAAACTGTCTTTTTACAAAAATGCACAAAATGGGAAGGTTTAATTTACTGAAATAAAGAAATGCAGCAATTATTTAAGTAAACAATTCTCTATGAAGTGTTCAGCATCTATGTCTTATAAAACACACTTGATGAATCTTTCTCATGCACACTTGAGATCTTTACATTCTAAACACTCACAAATGCTCTGAGAGCCTTAATTTCATATTTGGTAAATATAAGTGGGATATTTTATTTAGAAAAAATACACTGTAGCCACATCAATATCATTAATACTTAAAATGTCATTTACATTTGTAAGCAACCTGAATAATTAAAAAAATGCAAATTTAGCCTACTTAGAAGTAATAACTTCATATGTAAGTTTTATGAGCTGAATTTCATTACTTATTTATAATATACTAACAATTAAAAAAACAAAGTGCTGTAACAAAAACATAAAAGTCAATATGTAATAAGTGCCCATGTGGCAATTTAAGCAGAGTAAGATTGTTTCTCCTTCTGTATAGGAAAAATATTATCATCTGGGAAACGATCACTGCTTCCAAACAAAATTGATTACCTTAATAATGAAATGAATTTCCAGAACCTTTTTTTAACTCAGTACTAATGCACACATACCTATCAAATATGCTGTAAAACAAAATTCTCAAATTTCAGTCTTTGAAATTAGGAAGTACTATTTCAAACATTTTAATTTCAACCTAGATTTTTACCTATTATTGTAGTATATTATTTAAATAAATATGGAAAGACTGAAACTGAAAAAGAAAAATCTTCTTCAGTCATCATGTCTTCAAATATTTTGGGTCCACTCATAAGTATAAAAGTGACCTTAATGATAACACAAAATGTGCAGTAAGTTTAAAACTGCATCTATCTATATAGGTATGTTTTAACTTACATTGCAATTCAAAAACTGCACTTAAATTTTTAAATTATTTCCTTGAAATCCTGGCAGGTTACACAAGACATTCCATCATTTACATCTTGCTAGGATAATATGGTAATCCACATCATATTAAAAATTTTGTTACTAATTGAACAGTTATCCTTATTTTATATTTGCCTCCTCTTTTCATCTATCATCATTTTTCTTTCAATAAAATACCTTGTAGTTTCTTAAATATATATAAAGTGTTTGTTGAACCACTAAATAAAAACTTTATAAAATCAGAATAAAAAATTTCATGGGTTGTAAGAAATATCTTATTTAGTTTTATATTTTAAATTAGAGAGGACTCTGGCTTTCTCAGATTCACCTTGTTAATAAATAAAAGACCTACTAAGGCTTGTGTATAGATGTCCCCCAAAGCCTCATGCAGGCATAGACCGTGGAGCTTTTTCAGAAGTGGATGGATCTAGAGTGTGTGCCTCTGGAATTGATTAATGGTTTAATGCTAGGATCAAGGGCACTAGGATTAAGGATGTGAGTGCTGCCCACTCTAAGAAGGCTGGATAAGATATAAGGGGTAGAAAGAGCTATGTTTGTCCCTTGCTTGCTTTTCTACCACCTGCCTGCCATGACTGTTTCCCCTTTGCAGTGCCTGTCTTCCAAGCCACTCTACCTGGGAGCCAGCCACTTATGGACTGAAACATCTCCAAACTGTGAGCTAAATAAACTTTTCCTCCTTTAAGTTGTGAGTGTTGGCTATTTGGTCTCAGCAATGAGAACAATAACTAACGCAAGACTTAAATCCAGAATGCAAGGCATTACCTTCCCAGGAAATGGATATTAAACTGTAGGCATCCCACACTTCACAGAGAGTGAATCTATTGTTGCTCCCTTAAAATTAGGCCTGATGTAAAGAAATTAATCTATTATCCCAGCCAATACTGAAAGAAACTTCATTGTTTTGCTCTAATTGCTACTTTTCTTTTGAAATTAAGTAAAAGCAGACTTTTCCCATGTACAGAATATTATACATTTCACAATTTTTAATATTAGCCAAGTATAATATAATTCAGCGTTGAAAATTTTTATTTACATTCTTTCAAATACATGGTTTTGACATAAATGAGTCATTTTCTGGCTGAACAATGTACTTCATGTTTTTTATCTTTTATCACATCTTGGAACATATGCAAGAAAAAGAATCAAAAAAAGTAGAATATATTATTTTATTTCCCCAGGTGATCATTTCTTTGGGGATCTTGGCGAATGTTTATAGAATGGAGGGTGTGGGATGAAAATAATCTATAATCTACCCTTATTTTAAACGTGGCTATAATAAAATGAAAAATTGGACAGCATTTAACACAAACTATATTTTAAAGAATATAAAAGTAATTCATTTTAAAGTGTTTGGAATTTCAATCCACTGTTATCTCCATCTACCACTGTACAAAGCTTACTAATACATTTGTTTAGGAGATGTGAGGGGGAATAAAAAGGATCAAGGCTGGATAAATAACACCCCACAATGAATACAGTCATTTTGCATTACACACATATCAAAAAATGTTTAAAGATATTTGCTTCTAAATTAATGTAATTTCTTAACTAATGAAACAGTAATGTTATAAGCAGAAGTTGAAGTTCACATGTTAAATAGGAACTTTTGTAGTTCATGTTTATGACATATAATGAAATTAAGATTAATAATGTCAATAAGAGCAAAAAGGAGGAAAAGAGAATTAGAAGAAGAGGGAGGGAGGAAAGGGAATTTTAAAAAGAAACGTGTACATGTACTAACTCCTCAAAATGATTGTAAAATGCCTGTATGGCAAACATGTACTAATAAAATAAAATTAATTAAAAATAGGAAATATTCTCCTAGAAGTTGTATCTTTTATATAATTTTGGTGTTTTTAATATATAAGATATGTATACCAGTACCAGAATTTATAAATATGTATCTTTATTTAACTGAGTCTTAAAAAACAGGATTTAAGTATTTTAAATATTTTAAAGCAATTTCTTCAACCATAGAAAAGGTTTAAAGTTTTGAAAATAATGTTTTAAAATTTTTCGTCTTATGAAGCATAGTTTATATTTGAATAAACACACTTCAAAGGCAGTACTGGGCTTGAACTCCAGCTCTCTCAGCTCCTAGCTCTAATAAACTCTGTGAAACTCTGTTTCTTCATTTACAAAGCATTAATAATAGTATTTTTCTGTAAAGATTCTATGAACATCAAAGTCCATTTTATATGAATATATGTATTATGCTAGATATCTATATCTATATAATATGATTATATAATTGGATGCTGCTTTTCTTGTAAGATATATAAAGGCTATTACCATTATTCTTTTCTGCATACATATTTCTAATTTTATTGCACAACTGTTAAATAGAGTAGTTTGCTAATGATCACGTCAGCTAAAATATACCAGAGCCCTTCAAGCCTACAGCCTCACCATCTGTACGGTGTCCCCTGTAGCACTTCACTAATTGGTTCAGGGAAATGGATATTTAAAGACAGTTTTATTACATAGTTCTCAAATACAATAGAACTTCAAAAGTCAAACATAGGGCCGGGGATTTAGCTCAGTGGTTCTGCCGCCTGCCTCGCAAGCGCAAGGTCCCAAGTTCTATCTCCACTAACAAAAAAACCCAAACAAAACAAACAAACAAACAAACAAAAAACAAAAAGTCAAACATACATGTCGAAACTAGAAGTGGTAAAACATCTCCCTGTTTTCTTACTTTAATCTTTTCCTCTTTCAGAAATCCCTGCTCACAAGAGCTCCTAACATCCAGGTATATCTACAGACAAAGTGCAGTGACCACTGCTTCTTAGCTGGCTGATGACCATTTTGTTACTTTTTTTCTTTAAAAAACACAGGCTATTTAGAGGGAAAAAAATCCACATTATTACTCATATGCAGTAGCTGGCAAGTATAGGAGACAAACCTTCTCTTTGCCAGTAAAAATCTGCACAATATTCAGGTGAAATTTATAACTCACTAACATGCCTCTTTCCTAACATGCCTCTTTCTTTTTCCAACTTGTTGCTCTCTTTGTACTTCTTATTCTGCAGCAACTTGGGTCAATAATTTTAAATGTATATGGACAAATGAAATATATATGGAATGATGAAAGGAAAATCCAAAGTAAAATCCTCTTTCCCATTTTCTTGGTGCTTGTGGACCAGATTTACACTGTCTAGCATAAGACTTTTTTTAAAGAAAAAAGAAAAAAAAAAGGTAACTCCTCACTAACAGTCAGGATGATACATCTTTTGGATGACAAATGTTTCAAGAGCACGTGGCCAAAGCACCATCGGCCATATTCTGAAATACTTTGCTATTATGTTCATGTTTATGGCAAGCTTCCTACAAACATCTTCCAGAAAATGAATAATGTGTCAGGTATGCCAAACTAGACAATGCTTCTGAAACAAAGTCAAATTGTCATTATTTGCAGATGACATGATACTGTATATAGAAGACCTCAAGAACTCCACCAAAAGTCTTCTAGATTTAATATCCAAATTCAGTAGAGTAGCTACATACAAAGTCAACACACAAAAATCAAAAGCTTTCTTGTACACAAACAACAGATTCACTGAAAAAGGAACTTGAGAAACGGCTCCCTTCACAATAGCATCCAAAAAAATAAAATACCTAGGAATCAACCTAATGAAAGGAATCAAAGACCTCTACTCTGAAAACTATAGCACTCTGAAAAAAAGAGATCAAAGAGGATATCAGAAATTGGAAAGACAGCCCTTGCTCCTGTGAAAATGGCCATATGTTCAAAACTGCTATATAGATTCAATGCAATCCCAATTAAAATTCCAGCAGCTTACTTCACAGACCTTGAGAAAACAATCCAAAAATTTCATTTGGAATAAGAAGAGACCTAGGATAACAAAGGAAATTCTAGGCAACAAAGACAATGTAGGGGTTATCACAACCCCCAACTTGAAATTATACTACAAAGCTACTGTGATAAAAACAGCATGGTACTGGCAAAGAAACAGACCTGAAGACCAGTGGAACAGATTAGAAGATGCAGAAACAACTCTAGACACACTCAGCCACCTCATCTTCGACAAAGGAGCCAACCCTCCTCACTTGAGGAAAGATAATCTCTTTAATAAATAGTGCTAGAAAACTTGGGTTTCAATTTGCCGAAGATTAAAACTAGACCTGCATCTCTCACCATGCACTAAACTAAAATAGAAACGGACTAAAGATCTAATATTAAATGAGAAAAACTAAACCCCTGGAAGAGAGGTTAGGTAGAACTCTTGTAGACATTGGCATAGGAAAAGATTTTATGAACAAATCCTCAGCTCCACATGAACCAGCACAGAAAATTAACAAGTGGGATGTCTTCTTATTAAAAAGCTTCTGCACAGTGAGAAAAACCACCAATAGTGTAAAGAGACAACCCACCATGTGGGAAAAAATTTTACCAGCTGTTCCTCAGACAAAGATCTACTATCTAGGATATATGAAGAACTTAAAAAAAAAATCAGACCTCCCAAATTTAGAGACCCAATCCAAAAATGGGCATCTGAAATGAACAGACATTTCTCAGACAGAGAAGCAAAAGCAGCAAATAAACATATGAAAAAATCTTTAACATCTCTGGTCATTCGAGAGATGCAAATGAAAAGAATGCTGAGATTCCACTTCACCCCAGAAAGAATGGCTGCTATCAAGAAATCAACCAATAACAAATGCTGGTGGGGCTGTGGGGAAAGAGCACTGCTCCATGGCTGGTGGGAGTGTAGACTGGTGCAACCACTGTGGAAATCAGTATGGAGATACCTCAAAGAATTAGGAATGGAAATCCCATTTAATCCAGCTATTCCCCAGGTGGGTATTTTCCCCAAAGAATTAAAAGAATCTTACCACAATGATATATGTGCACCCATGTTTATACTGGCACAGTTTATAATAGGTAAAATTTGGAAACAGCCCAATTGCCAATTGACAGGAGACTGGATAAAGAAAATGTGGGGTTTTTTTATACAATGGAGTACTACTCAGTCATTAAAAATGAAAAAATAGAGTCATTTATAGCTAAATGGATGCACATTGAGGTGATAATCTTAAGTGAAATAAATAGGACACACACGTATAAATACCGAATAGTTTCTCTGGTGTGAGAAACTGAAAGTGTAAATTACAACTAAAATGTATAATAGATAATGTGAACTAGGAAGAAAAGGTGCAGAGGGGAAGGGGAAGTGTGAGGGATTGGAGAAAGGAAAGAGGAGAATGGAATTAACATAAAAAATTGAAAAAATGGAAACAAAGTCTTTGTAAATAGGCAGGGATAGAGGGGTTGAAGGGAGAGCAGAGGAAATGGGAAAAAAATAAGAACCAAGATGGATTATGTAAAGGTACAAATCTCCAATCATGAATGTCATTATGTTGTAAAATTAAAATGTACCAATAAAATTAACTTTAAAAAAATCAATGCTTTGGAGAGACCCAAGAGGCCCACCACAGAATTTTTCAGCCTTAGGAGATCTTGTTGTTCTCAATGTACCCTGGAAGTTGGCCTGTGATGTTTCCACCTGCCCTTCATTCCTTTGTGCCTTAGTCAAGGGCATATTTCCACATAATATATAGTCAATGACTGTGATTATTTTCAATATTTGAAGACTCAAATTGTTAATGAAACTACTACTTATTGTTAACTGCACCCTACACTACATGGAGAACTACCTGATAATAAAAACAAATTGGTGAAATAAAATCATACCTGATAAAGTATGTCCTGACAATAACCTTTATGAGAACAAATTAAAGATCCCCATTTCTTCCCACAGAGCAATGTACATGAGATTTCCATTTCAGAGAGAAATTAGGGAAACAATTCCTTTCACAATAGATATCTTAAAGATAGAAAAAATTAGGATTATCACAGAAAATAAGGAAGAATCTCACAGAAAATTGAATCTTCTATCAGCATGGGAAAATGAAAATACTTCTCGAATTATTTTTAAATTTCTGTTTTGGAAAATGTGAACCTATTTAAAGCCCATCATGCAGTTTTGATAATTATCATTGCCAATAAATATCCCTGGTTTACTTTTTACCTATTTTCCTTTATTAGTTTAAGGCCAGTTCAATAAATGATTACTTTGATTCCTTGTTTATGTATGTATCTCTCTCAGATAAAAACTCCCAAAATACCTACACCTCAAATTTGTACTCAGAGTTTTAAATCCCAGTTTTATAAAGGTCTTTTTCATCTTCCATTTCTTTGTTGGAGTGAACACATAAATTCCATATATTGTAATTAGCATGACCCTGAAATCCTCTTTCATTCAGAGGCTCTCCCTTGAGGATTTTCTTGAAATTATTCATTGAAGAAACTGTGTCACTTAACCTATTGGATTTATTTCTTACAGATTGAGTTTTGCTAATTGCATCCCCATGGCATTTTCTTTATAGTTCTTGAACTGTGGGCATTGGGTCTAAGGATTAGTCTGATTTATATATTTTGTTTTGTTTTTCAACAGTCCTTCATAAGCAGTGGAGTGTATTTCTTAGGAGGTAATAATAACGTTATTCTTCATTTTGTGATGTTAGTAGCTATTATCAATTAACATATAGATCTGTTAATCATTAGGAAATTTTAAAATTGACTCTATCAACCCTTCTTACTTCACTACCTGAAATACTTTTAGACACAAAACGTTTCCTCATCTATTACATGGTTACTGAGTATTATAACTTCTATTACAAAGGCAGGATGTATTCTCTCTACCTAACAGTATTTTAAATAATGTGTTAGCTCACACCTCCTCTATTAATATTCTTTTATTTTTTTCTGTATCATTCTGACTTTTGCTTTTTTAACATATTTGATGTGTGCCAATCCACTGCAAGTTGAGAAGATTGATCATAATTGTCAACTTGATTAGAATAACAGACTCCTTGAGAGATGATTAAACCATGGGAGCCTGTATACATGAGTAGATTAATTCACTGATGTTCATAGAGTTATATGCTTTTAGGACATGGGGCACACTTAGAAGTAGGTCACCAGGGACATGTCTTTGGAGGCTATATTGCTGGCTAGTGCTATTCCCCTCTACTTGGCCTCTCAGCTGCCGTGACAGTGTGCTCTACCACATACTTCCACCATGATGTTCCTGCCTTGGAACCAACCTACTCGAGACTGAGAGTTCAGAAAGCAGGAGCCAAATAACTCCTTTCCTCCTTTAAGTTGTCTATGTCAGGCATTTTGTATCAGCAATGGAAAAGCCAACCTGTGTAGTAAATTAGTAGCAGGAATGGGGCTATTGTTATGCCTATACCTGACTATGTGGTTCAGAAGCCTTTAGAACTGGATTGTGGGAGGAATTTGGAATGGTGTGGATATGTAGCCTTGAGAAGCTCAAGGATGCTGAAAGCAGAGCTCTATGAGCAGTTTTGGTGAGAGCTCAGAGGGTCACAATGCTGATAGGAATGCACACAGTAAAGATTGTGCTCCTGAGTTTTTAGATGAGAATGAGGACTTTACTCAGATTGAACTAAAAGCCAGCTGGGCTACATAATGGCAGATAATTTGTTAATACTTTTCTTATGCCCTATGACTTTATGTAAGCCTCAAGTTAAAGGTAGAGGACTAATTAATGTGGTAGTGGAAATTTGAAAGCAACTCAAAATTCAGGCTGTGACATGGGTTCTGCTGGTTGCTTTGAGCCACATTTATAATGAGAATTAGGAGCAAAAATAAAAGCAGAAAAACTTGAAAAACTTGGCAAGAAAAGAAGTACATGTAAAGTTAGGACCTAAGGAGGTTCTTCTGCTGAAGAGATTAGCATACTAAAAAGAAAACAATTACTTTCAAGGGAGAAGATGACTTAAGGCACTCTCAGGAATCAGCAATGGATTTAACCAGAGCAGGTTAAAATTGCAGAAGTATAACTTCTCATTTCAAAAGAGGGCTACTTGGCTCCCTGCTCCAATTAAGCCTCCAAGGGAATTGGTACATCTACATTCATTTCTCTGTACTCAGCCACCCAGGAACTCAGAAGCCACTTCAGCCATGGTCCAAAGGGGCCTGGCTATTGCTAGTGCTGGTGATAGACTTTGGCATTGTCTATGTTATACTGTTTTTTTCAGGAATGCAGAATGCATGAATTGCAAGGTCATGGAGGTTTCCCCCAAGATTTCAAAGGTAGACTTACAGGCCTATAAAGGCAGTGTATGAAGATTTGTGCATGAGGTAAAAACTTCAGTGGAGACTCCAGGAAGTTGGAGATGTCAGGCATATGAAAGGTCTTCCAAGGAAAGCTGCAGGCAGTAAGCAGAGTTACCATAAGAAAGAGGCTGTGTAGAGTGCAACCATCAAGGCCATGTTTGGGGGGTAACACAAAAGTCCTTTTGAATTTGTATCTTACCATCATGTGCCCTAGATTCTTCTTTATTTTCTTTGGTACAGGGACCGAGTTCAGGACCTTACACTTGCGAGGCAGATGGTGGAACCACTGAGCTAAATCCCTGGCCCATGTGCCCTGGATTCCAAACATGAAGTAGTAGAACTTGATGATTTCCCTGCTGGGTTTTGTTCTTTCTTTGGTCTTACTTCTTCTCTTCTTGCATTCCTCCCCATACACTGTACCTTGGAAATATGTAATTTTCTTTTGCAAAAATTAGTTTTTATAGTAGATAACTTTTAAGAATTTGCCTTGAGTGTCACAATAGATTTTGGTCCTGTACTTTTGAGTAATCCTGGGACTTTTGAATTATTAATTAGAGAATTAATTAATGCTTTTTTATTGTATGCAGGACAATTGTATTATATTTGTTGGAATTATGAATTTGTCTTTATTTGAAGATTAAGTATGGTTTAAGATGTGTTTATGTGTTAAATTGATAAGGGGTGGATTCTTAACTGGATTAATAGATTCCTAAAGAGGTGATTGGATCATGAAGATACTATGTTCATCATTTGATTAATTCACTGATGTTTATAACTGAATGTGCTGTTAAGATGTGGAATCCAATTGTAGGTGTGCCACTGAGGACATGACTTTGGAAAATATATCTCTGATCATGTTCCTCCCCTATGCTCTGCTTCCCAGCTGCCAGGAATTGAGAAAGTTTGCTCAGCTACACCCCTCAACTGTGATATTTCTGCTTTGGAGTGAATTAACCATGTACTGAAACCTCTGAAATCATGAACCAAATAAACCCCTTCCTTCTTTAGGTTGCATATGTCAGGCATTTTTTTACCAGCAACAGGATATTTGGCCTATACACAAATATTACACTTTTCAATGTCCAGATTGTTTCATCTTTGGAGAGTGATGATATTTGTCAACATGGCTTATGAGTCCTTTTGACATGATTCTTATATTTTTATAGTTTTCTTGCTCTCAGATATTGTAATATATTCCTGGAAAATGAGGGTTAAAAATAGTTGCTAATTAGGAAGTTCATTGCCATTAAATTATTTCTGCAAACTACTGAAAGTAGATAAGATCACATAAATATGTGTATATATTTTTTTCTACTTAAATACAGATAAGTTCATTTTACACCTCCTTCTCAGATTCAAGACTACCAGATCTTATCCTTTATAAATTGAGTTTCTTCCTTTCTTGAAGAATCTCAGATTTCAAGTCATGTGGAATAATGTTATTAGAATACTACCTTTGCTTTATTCTGAAATGCAGATGCAAAATCTTAATATCATGTCTTAATAACAAAAATAACATTTACTCTAAAACACTTTGCCTGTCTTTATCATCATAATATACAAAACATTAAGGTTTTAAATTCAAATTATTGTATATTTCAATCTGTTATCCTATATCTCATCCAAACTCAACACATAAGCAATAGTGTGTTTTGAAAACTCGTGCTTGAATTATCTGAGATGATGGTCAAATATTAATCTCTTTCAACTTTTGTACAACTTTGACTGGCATTTTATAGGAAAAGAGCTTCTCTTTTTCAGTCATGTGTATATATATTCTATACATGTTCATCTGCATATTTATAGCATAGACTCCAAATTAACCAATTTCCATAATCCCTTACTTTCATTCTATGTTACTTCCAGTGGAAGTCCTTTCAAACACCATTTTTTAATGAGGATTCTCTTAAGTTCTGTTAGTAGAACTACAAATAAGTAAGGCAATCCATTTCCAGGCTTCTTTATTTTTTTTTCTTTTGTAATTTCTATGTGACAGCCACAGAATTAGACACTTTTCCAAAACCTCTGGATTCTTTGGAATGTAAGATTTTGATTTTAGAGGTGTTCATTGATATTAGAAGATAATTGTTTCAATGTCCCAGCTGTGATCTCAGATTGAATATACATGCAAAACTTGTTCTTTTACATAGGCAAATAAAAATGTACATCTTCATGTACAAAATTCATCTATTTATTCTATCAATCTATGAGTTCATCCCAAAATCTACAATTCAGTCTTATAGCTAATGAGTTTTCCTAGTCTCCTTTTCATGTTTATAAACATCTCATTTGAAGAAAATGTTACTGAAATTTTCCCTTTCATGTTTACATTTTGACAAATTGAGGTACTTATTTTCTCATTTAATCTCTCATTCACTTCTTTCAGGCATGTCTTTACCCTGCATCCTTGACTTCTAGAGCTACTACCTCAACACAGCTCTCCAAACTGCTCACTGCTTATGGCCCTGAGCAGAGTTTGTACTGTGGAAAGTAATAATTGGCTTTAATTTGTGTTAATTTATATACAGAAAATACTCTTAAATGTCATTTAAGAGTAGCATCTAAGTTTGTACTATTATTTGTAAGTGCTTGCCCAAAAGAGAGCAGTAATAGATATACATGGAGATACTTGAAGTGAGAGCTAAAGAATTGATATTAACCTTAGAACAATAGAGCCACATCCTTGGTCTGCAAGGATACACCTGTGTTAAAAATAAAATTTAGTGAAAATTACCAGGACACATTTTTTTCTCATTTACTTATAATGCTTGCAATGTAGCTTCCAGGGAAAGTAGGGTGACTACTCATTTTCAGTTCAGCTCCATGACATTTCTTTCTCATGGAAACTAACCTATCCACTGAGAGCATACACTGTTTTAATAGGGCCACTATAAATATGTACACAATTTGTTCTAGTCTGGGATTCTATTAGCTTCTCTATTTGGCTCTCACATCAAATGATAAATAATAATAATAATAATTAATTAAATTAATAATAATGTCTATTAATAGTAAGGCTGGAAATTTTACTTTCATTAAATTGTAAAAAAATAGAGATTTATGCTTAAATAGCAATTGGTTTGAAAAGAAAAAAATAGTATACCAAAAGAGTCATTCATATAAGAGCTAAAAAGCATATATTTTAAAATAATATGCATCAAGTTTTTCATATATTTAATAATAAAAGACAATTGCTAATAGACAAGTAGGTCTAATTCATTTCTGAATTTATATAATTAAAGAAAAATCTATATATTATTAATTATGAAATAAATTTATCTATTTTAAGAAATTTACAACTTGATATGAAATAAGCAACCAACTTAATGCTGAAAAAGAATAAGAAAATTAAAACAACATAAAAAAATAAATGAGAGCTATAATTAATAATATATGTATTTTCAGGTAAGATTAATAAGGTAAGATTTTCTGTATTAGAAATACTAGTAACAGTGCTAAACCTATGAGAATATTTATCTGGAGTAGTCCAACATATATTTTTTGTTTCCCATGCATAACCAATGTCCAGTCAGTTCTTAGGCCTACTTAAAGAAAACTATGGGTGAATGTTGTATGAAAATTAAATATTTTAATTATCAAATCATACAATAAAAATTAAAATGTAAACCATAAATTGGCAGAAGTTGCTTGAAAAACATTAGTAGCTAGATAATATTACAAAATTCTGAATAAGATCAACTAACAGAACTATAAATAGAACTACTATAGATAGATCAACTAATAGAAAAATGGACAAATATATCCAAAATCCAGTTGAATTGAAAATAACCAATAAGAGAATTAGAAGTTGTTTAATGTCATTATAAATCCCAAAGGTAAGTTGAAATCCTAATATATATAATTTATACCAGGCTAATATTTAAAATTAAAAAACTGCCCAACATTAATATTATCAAGAATATATTGTAAAGGGAATATTTAAAAAATTATAGAAGTATAAGTTAACAAATCCACTTAAGAGATTCAATGATAATAAATACCTTTAAAATGTCCTTATGCTATCACCTTAAAATTCCAAAACCAGATACTTTCTTGGGAGAGATTTTTATATTCATACCTAGGGTTTCATATGAGGGTCTATAATGATATTCTGTTCATTAAAACTCCAAGAAATCCTATACTCCAAAAATAGAGTAAAATAAAAATGCTTTGTAAAAAATTTATTCAGTAAAATTACACCATTGCTCTAAAATGAATCAATAATATTATACATTATCATGACTTTTTTAATAAAGATGATATTAAATGAGAAAGTTACAAAAGATCATAACAAATAATTACAATTTACATAACTGGAATAACAAAATCTAACACTACATTGTTAAAGATTTATATATATGTAAAAAAGAAGAAAATAAAATACATGAATGTAAGATTATGTTTATCTTGTGGGAATAGAGGATTTATAATAGAGACAACACAAGAAATTTAAAAAATTACTTATCTATTTTTAATCAATTTAATTGATTCATATTGTAACATTTCATTTCAGTTTTTAGTTTTTTTTATTAGTATATGTTTCCATTTCATGCAGTTTACAATCTTCTTGGGAGTGATTACATGTATATATCACAGCTTGTTTCTTTTTTTTTAAACCCTCTTCCCCTTCTTTCCCCTTTGCCTCTTTCCCACCATTTCCCTATCCCCTTGCATACTTGTTGATATAATACATGTATATATTCTACATGTTATTTTGAATTTCAAAATAAACTATTTCAAAATTGTATGATTCATACATACAACTCCATACATGCAACTTTAATTTGTGATATATATATGCATAATTACAAATGACCCACAGTGCTATCAGTAAAAGAATTTTTTAAATTTTACAGGAATAGATTGGTGATTATCAAGAGCTCAATAAAGATATATTTTATTAATAATAATTTATGGGGGTGGGGATTTAGCTCAGCGGCACTGCGTCTGCCTCACAAGCACAAGGTCCTGAGTTTGAGCCCCAGTACCAAAAAAAAAAAAAGAATTTATGGTAATTTCTGCCCCAAATAAACTGATGATATATTTATGAATAATGAATTCTGCTTGTTTGAAGAATAATCTATCATTTTATATTTTATATACATTATAACTCCTATATATAATATTTACATATTATGTCTTTTAATTTGCAACAAAAACAAAAGGAAACAAAACTTAAAGTCACTGTGAAAGGAGATATTTTGCCCACTCTTGTTTTCTTTTGTGCTGGTACATTTTGACTTTCTGTGACAAAGTATCTGATATTGGGCAATTGAAAAAAATAGAGGTTTATTTAGGTCATAATCTGTAGGACAGAAAGCCCAATATTAAGATACCAGCATATGGTCAGGCTTTTCTGGATGCATTATAATATAGCAGAAAGCATTATGTAGTGGGATAGATCAAGAATGCCAGAGAGAGCTCACTTTGATAGCAGAGCCACTTCTTCAATAACAGATTAATCCATTAATCCAGGAACGGGCTAACCCGTTCCTGAGGGCAGACCCCTTATGATCCCATCAGAACCCTGGAGTCTCACCTGTGAATTCCATTACCATATAACTTGGGAATTAAGATTCCAACACAGGAATTCTGGGTCCATACTCAAACAATAACATCCTTCTTAAAGTTTTTTTTCCTAAAATGCATCAGAATGTAGCTATAGCATATCTCAACATTATCTTAGATTATATTTTTAATCAGAAAGAAAGAAAGGAAAGAATTTTTAATTTCATCAAACACAGATATCTGCTTCCCTGTTGAATGGTAACACAAAATTAATTATTTCTGATTATCTCCCTGGCTAGCAGTTCTTAAGTGATTTACCGTGGAAATGCTTTGGTATAACTCTTCTTCTTAAACCCCCAAATTCACTTTTGAGATATAATGGTTACTAACTTCTACTTAAGCTTCTCTCTTGTTACTAAACCAATGAAGGTTTGATTTTTTCTAAACTTTTAACTTGCTGCATTTTTGTGGTTTAAATTCTTTAAAACATCATTAAAAGTCAAACTGCATAGAGATTGTCGCAATTAAATGGAAAACAAGTTGATTTAAAATAATATTTCAGACCAATAACATTCTCTGCAACTCCCTGAAACCACTGGGGCTCTCCTTGATGTAGTTTTTTTTTTTTTTTTATTAATTGATACATTTTAGGTATACAATACATTTACATTTATCATTGGGTGTTTGCACATGAACATGATGTATCTTAGTTCTTATTTTTTTCCCCATTACCTATGCGTCCTTCACCCCACCTTGATGTAGTTTTTCAAACTACTCATTTTAAAACAGCCTCAAAGACCACACTCTATCACTGAAAACATTTCATTGGATCACGGTATTCAGAATCATATAACTTACATGATTTCTATACTCCCTATCATTGACCTTTAGGGGACAGGGAAAGGGGACGTTACCAGAACCTCTGCAGTGAGTCCTGGTCTCCTGCGAGCCACGGCAGCACACGGCGAATTACAGCAAAGGTAGAAAAATGAGACTGAGAAGAAGCTGAACTTTGGGTCTGATCAGTGCTGCTCTGGGCGGCAAAGACAAAAGCCCCCAGCTTACCACACCTTTTATTCAGTACATCCGGAGAAACAAATGTAACAAATGACTTGCAGAGAGTTCAGTACAGAGGGAGAAGCAAATGTAACAAATGACTTGCAGAGAGTTCAATAGTTCACGTTGGGATAAACAAGGGGTAACAGAAGGCTTGCAGAGAGTTCAGTACGTCTCCGGCAAACAAAATATTAACAGTCCAAGAACAACGAGGAACTGAGCAGATGTTTGTTCTCCCAGGATGTTTCTTGTCCTGGAGAATCACAGCATCACTGGATCACTGAAGTCTCAGTTGTGACTGGAGGCCAAACTGGAGTTATTCTGTAGCTGGGCTGTAGGCAAGAGAACTAGGCTAACCAAATGATTTTTCCCTAGAATTATGTAGCATTGCTCCCAACATTGACCTGTGGCAAATCATACCTCTATTTTCTTCTTTTATTAAAGCTGTCATATATAATAGAAAGAGTGATATTCTCTTTGGCAAAGATAGTGAACACTTTTAGTCCTTGATCAAACTTTCTGAATTATTTGAGGCATTCTCTGTCTCTCTGAGGAACTCACTTTTCTTTTGTTACTAAAAGATAAATAGATGATAGATAGATAGATAGATAGATTTTACCTCATCTCTTTCCATATATTTTTAAAAAGAGAGTCAACCAAATGTTGCTGCTTTTTTCAGATTGTGTTCTCTTTTACTTTTACTCACTTTATTGTTGGAGGTATTATTCAATAATTCACAATCAAGTATGACATTAATTGTAGATTTTTCATAAATGTATTTATCTCTAGTTTACTGAAAGTTTATTATCTCAAACATTTGATCAAATATTGATGGCCTTTGAATATTGAAAAAGCCTTACATTCCTGCAGAACATTCCATGTAGTTTGGATGAAATATATGTACATCACACATGAACATACATACATACACACATATTGATCTACACAAATTTCTGATAGTTTACTCCATTGACGATTTGTGATTTCTTGCTTGGTAATTTTCTTTCCTGGTATTTTTTGTATGTTTCTGGTATTATAGTGTTCTTTAAAAGTTTTGGGAGTTTTGCCTCCTTTTCTAAATTCCAGAAGTTTGATAGAAGTGATATTTATCCTTAAAAATTTGGTGTAATTTTCCATATAACCATGTACACCTAGACTCTATTTTTTGATCATTTTTTAAATTTACAGATTCAATATCTTAATAATGACAATATCATTCATGTGGTCTTTTTCATCCTGAGTAATTTTGGGTGATGTGTATGTCAAGAATTGTTCCATTTTGTCTAAATAGTTGAGACTATGAATGATGATGTTTATATTTTTATGATGACCATAATTATTATTTTAATATTCATGGGGCCTTACAAATATATCCTCTTTCTCATTCTTTTCTAAAACTGATAATTTGTTCTTTCTGTCTCTCATTTCACTAAATTTATTAATATTTGAACACTATATATATGTATATATAGGTATATATTTAAGCATTATGTATTTTGGAATTATGATGTGCAACTTGCTTTTAGTTATCACTTAAATTTCAAAAAAATCTTTAAAATCAAAGCAGATTTTAAAATGAAATTTCATATGCATGATGATAAGTGTCTCAGAATCATGTTTGCAATTGTGCCAAATTCTAGAGGTAAGGCCATCTGCATTAGGGACCATGTAATTTATAACTGAAGAGAAACTGGTGATGATTCCCTCCTTAGTTATTTCTTCACTATGGTTCTCCATGATTTCAGTAATTTGTGTGACATTTAAGGTACATATTATATGCATTAATGGAGCTGATTTTTAAATTTTGTTTGGCTCTAAATTCACTGATGTATGTCTATCAGAATATATATATTATAGAATATATAATTATATATATTTATATATATAATCTAATATATATCTGTCATAGATAGATACTTGTCTATTTCTATCAATTGTACTGTGATTTCCCAGGTAGAATTCTGTGATTTTGTTTTCCCAGTAGCTATCACACAGGAAAACTACCCATTGAGACAGGTTGAATGGATCAATAAACTTATTCTGCCTCACAAATAGGATTGAGTTTTGAAGAAAAACTTTCAAATAATAATGTTTATAGTGGCACTAGATGACTTCAACCTACAAACACATAAAAATAACTAAGGGTTGAAATTTAATTGGAAAATGCCTCTTTTAGTTGAAGTATTTAATTTCTACACTTCTATTTTTTATAAAACTAAAGGAATGAACAAAAATATAGGAGAATATCATTGAGTTGGAGAGTTAAACAGCAAAGAAACTCCTAAAATTCAAGTAACTGAGGATTAGGAGACAGAAAAATACAGATAGATGCTTCTCTTTCAACCTGGTTTTCTGAAAAGTTATAAGATACCATTTGAAATCTAGATATTTCTAGAAAATGTATATGTGAAACACTGAGAAACACACACACACACACACACATGGTATATATGGTATATATGCATTTTATGATTTTGTTTCTTTTTTATAACCCAATATGATGAGAGGAACAGATCTAACATTTGGTTAGAAAGGAAATTTAAATCACATTTTATCTAACAAAAATGCACATTATATTAGTGAGCAATACGCATTATTCCTTTTCCATTCCTCTATGCAATATTTACCCATTTTTTTCTTTATAGAAATTGTATTTAATCTTCCACATTCAGCATTTAACCTAATAGATGAAAATTTCCAAGACCTGTCCTGTGGCAATATGAGCCAATTGTCAGGAAAAACAAGTTCAAGCACAGGATCTAATTCAAATAATTTAAATTCCATGGCTTTGAGCCACTATTCCAATTAAAAATGACATCATTGCCAAGTAAGTAGGACAACAGACAAAAGAAAGTGGAGCAGTCAGTGTGAGAAACAATATCTATCCCTGACATAAAGTACATCTACCCCTGGTATATCCCTAGATGCTATGGCATTAGTTCATTTTAAGTGTATGCATCTAGCTTTGAAAAGTTTTTCGAATGTTTTTAAATTAATTCATAATACACAGTGTGATTTTAAAAACTTTATCCATTACACTTACTAAAATAAGACCTTAGGCTAATGAGAATTATGAATCACTCAGATGTTGATCCTGTATTGGAATAGTAGGTAGTTTGTAATCAGTAATTTCCCCTAGTAATGCTGATTTGTGTCCATATGAAGGGAAATTTTATTTTGCACCCTATATTTATCTACCAGCAGACACTTAGATATCACCTCCTTCAATCCTTCTGCAAATCCACCTTCCCTCAACTAATTATATTACTGTGGAGAACTTATAGGAATTGTAATTGGATTCAAGTACATTATCATACAAAGCCCATAGTTTCCATTGTGTGGTGGAAATTTCCAATGCCTTAATCCATGTAATATATTGGGGTTGGTTCCTTTAATAATGCTGTAGTTGTAATGTTTTTCCCACAATTGTTCCCCAAATCTTTGTGCTAGGATGTCCTGATGTCCTGACTGCAGAGACATAGAAAACCTGTACTTTGAGCTAAGGATATAATAGACAGTTTATACCTGAGAAAGATACAAAGTATTAGAAAGGAAAGGAGAGAAAAATTACAGAAAAAAATTATGTTTCTATGTAATTTTTATATAAAACCTATTAATTTACCTGTCTAAAAGGAAAGATGCACTTCATATTTCCTATTGTATCATGAAAATTTCTATGTTCTTTATCATTTCAGCATGACAGAAATATAAAATCATAGATTGTTAGGAACGATCTAAAACTTGATCCATTATACTAAACACTCCTGCCTTCAGTCAAAGTTTATATCACATTTTTCATATTGCCTACTTAAGCATATTTGGGATAGCAATTATAAATTTATATTTAAATTCTACATTATAAATTTTTAAAGCTAGAAATATATGAAGAAAATATTAAAAATTTGCTCTACTACACTAACTTCTTTAAGGCTGTAATTTCAGGAGATTATTTTTAGAAGCAATGTCTAGTCTTTTGTTGGGTGAAATTGTCATCTAGTAAATGTCATTAGTTTAAACTGCCTATTGGATTTCCATGAGTATTTGAATATGTTACTCATTCAGACTCAAACTTTTAATTCATAAATTTTAGTTTCAGGGAGAAAAAGGTGAATTTACAAAATATGATAATAATGGAGATTGTTTGGGAAAGAAGAAGTCTTCCAGTTTGATTTACTTTTGCATGATACAATGATAATTTCCCCCATTCTGATAGTGTAGAAAGTATAAGCAATTTCTTTTAATCATTGTAAGACATTATCATATTTTAAAAGTAGAAATTCAGACTTCCCCACATTGTCATACACTCTGTTCTTAAGAAGGGCCTTGCCAAGCAAGCATGTGTTATTTTTTATTTCACTAAGTTTTCTGATACCAAAATATTAAGAGGGAGCAAATTGTTCTAGGACTTTATGATTGATAATATTTTTGAGACGTGTAATTCATTGTGTAAGACATATCAATAAGATGCAGAGCACAGCTTTTCTATTGTTTAGTTTTTCAGATGAAGGGATAGGATACTCTGTTTCCCCTTTGGACATTAATTTTTCATTTTTTTTTTTTAATGATGACAATGATTTCTTTTAGACACTTCCCCAAAAAAGTGAATATTTTTCTTCTCAGAATATAGTCTTTGTGAAACTACTTTTAATAGGAGAAGCTCTCTTTTTTAAAACAGCTGTGGTCTCTGCTAATTTATCAGTTTGGCAAACATAGGTTACAGACAATTAACTGTGTAATCCAAGTTCACAAAGCAATTCCATGTGTGTGAAAAACAAAAAGAAAAATCTCTGTCTCATAAAGATTGCAGACATGGCTCCCAGATTTCCTAGTGATTTTTAATCTTCATCCTTCTAGAAATTTCCACCATCTAATCAAAATACATCTCTCATACACCTTTATTTTGACTAATTTGTAGGTAAGTGAATTCTCTCTGTTCTTATTTATTAGCTGATTTGAGATATTTAAATCTATATTTATGTCACTTAACTTTAAAATGTATTTTGAGATGAATTTTGCATAAAAACGGTGTGAAAAGAAACATTATGCTGTTTTACATTATGACCAGTCATTACGTTTGGTGAATTGGTTCTTCTCATTGATGTTTATGTTAAATTAAAAACACTAAATTGAGATAATCGTGAATGAATCTTGCATGAGACATTAACAATAGGATTCTGGAAACAAAGCTGATATCTATTGCACTAAAACTAGTCAAATGGGAAAAAAAGTTATTTTGCAAACATTATATGATAATTTCAGTTCTAATGGAAAAAATAGTATAATTTCTCTTCTAACCATGTAATACAACACAGTAATTAGGAGAAATGTAAAAGAATAGCATTTTATTCAAGTGAAATGAAAACCAACATATCTTTACAAAATCTTTTGTTTTCTTTTGTTTGAGACAGGGTCTACGTATTTCAGAATGACCTCAAATTCACTAGGTAGCCTAGGCTGGCCTCTCATACACTGCCAACCTGTAAGCTTGTCTTCCCTGAGCACTGGGATTATTGGATGTGTCACCATGCCCTATTAGAATCATTATTTTTAGATAATGAAAGATGTGTTAACTACGAAGCTCTACTGCATCAACTTTTACAAATAGAAAATGAAATAAAAAATAAAAAAGTAAAGATAAGACTACAGGAGTTTAATCCTAAGGGCTGTTTCTAAAAGATACAAATCTAGTAATTATGTATTTGCCCTTGGGAGTTTAGCAAAAGCTTGCAGCACTTGCTCAGGCCAACAGAGTCATTTCATTCATCTGTTACTGTTTTGGTTGTTTTCCTGTCTACTGATTTTTTAATCATTGAGATTGTGTATGGAGCCCACTCCCTTCTCTGAAAACCTTGACCCTTAGTTTCTGTGGCACTAGCCATCTGGAGGTGTCTACCCTCTCCACTTCACTGGAAACCTAATTCACTGCTTACGAAAGTACAAAACTCCCATTTAGCTCAGTAGGAGTTTGAGAATGAGTGGTAGACTGCACACTGATGATATGCTGAATTTTGAAAAGCAACCAAAATATTACCACTCTTATGAAAAGGAATCTTTTTCCCATGTTAGGAATAAGCACATAATTAAAGTACATATCAAATCAACAATACTAGTTGACAAGACAAATCAGCCTTTTAGAAATATATCCATCCAGTTAACATTTCTTTGAAAACCAAGAATTTGCCACTTAAGTAATAATAACAAGGCTCTCATCTAATGATCAAGGCAGTGGAAGTAGTTCCATAAATCCACAATATCATGGAGTTAAATTCTATATATTGGAGTTAAATACTATGTATCATGGAGTTAAATACTGTATATTGGATGGATCAGATGGGCATTCCCTTGTGATTTTTAAACTACTAAATTTATCTAATTCTTTTGTATTAAAGGAAAGAGATAATCTCAAGTAACCTCACACAACAAGAGTTTCTATAACTATATACAAATCAATTTTAATAACAATTTAATCTTTTAATATTCCAGAAAAAACAATAAAACCAAGCCTCATTACACAAAGAAAAGAAGTGCTTTCAGAGCATATAACTCAAAGGATATTTAGAATTCACAACTTTATTATATCAATTTATTTTACTCTACTGAAAAAGGATTTGATTTATTATGCAATATTATTAAATAAACCAATTTCCTTAATTGTGCTATGCAATTTTCTCTTGGTATCTCTCTGTCTCTCTCATCCTCTCTTTCAGAAAATACAGCAGAATGTAAAGGTTCAGGTCAAGTATTTTTCCCAAAGTGCATTTCTCTATCTATGAACCAATAAAAGTACTGTCATTTATCAATGTAAATTTAAAATAATTACTAGAAAGGACGTTCTTAAGTTGTTTGATGTTTTCCCAATTGATTCAGATGAAGATTCTTCCCAGTGTTTAAGTAGCATCTTCCACCGATTGGAGATTAAAATGTAGTACAGGTCCTGGCTGGCTTCATAAATCTCACCATGATAAAGAGCCATCTACATACTTATTACTAAT
The DNA here is from genome assembly GCF_000247695.1 of Heterocephalus glaber. The sequence continues at coordinate 10,586,249 of NW_004624761.1, forward strand.
AATACCCTGCTCTTCGATACTTGCTTTCACTGAAATAATATGAATCTTCTTGCCTCTGTGGTTCCATAATATCATTTAATTAATGCTGATTATATTGCATAATTGTTCATGTCCTGCCACCATTTATTATGCCGCCCATGAATGTTGGCTTCCACCACCTATTTTAAGGATTGTTATGAGACTTTATTGATGAAAAATATGAATATAAGTCTTACCCCAAGTATTTCAGAAAATTTGGATTATTATTTCCTAGTGTTGTTATATTTATTATTTGGAATTTTAAAAATTAATATAGAATAAGATATCTTCCAGTTAAGTATAACCATTGCACTATACAGAAAGAATATAATCTCTTTCAAAATCTATAGCATCATAATTCTGCCTCTCCATAGAAAAATAAGCAAAGGTCTCATGGGTAAAAGCCCTATTTATTTTTTTTAAATGTCCAATTCCTAGCCAGCACAGCTGCAAATCTCTATTAGCTTTCCAATACTGTGGCTCTAAGTTTCAGAGGACCTAAGTCATGGTAGAGAAATGTATGATGAAGCAAAGCTCCTCAATCATGGCAGCTGGAAAGCAGAGCAAGGGAAGAACATCAGAGAAGGGGCCAGCTCAAGCCCAAAGACTTATAATGGTCCACTGACAACCAAGTTCATGTCTTCTTTTTTGATTCTTGTCATAGAAAAATATAAACAAGAGTATAAATTAGGGAATATTTCCTACATCAATAGCCATCTTAAATGAGCCTCATTTTTGTGAGATTATAGAGTGAAGAAAAATATATATGCATGGAGGACCTAGGACCCTCCCAAGTGCTGATTTTTCTGGGTGCTTGCTCTCTATATAACATTTTTTTTTCCTTCATCTATCTTTAAATTAAGGTACTGAACCTCATCACTAGGAGACTTTGTGTCATTATTACCACTGAGATTGTTAGTGGAGCACTAATAAAGCTGTTACTTTTTCCTCTGCTTTCATATGAGCCAGTATCAACAAATTTAGTCCATTTGTTTCAAAGACTTTAATTGAGACTATAGCAGTTAATAGAGACACCTCCAAAAACATAATATTTACCTGATAAATATATTAAAAGTGTAAACTTCAGTGTATGACAGGTGTTAAATTTTACTCTGCCATTTGGCTTTCAGGTAAAATGTATTCTTTTTGTTTCAGATTGGAAACTGTAGACTTACACTGCCTTCTACTGCCTTCTACTTACCTAACTCAGCCAGAAATTTAAAGTTGTTAGTTACATGCTTTAATTCCCAAGCCCAGCAGGGTGAAGATAATTTTGGTTCAAGATGTAAAGGTACAGATTTTAAAGATATGACTGACTGACATTGCTTGAGGTACAGAAGTTCGGTATTATCAGAAACATGGCTTTGCTTCCTACTTTCATTTTTGTTGGCCTGATTTTCAGATGTGTGAGGAAATCCATGATCCTAAACTTCATTATTCTGACAGTTTTCAAGTCTATCCCAAGAAAATGCAGTTTTATCCCATAGTTCCAACCTGATTCTCCACATTAAGATTCATCTTGACACGTTTTGGCATTGGTCCTACTGGGACAAATTGCAGCACTGGAGACCAAAAGAATCGTTATTGAACATCTGCATCAGTATATGCACAAACCTAAGTATATGACCATTTGTGGAATGAAAGGATTTAAACCTCATGAACCACACAGAAAGCCTCATGCAGTCATAGGTGAGGCTTCTTCAGAGGTGGCTAGACCTAGATTGTGTGACACTGGAATTGATTCATGGTGCAGTGCTAGGCTCAAGGGCACTAGGATTAAGGGTGAGAGTGCTACCCACCCAAAGCAGTCTGGATAAAATAAAAGGGGCAGAAAGACCCTGTTGAGGTTCCTTGCTGCTTTGCTGCCTTAGGTCCACCATGAGCTGTTGCCTCTCTGCCACTTACCACCTGCCTTGGAGCCACTCAGTTATGGGCTGAAACCTCTACAAACTGTGAGCTAAATAAACCCTTCCTCCTTTAACTTTGGGTGTCAGATATTTTGTCTCAGCAATGAGAAAAGTAACTAAAACATGGACTAAAAGTAGAGAAATAAATGATTTCTAAGGGAAAAATTCAAATATCATTTTCAGAAATTGTGAGTGGATACTATGTTTTGTATAGACACAAATACTCTAAAAACTTAAAATATGCTATAGTAATATGAAATACTGAATAATATACATGAAAATTGAAGAGTGTTTTGAATTGTGTAATAAGATTAAGGTCTCATCCTTATTTTATTGATATGGGAATATAGAAAGCTTCAATATATTTACTGATATAGTTTCCAAACTTTCTTAAGGAGAACTGAATTGTAGAGATTAGGATAAGCAGAAAAATGGCTATACTTGGTTTCTAAGAGTTTGTAAATTAGCTCTATAATGTACTTATGAACATGGAATTCCTTGAGCACTTCTCTGTAAGACAGTCAGGAAATTCTCAGAAATGTGGTGCAGAACCTAGCTAGCACTGTGACATATCACGATTGCCTGCTATCTGTGTTATTTGATTAAATAATGAGATATCCCTCTAAATCAACTATTTCAGGTATAAAACTATTATTGTATCTAAAACATTATGAAATAATTCAAATATAATAAGAAATAATTAACATTTTCAGTATTCAATATGATAAATTAGATGGGAATTTTTGATGCAACCTAAATATTATATTTAGTAAATCATTGAATGCTATATATATGTAAATGTGACCTCTCCCTTTTATTTCTCACTATATATCTCTTGAAACATTAGTTAATATTTAATATAATATTTACAAAAAGAGAAGTTCTGTCCTAAGTTGCTTTAAATAACAGTAAGCCCTGAAGATACATTTTAAAAAGAATTCAGTTACTTTATAGATATGTCTAAACTTTACCAAACATTAAAGTCATTATCATGAAGTCCAATTTTCTCTATAATATAGGTAGTACTGTAGAAATGCCACTTAATAGAGAAGCTATACCCAGTTTCTTCTTACTAAAATTGCAGTTTTCTCTAATTGTGTAAGCAATGATATATTTCCTTAATCTGCAGAATGTCTTAGTATAAACTTAGATGTTATTAAATGAAAATAAATCATTAAATTATTCTACAGACAACAAGCAAAATAAAACATTAAAAGAAATCTACATATACACTTAGAAAAATTCAAACATTCAAAACATGTTTATCTTCAACATTGCCTGTATTATTTATGTAGATTCCATAATGCCTGAAGGAGAATTTTAATTTGTTCCATAGTATAATTTACTCCCCATGAAAATAATAAGAACAAAGGTGTACACATTTCTCAGAATTTCCTAGTTTATATAAATTTGTAATTTGGGAAAGCCAATGTAAAAGAACTTACCACCAAAGGAAAAGGGTGCTAAGAGGTCAAAGGAAGAAGCTGACAAAACCAGGTTTGCATAGAATGAAATTCACTAGAATTCTGTGAAGATCCCCATACCCTAGGGCAAGAGGAAGAGCGATGAACTAGACAAAGGTGACCCATGGCCAAATGGGACTATAATTGAGCCTTTTCAAAACTATTAATATGTTGAGTCAGTAATGAAAGAGTTCAGTGGTTAGTATCTGGCACGGAAAACTTTGTGATTGACTAAAGGATATTTTTTTTTATCCTATAAGCAAATCTGGTATGCAAGATGGCAGTTACAGCCAAGATGCCCACGGCCATGTTAAGTTGGATTCCTACAATCAGGATGGCTAGATTACAGTTTAGTGAGAATTATCATTTTGTGTCCTTGTTTGGGCTTAATAGTTATTTTTTTACTTTCATGAAGGAAAATATAGCTTTTCTAATTGTAAGATTTGAAGGCTCTGAATACTAAATTGTATGTTCTATTTACTAAATATATTTACTAAAAGCTTTAGCCTGCAGGCCATATGAAAAAACAGGAGGTAAAACAAATTTAGCACACAAGCCACACATGATTTCTGCCCCCTGTGCTAAGAGAAGGGAAAATATATAAGTAATTTAAAATAGTTTGCAATGGTGAATCACATAAAATATAAATATGTGTTATATAATAATATAAAAAAATTTTAAAATTACTTTTGCATCCTCTGTAAAATCTATACTACCATACTATTTTAAAAATTGAATCAAAATCTACATGTTTTGTTTTAAAAAGTAGAGCACAAAGGTATCACAATGAAATAAAACAAAGTGTCTATATCTCATTGCTAGAACTTCTTTTCTGAGTATTCACTTAAAGTAGTCTAATTTTGTAATCACTTGACTGTATTAAAATGATATGATTAAGCTCTGTGCTCCATATCCAACTTCTCAATAACTATATTATGTTTTCATTACTTTCCTTAAATTATCTTTGGAACCTTAAATTTTATTTTCAGTGGTTCATTTCTTATTCTATTAATAAGTATGAATGTTAATAAATATGAACAAATCTTCCTCTCCTGCAACCATGTTGTTATTAGTCATCAGTGTTCTATTATATAAAATACTAAGCTTAGTTGCAAAGAAGGATTTGTATTTTGTTTTTATGTTTACCAAATTGCTAAAATTATGAATACTTAAATGTTGATTATTTCTAATAAGATTTATAATATAGAAAAATATTAGTTTATAAGCCTCCTATCAGATCATTGCTTCTGTGTTGCTTTTCATTTTCCAGGAAGCTATGTAACATAAATCCTTTTTAGTGGCAGCAGAAAGAACTGGGCTCCTTTTTTGGTGGCAGCAGACAGGCCCTGGCTTTTGGGTTGCCATGTAAATGCTGCTGATATAAATTTATGGTTAAAATTGTCTAGTGCATCACTTAGCGAGTTAGTGCTCTGTAGTGGGCATCCTGGAATAAACTTATATCCTCTTGGTACAATCTTGATACATTGCTCTCTATTATTGAGGCACAGCTACAACTTTGGAATTTCTCTGGTCAGCTATCATTTGTTAATTCTAAGTTTTATGAACACAATTTCTTCTTGTTTTAATATATTTCCTTGAGTTTTTAGAATATATTCTCTAGCTTCAAAATCAGGCATGCATGGGAGGGAGATTCACTAAAATCATTTCATATCTTTATTTTGCTTTTATATTTAAAGACTATAGCTAAACCTAAGAGTTAGAGTGAAAATTATTTTCTCAGAATAACTTTTTTTGTATTCTATAATCAAGTGTGGGTCTTTTTTATGAAGCACATGATCTTGTCTTTGAGAGGTTTTATTACTACTTTGGTACTAGTATATTAATCTTCTCTCTGACCAAAAATACAAAAAATATTTAATAGAGAATATTAGACAAATATTTAATAGAAAGTAATAGATGAATATTTTGTAGGTAATCCTAAAGAAAAAGATGATAAAATGGACATGAGCAAAATTAAAAATTTTTACTCATGAAAAGACACCAATAAAATAGCTAAATAGGTTCCACCAATCCCAGCCCAGAGGAAGGGGGTTCCAGGCTGCTGTTCCACTGCTCCCACCCCAGAGAAAGGGGCTTCCAGGTAGCCATTCCACTCTTCCCAGGCCAGAGGTAGCACCTTCCAGGCCACTGTTCCACCACAACCAGCCCAGAGGAAGGGGCTTCCAGGGTGCCATTCCACTGCTCCCAGCTCAGAGGTAGGGGCTTCCAGGCCATGGTTTCACCTCTCAAGCTCAGAGGTAGGGGACATCTGGGGTGCTAATAGCACCTTCCCTCACATCAAAATGAGAAGACACATAAAAAAGTCTCAAAACCAAACTTCCAGATCATCTACAGCAACCACTAAGGGAAATGAGATGGAACACTCTGATACTCAACCACCTAGGCTCCCTGAACTGACAACAAAGGAGGATCTGAAAAAATGAAATCAGAAATAATTTCCCAGATAACAGCAGAAATTTTGCTCATAGTGCAAGACATGATTAATAAATCTAGAGAGGAGCTGAGGTACATGATGGAGTCCCAACATAGAAAACAAATGGAATCCATAAAACAGATGCAAACAGATTTCAAGGAGATCAAAAACTCCATTGAAAGTCTACACACCAGAATGAGCCAATGTGAGGACAGAATTTCAGTTATAGAAGATGAGATTGCAATTAGTGACCAGGAAAAAAAAAATGCTTCAAAATTGTAAGGGATCATGAGAAATCAATCCAGCAGCTGCTAGATGATGCAAAGAAAAATAACATAAGACTGATTGGAGTCAAGGAAGAAACAGGAGAGAGTGGAGATGACATAAAAAACTGTTCACAGAAGGAATGGCAGAAAACTTCCCAAGCAGGGGAAAAGAACTTGACATACAGATAAGTGAGGCATATAGGGCTCCAAATAACCTTGATCAAAAAAAAATCTACACATGGGCATAAAATTCTTAAGATTCCAGAAACTCAAGAGAAGAACAAAGTTCTACAAGCAGTTAGAGGAAAAGAAACAAATCATATACAAAGGAAAACCCGTGAGAATCACAGCAGATTTCCCAACGCAAACCCTCAAGGCAAGAAGAGCTTGGAGTGACTTATACCAAACCCTAAAAGAAAACAGCCTCCAACCCAGATTGATGTACCCTGCAAAACTATCTTTCAAAATTGATGGAGGAATAAGATATTTTCATGACAAAGCATACCTTAGAAACTTCATATATACCAAACCACCACTTCAAAAAATTTAGACAAGATCCTAAGAAAAGAAAATGAGGATCACAACCCCAGGAAGCACAGCAGAATGAACCCATTGGGAGTGACAAGAAATTAAATGTAAAGGGGGAGATTTCAACAAAAAGAAAAAGTCATAACAATGATAACTCAATATGTATCAGTTATAACCATTAATGTTAATGATTTCAGTTCACCAATCAAAAAAAATAGACTGGCAGAATGGGTCAAGAAGCAAAATCCAACAATATGCTGCATGCAAGAAACACACTTAATTCAAAATGAAACTCATAGAATGAAAGTTAAAGGGTGGAAAACAATACTCTATAAGACAGGAACCCAAAAAACAGCAAGAGTAGCTATCCTCTTTGCAGATCAAGTAGATTTCCAACTAACACTGATTAAGAGAGACAAAGAAGGACACTGCATCCTTGTAAAAGGAACAATCCAACAGGAAGAGATGACAATCACAAATATCTATGCACCAAACACTAGTGTGCCCAACTATATAAAACAAATACTAATGGACATGAAAAAGTCATATATGCACAAATACAATTGTAGTGGGGGACCTCAATATCCCACTGTCACAAATAGCTAGATCAAAGAGTCAAAAAAATAATTAATGAAATACTAGAATTCAACCAAACTCTTGAACAAATGAACTTAACAGATATTTACAGAGTGCTCCACTCCACAAAATAAGAATACATATTCTTTTCACCTGCACACAGGTCGTTCTCCAAAATAGACCACATACTCACTCATAGAACATGTTTAAGTAAGTGCAAAGGAATTGAAGTTATCCCCTTTATAAGACCATAGTGTGATGAAATTGGAGATCCATAGCAAAAGAAACTGCAAAAATTTTATAAACACATGGAAATTGAACAACACACTTCCAAATAACCAGTGGGTCACAGAGGAAATTAAAGAATAAATCAGACAGTTCCTTCAATTAAATGACAATACAACATATCAGAATCTACTAGACACAATGAAAGCAGTCTTATGAGGGAAATTCATAGCAGTGAATGCACATATTAGGAAAACAGAGCGAGCCAAATTAAACAATCTGATGCTGAACTTCATGCTTCTAGAAAAAGAAGAGCAGGACAAACCCAAAGCTCTTATAAGGGAGGAAATTATAAAGCCCAAAGCAGAAATCAATTCAATGGCGACTAAGAGAAAGATACAAAAAATTAATAAAGCCAAGAGTTTATTCTTCAAAAAAATAAACAAAATAGCCAACTTTATCAGAAAAAGGAAAGAAAAGGCCAAATCCATGCAATCAGGAATGAAAAGGGTGATATTACAAAAGATCCAGCAGAAATCCAGAGGATCAGCAATACCTACTTCCAGAAGCTATATGCCAATAAGATGCAAAACACAGAAGAAATGGACAGATTCCTAGATATGTATGAATTACCAAAGTTGAATGAAGATGACCTAAAAATTCTAATCAGCCCAATATCAATCAATGACATTGAAAATGTAATTAGAAACTTACCAACTAAGAAAAGTCCAGGGTCTGATGGCTTAATTGCTGAATTCTACAAGACATTTAGAGAGGAATTACTGCCACTACTGTTTAAACACTTCAATGAAATTGAAAGGGAAGCAATACTCCCAAATTCATTCCTGGAAGCAAGCATCACCTTGATCCCCAAAGCAGAGAAAGACCCAACTGAAAAAGAGAACTATAGGTCAATCTCACCAATGAACATTGATGCAAAAATCCTTAATAAGATAATGGCAAATAGAATGCAGAAGATCATCAAGAAGATCATACACCCTGATCAAGTGGGATTCACTCCAGGGATGCAGGGATGGTTCAACATACGCAAATCAATCAATGTAATACACTTTATCAATAGAGGTAAGGATAAAAACCATATGATTATCTCCATAGATGCAGGAAAAAAACATTTGACAAAATCCATCATGCATTTATGATAAAAACCCTACAAAACTTGGAATAGATGGTCTCTACCTCAATCTGATAAAAGCCATCTATGAAAAACCAACAGTCAGTATCATATTACATGGTCAAAAACTGAAATCCTTCACACTAAATCAGGAACAGGACAAGGATGTCCACTATCACCACTCTTGTTCAATATAGTTTGGAAACTTTGGCCACAGCAATTAGACAAGAGAAAGAAATAAAAGATATAAAGATAGGAAATGAAGAAGTCAAATTGTCATTATTTGCAGATGACATGATACTGTCATGAACATATAGAAGACTGCAAAAACTGTATATAGAAGATATATAGAAGACCCCAAGAACTCCACCAAAAGTCTTCTAGACTTACTAACCAAATTCAGAAAAGTAGCTGGATACAAGTCAACACACAAAAATCAATAGCTTTCCTCTACATGAACAACAGACTCACTGAAAGAAATGTAGGGCAAATAATTCCTTTCATAATAGCATCCAAAAAACTGAAATATCTAGGAATCAATCTAACAAAAGAAATCTAAGACCTCTTCTCTGAAAACTATAGCACTCTGTAAAGAGACATTGAAGATGATATCAGAAAATGGACAGACATCCCCTGCTTCTGGGTAGGAAGGATCAATATAGTGGAAATGCCCGTATTTCCAAAACTGCTATATAGAGTCAAAGCAATCCCAATTGAAAGCCCAGCAGCATATTTCATGGACCTTGAGAAAACAATCCAAAAATTCATTTGGAACAAGAAGAGACCCAGAATAGCAAAAGCAATTCTAGGTAACAGAGACATGGCAGGGGGTATCACAATCCCTAACCTGCAAATATACTACAAAGCTACTGTGATAAAAACAGCATGGTACTGGCAAAGAAACAGACCTGAGGACTAGTGGAACAGATTAGAAGATGCAGAAACAACTCCAGACACACTCAGCCACCTCATCTTCGATAAAGGAGCCAAATACCCTCACTGGAAGAAAGATAGCCTCTTTAAGAAATGGTGTTAGAAAAATTGGGTTTCAATTTGCCAAAGCTTAAAACTAGATCTGTATCTCTCATCCTGCACTAAACTAATATCAAAATGGATTAAAGAGCTAAATATTAAAATAGAAATGCTGAACCAGCTGGAACAGAGGTTAGGTAGAACTCTTGAAGACACTGGTGTAGGAAAAGATTTTATGAACAAAACCTCATTTGCCCGTGAACTAGCACAAACAATCAACATGTGGGATCTTTTCTTATTAAAAAGCTTCTGCACAGCAAGAGAAACCACCACAGTGTGAACAGACAACCCACTATGTGGAAAAAAGTCTTCACTTGCTGTTCCTCAGAGAAAGGTCTACTATCTCAAATCTATAAAGAAATTGAAAAGATCAGACCTCCCAAATTTAAAGATCCAATTCAAAAATGGGCATCTGAAATGAACAGATATTTCTCAAAGAAGCAGAAATAGCAAATAAATACATGAAAAAGTGTTCAACATCACTGGTCATTCAAGAGATGCAAATGAAGTCAACACTGAGATTTCACCTCACTCCAGAAAGAATGGCTGCTATCATGAAATCAACCAATAACAAATACTGGCAGGTCTGTGAGGAAAGAGGAACCCTGCTCCATTGCTGGTGCGAGTGTAGACTGGTGCAACCACTGTGGAAATCAGTATGGAGATACCTCAAAGAACTAGGACTGGAAGTCCCATTTGACCCAGCTATTCCGCTGCTGAGTATCTTCCCCAAAGAATTAAAAGAATCATACCACAATGATATATGTGCACCCATGTTCATAGCAGAACAATTTGTAATAGCTAAAATTTGGAAACTGCCAAAATGCCCATCAGATGGAGACTGGATAAAGAAAATGAAGTTTTTAATAAATTGGAGTATTACTCAGCCATAAAAAATGAGAAATTAGAGACATTCATAGCTAAATGGATGCACATTAAGGTGATACTCTTAAGTGAAATAAATAGGACCTACATGTATAAATACCAAATAGTTTCTCTAGTGTGAGAAAGTGAAAATGTAAATAAGGACTAAAAGGTATAATAGATTATGTGAAATGGGAAGAAAAGGGGCAAAGGGGAAAAGGAAGTGGGAGGGGTATGGGAAATGAATGAAGGAAATGGAATTAACATGAGAAAATTGAAAAATGGAAACAAAATCTTTATAAATAGGGAGGGATGGAGCAGTTGAAGGGAGGGCAGGAGAAGGTGGAAAAATAATAACCAAGAGAGATTATGTAAAGGTACAAATTTCCAATGATGAATGTCATTACGTTGTATACCTAAAATGTATCAATGATTAAAATGAATAATTGATAATGTGAAACAGGAAGAAAAGTTCGAAAGTGGTAAGGTAAGTGGGAGGGGTGGGGGAAAGGAAAGAAGGGAAAGGAAAAATTATGAGAAATGGAAAAATTGGAAACAAAGTCTTTGTAAATAGGGAAGGTTGGATGGGTGTAGGGAGTGTAGGGAATGGGGAAAAAATAAGAACCAAGATACATTAAGTAAAGGTACAACTTCCCAATGAAAAATGTAAATGTATTGTATACCTAAAATGTACCAATAAAAGAATATGAATGAAATAGTTAAAGAATATATTCAGAAAATATTAATAAAGTATATATTTGTCCAAGCACTAACACCATTGCTATATGAAAATAAATATCCATATAAGTACATTATAAAAGGTCAAAAAATTTAGGTTGAAGTGGGCTAATGTTTGAACAGACTCATTACAAAATAAAAGTGATTAAAAAATATTTGAAAAATTGTTCAACATCATTAATTATCAGGGAAATACAAACAAAGTAATAAATAAATCCCACTTAGAATTTTACTTACCAAACAAAAGAAAATATATATTCACAAAAGGATATATACAAAGAATATTCATAGTATCTTTATTTAAATTAGCCCATGTTGAAATCAATCAAGTATCAACAGATGAATGGCACAGAAATTGAGTCATATTCATATTGGGTATTGGCACTCAAAAATATAAGGAATTAACTACTGACTTGTAACGATGCAGATGAATCTCAAAATTATTGCTTTATTTGGAAAAAATATATATGTTCTATGATTCTATTTCTTTGTAATTCTTCATTGGGGAATGCTATTTTGTGATGGAAAAAGATTTGGAAGAGTGGTTGTGTCTGGGGAATTGAATGGAAATAAACCAGGAAAGAAAATGAGAAAACATTCTGAGATTATAACAGTCTTCTATATCTTGATAAGGGTTTCTTTTACACAATTTCAAAATTTGTTAAAACTAAGTAAAACAACATTTGCCATCTGTGCAGTTCATTATATATAAATGTTACATTCAACAAGAGAAACTTTTTCTAAACAAATGCTGAATTCTATTTGATGCTATTCATACAGACATACTCATAGAAATGTAGTACTATACAATTTATTTTGAAATACATTTTTAAATGAGACATTAATATGAAACTATTACGGTGAATAATTATGTGACAAAATTACTATGATATAATGCTAATAACAGACTGCATAGTCCAAAGACACCCAAATTTGTTTCAAATTTGTTAAGGTTGGAAAAAGTAAGCCATAGACAATGATAAGAAAATAAAAATTA
>NW_004624761.1:10603947-10643572 GCF_000247695.1 Heterocephalus glaber
AACTCCCCTAGCCCCACCTGTGATTGAATGTGAGTAAATAGATAAAGATGCTTCTTAGTTCCAGGACACTAGATAAGATCCCTATCAGTCATAATTATCCAACCCTTTGTTCCGGACACCACTATCTATAGACCAATCTACAGAGCATCTGCTGACTAACAGTACATGTCAGGCTAATTAACATGCAAATGTAAAACCGCTAAACCTTTGTTCCTTCTTCTGTAAATTTCGCCTGTTAACTCCCCTTGCAGGCCCCTATAAAAAGAGCCTCAGACTCTGGACTACGCCTCTCTAAGCTACTTTGCTTTGGGAGTGCTGTCTGGCCAGGCTAAGGTCTGTTTCACTTTCCAACTTGTCCGGTGTGTTCCTTCCTGGGTGTTCTTCGATGCAGTCAGCTCCTTGGAGCATTTGGTAAGGCCTTTGGTCTTACATTCTGGAGGCACCGCTGGGATCCCTGGGTGTGCTCCACTCCAGCTGCTTGAAGCATTTGGTAAGGCCTTTGGTCTTACATTCTGGAGGCACCGCTGGGATCCCTGGGTGTGCTTCACTATAGTCAGCTCCTCAGAGCTTTTGGTAAAGACAGCAGTCTTACAGTTCCCTCATGTCCTGGATCTTTTTGTTATTGTAGTTGACCTTGGAGGGCCAGGGCCAAAATATTGGCTGCCTTCTTAGCCCAGATACCTCTTTAGTTTTGGTCTCTAAACTTTGGTTGTTGAACACCCAGAAGAGAAGATCAGTAACATTAGCATTGTAAGAGGAGTAGTGAACTCAACTAATTTTACCTGGATATAAGCATTTTGGAATAAAAATATAGTTAAACTGTTATTATTACCAATGATAGTTGTTCTTGTGGTTGAATCCCTGAGTGGCTTTTTACAGGAAGTCATCTAAGGAAAATATATCAGCATACAAGTGTGCCTATTATCATAGGTGGCTGGAGCATAAGAGAAGGGCAAATAACTGAATCAAAAGGTTATTACCATAAACAATATGTTGGAAGACCCATACAATTAGAGGGTGATAGGTCTTCCACTACCTCAGCAGCCATTATGTATAGTAGCTGCCCTCTTCCTATGGTGCCTTGCCCCCTCCCCTGTGTGATGTCATGCCAAGATGGTTGCTCCCACCAAAGAACAAACCCTTCTTCCCAGCATGCCCCTGGTCCCACCTAGAGAGTAACCTAATACTCGCTCACCTCCTACCACCTAGTAACATCACCGGCTCCTCCACTCCCTGATCACTACCTCACTCAACCCCGCTTCAGCCCCTATGAACCACACCCCTGTCTCTATAAAAGACTCTCCCTGCCCCGGCCATGTTGCTTTTGTCTCTCCTTTGTTCAGAGACACTCCGGCAGATCTACTCCCCTAATAAAGGCTTGTTGTGGCCTGGTCTGGTCTTGGTCTTCAGCACTTTTACCTGACAGAGGGCATGAATACATTTTGAACACCAGAAAAGGAGCGGTAATAAATATCACAGTTACATAAAACCTTATGTTCTTCACTGTAGTTTGGTACCAAAACCATCTTTCTAATAACACTCTCTTTTTTATGACACAGAAATTAAGCTTTTGAAGATGACCAATGCGGACATATTGCAATAACATATTCAGAACTTAACCAATGTAAACATTTTACAATAACATATTTAGTGCTTAAACATCAATGATAATCAATGTATTCAATTTATAACATATTTAGAATTTAAACTTCAATGATAACCAATGTAATCAATTTATAACATATTTAGAATTTAAACTTCAATAACCAATGTAATCAATTTATAATATATTTAGAATTTAAACTTCAATGATAACCAATGTAATCAATTTATAACATATTTAGAATTTAAACTTCAATGATAACCAATGTAATCAATTTATAACATATTTAGAATTTAAACTTCAATGATAACCAAAGTAATCAATTTATAACATATTGAGACAATATTTGTTGTGGTGTGTCTCCCATAAGATTATAAAAATTACTAGGGGGTCCCTTTAGTGAATTAAGACCAGAATAATTATTTTCTGGGTGGCCACTTCTTTATTCACCAAAGGGAGTACCCACATTCTCTATTTATATTGGGAGCAATGCTACGTAATTCTAGGGAAAAATCATTTGAGTAGGCCTAGTTCTCCTGCCTACAGCCCAGCTAGGACATTCCAGACATAATTGCATTTTGGCCTCTGGTCACAATTGAGACCTCAGTGATCCCCCTGGATGCTGCAATCTCCAGGACCAGACCACACCTGTGGGAGACGCCTGGGAGGAACCAAATCTTCATCTGCATAATTCCTCGTTGTTCTTAGATTTCCACTGCCCCCCAGCCTTTTGTTACACCTTGTTTATCCCAATGTGAAGTACTGAACTCTATATTTCACTTGTTACATCTGTTTCCCCATGTACTGAATAAAAGGTGCTGCAAGCTAGAGGGTTTTTGTCTTTGCTGCCCAGAGCAGCACGGATCAGACCCAAAACTCAGCTTCTTCTCAGTCTCATTTGTCTACCTTTCCAGTAATTCGCCGTGTGCTGCCATGGCTCACAGGAGACTAGGACTTGCTGCAGAGGTTCTGGTAACATCCCCTTCCCCTGTTCCCTATAAAATATCACATGGCTTCTCTTATTTGAAAACCCAAAATATAAATGAAGACTAAAATAAAGTGTTGCTAATAAGAAAGGAGATAGATCTTTCTCATATGGGAAAAGGATTAAGAGGTGAAGGTGAGAAGCAAAGATGTTGAAAAAAATTCAAAATGTGTCATTTAATGTAGTAACACTTCAAAAGAAATGTAATCATCATTACTGGAAACATGCAATAATAAATAGAAAATCTGGGGAAAAAATACTTCTCTTCTAGAAGCCATGACACCATGCCTGTGACCTAAGTTGTATGTATATTCAAAAATATTACAGTCCAAATGTTTAAAATCCCAATACACAGTAATTAGAGAAACAATAGTTAGCCAAATTATCCTTCAGCCAAAAAATTAAAGAGCATAGTGCTAGGAATATTTTACAGAAATTTAAAATGACTGAAATGATTATTATTACATTTTAAAGTGCTCAAAAGTTCATTTATTGAGCCCTTGGTCCCTGGCTGGTGGTGCTGTGGAGAGGAAATGGAAACTCTGGGAGGTGGACCTCTTTGAAAGAAGGAGTTCTATGGGGGTTACCCTTTGAGGGATGAATTTGTCCCTAGGGACTGGTCCTCTCTGCCTCTGCTTCCTGGATGCCATGTGGTTATGTTCTTCACCATAACACCCTGCTTGACTACAGGGCCAGAAACAACAAAGCTGAATGTCATCGTGTGAAACCTCTGAAACTATGGCCCCAAATAAATATTTTCCCCCTTCAAGTGGTTTTTCTTATGCATTGTGTTCTAAAATGCTTTTCAGAATAAAACATTATGCACCAAGAATGAAATGGAACTGTGTACCATGATAATTTGAAAACTCTATAGAATATAAATAAAAGTGAAAGGCAGAATATCACTTTAAAAATAAATATAAGTGGATAGACATATTATTTAGGTTACTGCAATAACTAAAACAAACAAACAAACAAAAAGCATGACTATCATTATCAAGACAAAGCTGGCATTGTGATTTGGATCTTACATGACCCCAGATGGCTCAGATGTTGAAGGCTTGGTCCCTAGCTGATGACACTATTGGAAGGTGGTAGACTCTTTACAAGATGGAACCTAGTGGAAGGAAGTGATGTAACTGGGGCGTGTGTGCTGAAAGGTGGTATCTGAAACCCAGCTCCTTCCTTGTTCCTTGCTTCCCTGTTGCCATGAGGTGAGCAGCTTTACTCTTTCATGACTTCATTGTCCTAGTGTTCTGCCTTGCCACAAGGCCCAAAAGCAAAAGCATAAACCAAACCTGGACTGAAATCTGTGAAACTATGAGCAAAAATAAACATTTTTCCTGTAAATTGGTTTATGAAAGATATATTATCATGTTAATGGAAAGCTAACATATATGGATATTATTTTATTTCAAATACAGTAAGGTTCAAGTGATTATGAAAATAAGATATAGCAGCACTTAAAGTTATAAAATGTGAATATGTTTTCATAAATATTAAATACATGCAACTATTTTTAAATTATTGTTAAAATAAAAATACAAATTAAGTATATGACTATAAAATTTTAGTTATTTACAATTCAAGTAAAATTATTTTAGAAGAATAAATAAATACAGGTAGGTAAATTTTAAATCAAATTCCATAGTTGGGAAATTTCTATATGTTATGATCCCATGAATCATTATTTTATAGTTTTGCTTTGTTTGTGGTAAAGACAGAATTCCAAGAAAAGCCACTGAAAGGGCTAACAAGAATAGGCTAGTAGTTATTCAAAATAATAATATCCAATATAAAATCAAGCTTATTTTCAAATGTCCCAAATAAAATTCCTTACCATGTGATTCTTGTCAATGGCATTCAAATTCTCTGCTATCAGGCAAAAATATATATATATTTTTAAAGTCTTTGTCTTCTTAAACAATATTCAATTTGTACCTGGAGTATTTGGATTTGCTAAATAATCCAGAGCAATTCCTTGAGGCTTTCTATTTCAGTGTTCTCATGTTACATGATAAAATCATGTTTGTGTTGAGATTATATGCATTATTGAAAATGAAAATGTTTTAGCTAGTAGATGATATTAGGTAAAGTTATTCTCAATGGAAACAATGATACTGCACTTTCTCACTTCAGTAGTTATGGAATATACTAGAACAATGTTATTTGGAAGTTTTTTTTTATCTTATATCTTTGATTGCTTATTCCCTAATATCATATTCACCTGTAGAAAGTTTTAATATTTTAGTATGCATAGAGAAAATATTATTCCAAATTTTTTTGTGACATTATACCTTTCAGGTTATTATCATATTGGGAGAGGTGACACAAATTTGAAGTTCCATAGATGAAGTTTTTCATCTTCATCAGAGCTATGGAATTTAATCCAGCACTCTGGGAGGTTGAAGCATCAAAAATTCTATTGCAGGATGAGTAATTGAGTGACTTAGTAAGAACCACTCTCTAAATTATAAGTACAAATTTATAGAAGGGCTGGTGATAGAGCTAAGCACCAAGACTCTGAGTACAGTCCCCAGTGTCACATACATAAGTGGACAAGTAAATAAATAAGTCTATTCTTTGGACTCACACAGAATTCATTAATTTTTTTTTTTTTTGGTACCAGGGATCAAATTCAGGACCTTGCTCTTGCTCTTGCAAAGCAAGCAGCAGCACCACTGAGCTAAATCCCCAGTCCGAGAATTCATTAATCTTGACTGTGAGGAAACACAGCTAAGAAATCAATATTTCAAACATGATCTTTAGGGTGCTCATGTTTGAAGACCAGGTTAGTATGTTATATCCTGTAAGTTACTACATCTTTATATTTGTAAAACTTAATAATATGAGGTTTAATACATATTTTCTGTCAAAAAAGATGTAACTAAATATTAGTATTAAAATTTTAAATGCAAATATAATTGTTTGCTCAATGCTGAATGTGTAGGATGCAAATAGGAGCTCCTTCTCTGGGTCCCTGTAGTCAAGCAGATATTTCTAGAGCAAAATTCCAGAAAAAGAAAATTGGAGCAGGGTCTTTAGTTTATGCCAACGTATTATCCTGTGTGAAAACTTATTCTTATAGTACAATTTTTAAACAAATGCACATTAGGAAAGAAGTTTGGACCTCAAAGAGTCATGAACGAAGAAGCCTATTTTGCTGTAGAAACTTAGAGGAGGAAAACACATCTGAGGCTGTTTCTATCCAGCTTTCTCACTACAGTGATTATTAGATCATGGTGAGTGTGCCCTTGTGGGTTGTGCACATTGCCTTGCTGAAGTACAGCTATAACATATTTAGAATCTCTCACCCATTCATTTAATGATTTCATTGCACAAGAAAATGAATTTAAACTGAAAGGTATACTCGATGGTTTCTCGAAAGACTGCATATATATGCATATATAATTTATATATATTTATATAAAGTTTCAATAATCTAAAAAAATTTTGAGGATTAGCAATGTGTTAGGTCTTTTTTTCTGGATATTTGAGTCATCCTTAGACAAAAGAAAAAACTTCTAGCACAACCTCCTTCTTTCATTCATTCTGATCAGTGTTCATACTGAATTACAATGCTTTCCACTCAGTTAAAGTGGGCTTTATGACCAAGTGTACATTTGCCATGTACAGCTGCATAGCTTTTACAACTTTCATAAACATATAATAAAAGTAGTAGTCATAAGAAAAGCTGTCATCAAAATCAAACAAGCATCATAATGGTGGGATATATTTGGAAAAAAATCTCTACCTATTTTGAGAATTGCGCTGCAGCTCTATTATGTTTGGTTTTATTCTCCTTCCATAGAATACATTTATATTTCTGTCTTGCATAACTAGGTTGGATCATATGATCTCTTACTGCATTGTCATCTGGCTGATGTTCTTTGCTGCCTTGCCCTTGTGCTGATCCTGTAATCAAATATGTGACAATGTGCTAAAATTGTACTTGGGCATACCTTGATGACAAGGGTCAATTTTCTGCTCCCTGAATTAAATAATAGAATTATAAGAAGTCTTAGTAATAATTAGTAACTTCGATTTCACTGTTTGGATTGTAGCAGTAATTCCACTGATTATATGTGTCCTTTCAAAAATTTTACCTAATTATTGGCGAAACTGTGTGGAATCCAGACTCTTAGTTAAGTTACTCTTTGGAGCATCAGAGGTTTATTTGTAGCTTACACATTTCCTGATAAATATCCTATGTGTTTGTGAATATCTCTGTTTCATTTATCAGTAAAAGAAAACTTATTAAAAGTAAAGAAAAAGAAACTAACATTATCTCCTTCCTGTAAATAAGTGCTCTGTCAAAATTTACATATATCCTTCCTGTAAGTAATCTGTTAAAGACCAGAAAATAGACTTGTCCAGACCAAGGAGAACAGAATTTCTCTCTAGCTATGAGTGGGGAATGAAAAGTAAAGGACAAGCAAATGAAATTTCACAGAAAAAGTAAAATAAAATAAACCAATCATTTAAATAATATTCATATTGATAAATAGCAACACAAATTTGGCTAGAATAAAGAAGTTACTATTAACTGAACTATATTAAAATATGATAAAATATACTCTACCTTTAAAAATCTGAGAAAAGGTGAATTTTTAATAAAGTCCACATAATCCTCTAGCACCACTGGGTGACTTAGATGACTGAGCATCAGTGCCACCAAACCATTTTGTACTCATGAATATATTTTTTCTTTCAGATAGCTCTATTCACTACAGAAATTTAAGCTAATAGAACAGGAGCAAGTAATATAAAAATTAACTAGAGAGAAATGAAAATTATCATAAGAAAAACTCAGTAAGAAATCCATTCAGAAACACATAGAAATCTTGATGAATAAGAAGAACATTTTGTACAGCTTGAATAAATTGATTCTTGGGTCAAACATAAATTGGATAAGATTAACAAAAGGGCATTTTTGCTATTGAGAGCTACATTTGAACTTGTTCCATTCTCAGAACATTCTCACAGAATTGAGATATATTCTCCACCAAAAGGGTATAAAATGAAAGAGATGAAAACAGGTATGCATCCATCCCACTTACGTCAGATTTACAAAATAAGACAAAGTTTGAAACTTATTATAAG
Source organism: Heterocephalus glaber (assembly GCF_000247695.1). The sequence continues at coordinate 10,611,639 of NW_004624761.1, forward strand.
TAACTAAGAAATTCTGATCTCTTTAGCCTATCAATAGTTTTTATTGAACTCTGCCAGATCATGTTCATGAAAAATAACCAAATATATATATATATTTCCCTTGGTAATTTTTTTTAGTCGGGGATATCATCCATCAGAATGAGTATGTTGGTTCTAAATTTTCTTCTATTCTTTGGTACCCATAAGGACTTTTAAAGATGCTCACCAATTCAATTTACTGCACATAGATATCTCTCTTCCTACTTACATCGCTAAACTGGGAAGAAAATGTTTTGAGCTTTCAGGTCATTGGTAGTATATTTACACTTTTAATTGACAAATTATGGCTTTGGAAAAAGGACGGATATGCATTACCATTTAACATAAAATAGACGGAAGCTTTGAAACAGCAATAAAATTCATCAGTGTAACTTGCATATAAGCAGATTGTAAGCATTGACATAAGTAAAATATTAAAGAAAATCTTTAAATTTAGTTCTTTTGCTTATTTTCCCTTAGGGAAAATCATTTTAGGGGTTGGGAGTATAGCTCGGTGCTAGCAGGTGGAGGACTTGGTTTCATTCTTCGGTAAAGCAAAATAAAAATAACTACAATAACCCAATTTAATGAAACAGACTACATGTGCTAGGTATATGAAATATTTATGGGTACAATGGTCTCTTTTATAGCACATTTTTTCTAAGAATGTTTGCTCTATTTAGTAATATTTATTGCATTAAATATGATTATGTCTTTATGCCTAAAAAGAATTGAAATATCCTTGGAAATGTTCAGCTTACAAAAGGAATTTTATTTATATAACAGTTTAAAGTTTTCATTTATAAGAACTAATGATAGAAGAAGATATGTTCATGTTAATATGTAATAGATCAATGTTGTAATAGGAAGTAGACATTTCATCATCTGTCCACATCTTTGAGCCACATAGAAAAGTACATTTCCCAGTGCTATGAATTTGAAAATGACAATGCTACTAATATGAGCTGATGTGTTTTGTTCACATGTAACATTTATTGCTTCTAATTCAAAACATTTAATTTTCACTTTGAGACCTTCTAGAATTCTATGACCTTCTCACAGTGAAACAGGAGGACCCTTGGTGCAGTGAGAGGACAAGGAAGGGTCTGATAAGGTACATTATTGATTCATGGGAGGCAAATATCCAAGAGATTCAGCTGGACTGCTGCATGCAACACAATAATCTTCGGGCTGGTATATCAGTGAAATTTCTGTATTATTGAATAACAAGTTATATATCATAATCTGTCCTGGCAAATAAAATAAAAGACAAATGGTAATTCAATCCATTTGTTATTTAGTCAATATCATGGCATGATAAATACAAATCAATTCAATATGAAGTAATTAAAGAGAGATGGCTTTCAATATTACTGCTATGAATGCACTATGTGTTTATAGAGAGTTTGTATTTGAGGTATTTCATTTAAAATACATGGAATAACATCATCAAGAAGTGGCTTTTATACAAAAACATTCCATAAGTGAAATTCAAATAATGTACTTTCATATCTTATTGCGATTATAAATAATTTAAATAGCATTTGAAAGAATGAAAATATGACTTAAAAATGTAGCTGTGGAAATTATATCAAAGTATATAAGTTCAATGTTTTTGCTGAAACAAACCAAAATCAAATAAAATGCCCCAAAACGTTTTAAGGTCTAAAGAGTCTATGTATCTAGTAATGTGATTTAAAATGTACCTTGAATCAGAGCTCACAGGAAATTAGAGCATTCCGGGTAACTTTTATTCTCTTACAGTGAGGTTTTTTGATGCCACCAAGCATGATGGCACAAATATTGTTCATTTATGTCACTATAAAGGGAACTTTATTGTGGAACAATCAGTACTACCCAATATAATATCTAGGGTTAACATTACTAATTGTATCTCTATAAACCAATTTTATAGTGATATGAAATGTAAAGATAAGCCTGTCAAAGCTTTAGTATTAATGACTCAAATAAACACACTAATATATTGTCTCAGTATATCTTTTGCAAACTGCTATGCAAAGAATAGGTAGAGAAAAGAAAGCTTTATAAAAGTCTGTTAAGACTCCCAACAAAACAGTATAAAGTCACTGTGCATCTCTTTTAAACATTTAGTATCACTTCATTTAACAAATATAAGTTTATTTAATGTAAATGACAACAAACGGCAATCAGAATTCTTTTCCAGTAATAGAGAAAAGGTGTATATTTTATTCTAAGTCAATATTTATTTGATTGGAAAGAACCATGATAATTACTTATTGATTCAAAAATGGTTTCAAGTAATTCTTTAAAATATCTGTGTCAAAAGAGAGCATAAGCCTTCAACATGATATTCAATGCTTGCATGCTTTCTAAAATCCTCTCCACATGAAAATTAAATTAAGTTCAAGACATTCATGCATGAGTATCTGTAAAATATTGGTCATTTATTAAAAAAAACTCTTGTCTGTAAAGTAAAACATTGATTTATCATTATTCATTCTTTCCATCATTTGTGAGATGCAGCTTTATTTCAATTATATCCAGATAGTGGAAAGGTGGGATCTTCAGTACTATCTAGCTTGCATTCCTGACAAGTTTTTGAAATTAAAAGAGCACTGAAATACTCCCTTAAAATTGTGACAAGTTTTACTCAGGACAGGAAGTTTTTAAGGTAATCAGCTCAATAATACAGAATAAAAAGTTATTAAAAAGGAAGATGAAACTTTAAATTATAAAGTCTACACAAAAGACAAAACAAAAATTAAGATATATAACCTAAAAGCCTTAATATGACAATTTTATATTTTATGTGTGTTTTTATCTTTAAATGAATTTTTTACATAAAACACAAGTACTTGTTTAAAAATGTTATGTAATACCAACAAATGAACCAAAAATTTCAGTCCAATAAAGTGAGGGACACCCCAATACTAATCTAACTAGTTTTGATAAAATAACCAAAAAGTATAGATTCATTACCAATGTAAATGTGACTGTTAATTGTAACATATCCACGTGAATGGATTAAGAAACACCTGTTCAGGTGTGTCTGTGGATGACTGACATATAAGACAGCAAACTGAGAGGAGAAGACCCACCCACCCAAGTTCTGGGTGGCATCAACCACTAGTCTTGTAGCCTGGGTGAAACAAAACAGGAAAGTCGAAAGAAATATCCTCTTCTGAAGACTTCCAGTTTTCCTGAGTGGGGCTGTTCTTTGCTGCCATTGTCTTTGACATTGGTGCCCCAATTTCCCTTTCTCATCAGCTTTCCAACACTGACTCACACCTGCAGCTCTCCAGGAGGATCCCAGGCCTCTGACTTTGGACTTCATCCTTGTGCAATTCCCATTTACTTGCTGAGCAATACCTGGATCCTCCCACCTCTGGTCCCAGAGATGGTTACTGTAGACTCTCACCTCTCATCCTGAAAACTTACCTAAAAAGTCCCTTTGCATAACTGTACATGTATTTTGTATTGATTCGGTTCCTCTAGAGAACCCTAACTAATATGGTAAAGCTATACATCGGGTAACTACATGAGATTAAAATGGGTCAGTATATCTTCTGTGGATAGAGGAGTAAATAACCAATTCTAGGTAGGTGCACACACTGGGTGGGAGAAGAACATTTGAACATATTAGTCTCATGATTTTTATAGTGAACAAGGAATGATATTAACTGGTTGTGCCAGGAACTAATGAAGTAATTTGGGAAAGCAACTCCTAGAGTGTGCTGTTTAAGCTGAGAGTTTAAGAAAGTACAAGCTTTAATAAGGAATGGAGAGTAGAAAATTGTTCTTAGGACAAATAGAAGGCATGAACAATATCTGTATGAAATGTCTGAATTTCCTGAAAAGGAAATATCACTATTACTGGAACATACTGACTAATGGGCTGAGTGACATCAGATGAAGATAAAGAGGGAGTCCAGAACTGGATAACATAGGACACTGTAGGGCACACGTATATTATTTAGTGGGAAACCACTGAAGAATTTTGAAATATAGACTGCATTTTCTAATCTATGTATGATAGAGATTTCTATTAAAATAGGTGAAGGCAGATTGAGTAGCAGGGGAAAATGTTTAGTTAGGAGGCTGTTGCTATTACCAACTATTCCCAAAACAGCATCCAAAGTGAGTTTATTGAATTATAAAGTAATGTCATGCCAGTTCTCTGCTCATATGCTACAGTGGCTTCCTCTGTTACTCAGAGTAAAAACCCAAATCATTCAAACGCTGTATGGCCCTGTGGCATTACTTCTTTGGACTTCTTTTCCTGTTCCCTTGTTGTGCATTCTGCACCAGCCATACTGATCTTCCTATTCCCTAAATACGCTTAGCATCTTCTCATTTTAGGGTCATGAAAACTATCCTAGGTGCATATTTTTCCTCTTCCAAACAACCATGAAGTTGCCTCCCTTATCTTTTTTTGTTAATGTCTTAATATGTATCTTTCTCATTGGAGCTTTCTATAATTTTTTAAATTACAAATTTTGATTTAAAATTTAAAATATGTGAATACTTAACCTTTAAAATTTTTGATTCATTTGCCCTTCTCTATATTTCCATTTATCATTGCATTATCTACCTTACAACAGCAACAGATATAGATAATTTATTACTAGGTTTACTATTAATTATCTAAATCCTTCACCTTGTATAAGAATTCCTAATAGAAGTGATTTGGCCCCTGTGTTCTATAATTTGTATTTTCAATGATCCCCACACCATCTGTGCAAGACCTGGGCCCCTCCCCATAGCACTGTGAGAGGTGGTGGAACCTTTAGGACATGGAGCCTAAAAGGAGGTTTAGCCATGGGAGCCCGCCCTTGAAGGGCTTGCAGGGACCTAGCCACTCTTCTTTTCTGCTCAGTATTTCCCAGCCAATATGAGGTAAGCAGCTTGCACTGCCACATGCTCCTTGCCATTGTGCAGTTTGACACCACAGACTCGAAGCAACAGAGCCAAATGATGATGGACTGCCACTTTGAAACTATGAAGAAAAATAAATCTTATCTCTTTATAAGTTGATTATTTTGAGTATTTTGTTATAGTAATGGGATGTTTACTAGCTCACTGAGTAACTTCAAGAACCTAAAATTTCCAGATAATGTTTGGCATAGCATGTGTACTACTCCATTCTTTATTGTCAGTCACACTATAGCACAGACTGGGTAAGTTTTGCAGAGGAAATTTATGTTGGATCACAGTTTTGGAGGTCCACAGCCAAGGAGTCAGATCTGGTGATGACCTTCTTGCTGGCATAGACCCATAGTAGTAGAGGATCAAGTGGCAGAAGATAAATTTAGTCCTCATCTTGTAATCCCTTTCCCTCTTCATATGAAGATGCCAGCATTCTATCATACGTAGGAGCTTCACTTTGATTTTCTAATCTATTCCTGACTGCCTTCCAAAGGCCCCATCATTAAGCACCAAGGTTGGATTAATTTTGCACTCTCAGTGACTCACAATAGTGACTAAAATTTCAGCACATGAATCCTTGAGATATAGACTGAAATCATTTCCAAGTGATAGCAGCATGTTCAGCATTTAAGTAAATACTAATGAAATTAACGGTTTAATAAACCAACTAAACTAAACGTTGTTAAATTAATTCTCTTCTACAGTCTACAGAAGATAATGCAGACTTGTCAACACTGAATTTTACTCAGTGATCTGTATTTTGGAACTCCAACCTGTAGAGATTTTGAAATAAAAGAATAAATTTTTGTTGTTTCAAATCACTGAATTTCCAATTATTTTTATAGCAGTAGTAGAAAATGAAAATATAGAAGATGAATATACTAACATTGCACTTCTGAGAAAAATTTCACTAAGTGTAGAATATTTCACTGAATCCTTTTTATATGTTGCTGGGTTTGAGTTTTTAACATTTTATTGAGGATTTTTGTGTGTATATTTGTAATGTATATTGGCTTATAGTATCCTTTTACTGTTATGTCTTTGTTTTGTTTTACTTCAATAATATCATCTTTAGAGAATGAACTGGAAAATTTTCCTTCCACCTATTGTTTGAAAGAGTTTATGAAAGATTGATAATAATTCTTCTTGAAATTTTTGTTTTACAAGGTATATATTATGCCCAGCTAGTATTCTCTTTTTTCCGCTTGGTGAATCTACGTAAAGTTTTAGCAATTTTCTTTGAAAATAATGATTAAGGTCAATTATCTTTCTTGATTTTTTTACTTTATTATATATATGTATATATGTATATAACTTTTTATTTTATCTTTTCCTTTACTTTGGGTTTAAGGAGATCTTTTTTTCTAGTATCTTAAAGATAGGTTATTAATTTGTGATCTTTTTATTCAGTATATTTTTACAGCTATAGTAGGTGTGATAGAAACAAATGTTTAAACTGAATTTAAATGAATGTTTAAATTTAAAATATTATTACAGTAAAAGATACAGTGGCATTAATATCCCTCAAAATATTCCCTCTTGCTTTGAACATACTTATCTACCATCATTCTTGGCACTTTCTGAAGCACTTCTGAAAGTTCTTTTATATGATTTTCTTCAGTTGTGATGTCATGGTTGTCTCAATGTCCTGAATCAATTCACATTTACCTTTCATGACCTTTTTTATTTGAGGAAGATCCAGAAGTCACACAGTGTCACAATCTGGCAATAAGGTAAGTGATGACACACCAGAATGGTTGTACAATCTTGCCTCTTTGACAGGTAGCACACAATATCAGAATTCACCTTATTTTTTGTCACATTTTATAAAGAAGACTTTCATAATTCCTTCAGAAAACGGCAAGTGTAAAGTGTGTTCGAAATGGGAGTATTTTGAAAGAGATTAAAGACAATGGCTCTTTTATTGTAATGTATTCCTTTTATTTAAGTATTCTCTGTACATTTTGATTTCAGATCAACAACATCCTACTAAGCATTGCTTTGTGTGCATCACATATGTTTTGGAATATTGCATTTTCATTCTAATTCATGTCAAAATATTTTCTAATTTATATTGTGATTCAGTTTAGACCAACTGATTAGAAAGGAACAAGCTATCATTGTTAAATTTATTCTAAATTTCTCAAATTTACTGCTATTGACTACAACATAATTACATTGTTAGAATATATTTTTGATTATTTCAGTCTCTCAAAATTACTGAAATATGATTTTTTCACTAAAATGTGATCTACCGTGAATAATTTTTGTGTGCACATAAAAATAATATGCATTCTGCGGTAATTGGAAGGAATGTCTTACAGATGCCTATTAAGTCAGATTGCTTTATCGGGTTGTATAGTAATATAACAAGTATTTTTACAAATTATGTTTCAGTATTTTCAAGATTATTTCTTTGTGTTTGAGATTGACAGTTTTATAATGATGTGCACAAGTATCTCTGAGACTTTTTAAATTTGAAGTTTGTTAAGTTAGAGAATGTGTGCATTAACAGCTTTTACCAAATTTGGAAGATTTTAGCTGTACATCTTCCAATGTTCTTTATACTCTTTCCTCTCATATCTGGAGAATGCAATCATACATATATCGAGCTATGTGATAGTGCCTGCAAGTCCACAGGCTCTGTTAATTTTCATAATTCTTTCCCTGTCTGCTGTCAATTGATTCATTTTAAAGTTCAATAATTCTTCTTCCAGCACAGATTTGCTATTGATTCCTATACTAAATTTTTTCACCTCAATTATTGTACTTTTTATCTCCAGAATTTTCATCTGCTCTTTTTTATATTTCCTTTTTATCAATGTTCTTTATCTAATGAGATACAGTTGTTATAGCTTACTTTTATTTCATAAGTGTTTGTGGTGCTTCTGACCATGCAGGAAGCATCTTCCAGTGGTCTGTTTTGCCATTTGTGTTTAATGTTTTCTTGTTGCTGTTTGTTATTGGTGTAGTAATTTTATAAACTAATTCTGTATAATGTGTAATCTGTCACATATGACCACTGAAGTTTCTGATTATTGCTTTAGTTGTTACTAATAATTTAACAGATATTTCCTTAAATACCTTGAACCAACGAGTCTCCCAGATTTTCACAATGCTTTTTCTTTGCATGCTGAATCATGTCATTTGCTCCAAACAGACATTGTGCAACTTACTGCCTCCTTGCACAGTGTCATGAGGGGAGGCAAATATGCTAGATTAACAACCCCTCAGTTATATCCTGGGAATTCTCATAATTCTGTACAAGTATGTCTTTCTATATTCCCAGAAATCTGTTGGAACTTTACAAAATCCTATATAGACATCACAGTCCCTAGATTTTCATTTTACATTTATTACCATTGTGTTTTCTTAATTATTATCATTGCCCCAGGCAACTTCAAGATTAACAAGTACCTAGTGATTTCTGAAATACATACATCTTTAGAAAAAACTATTTCACTTTGCAAGCTTTGCATCAGATCAAACAAAGACAATGACAGTTTTCAGAAAATAATAATAATGATAATTTCTTTGACAATGGGATTTTGGGTGGATTTAAATTTGTTTTGCCTAATCCATGGGCTCAAAGGCTTTTGATTTAAATGTGTACTATGTTTGTTACATTGTTGGTATTGAGCACAGCACTGTAGTTCAGGGATCCACAACATCTCCAGACAACTGACCAGCACTGGTCCGGGGCACATTAGATCGGGCCTCACAGGAGGAGGTGTGTATCAGAGGAGCCAGTATTTACAACCATTTCCCATTGTGGGCATTACCACTCGAGCTCTGCCATGTGTCTAATCAGCTGCAGCATTAGATTCTCACAGAAGCACAAACTCTGCTGGGAGCTACACATACATGGGGTCTAGGTTATAGAGTCCTTATGAGTCTAAAATGATAAGAACAAAAGTAAACTGCACAATAAAATAATTACATAAACAAAATGCACAATAAATATAGTGCAATTGACTTCCTGAAACCATTCCCCATTTCCCCTCCCCACCAGTCCACGGAAAAATTGTCTTCAGTGAAACTGATCCCTGGTGGCAAAAAAGGCTGTGGACTGCTTCTGTGGCTAGACAGTGTGGAATGGATAGAGAACAAGTTACAATTCATGGAAAACCATTGTTCTCACCAAGATTCAGCCACTTTTCTTGTCTAAATCGTCCTTAGATTGCTTCAAGTATTCAGTAGATTGTCAGTAATTTTATAATAGATTTGGATCACAATGGCCACATTCTTATTGAATTAATGAAGAAGACTTTAGAAGCTTCTTTCTCAGCCATTCTCTCCCCTCTCTTTTTAATAAAACAAGATGGATGAACCACAGGAGATGTGCCAAGGTTTCTTGTATAAACTATGAAGACCTTAAGGAATTAGAAACTTATCATTTACCACAAGACACTGACCCAGTCTAGAGAAAATGTATTACAAAATGCATTTTGTCATCTGTGTCAAATTCCAAGCTTTATCTTTCAAATGAGAGAAGGAACATATTTCCTCCATATACTACATCAAGTATGTCAAAGTCTTTCACTATTCTTCTACATTCTTTTTTAGTTTTTGCTATTTTATAATATCTCAAAATTTTGTGAGAAATCAATATAAATTTTTTCTTTGTAATAAAGTTTATTTGGTAGGGGACAGACAATAACCCTTTTGGAACACTTTCATCATTGTTCTTGGTGACTGTGTCAGCAGAAAGAATTCAGCTTTGTTCCTTGGCATGCACGAATCAGTCGTTTTTCCACACTTCCAATACTTTACATTTATATCAAAATAACTCCATTTTAAAGCAATAACATAATTTATAAGACAAGTAAACATTTTAAAGTCTGAATAACCAACAAGCATCACAAGATGACCCTTCCACTTACCATTGTAAACCCTATTTTATGATGCTTATCATTTCTGATACATAGAAATGTATCAGAAAATATGTATCAGAATCTGTACCTAGATTCTAATAATGAAATCTCCCTCTCAAAATGTCTGCACTCATTCAAAAACCCTGTTTTTTTCCCCTAACTATACTTTTCAATCCTGGCATCTCTAAAACCTTAATTTCTCTGGGGCCCAAACACAGTACTCTGAATTATTTTTTCAAAACATTTTAAAATTCCGTGGTATACATGGAATAAATCAATAAATATACTATATTTTCCTCTCCATTTTCGGAATGGTGTGGTTAATACACCTTCATTGGGAATACTAATAACAAGGCATTCATTCCAATTTCATTGTATGCTCTGCAATTCGAGTGAAAATGAGGCAAGACTAATAAACGCTGTTAAGGTGTTTCTCACTCTGATGCTTCAATACAAGGTAATAGGAAGAAATATACTTAAAGTTGTTGTCCACCAAGTCATTTCTGTCACCTATGCAGATATAAGCAAACATTCTTAGTAAAACCTCTGCTTTTAAAAAAGGGTGAAATCCTAAGTACTTTGACTACAAATGTAGACAGCAAAATTAGTTAGAAAATATTATAAGGCAATTAGGCAAGGCTGGCCCCTCAGAACAGAAAACAATTGAGACAGACACATTTATTAAAAGGTCAGCATTCAAAAAAGAAGAACTGCTATACCCACACACTTCTCCTGCTGGTGAATACCAGTGATTGATACTCTAAATAGACATCAATCATCTTAATTGGGAACCAAAACCTCCCTAGCCCATTCTTTCTGGGGAAATACTTGTGTCTTTCCAAGTATACTTACTACATGACTACTTCCACATTTGATCCCCATTTAACTGATGTTACATAAGTGACTATTCTTGTAATCTTATTGGTTGATCATAGTTTTGTCCTACCTCATGATTTTCCACTGTATCAATATTACCTAAGTGACAATACTTGAAATCTTATTAGTTGACCGTAGTTTTGTCCCACCTTGTACCTGCAACTCCTGTCTTTGCTCAAAAAAACAAACTTTTGCTCAATAAAACAAATCTTTCAGAAGCAAGGTGAGTAGGCAACCCACTTTCTGGTTCCCCTTCTGTCTCTCTTAGAAGCTATCTTTCTCTCAATAATTTCTTCCTACTCTTAACTTCCATTGTTCCTAGAATTTATTCTTTGATGTTAGAGAACACTAACTCAGCATTTTTGATATCTACCAGGTTGTGAGTTATACTATTTTCCTTATTTGGATTACTTGGTGCCCTATATCACTACTATTAAGGAGTCATGTTACCACAAAGTTATTGCCAACTGGTTAAAATGGAAAATATTTCTCCATGTTTCCTTTCCCTATATATTTACAAGTTGGAGTTGCTGATAGAAGAACTGCATGATATTGGGAAGATTATAGCAAATCCCGGGTCCTTACTCTCAAATGTGAGACACAAGTGTAGATATACTGTTTCCTCATAATTATTACCTCCTCCTCATTTCTTACACATACACATATCTCATCTTAACAAATGCTGTCTCTCATAACTAGAAGTGGGAGCCAGCATCACAAGTAGTTGCTTGGCTCTGAGTCACAAAGTGGCAGCCATACGTAGGGCAGCACTATCCCAGGAATCACTACAGCCACCATCTGTTCTTCATATCACACACCAGGGGATGGATTTCCTTGGCCGGTCAGATTTTCATTAGTGTCCTAACTTGCCCCGTTAGTTCAATCCAAACAGACCTTGAGATAGCCATTTGTTGCAATGAAAAAAAAATTTAAAAACAGTAATTATAAATGTATTTAATAAAAGGAGTACAAATATCTTCATAATGAAGAAAATAAAAGGAATTCTCAGCAGAGAAATGGAATTTTTTTAAAAAAGTAAATACAAATTCCAGAACTGAAAATATATAGTATTTAAAGAGTTGCATAATTGAAAGTTAGTATTAGAAAAAATGAAGAATGAATGTCATTTCTACATTTTAAATCTTAATGTCTTATATAATGTTTCTAAAGTATAAAGATACATCAATAGAGCACTATGCAAAGCTTAAAAGTGATCTATATGTAAGGAACACTATAATACGTATAGTAACATATGACGTATTTATATGTTTTTCAATAAATTGAGAAAACAGGGCTTTGTGAAGATAAAATGAATTACTATATTGAAAACATTAAATTTGGAGGGATGTAAGAACTACTATGTAATTTTTCTGTTTGGTTTACTAGCATTATTATGAATTATGTGATATAGGTAATGTGTACTATTGCTTTGGAGTAATTTTCAACAAGAGATAAATATGCATTTAACTATATACTTCATCTTTAAAACTTTACTCATTTAAGAATATAATTTAATATAAGAAATAAACAAGTTTACATAGAAGCACTGTAATAACTTTTGTAACAACATAAATATTCAATCATGATTGAACAAGCAGGATGACTTAAATTGCAAATATTTTTACATTTTAAAATTCAAATACGAATCAATTTTTAAAGAAATAACTCAACACAGAAAATATTATCATAGATTCATTATGTCTACGCACATTTTCCACAATTTAGCTTTATCATTTCCTATTAGAGAGGTGAAATGCCAAAAATTGGCATTTATTGTCACTTAGAATTCTATGGATGGGCCTATTTCAGACGAGATCGGGCGTGTTCAGGGTGGTATGGCCATAGACAAGGATGGGCCTATTTCAAATTTAGCATTTTGAGGCGTATGAGGAAGAGCGTATTCTCCTGTGAATAAGTTTTCTTCATTGACCAAAGAAAAGGGGAAGAGCTATTGACACTGCACTCTGCCCTTCATCCTGTTGTGACTGTCAGTGTCATGAAACACATCATTCAAACATGACATAATGCACGTAAAACTAAAAAAAGCAAAGGCAATATATAATGGATCGAAAAGTCAAAAAGGGTGAAGATTATTCATAATATCATGAAGCTGCTGCCAAACAAGAAATTATGAGCTAATGAAATATGTATTTTTATTGATCCTGTCATTAAGTGCAGCTTAAAACACTTCTATGCCATAAAGCCTTTATCACAGTAAACCAAGATGAACAATTATAATATGATAAGATATATGAAAATTATTTTCAAGTACAATTTCCAGGGATTGCTCTGGGCAAGTCGGTCCAAGGAAGGTATTCCAAGGGACATATACTATAATGTCAAGCAAACCACTGTGATAATGAAGGTGGTATATGTAAAAAATATGTCAACCACAGTGAAGGGTAGGGTGGTTTTATATATAAATCAATCTAAAAAATGAAAAAGTCAAATCTAGAGTACTTTTGTACTGAGGAAATTCTTTTAATAAACACAGAATAGAGCAAATAAATCAAACTGTCTTGGGCAAAGTAGAATATACTGTTTTACTAGTTTGAGAACATGATAATTATTGTGCAAGGATATCTTAAACTAAAAGTGTAGATTGACATCTAGGAAAGAAATATGGCTTCTTTTTATCTGGAAAGTAAAGAAAGCTTTTTAAAAAGTGAGGCATACAAAGAATTTAGAGGTTTCTGTATGTCCCCTGAGCTGTTTATCTCTCTATAGTCTCTTGTTCCCTTCTGCAATGTATATGTGGACAAATATGGTTCCTCGGATAAGTATTTGAGTCCTTATGACAATCACACAAGTGTGCACTGTTATTACCCAATTATAGAGGAAAGTTAATATTTCTGAAATAAAAAGCATAAAATACAAGGAAAGATAGGAAAAGTATGGGCAATGAGTAACTTTATATGAGAAACCCATTTACAAAATTTTGTACTTCTATAAATTTGCGAAGACTCTACATTAAATTGTTTACCCCAGTTTCAAAAATACGTTACTTTTCCTTGATATTCATGAATATTAAGTGTTTATTTTCTGCTTATCTTTATTAAAAATATATATGTTATTTTCAAATAATGCAAACACTTAAAACGCTAATTTTTTCTACTTCCAAAATGAAAGAATGTGGATTGTTAGAATTTTAGAAATGAGGTTTTGAGGGCAGGGATATATCTACTTTCCTACTGAAGAGATACACTTGGGTCAAGGACTGTTTTATTTATTTATCTATATCAGACCTTGAAATGTTTATCAACACTTGTCACATTAAGATAAGATTATTACCACTTTACCATGTGGTTTTCCTGATAAGAGTGTGTTTGAATTCTAGTTGGCAAATATTCTTTTTTAAAAGAAGATAATTCTTTACCTATTGTGTTGTCTGTATAGAAGACTTTGCCCTGTCACTTTCTAATGCAGAAGGGAGCACCTGCTACAGAGTTACTTCTTTATGCTTAAATTACTTTGTAGCTTTAGTGCAAGACATTTCAGAAACGTCTAGCTTTTATGTGGCTGTGAAGACTATTTAAGCTTTGTGCAGAGTTTTGGAGAAGCAACCACTGTATTGTCTTTTTGTGTATAAACTTTGGCATGTTCTATTTGTTAAGTATGTAGATCTCAGTACTTAACAGTGTTATATGGCATTTCTCTGATACTTCATGACCTGTGTATAATCTCAAGTATTATTCAGTTCTACTCCACAAGTTTTAGGAAGTTTGAAGAAAAAAAGTAATTTTTGGTCATAAAATTTCTAAGGAAACAAGTGGAAAAGCAGATTTAATGTAATAACGTCATATAATTTGTAGTTTACATTTTCTTATGGTGTGGATATTAATTTCCCACAAGGCTCTGGTATTAGAGAGTTAGTTCCTAAGGCATCCCTAGAAGTAGGGATTTTGGGAAGATATTGATCATGAGAACTTAATTTTATTTGTGTATTAACACACTGATGAGTTCATATCTCAGTGCGCTTATTTGGAGATAGAGCTTAATTGGATGAAGCAGGTAACTGGATGTATGGTTTAAAAGGTATATTTTGTTCCCAGCCCCTTTCTCTCAAATTCCTTTCCTTTCTCTCTGCTTCTAGTTTTCCAAGAAGAAAGAAGATTTTCTAAACCACACCCTGCAACCAAGATGTTCTGTCTCACCTCAAGCCCATATCCAACCATGGATGGAAATCTTTGGAAGCATGAACCAAAATAAAACTTGCCTCCATCAAGTTGTTATTCTCTGGTATTTTGTCACTCCAGTGGAAAACTGGCTAACACATATGTTCCCTTTTCAAATTCTAGCTATGTAATCTATTAGTAAATAGCTATTTATGAGATAGCCCAAAGAAAACAAACTCAATAATGAGAAGTTTTAGGGTCATTCCTTAGGACCCATTGCCACTATCTAAATAAAATTTTATCTAATTAGCTCTATTTTAAATTTTATCTCAACCTTAAAATGGAATATTTATAAGAGCCTGTAATTTTGTTTTGTTCATTTTTGTCTCATCCCTAACAAGCTGTCGTTCACTGTGTGACAAACTCTGAGACAAATTATGAAAAACTGACTACAAGTTGAATGTAACAACAGTTCACATACAGAAAATTCCTTACAGGTTATTTAGTATAATACACAATTTACTCTAACCAGGTCTTAATATGTTAAGTATTTTTTACTAATTCTTTAAAAAATATTCTATCATTATTTGTCTTCCTCAAATAAGCTAGACACTACTACTTGATGACCTAGAACAGGGCCATAGATTTCATACCTTACATTGACTGAAACTTCCACAATTTTTGTAACTCTTTCATCTTTTAAAAAACATATCTTATGTATTTTCAATAAAACCCCTCTTTTGTTAACTAAAGTCATTTTCTGTTGTTTATAATCATTATAATTGAATTAATACAAAATTGATAATTTTACATAAAATGTTACCACAAAAGACTTTTAAATGTGCAGCTGACCAAAGTGAAGGGAGAGGCTAATGAGGATTTCTCCATTCTGGGCTAGAAGGACAGCCATTCTTGTTATGTGATGGCAATGCTAGTTAAATGATTGCTATAAGAAACAATCTTCAAATATCTAGTTAAATAATTATTATATGAAAGAATCTTCAAATATCTTGTAGTTTAATGCAGTACTTATACTTTTTCCATTTCTTTCTGAGAAAATTATATTTCTTGTCTCAGTAAACAAATATTGTATTAACAAAAAAGTGCCGATGCTGGCCTGGGGTTTTGATTATGCAACCCGAGTGTTAGGAAAACAGGCACCTTAGCACACATGTTCTATTTGGAGAACACTGTTGGAGGCTTGGATATAACAGGCCTCATATAAGACTGTGACACTGAATGGGTGGTTGCTTCTTGCAAAATTTAATAAGATATTTCAACAAAAGAGGTACTTGTTCTGCTATGATCAGTTATTTATGAATGCAGGGATGAGAGAATCATCTATCTCTAACTTTATAAAGTTAAATGCCCTGCCCCATACTAAAATTAAGAGTGAGGTATGGCAGAGGGTTAGAAAACAACTCAGGAGGAGAAAACAGGAACAGTTAAGAAGGAGATGGAGAAATAGTACAACCATAAATTTTATTGGCCAAACAGGTTAATATTCTAGAAAATCAGCTCAGCCTTCTCCCAAAATTCAGGAATAGTCTTTTCTTAAAAAAATTAATCTACAGTAATGCAACATTGCAGAAAACAAGGGGGATTTTCAGAGAAAACATCCTGGCAGGAGGTAAAGCAGAAGCCTGTAACTGCAGTTAAGAAGTTGTAGAAATTTCTACAGCTCTTTGAAGTGCAGGGTTTAGGTACAGTAAAATTGGTAAGCAACTGTTTTCATGGAGGTGTCTTGCCACAGAAACCATAAAATTATAAAAAAGATGTTCTATAATTGTTATATTACTAGAGTTCATTAAGATGACAAAAGTAATTTGGACCATTAATGTTCTATAGTACAAATTTGGAAAATGTTCTCCTATGCCCCCCTCTGATATACCACTGAGAATCTAAGGGAAAGGGAATCTCCTCAGTCTCATTGCTTGCCTAAGGGAAACAATTATAAAAATAAATAAACCCCACAAAATTCTGTTCAATAATGTGGTATTTGCTTTGACTTAGAAAAGTCAAGAGTTTATTCTACCTTCTTTTATCTAAATAGTTGGTACTGCGCATAAAGTCCTATAGTGTATATGAATATTTACTTTTGCCATAGATTAGAATATCAAAAGAAACTATATCTAGATATAAGTGGAAGTAAAACACAGATATATTATTGATTTAATGTTCAATATCTGTGGGTGTCATTTATGATCTTAAGTTAGAGAGCTGTTGAGGAACATTCTTAAAATTTTATCAAGAAAAACATAGGTATGCAATATATGTGTAATTATTTATATCAGGCAAGCAAAAGTTAACCTGTAGCTACTCTTTTTATTCATTAAATTTATTGGTACATTTAAAGTATACAATATGATGACATTCAACATTGAGAATTTGTACCTTTACTTAATATATATTGGTTCTTATTTTTTCCCCCCTTCCCCTGACCTCTCTTCAACCCCTTCACCCCTCCCTATTTACAAAGACTTTGTTTCCATTTTTTCCTTTTCTCACATTTATTCCTTCCCCTTCTTT
Organism: Heterocephalus glaber; assembly: GCF_000247695.1. Next base: position 10,628,959 of record NW_004624761.1, read on the forward strand.
CCTTTTTTAATGGCAACATTTTTATCCTTTAGTTTCTATTAATAGAAATTGTTTTCCTGCCTCCTGAGGGCTGGCTAATCATGAGACTTGTATTAGTCAGCTTTTTGTGGCTGACACAAAATATCTGAAATATGAAACATAAAGAAGGAAAATTTTACTTTGTTTTCCAATGTTTGAAAACCCTGGCTAGCTGGTTGCAGGGCAAAAAAAAAAAAAAAAAACATGATGGAAGGGCATGGTAGAGGAAGAATGCTCAACTTACGGCAGACAGGAAGCAGAGATAGATGAAAAAAAATCAAAGAGATAGAGGAAGGGGTTGGTGACAGGACATACAAGATGCATATAATAAAGGCAGGCCTTCAGTGTTCCACTTCCTCCGAAGAGGCTCCACTTGGTAATAGCCCATTCAGCTATGAACTCCGTTCATGAGGTCCTTGCCCCCATTATTCAGTGACCTTGTTAGGCCTCTTCTTAGAATATTTCTGCACTAGGGATCAAACTCTCAATACATAATTCTTTTGGGGTACAATTCACAATCCACCATTATGGAGCTCATGCTGGGAAGCCATAGTACTCAATGCTATAGAAAATAATGGATCAAAGATATATCTGAACTTTGAGCAACAGCAACTGAAATTCATCTGTTTAACTTTCTTTCCTAACTCCTAGAGAAACTACTCTCCTTCCTCTCTGGTATAAAGCTTTTAAGATAATAATTCAAGGACTACTTGAAACCATGCTAAAAAAAAAACACAAGAAAAAGACATGAGGAAAGGAAATCACCATGAAGAACCAAAGCAGAAAAGACATACAACATTGCTCAGAGTAACAGACCTAATGCTGCTCATATCCTGGAATCCCTTAATTATTTCTCTGAATTGCACTTCAAATTAATTACAAAAATTTAAAAAAATAATTCTGTGTTAGATAATGTTCGGTTGGGTTTCTATCACTTGGAACTGAAAGAGTCCTGAAGAAGGCAGTTGACTTCCAACTCTGAAATCTTTAGTTTCTAAAGTTTGATTAAGTTTGTCTTTGGTCTTTTACCCTGTGCTATATTTTTTTAAAATTTTATTTTATTGGTACATTTTAGGAATACAATATAATGACATTCATCATTGGAAATTTTCACCTTTACATAATCTCTCTTGGTTCTTATATTTTCCCCCTTCCCCTGCCCTCTCTTCAACCCCTCCACCCCTCCCAATTTACAAAGACTTTGTTTCCATTTTTTCATTTGCTCATATTAATTCCATTCCCTTCTTTCCTTTCCCCTACCTCTCCCACTTCCCCATCCTCTTTGCCCCTTTTATTCTATTTCACATTATCTATTATATGTGTTAGTCCTTATTTACACTTTCAGTGTCTCACACTAGAGAAACTATTCGGTGTTTATACGTGTGTCCTGTTTATTTCATTTAAGAGTATTGCCTCAATGTGCATCCATTTAGCTATAAATGTCTTTCTTTATCCAGTCTCTAGTTGATGGACATTTGGACTGTTTCCAAGTTTTAGCTGTTACAAATTGTGCTGCTGTGAACATGGGTGCACATATATCACTGTGGTATGATTCTTTTAATTCTTTGGGGAAGATCCCCAGCAGGGGAAGAGCTAGGTCAAATGGGACTTCTGGTCCTAGTTCTTTGAGGTATCTCCATACTGATTTCCACAGTGGTTGCACCAATCTACACTCCCACCAGCAGTGGAGCATGGTTCCTCTTTCCCCACAGCCCCACCAGCATTTGTTATTGGTTGATTTCATGATAGCAGCTGTTCTTTCTGGAGTGAGGTGGAATCTCAGCATTGTTTTCATTTGCATGTTTCTTTGCTGTTTCTACTTCTTGGTCTGAAAAATGTCTGTTCATTTCAGATGCCCATTTTCGAATTGGGTCTTTAAATTTGGGAAGTCTGATTTTTTTTAAGTTCTTTATAGATTTGAGATAGTAGACCTTTTGTCTGAGGAAAAACAGGTGAAGATTTTTTCCCACATAGTGGGTTGTCTCTTCACACTGCTGGTAGTTTCTTGCTGTGCAGAAGCTTTTTAATAAGAAGAGATCCCACTTGTTGATTGTTTGTGCTAGTTCATGGGCAACTGTGGTTTTGTTCATAAAATTTTTTCCTACAATGGCTTTAAGAGTTCTACCTAACCTGTATTCCAGCCAATTCAGCATTTCTATTTTAATATTTAGATCTTTAATCCATTTTGATTTTAGTTTAGTGTGCTATATTTAATGATTCAATTACTGTAGCCACCTAACATAGCTATGTAGAACAATGAAATTAGTAAAAAGACATGATTAAGAATCATTTCTTATGTTATTCATATCCTTTAATTTACTTATAGTAAATATGAAACCCGATCAAATTCAATTGTTAGGTTCCACGTTGACCTTATGGGGAAATTTGATTAGTGACTTATGTGATCACACCTGTCTACATTGCCATGCACTCTGTGAACTCTTTCTTCTTAAACCACAGTGATACCAATACACCTACCTCTGATTCCTATCAAGATGAAGCTTTATTTCTATACTCCCCACTTCAGAAATAGATATATAGTGCAGATTTCCGAAAAGAACAGCCAAAATGTCTTTTCCTCTTAAAGTACTTTATTTGAATTCCTACATGGGCCTGCTGGTGGTTTTTAAAATTCTTTTATTATTAATATATGTTTGTAGTTCATAATAATCACATTCCTTGTGAGGAGTTTGTATATGTGTATAATAAATCTTAATTCTTTTTAAATCTCCTTCCTCTTCACATCTAAGCTCCTCCTTGAATCTCTCAGTCCCTTTCCCATTTGTCAAAGATGTATCTCCCTACTTCCTATTATCTATCTTTTATTTTGCTCTTCGTTTATATTTTGGATTTCTTATATGAGAAGCTGTGTGATACTTAAGCTTGTGTGTTTGATTTCCTAAAACCAGCTCAAATTTACCTATCTTTATGGCAAAATAATATTCAATTGTTATAAATACCACATTTCCTTTATCCATTCATCTATTTATGGACTTAAAGGTTTCTTCCAAGATTTAGCTACTATGAATTGCACTGCTGTAAACATAGATATGTATGTATCACTGTAATATGATGTCTTTTAACTCTGGAGAGATGCCAAAAAGAATTGCTGGATCAAAGGAAATTTCTAGTTTTAGCTTTTGAGGAAACTCCATAATTATTTCCGTAATATTTTTATTAGTTTACATTTACACCAACAATGAAGAAGGATACCACTTTCCCCACAGCCTCACCAGCATTTTCTATTGTTTAATTTCTTTATGATAGCTATTCTGTCTGGAATAAGATGAAAACTCAATATTTTAGTATGCATTTGTCTAATGGCCTAAGATGTTGAATTTTTTTCCACTTATTTATTGGCCATTTGTACTTCTTATTCTGAGAAGTACTTGTTAGTTTCATTTGTCACTTATTTATTGGGCTTTTTAATTTGGGAGAGCTGATATTTTTGGTACCTTTATATTCTAGTTATTAGTCTTCTATCCAAGGAATAGCTGGCAAAATTTTTCTCTCACTTTGTAAGTTGTTTCTTCATTCCATTGGTTGTTTCTTTGGTTGTGCAGAAATGTTTTTATTTGATATGATCCCATTTGTTGATTCTTGGTATTATTTCTTGTGGAATTAGCATTGTTTTTTTGTTTTGTTTTGTTTTATTTTTTCAGAAAGTTCTAGCCTCTGTCTATGTTTTCAACAGTTTTACCTATTTAATTCTCCAGTAGATTAAGTATTTGGGTTTAACATTTAGATATTTGATACATTTTTATTTTACCTTAGAATATCATGAGAGTTATGAGTCTAGATTTATTCTTTTGAATGTGAATACCAGTTTTCCCTGCACCATTTATAAAGAGGCTATCTTTCCTCCAGCATATGCTTCTGTCCCTGTTGTCAAAGATCAGATAGCTGAATGTACCTATGATTGTTTCTGCATCTTCTCCTCTGTTTCATGTCTAGTGTTTGTTTATTTGCTAATACCATGCTCATTTTATCACACTAGCTTCCTAATATAACATGAAGTCTGGGACTGTGACGTCTTCTGCTTTGCTCTTTTTGTCCAGGACTGCTTTTATTATTCCGGGCTCGTCTGTTTCCATATGAAGTTTAGCACTGTCTTTTCTAGTTATGGGAGGTAAGCTATGGGTAGTTTGACTGGAATTGCATTAAATCTGTATATAAGTTTTGTAAGTATGGCACTTTGACTATACATTTTTAGTTTTGCCTAAACAGACAAACTTTCCAGTTTTCTAATGTCCCCTTTGATCTGCTTTTTCAAAATAATGTAGATTATCTTGTACGGGTCTTTCACTCCCTTGGTTCAGTTGGTTTTTAGGTATTTAATTTGTTTTGATGCTATTGTGTACAGTGTTTTCCCCTAATTTCTTTCTTGGTGAGTTCATTATTGGTGTACAGGTGCACTATTAATTTTTGCACTAGATACAGGGTTTGCATGCTTTTCTGTCCCCTAAATTAGCTAAGAAATTGTATTTTTTATTTTTTCAAAAAATTGTCTTTGAAGCTCTAGCTGTGTTTCTGAACATGAACTTACTTAAAACCTAAATAGGTTTTAAACACTTTCTCTTAGAAATTTCTGTTAAGTATATATTTAATAATTGGCATATGTTTTCACTTAGTTTAAACTATTTTGCACATATTATTCAAAAAAAACTTGGCATTTAATTTGCATTGCTATAGTCTATGAAAAATGCGAACAAAGTACAAAAATAGGAAAATCTTGATTACTGAGTCTGTCAAACTTTGTATTTCTATAACTATAATAAAAAGTTCCATTGTGTTGAAAATGTGAAATTTAGTACTGCATAAATTTTTGGATTTACTTAAAGTAACAATAAAACTTTAAATTAGAAATTGTACTGTTGAAATATAAAATTTGAAATATACATAATAAGGAAAAAGAGGAACCTAGTTATGCATCAAATATGGAGACCATAAGAAGACGCACATTTTGTACAATCTGACTTACAAAAATATCTCTGTATCCTCCTTTCCCTGCTTTTTTCTTTGTTTTTGTTTTTGGTACCGGGCATTGGACTCAGGACTCTGCGCTTGCAAGGCAGGCGGTGGCACCACTGACCTAAATCCCCGTGCCACTTTCCCTGTTTTTTTATGCTGCTCTTCCAATTAATTCTAGCATCTATAATTGGCCACTAAACTTCTCTTTCCCTCTTTTTTCTTTCTCATACTAATTGTAATTACTTCAACTCCAATATTTATATATATTTCAAAAGTACACCATATTATGTAATGGCTTCAAATTAAATCTATTGTCTTTGAAGTAATTTATTGGAGTGTTAAGTAATGGCAATAAAAATAATATCAAGCTATATAATAGTCCTTCCAAGTTTGAGTCATTTTTCTCACAATTAATGCTTGGAAAATACTTAAAAACACTTTTTTTGGAATAGATCAATGCTAAAATTCATAATAACTCTCCAGGTAGGTAGATTAAATACATTGCATTATTAGTGATACTAGAAATATTTCTTATGTGATTATACAAAAGTTTGTTATATATATAAAATCTTGAAAGAAAATAGTCATCTAAGTATAGTCCTCCAAGCTTACTTCATTATATATACTTGTAGCCACAAGAATTCCAAAGATGAGTCTCAACATTAGATTTTTTTCCAGGATATTTTTAAATTTCACTGCTTCTTCAGAAGGCTATAAAGTGATATTCACAAGATCAATTATTCCTATTTATACAAAGTATGAAGTAGAAAGCTACTTGAATTAGTAATAGCATAATTAAATTATGTAGATCACCTATTATTCTGAAACAAAAATTGTCACCATTTATGTTCAGACTAAGAGAATGTCCTGAGGAAAACATATTATAAACCTAATTAACAGTATATATTAATGCAGGGGTAGAACTTTAGGGAAGGGATAAGAGGGGGCTAATTAGCAGATGAGGAGAAAATGATAAAAGACCCGAGAGTGTGGAGAAAAAAGACAGAATATCAATGCGCCATCTCAACAGCCAGAATGGGAGTAGACTCAGCCTTCCCTCGTCATTGTGGTATATTTGGGCTCTGAGTGAACTAGGTGAAGTCTCTACACACTGAAGAAGTTTTGCTAATCTCTTCCAAAAGCATCCTTACAAGCACACCTAGAAACAATGTTTAACCAGATATGTGGATATTCCATGGCTTCTCAAGCTAACAAATAAAATTAACCATTGTATCTCTCATGTGACTTTATTTGCTCTTTTAATATAAATCAAGTTAGAAGAAATATAGAAAAGTAAATAAATTTGTAAAGAACCCAGGAAACCCTGAGGTTTTATCTGAAATTTATTAAAAATAACATTAGATAAAAGCTTTTTTTGCCAAACAAATAAAGGAACTATAAGTAAGCATGAGATCTAGAATTTAAAAAATAATTTCCAAAGATTTTAAACCCATAAGCCTACTTGATTTTTTAAATTTGCAAACTAAGACAGGCACAGTTCAACAAAACCAGTTGGTTACGAGAGTTTGGTAACTATCTTACTCTCATATATGGTATATTAAATAAAATATTGAAAACAAAACATTGATTTCAGAATACTAATACAAAATTCAGATCACCTTACTTATTCCTGAAATTATATGAGCATTATTTACAATTTCTTTTTAGACAATGTAAAGTAGCAGCTTTCTAATATGAGAATACTCATTCTGCTCAAATTCCAAATCAAAAAATATTTAAAGGTCATAAATTACCTCACTGATCAAAGAATTGTTCTTATGATTTCCAGATTCTTTACAAGTGCTTTTATCTACCTCTCCTTTGTAATGATACCTTAATAATATCATATTTTTGGTATCCTCACATATTTCATACCATCATCAAACAAAAATCACAGCTTCTATTTTTCATTTTCTTTAAATTGTCTGGAGAGTAGAGGGGCATAGCTGATAGTTCCACAGACTTTTTCAAAATTTGTCACATCTGCCATAAGCATGTCAGTAGGAATTGTGCCAGGGGGATGAGTGATTCAGTTGTTGTTATGGCTTTCCTATCTCTTTGGCAAAAGTCGTACTTCTCTTCCATTAGAGTTCACTGAGTAAAAAAAGATTGAGTTTTTAGTTCAGAAAGCACAAGATTATTACCAGATGACCTCCACTGTACATTTCAGTACCAATTCTTAAGAATATCTACAAATTCTTTATTCTCTATGACTTCTAGCAGAATGATGCAGATACAATTGATATTTATACTAAGATTACGTATTTGGGCCAGGGATTTAGCTCAGTGTCACCATGCCTGCCTGGCAAGTACAAGGTCCTGAGTTCAATTCCTGGTACAAAAAAAAGATTACATATTTTTCATGTTCTAGTCATAAGAAATGTAATTTTTTATGTTACAAAATATATTGTTAGTAAAGATCTTAGAGAGTACAGGGAAATTCAAATGTAAGTCAAATGGTTTCCCTAAAGTTTTACACTAAAGTACTTAAATGATTATGAAAGTATTCTGGTCCCTGAACTTAAATTTAACTTCTTAATTATCTAACAGTTTGATAATTTGTTTGTTACAACTGTCAAAACATTCCAAAATCCATCAAAAGAAATTATAATAGAAATTAGTAACAAAGATTTTCAGCTGTTAGATAATAAAACAAATAAAAACATTATTTAGAGAATTACATTCTATACTTTAACTTATGGATGGCAGAAGAATGATGATAGGAATGCTATAGTTACAAATATGTCTACAGAAAGTGTATGTAGTCTTGTACACAAGAAACTTCTTCCCAAATTCGCTAAGAAATTTTCAAACTACAATGCCTTTATACATTGAATAAATAAAGAAGAGTTTTTATGGATGTAGGCTGAGTGATCTATAAATTGTATAATTTTTCATTATTAAATGTCAATATGGTCTATGGTCACTTATAAAGAATAAAAAATGTCACATTAAACTTGCAAGAAAAAAATCTACTTACCTAAATGTGCTCAATGTGAAAGCATAAATTTGGAAGGCTATTGAGCACAAACACCTATTTTTATATTTCAAAATATTCAGTGGATTTCTGATATAATTTCTAGTTGTCATTCATGAAACTATTGAGCATCCTATAAAGAAATTGCACTTCTTTAATTTCTATTAATAAATTGTGGCCACTATTTCTTGCCTACTATTCTGACCTTCCATCACAATCTCTGATGAAACTTTCCTTTCTTAACACCTTACCCTAAATTTATATAGCTTAATTCATCAAATTGTGCATGATTTAGGTTTTACCTAGTGATACATGTGGAGTCTTATTGGCTTCCCTTTGTAACATAGGTATGAATGGGAGTAGTTGAGACTTTTAGCGCTGCAGTTTCTTCCTCCTGAGAAAAATAAGTCCTGTTATTTTAGCCACCTAGGGAGAAGAACAGTAAATTACTTTTTTTTTTTTTTTTTAACTTTTTGGTACCACGGATGGAACTTGGGACCCTGCGCTTGAGAGGCAGGTGGCAACACCACTGAGCCAAATCCCGCCCCCCCAGCAGTAAATTACTAAAGTGAGGGCTTTAAGCAACAGGAATATGAAAAGAAAGAAGTGAAAAAGGATAAGAAAAATAAAGAATAAAAATTTATCATCAGATCATGAGGTGTAGCTTGCCCATTTATTTTTATAGGTTGTTCCTTTGTTTTGTATGTTTAATTCAGTGATGACAGACTTCCTGAATTTTATTTTATTTTAAAGGACTAGAAATATGTTGGAAGATGATAGTAAAGTGGGAAAAGAGGGAGAGAGAACAATTTTTTTGTTGCTGTTGTGATCTGGGCTGATATTTTGTATATTAGGCACAAATATTATCTATAAATAATTTTAACAATGATAAATATGCACTTCAATTCTAGTTTTAGATATTAGTGAAGATTTTTATTAAATATTTGCATTGTTACATAGTCGTAATTACTGAACTGTTGATGACGCTATCAACACACCATAAATGATGAAAGGCTAAAAGGACCTCATTAGCGAGGTTAATGAAGACATAATTTTTAAATTTTATATGGTAGGTATTGTTTTAAGCACCAGTTTTAAATACATGGCATGATTTATAACATTCCATCCTTACAACAACTTTCTGAACTAGATGATATCTATATCCCAATTCTACAGAAATTAACACAAAAATAAAAGGGAAAACTTCTGGAATTTTAAAATCTAAATAAATGAACCAGGTGAGGCAGCACAAACCTGCAATCCCAGCACTTTGGGAGGATGAGGCAGGTTGATTGCAATTTTGAGTCTCATCTGGGCAAATTAGTGAGAGCCTGAATCAAAAAAATCTAAATGAATATCTATGAACTAGAATTACTGTACTAAACTCAAAATGTGAATATAGTGGAGTACAGAGGCTTTCCTTTAATTCAAATTCAAGATGCTTGAACATTTTTGTTCAAAATCTCTTAGTGGACATAAGACCTGTGTACACAAGTGTACAATGGTTGGTGTGAAGATTTTAGAAGCTCATCATTGCAGGAGAGTTTATAGAATTAGACTGTTAGAGATGCAAGAAACACACAGAACTTCTGCTTTACTTTCTGAATGCACAGATTATAGGATATAATAACCAGAGGGTTCAAATACCTTTTTAAAGACCCAATTAGTGGACATACTTGAGTTAACTCCAGTTTCTCAAAACAGAGATTCTGCACTCTCCTATATGTAAAGTTAAAACTCGGCTGCAATACAACCAAATGTTAAGTCAAACACTAGAGATTATAGTTGAGATAGAATACCTCATGAATTCTATTTCCATTCTTTATTAGCAAAATTCTTTATAAAAATTTATTTCATAAAATATTTGGAAAATGAGAATAATATTTTGCAAAATAAGTGTAAACCTAAGTTATAAAATTGAATTATAATAATAATTTATAATAGAGACTGTACATTTTTAAAATCCTAGGCATCATAATAATATTAAACATCCAATTGAATGTACTTAAACTTTAAGATATAAAAAATTGATATTCAAATGTCAGAAGAAAGAAATTTTAAAAAACTCTAGATTTTCAGTAAATAATAATACAATAATAATAATATTTTTTAAATGATGGTCTTTCAATAAACTGTATTTCCTTGTGGAAGTTTCTTTGCATTTCTAAATTTAATTTTCATGACGTACACAACCAGATACAAATTTGATTTTAAGGATATCTCTTCTTTTGTCTAATGGTACATTTCCATACTTTTGCTTGAATTTATCTCACTACTATATTAATTTTTTCTATCCATAATCCATCCTTTCTGTCACTTTTCCTTTTAAGCATTTTACACTCTGCTGTCCATATTCATTTTCCTAAATCAAACTATGATTGTAGCATTCATGAAGAATCCTTAAATGACTGTCTATATTATTTCAAATGAAACTCAAATACATTATTTTTAAATTTAAGACACTTTTCTTTCCTTGACTAATACAGCTCTAAATACAATTTTAACCCATATCCATTACTTTATTAGGTTTAGGAGAATTTAAAAACATTCATATATACTCACCATTAACAGATACACACTTTAAAGGTTAAATTGAAGACAAAAGAAATGTGTTAAGTATTCTTCATCTTCCATAAATATTATCTAATGAAAATAATCTTTCTTGAAAAATCCAAATATAATTTCTGACAACTCTCTTTTGAATATACTTTTAAATTAAACATGCTTTTCTGTAAAATATTTTTACCTGTAGTATGGCTTTCTTAAATGAATGTTAATAAGCCATTTGGGTATTTTTAGCATATATAAATTTCTTTATATTAAACAGTTGGATGTGTTCTATGAAGGTCGAATTTTATAAGGCATTCAACTACTTAATTGTGAAATATGAAAACATTTTTTTCATTAATGACTTGAAGCACATCCAAAACAAATGTGTCACTATGAAAGTTGAGATTTTTCTTAAGGCAGAATAAAACTTTTTTCAACAGAATATTAAATCAAAATGATGAAATGATCTCAGTTTCTCTATTGTATCTGGCCTCAAAGCAAAACAGACATGTATTTATTCATATCCTTATTAAAGATGGTAAGTATAGTAAAGAGGAGATACTATAATGGAGTTTTGCAGTAGGGGAGGCAAATTTCTGTCACCTTTGAAAATAAGAAGATATGTATACTCAAGGACCTAGGAGAGGGGCAGTGAATGAAAAATCACAGGGTAAAAGAGATCCAGCATAAATTAAATAAAGTTTATAAATAATATTTGATAAATAAAATTTATCAGGGTAAATTCAGATTTTTGTCAAAGGAAGTTGGTCATAAGACAATGAGAGTGGGGAACAAGGAATTTGACCAAATAATAAAAATACATGATAATCACTGAACTGGTCCAGCAGGATTCTTATTTAAACTAGGTGAAGTTGGCCAAGAAAGGAAATCAAGATCAGGACCTGGAAGGCTTAGAAGAGTCTCACTAGAGTTAGTCAATGAAATCTTTGTAAGCCCCTGCCCTCATTTAAGGAAAAAAAATATTTCTTTTGAACAATGTAAGTAAATTTTTTTTTTGTTTGGTCAAGTTTTGCTCATTAAAGAAGTGGTGAATCATATGTTGATTAACTCTATTTTCATTCCTTTTTCACAAACGTCTTTGCAAAAATGTATTATATAAACCATTTGCAAAAATTCATTTCTGAAAAAAAAAGTCAAAATAAACATGAAAACAAGTTTATACTATTTTGCAGTGGAAAATATTTGCTGGATGGTATAAGAAGCCAGAAATGTAATGTAGAGATTTTTATAGATATAAAAGTAAAAACAAAGTTTAATACCTGGAAACTCAGTTTCTGATTCCAGAGAAAAGTCAGTTCAGATTTGAGACTTGAAAAAAAAAAGATTTGAGACTTCAACCATCTTTAAATGGTAGAATGAAGACAGCAGCATAATTTGACAAATTTCCAGATTTGCAGTTTAATATATTTGGAAATAGCATCAGGCATTCTAGTGAACTTTTGGAGTTTCTCATATAGCCGCAGGTGTATAAGTTGCTGATATTTGATTCATTGTGCTTATATCTTTAAAGTATACATCAAATCTCCCAGCTTAACCCTGGACGTGGAAATTCTGCTTCTCAGTGATGATAAGTCAACAGACTAGGAGAAAACTTGAAAATATTAGTGAGAAGAGTAGTAGCAAGTTATTGGAACCTAGAAAGAAAACTAGAATAATTGATCCATTTTGATTTACAGGGAGATAATAAAGAAGAAAATGAAATGGAGACCAAGAAAAGTGAAAAAAATAGCCCCAAAACAATGAATAAGACTACAATGTAACAACTCACATGTGTACACTACAGTCTTACATTGAACTATAAAATTTCTCTCTACAGTCACCATCCTATTTGATCAAAGATGACCAGATTCAGATTATTATTGTTAAAAATATATATTTGTTCTCATTAGGTATGGCCTGATTGTTTATATGAGTTTAACAAGAATGACATTTAGTTATATAGATATTCATAAGTTTACTCTGCTAAAACTCTTCTTAAGAAACCTAAGATTAGACTTTATATAGCTTTGAGTGCAGCAAGGCAAATCCTTGTGCCTCCAAAAAAAGGGGCTACTGGTTGCTTGTAAGTCCAGGGAAACCTGTAAAGCAGGTACCGGACCAGTAAGCATTGGCCGAATGAAGTCAACCTTAATGCCACAAGGCTGTTCAGGTATATCTGACTCTATGAATCATCTATCATATTTAAGTCAAACCCTTGCATATAAAACCAAATTTTCTAATATTCTGATAGTATTTATGCAAATAATGATACTGCCATTAAAATTAAAATATTCAATTACAATTCCCAAAGTTTGGAAGAATCAAACTGAGAAAAAAACTTATATTTTATATTTATATGAAAGTATAATGCAATAAGTTATTGTGAGTTACAAATAGCCTCAGAGAAAGGGAAAAGGGTGCTTTAAGTCCAGAAATAGAACATCAAGGAACCAGTAATTTTCCAAAACAAAGCAAAAGAAAATAACTTTTCATCAGTTAATTTAGTCTCATGTAATTAATTCTTATTTTCTTTAACCTTGAGTTAACAAAATCATCAGGTCCTCTGCTAAATTTCTGGAGTCCTTACACAGTCCAGGATTATGGTGCTATTTAAACAATTATGTCGTCGACATTCTTTCCTGTATTTGATAACAAACATATTCAAAGAATCAAAGAGCAACAATTACTGTCAATAGATGAAAAAGGCCTAAAACTGACAAGACTAAAGAAATGATGAGAGTTTACTGGCAAGGAAATTTGGTTATTTGGGTGGTATACAGCACACAAACATACTAACAGTGACAATTATTGGTAATTATATTGCAAGATGCAGTATGAACAACAGGATATTTATAAATTTCTCTGAACTTTATGTATTTTCTGATATTCTGAATAATAATTAAAATTTATAATGATACAATTATAAAATAGAAAAGATTAAAGCATCACTTTTTACTTGACAACAATGTTGAGGCAATTGACTATATCAAATAAATAGGAACATATTTCAAAATATTTCTCTTCTCCTAAGGCAAAAAAAATATCATTTGAGATCTTTCAGAGGTGCTTTGGGAAATCTCAAGGCCTATTTCAGAAATCAGGTGGATCCAGGGTGTATGGCGGTAGATTCAAGTTCTACTTCAGAACAGTGATGTGATTTGATGAAAGAAGCACTGACAAAAACTTTTACACAACACACAAAACACGTAAAACATAAACAACAAACCCGTAATGCCTTCTTCTTTTAGTAGTGATCAAGGACACTTTATCAAGGAATCATTCTGATTAGCCACAGAAAAATTCTTAGTTTCTTGGATATAAGGTTTAAAAGGTAAGAAAAACCTTTTACTGTCTTTGAAGAATGAACAATGATTTAAAAACACCTATTATTTATGCATCAGAAACTTTGATATTACAGTTAACTATTTTAAGGAAAAACATAGACAAGTGTTTAGCCAAATTGGACTCACATTTTGTCAAAACTTCAGAACTTTTCATTTCCATTAAATATTCCCAAACCCCTCTTTTCCTTCCTTCTTCTAAAACAGCTAATCACTTTACATGAGCAAAATTATTTGTCCTTTCATGAAAACATAGCTGCCGTACATTGTACACACTGCCTTATCACAAATAAATCCTGCTTTATTTTCATGCTTTGTATACCAAGTATGCTTTAACTTTACTATTTTTGGAAATTTCATTTACACATTTTCTAATTCATTTTAGCCAATTATAAATTCCTTTAATAGAGAAAACAAGAAAACAGCCAATTGTGAAACTTTCACCAGCATTCTGTAATAGAATACCAAACTTAAGCATATGCCTTTTAAGGTAAAATTTTCATGTGTCAAAATCTTGTTAAACTATCAAATATATTTAGATTCTTTAAATCAGAAGAGATGCCAATGTTTCATAAACTTAAACTCATGCTTACTAGTTGGGCTTTAGTAGTTTATCTTAATTAGAAATTATCTATATATTAATGAAAATTCATAATTTAATTTAACTTGACATAATTTTAAAGTACTAATTTAAAAAAAAATGTTCTAGTTCATGGGCAACTGAGGTTTTGTTCATAAAATCTTTTCCTACACCGAT
>NW_004624761.1:10645442-10698598 GCF_000247695.1 Heterocephalus glaber
CCAAGATGCATTATGTAAAGGTACAGTTCCCAATGAGAAATGTAATTGTGTTGTATACCTACAATGTACCAATGAAAGAATTTAATAAAAAAAAATTTGCTACAAAGCATACACATACAATGAAATAAAGGAGTGTTAAACAACAAAAAAAAAATTAGAGGAGAGCTAGTATAACATTAAATAAAATTAGCCATCATGTCAAGTAATTTTCCTGTTTCTACTAATCTATAATAAGTGAATGTTTGGAAAACATCACAAAAACAAAAACTTAAAAATTAAATGTAGAGAGTCTTTGTTTTATTATTGTATGTCATATTCATGAAGTGATAGATTTCAAATAGTGCATCTTTACTCATATCTTTGTTCTTAAATTGATTTCTTTACATAATTGTACACACTTTTGACTAGTAAAAACAGGTAACTTTGCTAAAGGAAAAACAGTGATATCAAGAGTGGGGAAAGAGATATTCGGTCAGTTATGAAGAGTGGATGATTTCCAGTAAACTGATCCAGCAAGATTTTTGTTAAACCAAGTTGAGACAGGCAATAAACTTACCTCAAATAGAGAATTTGTGTACTTAGAAGAGTCTAATTATAAGCATATCATTGAAAGGGTTATTGTCAGCACATACACTTCCATACACACATATATAATTGTTATGCGTATGTGCATATGACGTTATACATGCACACACATATACATATATGTCATCATAACAATAATGGAGGGAAAAGAAAATGGCTGCTATCAAGAAATCAACCAATAACAAATGCTGGCAGGGTTGTGGGGAGAAAGGAATGCTTCTTCATTGTTAGTGGGAGTGTAGACTGGTACAGCCACTGTAGAAATCAGTCTGGAGATACATCAAAAGCTAGGATTAGAAGTCCTATTTGACTGAGCAATTCCTCTGCTGGGTTTCTTCCCAAAAGAATTAAAAGAATCATACGACAGTAATATATGCACACCCATGTTTATAGCGGCACAGCTTGCAATAGCTAAAACTTGGAAACAACCCAATTTCCCATCAACAGGAGACTGGATAAAGAAGATGTGGTTTTTTAATAAAATGGAGCACTACTCAGCCATAAAGAAAGAGAAACTAGAGACATTTATAGCTAAGTGGATGCACATTGAGGCCATACTCTTAAGTGAAATAAATAGGACACACTTGTGTAAATACCGAAAAGTTTCTCTGGTGTGAAAAACTAAAAGTGTAACTAAGGATCAAAATGTATAATTGATATTGTGAAATAGGAAGAAAAGGTCTAAAGCAATAGGGGAAATGGGAGGGGTAAGAAAAAGGAAAGAAGGGAAAAGAAAAAACATGAGAAAAGGAAAAAAATGAAAACAAATTATTTGTAAATAGGGAAGGGTGGAGGGAGTGAAAGGAGGGAAGGGAAATGGGGAAAAAATAACTAAGATACAGCATGTATAGGTACAAGATCCCAATGATGAATGTAACTTTATTTTATACCTAAAATGTAGCAATAAACTTAATGAAAGAAATATATATCCACCAAATACTAATACCCCCAATTATACAAAACAAATGTTAATGGAGATGAAAAATCAAATAAGCACTAATACAATTGTAGTGGGGGACCATACCCCACTGTTACAAAAAGATCATCTAGACAAAAAAACCACCAACAAAATATTAGAACTTAACCAAGCTTTTGAACAAATGGACTTAATAGATGTGTACAGAGCTCATTAAGAGTATTTACATACCATGATAGGATTCATCTCTAGAATTCAAGGATGGTTCACCACTGATTCATTATTTTTCATATCATTATGACTCTTGAAATTGTATCATGTGCCTCAAAAATTAATCTATTGGTCTACCTATAGAAACAAGAACTTATAGGGGTGCAATTGTTTATCTCTCAAGGTAATGAGAGTACTTATTGGCTGTTTTATCTGCTTTGCTGAATTAATTTTTATTATATTTTGTCTTGACCTTGTAATCTGTTCAGTAGACTGCCTACTAATTGGATTTTATTCCAGAAATATTTTTTCAGTTAACTATTTCTCTCATGTTTAATGAAGACTCTGCAATGATAAAATCTTTAGTTTCTTAACATTATATTTTTTGAAAGTTTCATATACATTTAATAGAAGTTATGAAAAAAATGCTAAAAATTAAAAGAGGAATAAAACAGTAAGATCTTGAATAAAAGAAAAATGCCCTTAGCCGAGAAACTAAAGGAGTCTTAAGAATAAAGAGACCACAAAGTGTTAATTTGCTTTCCCATTGCTTGGACCAAATACCCAACATCTACATTTTAAAGGAGGAAATGGTTTATTTGGTTCACCATTTTAGAGCACTCAGTTGATAGCATGCTGCTTCCAAAGCAGAAACTTCATGGTAGAAAGTCATGGCAGAGCCAATCTGCTTAGTTCATGGTGGCCAGAAAGCAAACCAGAAGACCAGTGTAAGAGAGGAAGGGAAAGAGAATATATATATTCAGAAGTGTGATTTACTAATTGATTAATCAGCTCCCAAGCCAAGCAATTTGGCATAATTAATCTAAATCACCACTCACATAGCCTCATTAAATGAGGGAAAATACACCCATATCTAATTTTATTGTTTTGAATTTTTTAAAAATTAGATTTACCATTAAAAACAAATTATTCCTGGAGAGAAATAACTAAAGATAAAGAAGAATCAGGAAATTATGATAGTAGAAGATATAATAATTTAGAATAATCTCTCAAAGAAGAGAAAAATATATGTTGAGAGCATAGAAAAAAGACACTCTTGATTTTTATAATCAATTCCTTCTTTATTGAGAACTAGTAATTTTATAATCAAGTTCAAATAAAATATTTTTTTAAAATTTTGGTATAGTCCGAGTTTCTCATTTTATGTTATTCTACTCCTGTCCATATGTTTTATGAATTTCTATGTCTCTCAATAACATTTTCATCTCCATAGCTTCATGATAGTTTACTTCCTCAAGTCATAACATTCACTATTAATTAAAGAAAATGAAACTAGATAATTAGACAAAATGAAATTCTAAATTTAAAAATACCATTAATTGATTTCTAGGAGGTTTTCTTCCTTTAAAGAACCATTAAGTGTTTGACTTCTGAATACAAAGTGATTTCCCTTTTCTGTTTTTGTCATACTATAGCTAGTTTTCTTTTGTTTGTGTGATTTATGATAATCTTCCATTACATTCTGCCTATTGAAGTAAAAAAAAAATGTTTTTCCAGATTGTTCTTCAGTGAAGAAAATAAAATTGAGAGAATTAAAAGCAGAAAAGAGATCCCTATTTACATAGATGTGTAAAAGGCACTGTACCTGTTAAAAATGATCACATTTTTCTTTCATTCTAAAAAGCACTAGAGAACTTTAAATTATTTCAAATGTATTTTTATTTCATTCATACACATAATTTCAATGGGCAGATATTTCTCAGTCCATATACTTTCTTGTAGGGATCTGGCTTCATGAAATCCTTATAGTCTAAGTGGGTGTGTCATCGATTATCTGGGATTTTCCCCCTCACATAGACACATTCCTATGTACATATACTTGAGAAGGATAATTAAATTAACCCAAACCAAGCGGGAGATTTTCTCCTAGGTTTTATAAAATGGTGATCTCCTTCCCAAAGACTCCAATTTAGGGAGGAATTAAACCTAGGACTACCTGAAATCTACCTCATTATTGCATCTAAAAAGTGTGATTAGAGAACAAAACGTACATAAAGAAAACTATTAAACTATGGGGGAAGAGTACCCTGATGACAACAGGGGTGCAGGTGTCTCTTCAACACTCTGGTTGCATTTGATTTTGTTGAATACTCAGTAAGAATATTGCTGGATCCTATGAATGGTAGTTCTATTTTCAACTTTTGAGCAACATGTACTATCTTCATTAATGGATGTATACATTTATACCCCCATCAACAGTATTTTCCACACCCTTGTTAGAATGTGTTACACTTTGTTTCTGTGGTAACAATATTGTGAGGTGAGATAATATCTCATTGTGGTTTTGTTTGAATTTTCCTACTGGTTTGTGATGGTCAGCAATTTTTCATTTATCTTTGGGACATTTATTTTTTTCTTTTGAAAAATATCTTTCCAATATATTGAATTAACCTAAGTGTCCTTCAGGAAGGGAATAAAGAAAATATGGTATTTGTATAAGCAATGAAATTTTGTTTAACCATAGAAGAGAATGAAGGCCATTCATTTGTGACAACATGGTAAACCTGGATGACATTATGC
Source organism: Heterocephalus glaber (assembly GCF_000247695.1). The sequence goes on from NW_004624761.1 coordinate 10,649,695, forward strand.
TAAGGAAATAGGCCAGGTACAGAATGACAAGCAGTACATGATTCTACTTGCATGTGGATTTTAAATAATTGATTTCATAGATGCTGAGAGAAGAATACTGGTTACCAGGGCCTGGGAAAGTAGAGAAATAATATCAATAATACATTGTATAGCTAAAGAAAAGACATGGAATGTAATCAGCATAAACAAATAATAAAATAAAGCGATATATATTAGTGTATATATATATATATATATATATACACTAATTATCCCAAATAGATCATTACTTGATGTATCCATGAAACAAAACAGCTCTTTGTGCCCTATAAATATGTATAATCATGTGTCAAATGCAATATAATACAGTGTACTATTGTTTGAAATTCTAGTATACAATTGCATCTGAAGCTATTCAATATATCTATGGATTTCCTAATTAACTCAGTTCAAGTTCTTGCACTGGGATTTAAAAATTTTTCAACTATCTCTGAGACATTGTCTCAATTTTGCAAGAGAATACTGTTAAGAACATAAGGAACTCTCTCAATCTACATATAACCACAGATACAGTCACATATACACACTTTATCTGAAAATTCTTAAGCCAAAAGAATTAAAAACTGCATAACATATTATATAGCAAGATAGCACAGTAAGCATTTATATTTCATAATACAACTTCTTTTCACAAAAGCACAGAAACAGATAAGTGAGTATGTAAAATAAATACATAAATTAAATCTTGGGAAATACAATGTTTATCATTTGATACAGCTTTCCTCATATTTGTAAAATCATTTAGTCACTAAGACAATCTGAAAACATGAATGCTTCAAGATATAATGTTGCAAGTGTGACCTTATTGCAATTTTTCTGAGTAGCATTGCTCTGCTACTTCCCCACCATTTGCAATGCAAACTCAACTCTAATAATAACAGTTAATAACTACTGTACTTTGAATATTAATGAAACTCATTGAAACGTGGGATTAAAGAGACTGAATATCAGAAATTAATTTAACTTCTAATTCTGAAAATTAATCTTGAGATTATAATTAGATGTGTTATCTCGGAAATTTCCTTAAACTTAGTTGTAATGTAGCAAGCCCTTTACTCTGATAGATTCATTAGGTAAATATAAACATTCATTTCTCACTCACTGGCTCTTATAAATCTTAAACGTGTTTTCTTCATATACGAGATTATAGCTCATGAATTCAATACTAGTCATCCCTATCCATTTTTAGGATTGACCCAACAACTACACTATTTAGCTTTCTTGACAATAACACATAATTCTCCACCTGCATATATTTTTTTAAGCAAAGTCCCTTCATCTATCTGAACTCCAAGTATTACTGGTTTTGAAATAGTGTGTACATGATCTGCATCTACAATGCATCTATGCTTCCGAAAAACCAAAAAAAAAAGATAATAATAATGGTTTCCTAAATGTTCTAGGAAATTTGGGATCCTTGAAGCATCCACAATAATATGTACTACTGAGCAATATCACAGAGTACCCGCTATCTATTCGTAGATTTGAGAGCTTTTGAAAAATATTCTCATAACATTTTCTTCAATATGTTATTGTAATTGCTCAAAATATCCATGCCATTTGGCCAGGATTTAGCTCAGTGGTGCCACGACTGCTTCACAAGCACAAGGTCCTGAGTTCGACCCCAGGTACTGCAAAAATAAATAAATAAATAAAAGTTATCCATGTCGCTTCCAGTCATATACATACAAAGTCTCTTCCTATGGGCAGAGTATGCTCAGCACAATGACTGTGGGATTGAATTTGTAATTTGCTTTAGAACAGAGAATATACACGGGAGGATTCACATCTGAGCATCATTTCCAAGTGACAAGATTGTGGTTTATGCTTGAATCTGAATTCTAGATGAAGACGACATAATAAGCAGGATCACATTTGATACAGCACTAACAAGAGGTAAACTTCTACTATAATATTGGAGGCATGCCATTTGTTACTCTAATAAAACTATAAAAAACTAATATATTCACACAACTTACAATTCCAAGTGACATGTATTTTGATGTCCGCGATGTTCATTTTGGAAATTTTTTGTCATCATTTCTTCCAAAATTTTCTCTATAGGTTTATATAATTATTATGTTGTTTAAATTTTGATTGTTTTGAGAAATTTTAGCTAATTTTAAAGACTATTCCCATTAGATGAACCTCGCTGTTATTATTTTCTAAGAATAAAGTCTGTTTGAATGTAACTTTTGATTTAATATTAGAATTAAAAATTTTTTTCTGTGCACTTCTTTACTTTGGATTATATTATCTTATATTATCCTTATAGCTTTTGTTTTATTTGGTACTCGGGATTGAAATCAGGACCTTGTGCTTGCCAGGCAGGTGCACCATCCCTGACCTAAATCCCCGGCTCTTATAACTTATTTAAATAGCAATTAAAATTCCCTCTTCCTTTTCAGTTCCTATTTTAATATCTTTGTGTCATATGAGGATTTAAAAAACTTTGTTATGTTTTCCATCATTATTATTGGCATATAGGTTCTCAAAGTAGGTATTGATGATCCTCTGGATTTCTGCTGGGTCTACTGTAATTTCATCCTTTTCATTCCTAATTCCATGAATATGTTAATATAGAAATAAAAATTTTCTTACATATATTACTCAAATTAGAGCAAGAATAGTCAAAATATAATTCATTGGAAAATATATTTTATATTAGCTCTATTTCTTGTTTCACCCTATTATGAAGGTTTTTTTGTAATTTTATGAGATTAGGAAATTAAAAGTCTATACTTTCATTCAATCTTTTCTTTAGTTACTGAGTATTATCTGTTTCCCATAAGTTGGGCTTCCTCATGGATTTTCAAAAGGAAATCCTTTAGAGATATAAAAAATAGTGCATGAGTCAATGATTAATATAATATTCAGAGGTTAACAAAACTTTTATAAGCATCAAGAGTCACATTATTCACAATGCAATGTGTTATCTTGTAAAAATCACCTAAACTCTAGATTGCTAAGATTTCTCATATGTAAAAGCAATATCTCAGGTTTTTATTTCATGAAGATTTTGGTGAACAACTGATTTATTTATATAAAGGAAGAAAATACATTGCTTAATTTTTACATATGAAATCTGCAAAACAAATACAAGTCATGAGATTATAAATTCATTACCCTGGAATTTTTATAGACTCATAAAAATATAGCATATTATTTATTGTTCATAAAATATTATTCCAACAAAAATTAATGAAGAAAATATAAACTGGATTATGAAAGAATTTCTAGTCACATGTATCTGAGTGTAGACACCATTAATTTTAGCCTACCAAGAATTAGTTTTCTAGAAACTTCCCTAAAGACTCACAGTCCTCATTATCAAATCATGAGAACTAGCACAGCTGTTCATGTCAGCATTAAAATGATTAGGTTCAAACGGGTTTCACTATGAACAATAAGAGATTTTTCTCTCACATCTGCCAAGTTTCCCACTATCTATTTTCATTTTGTTTGAGGTTTGTTCAGATAAAGCTTTAAAAGATAAAACTGTGGCTTCAACTTCCAGTTGTTAGTGCACAAATGGCAGTTAGAAAAATTGAAAAAGAAGTTGCATTTTGTTCTTGATTGGCAATAAAATGCCATGAAATGATAAATATTTTAATATATAGCAGAGATATTTTAATGATATATCTATATATACAACAGATGCATATATACATTGTATCTATATGTGTAACAGTGTCAATTGTTTATTTCTGCATTATTGGTATCTGCAAATTTATTTATATTCCTTTATTCATAACTATATTATTTTCCAATAATATATTTTACAAAGCTAAGATGTTTTTCCTTCCTGCATATATATGTCAATAAAAGCTTTTCTCAGATCACAGGCTTTCTAGAAATGAACAATAGGCAACCTGCCTAATTGGTAGATTAGATAACAAAGATAACTTTAGCTCTCCAGTATAACTAAACATTCTCTATATCACTTCACATCACTGTCATTCCTTGTCAGCTTTGACTGACAAGTGCAAAAACCAACATATTAAATTTTGTATCAAAAGAAGAAAAAGCAGACAACCTTATAAATAGTTTTCCTTGCTTTCTATGATAAGAAGGTGCATGGGTATGTGCACCCCAGTCAAAATCTGCAATTAGAATGTCATAGATGCATCAAGGAGGTTTCAGCCAACATGGAGAAGCCTCTAATTGTAGCTAAAAGGACTATGAATACCAAATTAAAAACCACCATGGTACCACATTTAAAGTCACATTTACTGAGAGGAATGTAAACTTGCTGAATGCTACTACAAAAGCAAACATTATTTTAAGCTCCAGGAATTGAACATACAGAACATCAATAACCATCTATTCCTAGCTTTAATCCATGCAATGAAAAAGGTCATAAATGTTAATGTTGATAAAGGTCTTTTAGAAAGAGAAATACTAGATGAGACCCTAATCATTAATCATCATTAGGAAGTCATGGCGGTAATTACCACACCATCACAAAATAGGAATCTAAGAGGATTGACAAGATTGTAAGCACATTTTATATTACTAAAGACACTAGGATCAAAGTACATTTCATACATCTAACCTGATTTTATATATATATATATATATATATATATATATGGAATTTGTCACACAGATTGACTATATTTAGTCATAATTGTATTTTAAAAGCACATGTAATTTTTTTTTTAATTCTTGTGCCCTCTCAAATGAAGTGCTCTATTTGTGGCAAAATGTTTGTCAAAGAAATTAGATATTTGATTTGAATTCATTGATTATAATATTTGAGCGATTAAGTTGCAGGGTTTCCATTTTAATAAAGAAGACAAAATTATTATAACATTTTGAATTCATAATAAATCTTTAATTCAAAAAATGAGGGTAAATGCTACAATATTCAAACAAAAAATATGACCCAGAAATGGTAAATGGATCTAGAGAAGTTAGAACTGTCTGCGATACAATAAAACGCACATAAACCTGGATGGAGTCCAAGTAATTACCAAAATAAAAATCTCAGAAGATATACATATATATGCATATAATATACACTTTTTAATAAATTACACATAATTTATGTTGAATATCCTAACTTAATTTAATTCAACAACAGATCAAGGAATAGACCAGTTTAAAATGTTACCTTCTTGAATGTCAGAAATCAAAAGCTCACAGCAGCATAGCCAGTGCTAAGGTAGACAAGTTGCTAAGACTTGACCTCCCATCAGCTGTCACCTGTGCGTCTGTGTCAATAACCCCAATAGAACTATGAAGTCACATGACATACTATTTATGTAAAATAAAAGCTTAAGAACTTAGCCTAGTTATGTGCCATGTACATATCACAATGTGCTAAGTCCTTTAGGCAAAAGGATTTTGTGGTTTACTTTTGTACTCTATGATAATGTAAGAATTTATTTGCCCTAATAACATGGTATTATGTAGTTGAGCTCATCAAGAATAGGATGGCTATTAAATCCTCGTGTAGACAGATACACACTTGTACTCAGTTGAGTGCATTTTCGAAAAAAAATTCAACCTTGGCAGAATTATTCTTTTGAGCTTTTAAAATTTGATGCTTAACATTTTTTTTGCTTAAATTTTTTATTGGTACATTTTAGGTATACAATACATTTATATTTATCATCGGGTGCTTGTACCTGTACATGATGTATCTTGGTTCTTATTTTTTCCCTGTTACCTGTGCACCCTTCATCTCCTCCACCCTTTCCTATTTACATAGATTTTTGTTTCCAATTTTTAATTTTTCTCATAATTTTTCCTTTCCCTTCTTTTAATTGTTTGACAATATTTTTAATTTTGTATACAAATTTCTTTCTGGGACCCACTTCTGATGTGTAATTTTCATAGATTCATCTTCATTGACCCAAAAACACTTTATTATTTCATGGAATTTGTTTATGATAGTTCTAGTAAGGTGGGCTAGAATGGGTTGAGTAATCAGCTCATGTTTTCTATGGAAAATACATGTGAAAGTTGAGCTTCTACCTAATTGCAATTTAATTAGAATTCAAACTCACTAAGTAGCTATAATAACCATAATTTTTATGTAACTTATAATTCTATTCTCATACTAACTGGAAAAACCACAAAAATATGACTCACTTTTAAAATACATACTATAGAGCCTAATAGAAGGGTTTAAATCCTAAATGATTCATGTGAATGACAAATTTGGGGATCACGCATATTTTCACATCATACAGGATTTCCTTAATTTGTATGGCTGAGTAATATTCCATTATATTTGTATACCACAATTTCTTCATTCACTGTTATTCTAATGGACAGTAAACTCTTTTCCATTTCAGCTATTGTGAACATTTCTGCAGTGAACACACCATGTGAAATAATCGAGTTATGGACAAAAACTGAGCGATCCCACTCCAATGGAGTATCTAAAATAGTCAAACTCATAAAAGCAAGAATAGAATCATGATTAACAACAGCTTAAGGGAAGGTGGAAATGGGGTGGCTGATTAACCTGTAAGACTGATTAAGTTCCGAAGAGGATACATATGAAATAATACTGTCATGCACAGTGACACACCTGTTAGGAGTGTACATCTCCAATTGTTTTCTTTTCAAATTAAAAATGTGAAAAGCCAACAATAATAAATCTACTGAAATAAAAACAAATTTTAAGAATGAGTGATGACACTGTTTTAAGTATAAATGTAGGTGTGTGTCCATCCATATATATTGATATAAATATTAGTGTATATTAGCATTAATTCACTTCACTATTTCTAACTTTAATTATATTTATGAATAGTTCATTATGATTATTATTAGAAAGAGGGAGTAGATTAGTGATTCCACAGGATAAAAAGAGAAGAAGAAAAGCAGGAAGCATTTTTTGGTGTAATAAAAATATTTTGAGCCCAGAGACATGTGACAACCCATTGTGAAAATAATGAATCCCATTTAAATGCATAGTTTAAATGGTCAATTTGTATTGTGTGATATCACCAAGTTAAACTTTTATATACAAGCAATTAAATTTGAATATCAGAAAATATTTTTAGAAAACATTATTTTTCTTTTTTCTTTAAAAAAAATTAAAATGTAACATATATTCTTACACTGAGGCACCTGGAGAGCAGGCTGGATTGGGAGAGAAGAGTCAATTCTGCTTGGCATTCTTGTAGGTATGAAAAATTTCTGCTCTCTCGGAAACAAACTTCTGTGTTCTTTGTTTAGGGAAGTTTATCATGTGGAGGAAAACAAGCAAATCAGTGCAATTTCCACTCAACCAAGGCAGCTGCAAACCAATGAGCAGAATTTTTGCTTAAGTGTTAATGAATTTCAAAAAAATGCTTTAAAATAAGGAAAACAATGAGTTTGCAAATACTGATTTTTAAATAATTTAAACTTTTTTCTTAGTTACATTTTGATTTTTAAAGAAGTTTTATCAATTTCTTTGCCCTGCTGAAATTTCATGTTTACCTTCAATTGAATTTTACTGACAAAGTGGAAATAATAATAATCAAGCTATTTCAAAACTAATCACCTTCCCATATCTTCTTTCTGAATATTATTTTGCCTTGTGTAACATTTCACACTACAATATTACAGAGATTATATAAGTTATGTGTATTTTTCTCACTTCAGCGTATGATATTTGTGCACAATATTGATGATTGACTAGTATGGCTCTTGCCAAAGACATTTTCTTCTTTTTAAGGGTTTATTTTATGTTTGTACAACTTTTATAGATGCACAGTATAGTTTTATATACCATTTTTACTACTATAAAATTGGATTATAACAGCAGCTTTACTCCTCTTTAGAAGTAGATTTACTACATGAACAAGTAGGTATATTATAATGATCTTAATAACAGGATTTTCTTGATATTTGTTTGACAATACATAAATAATTACTCAGCAGCTCTAAATATACAAGATGATTACCATTATGTGCCTCTCTGCCTTTTCTCTGGAGCCTTGCTATTGAAGTGGAAGACAAACCATTGTTTACCACACTTTACTCTTTTTGGGAACAATACAAATTTGCATAGACACACTAAGATAAATGTACACAATCAAAACAAAATATTATTTGAAAATAAGTTTGACCACATCCTGTAATGCAGCATTGTTTCTGCAGAAGAAGCTGGAAATCCCATCACATCAGAAATATTTAACCAGCTTCCTGAAGAGATCTTTGACAGATGGCTCTTTGTGCAAACACCTAATTTATTTCAGGCCAATATCTTTCTTTCCCAGAGTTAAATAAATCACAATAGTCGCTGTGAGATATCAATCACAGTAGAGATTCTACATTCAAAGCCAGGTGGGATTTTATCTGATTTGAAAAATATAACCAAAATACCTAAGTGTATTCAAAACCAGCTAAACAAGAAAAGTAATTGAAATTGGTGACTGTAGACAATAAGAAATGGACAGCTCTCCACCTACTGGCTTTCCACCAAGAGTTTATGAATGATGGATTTCTATTTTCAAAGTTTCGGTTTGTCTTAGGAAAATTCAGAAGACCAGTCTTTGTGTTTAGAATATATATTATAGGGTGTTTGTGTTTTGAAAACAAAAGAAAAACAAACATATTGAGAACTATAGCACAAATATGCTATGTAAGAGTTAAGAGCATGTGACTACATGACATCACATTTTGAAAAGCACATCTTATTAAAATTAAAATGTACATTCCCCAATTAAACTTACATAGCAAGTAAAAACACTTGCATAAAATATAATATTCTGACTGCAAAATGGAAAAATATATGTTCACTTGGTTTAGACCTAAATCTAAATGTTCAGAAACATTTGGAAATACAAGAAATTGCACATATAATAGAACTTCAAGGACAATTTGTGTAAGAAGTCATTTCTGTTGAACTAAGCTCAGTTATCTATAGTCCAGACTTTGCTCTGTTCTGTAATGGAGCATTCATAATTTGGTCAAAACCATGAATACTCCCAGCTCAGATGAAAATATGCTCTCGATGACTCAAAGAGCTCACTGGACTGTGTGATGATTGTGAATCTAATACTTATGAACAATCAAGTATATTTGAGTTTATTAAGAATTCACTGTGAATTTATTAACCGGTCATCATGATACTCTACAGATTTGGAAGCAATGCTCTCTGAAAAACACTCCAGAACCCTAATACCATTTTTAGTTATAATTGCTAAATCTGAATTCTTTGTAAAGTATTATTAAATAATAAAGTAATAACTCATACAAAAGCATACTTATTAACTTGTTATTCACAAATATTAAGGTTTATTTTGCAGCAGGCTATATGTGCTATTTTTTGAATATAGAAATTTGTTCAAACTTTTCTTTTAAATTAACTGTTATTAAGTAGTATAGACTTGATCTTTAAGGCAAAGAGATAACCCATTCTATAATTTTTACATTTGTTTTATGATAAAATTATGTTACAATTGATATTAATGAAATTTGAAATTTTAGTAATGCTTTATTTGTTTTAAATGTGCCATCCTACAAATTGTAAAATGTCATGTTTATTATTGATAAACATGTAATTTCACCAATGGTAAATATTGATATTATTATTGTGAAAACACAACTGTAGTGTATCTCTCATTTTCCCATAATAAAATAAAATCATAATCTATTCAACACTATAATAATGATTATAGATTTTATGCATACCTCTCTTCATATTAATGAAGAACATATCTAGGAATGAGATGCTAAGGGAAAGGAGAGAAATTGATACATTTAAACAAGTACTAAGAAAATCACTGGTTACTCAATTCTTAAGGACAACTGCCACTATCTCTATGATTATTTCCCAGGATTTTCTATCTCTGTAACTTCTCTGAATATATTAAATTTTTTACTGATCTTTATTCATAAAAAGGATATCATGCCCTTAGCAAATTCTCAGCCTTACTAAGATGAGTATCTTTCGACAATGAGTACTATTTAACCAGAAGGGAGAAGTCTCCCCCAAGAAGTCTGTGTTACTTCCTTAAGACATTGGTGTGATCTGACATATAATTACTATCTGTTTTCTTTAGTAATCATCATATTTGATTTACAGTTGAAAAAATCTTTTACCTAATACCCCTTTCCAAATCTCCTACCCCACCCAGCTTAAGTTCTCAATAAGCTACTGAATTTAACTCTATTTTTTTAATCAGAGAAAATGTTATTGGTACATGCTTGTAGGACATCTTGATTACATTCATCACGGAGAGTTGGTGCATGTACTAGACATTTCTCAATTCCTTTTTTTTACCCCCTCTGCTTCCATCTCTCTCTCTTTGAACATCTTGGACACTTTCCTATCTCTCTCTCTTTCTCTCTCTCTCTCTTTCTATCTATCTATCTATCAATCTATCTATTATCTATCTGTCATCTATCTATCTGTGATACATGATGATCACTTCCCTGGAGGAACCTGGTGTGTGCAAAGAACCCTTCACAATCCTCCCTCACTTTTTGTGTTTAATTAGTCTCCTTCCCCTCACTCCCCATCTTCTGGAGCCCTTCCCATATACCACAGATCCATCTCACTATTACCTGCAGTCCATTCCTCACTTTATGCTTTATTTATATATTGGGGTTCTTATATGATTTACTTCACTTAATATTGTATTCTCAGGATGTATCTATTTATCTACAAATGACTCAAGTTTACCCTTCTTTATGGAAGAGTAGACTCCATCCTGTGTACATTATTATATTTCCTTTATCCATTCATCTGTTGATGGACATTTAGGCTGTTTCCAAGATTTGGATACTATAAAATTAATTTTCTAAAAATAAGATAAAGTCACTTCTCTTTTTAAAATATTCCAATGACTTTCCCTTAGAGGAAGGATAAATTTAAACTTCCTGCCATCATCTACATGGTCATGAAGGATGTGCTTCAAACCAAGATGCTTTGAAGTGGTCAATGAAACTGAACAGTTTTTAAGGTGATACTAAGATTTTACACATCTTTTCAAGTCTCATTCTCTCATGAGGGTCTCCACAAACTATGATTTTACAGAAACTAAAGGCAGAAGCAGAGATAAGAATCCAAATAAGATCTATTACAACAAAGATTTAGAACTTTTTGTCATTTTTCTCCACCTTTATTGCTGATGCTTTGGAAGATGTAATTGTTACTTTAATATTGATGCCAGTGTATATTTACTGTATTCAGGTGAATTTAAAATGTATCTTTTTATATTCTTCATTTTAGTTTGGAAAATGGCAAAATGCTTAGATATAGCCCTTAAAACAAAATTCTTTGAAATCTTCAATAATTTTTAGCATGAAGACGATTTTAAAACAAAAAGATGTCATCAAGAACAGAACATTTAAGTTTGCTTGCTATTTTTTTCAAGTATTCTTTCCCATATTTTCACATCTCTTTTATCATGCTTTTAATATTCAGGTCACTTTTCAAGTGGCAGCTTCTATGAGAAACTTGTCCTGTTAGTCTAGCTAACACAATTTTCAGTACTGTCATCCTTCACTGTATCTTCTATCACATTGCTCTACTTTAATTTTATTAGAACCCAAAATGATTAAAATTTTTTATTTCTAATTTGCCTGTATATTTATTTTCAGTTTCTTTATTGAAAGACAAACTCCTTCCTTTGTGAAAAATTCTTTTGCTCTCCGTTGAGCTAACACTAGGAATAGATTTCATACTTAGATTCTTATAAATAACGGATAACATGTAGCACAAAGGAGAAAGAAGTCACCTACCATGGATCTGTAAATCAGCTTTCTGCTTCTGTAGCAAAATCTCTGGGAAAATCAAATTAAAAGAGGAATGACTTATTTTGGCTTATGACATGCAGAAAGGAGAGAGAGAGAGAGGAGAATGGGAGGTGGAAAGGGTATCAATCAGTGCTTACTAGAGAAACAGGGTTAATACAAGATATACAGATATATAAGGATTTACCAGTCAGGTAAAGGGCCTGTCTTGTAAATGGCTGTCTGCAGACTCAGGGGCAGAAAAGCGGAAAAGGTCTGTCTATGTACTGGAGGTCTCTTAGGATCCAGTGAGAGGTCTCTTAGGATCCAGTAGAAGGTCTCGGTCCCACTGTAGTGTCCTTGTGAGTCTGTCAGGAAGTTGAACAGTCTGAGCTGGAAGCCTGGAGAAAACGTCCAAGGTCTGAAGGTAAAGACTCGAGTTTCTCCACAAAAGCAGAAGTGAGCCTTCCTTCTTTGTTTTCCTTTTATTCCATTCAGCCCACAAACCCATTGTTTGGTGCCACTCACACCTAGGGTGGGTCTTCTGTCTTCAGGAAATCCCTTTAGCCACACCCAGAACTATGCTGATCCCAGAAGTTGGGCATTTCTTACTCAAGCCCACACAGTTAACTATCAGAGTAAGGTAGGGGCCAGGGGTGAGGTGCATCCCTAGTGACCTAGTTCCTCCAGCTGGCCCCAACTCATCAAGTTTCCACACTCCCCTCAAAGCTCCCTACATCACGAACCCATAAATGGATTAACCTGTGCATGAGTTCTTGAGGTCCTCACCAAGGCCCAAGCTCTGAACACTGCTGCTTTGGGGACCAGGTCTTCAACACCTGCACTTTGGCAGGAATGGGGGTTTGGGGGAGTGGGGAGTGGGTGCCGAAACTCCAAACCATAGCACATAGGCAAAACAAACATATGGGGCTTAGATGGTAACTCCCTGGGTTCTTTATTCATGAGAGTCACTTTCTCTGACCCAGAGTAAAAGTTGTGTATATTAACTGAAGTACGTTGGTTCCTGTCATAGGGACTATTGTGTTTATGTCACCAAGTTATACACCAGAGCATTGTTTTTTAACGAAATTTTTGTGCAATCTATACCTGTTAGGAATATAGATTCGGATTTTATTTTTCCTGAGCAATCCTACCCAGGGTCTAAAATCGTTCTGTCTATATATGAGGTGTGATTGGAAAATGTGATAAACATTTAAATAAAAAAATTTATAATAAAGAACATACTGCTGCTAGGCCCCTCAAAATACTCCCCATCACTTTGATAAAATGTATTCATTTTTGCCACTTTCTAAAGCAGTTCTGAAAGTCCTCTTTTGTGCATGTTTTTTAGTGACTACCTGAAATCCTAAATAGATTCAAAACATTTATACTCGTGCTCATTTTGATATTGGAGAAGTGCCAGATCTGGTGAATAAGGTGGATAAAGACACATGGTAATGCTTTTAACAGCATGCCTTTCCAGTGTATAGCGCTTAGGAATGACATTCAACATTCATCACACCTGGAAGACACTCAACAAAAAAAACGAAAGAAAAAAGCCTTCAAGGACTACTTCATTGAGTGGAGAGAATGATGAAATGCGTTCAAAGTGAGAAGGAGTAGTTTTAGGAGGATGAAAGACAATTTGTCTTTTACTGTAATTTTTTTTAGTTTAAGCATTTGCTGTATATATTGATGAGATCTTCCATACACCAAATCACATAGTAAATTACAACGAATCTTTATGGAAAATTATCATTTGTGTGTTTGAGTCTGCATTTTATATATTTACAGGGAGATGTGGTTGAGTCACTGACTCTCTTCTGAAGTATCTCTATAGAAATCAGGTGAAAACAATCCAATCAACTACTTTAATATCTTTCAATCACAAAAACTCCACTTCTTAAAGTAGTATCTAGGACTTCTAATGTTTTACTATGCATTGTAACACAATTTTACCTCTTGGAAAACAATCTTGGGCTACTTATACATTATGTTGAACAGATTTGTGTGTCCATCTTTAAGCATTCACCTAATTTTTTCCTTAAATTTAATTCTCAGATGTGGAATTCTGAATGTAAAGACATACATATATTATATCATCAGGTATAAGAAAAAACTATTATCAGAAAGATTATACTGATTTTTATCCCTGACAACAGTAACATCATGTACAAGAGTACACAGAACCACCAGGTGTGGTGGCTCATGCCTCTAATCCCAGCACTTGGGAGGCTGAAGCAGGAGGATCGCTAAATTCAAGTCCAGCTTGGGCTACATAGTGAGACTCTGTCTCGAAAAAAAGTACATAGAACTGTCCAGTAAGTCACATTCTTCTCTATAGTTTGAAATGATGCACTCTAAATGTTGCTAACCTTTTTGTTTCTTTATAATAATGAGAAAATATGTAGATGCTTATTTTGAATCTTTATAATTTAATTTTTATTTATTTTATTTATTATTGTATTTTTCTCTATACTCTTCTGTATTTTTTCTATTTTCACATTTATTTGTATGATTTAACCAGTTATATCTAGATTTACATATAAATAATGATATATACACACACACCATACATATATATACACACATATATGCATGCTTATTTTTACTTCTTTAAAAAAGAACAAAATATAGCACAATTGTCTAGAAGTGCACTATGTAATCTGTTTTTTATAATGACCATCATACTATGTAAATAGTATGAATCATGGCTCACTTTGATATCCCTTACAATTACAAGTTATTTTGTGAATGTAATTTTAAGTCAAAATTTTACTTTGCATTATCCAGTGATAATTTTATAAATGAGTTTCAGTTACTCAAAGCAGAAAGTTTAAATATTTCATTTTATTCTTGAAAAAGATTTTTCTCTGCCAATTCTTAGAAACTAATTCGCTTCTTCTCTTCCAGAAGTCTAAATAAGAAATAGAAGTAATAAATTAAATGTTTTTAGGGGATCCATACATAAAACTATGGTTTTAATGTGTAAAATAAAGCTTAATATAATATGATATTGTGACAGTGGTAGTCAGTTGAAGGATGAAAGAGATATTAAAGGTAAATTCATTTTGTAAAATTAATTCTAGCAAGAATAACAAAATTTGTTTATTGCCTCAGAGTAAGCCTTCCAAGAGTTTTCAGTCAATAGAGAAAATTCTGAGTTTGATAAAAACATCATTCTATCAAGTTTCATTGAAAAAAATCTCTCTGCTTTGAATACAAAAATGTGCACATACACATATGCACATGAACACACATAAACATGTATATGCGTACATATAATATTTATTATCAAAATTAGCCATTTAGATGATATTTTTGAATTACCATTCTAGATTTTTTATTTACAAAAACAAAGATAAACTAGTAAAACACACTGTGTAGGCAAACCTTTTGTATGAGATTATAGTTTATATTCAGCAGTTTTCTTCAGTGAAATGTGTGTTTTTTTACATTAAGTATCATTTCTCTTATTTTAAATTTGTGCTTTAATGCATTTCTTCCAAGAAGTTATTTAGAAGCTATTTATGCAATAATCAGATGAGATTGGACATGTTTAGGGCGGTATGACTATAGACTATTTATGCAATAATTGATTGTGTTAAAAAATGTGGCAATCTCTGGATACCAAATCACTTGTGTACTTTAATTTATACAATTTGTCATTAAAGTGAAACTTAAATGGAAACTCAGTTGACCTCCAAAACTGATTATTTTCTTTTTCTCAGGCACATGAAAAACCTGCTGTAAACATTATGTTTGTAGATTAACTTTGGAAACTAACAAGTTAGAACAACTGCAATTTCTGTAGTTTTTCTTAAATGTCTTTAATAATTGATTTTTTCTAATGGTTTGAGAATGATTAGATTTACTGATATAGGGCTTGAGTAAAAAAATGTTATTTCCCTTAGCTTCAGCTTTAATAAAGGTGGTTTGGAAAAATAGAAGTATCTGTGATTTTTAATAATGTATTCATCTTTCAGGGAGATATAGTAAAACTGTATCAATTTGGACAGTATTAAATACAAAAGTAAATGTAAATTTGAACATGCATAGAGAAAGCACAACACCTTTCCTGTAGTTAGTGCAAATGAAAGAAATAAAATAATAATCTTAAGGATATTAGGTCTAATACTACTTAGATTACAGGACTAAAAACATCAATTCAGTGACTTTTTATTGAAGAAAAACTAGACATTCTAGTTTACTCACAGAGCAGTTAGTCATTTCTGTATTTGTTTATGTGGTGGAAAAATCAGTTTATATTACTAGCCCAGAATTAATTATGTAAATGACAGATTAATTGATCCTTGAAATGATATTCATCTAAAATTTTTAAAAAATTGTTTTAATGGCTGAAAAATAATTCCAAGAAAGACAAATTTGGAAAAACTTTCAGATCTGGTCAATAATAATGAAACAGATCCAATGAGCTGGGAATCTGAGAATTATTTTGACAGACATGGGAAACAAGGACTGTGCCTGCCCATCTCACCTGGTTTTCAATGCTTCATTAACACTGGCTATAAGCCATTTTCAACTATGATGTGAAAGAGGTACAGTTAACATTCAATGACAAGGTCACCACTAATGATATCCTGGAGGGAAGCCAGTCTAGTCCTAAATTCTGAATTGGCCATGTGGAAAGAAATGAGCATGGAAAATGAAAAACTATTGCCTCAAAATCTAAGGATAATAATATAAATTACACATAGTGTTTTATAGTTTACAAAGCACATTAACATACAGAATTTATTGCAAAAATCATAATAAAACTATGAAGAAGGATAATATTTTTTAGCCATACTTGAAATTCATGTTGAATATCATAGCATGGTCAAGGTCTTATGTTGATAAAAAGGGCATGTTCTTCAGGAAGGCAAGGAGAAAGGAAAAGGAAATAATATATGAAAACTGTTCATTTGACTTTAAAAATGATACCTATAAAAATGTCAAAGTAACTCAATACATATAAAATAATACCCTGACAGAAGAAACTATAGAGGGAAAAATACAAAACAAAAGACTCTAAAGAGACTAAATCTGATAATAGTAGATCCCTTTATAATTATATCTGGAAGCTCTTCATCTGTTATATTAAAGAAAACCTATTAAAAAATTCAAACGGTGTAAATTTGAGTTAAACTTCACCCTCTCTGTTTTCAAGCCTGTGAGCTGCTCTTGTCCATCAACCCTCTCTTCTTTGAGGCCTGGTTGTGGAAAAATAGTTGTACACTTCCTCACTAAATAATTATGTGCACCATGAGCTGCTGAGCACCGGCTCCCTCAGATGCTTCGTTTTAAAACTGCCTGTAATTTTTTTGAGTTCTTTGCAAGATGATCATGCTTATATAAATTTTAGGACCTATACCCTAATTATCTTTACTCATTAATGCTTTTATTCTTATGTGAAGAAACTGCCTTTCTTCCATAAGTTGATTCAATTCCTGTGCTAGAAGAAACCACAGATACAATAAAAATTATTCGCATTAACTTACAGATGACTATAAGTAATTAAAAGCAATCCTTAACCTTGTCCTGACTTTAAGAGTTTAAAGACTATGAGGTTCCCAGGCACTATTGTGGCATCATCAGATTAACACTGGAACTCAGATATGAAATATGACATTTCAGATCTGACTTAGAGGGTCTACCTACTCTTTAGTTTACATCAAGTGATTAGATTATGGTTATGTGAAAATAAGAGATAACATATAGCTAAAATGCAAAATTAGTTATATAAATTCAGAACTGAAACGCTTTCTATTGAACAAGGAATCATGTAAATGTGAAAATACAGGACAGTCTGATCATAATTTAGCACTGGTCAAAAGAATTCTCAATAAAACCTGAATATTAATCATTAACATATTGTATATTCACCAATAATGAGTATTATATTCATTTATATATTATGAAGTCATTGCTATATGGGAACTATGACAAAAATATATATTTATGCCACTAAAAATAATTAAATCTATGATTTGCTTTTTATTACACATCTAATGACACTCTGACTCTATAATCTGATCAGGGTTTTATATGTACACACTTCAGATATTCCTATTCATGTTTACATTTAGATGGGTTTTTCTGCTTTGTTTCATGGAGTTTTTTAAAATTTTTTCTCAGAAATTCATTATTTTGGACCTAGCCACTCAAATTGCATTATTTAAAAATTGGAATTTTTTGAAAATTTAGCCAAAAGCTTTAGTATATTTATTCCTTTCTTCTTTTGTTTTTTTCCTTTTCATGTGATTACAATGTCAAGTACCTGTGAGATCTGGGTTATTAGGAACCTGGCCATAAATGGAATGTTGTAATGGTGCTATGCAAAAGCATTATGACTTCTAGAGGCAGGTAGAAGTAATCTTCCCAAATATTTTATTTACTCCAGACCAACAAGAAAGCAAATTTCTAGCTCCATATTTCAAGAAATTTGTGATGCACTAGGAATAAAAACAAACAGATGTGGTATTATTTACAAAATGCTATGTAACAGTAGTATGTAGACCAGAAGATACAACGTGCTATTCAATTTAATTTAGAAAATACAGAGTATATTAACAAGCACTGTTCTGCAGTCTGGTTTGAAAATGATGTTTGCTTAGCAGTTTTCAGTCTAATGAGAGACAGAAAAGTAAATAAACCATTATGATACACTGAAAACAGTTCTATGAGAAAGAAATATTAAAATAGCTCAAAAGAAAGCTCAAAAGAAATTCCACCAAGAATTTTAACATCTATAGTTTTAAAAAGAGTTCCCAATAATACAAAAAACTCTCAAACATCCTCAGTGAGTGAAACTACCTTAAGCATTTTACTGAGTTTAGAAAAAGGTAACATATGTTGACAGGCAGTTTTTCTAAATCTCAATGCTTTTGAGAAGTACAAATTCAACCAGAAATTTTCTCAATGACTTTAGTCTTTTAAGATATCTCAGTTCTCTCTAAATTTTTTTGATTCATGTTTGAGTTTATCCATCAAAACAAGTGGCTTTATACATTTGACAATTCTCAAAAATAGATAAATGACATTTTAACTAAATGCACAACAAAATTTTAGAATTATAGACAAGTAAAGATGGAAAGTTTGGGATGGCCAAGCTTGAGAGGACTTACTCATGTTATTTAGCCTGGCAGAATGTATTTTCAAATTACACTAGATCTAACGCTAATAAGTAGTGTCCCCATGCTCCAACAATAATCAGTCTGCTTTGTGTCACTCTAATCAAATGGGCTGTGTCCAAATACTTTTAAAATAATAGGATCTATTGAACCATTATAATTATCATCACAACAAAAAATAAGCATACTAAATGTCATGAACTATGCCTAAGAGCTTACTGTTGTTTCTCATCTACATGAATTCACTGTATTTATCATCACACCGAGATTTAGAAAAATGAAGCTGCAGGCCCACGCAAATAAAATTAGGAGAAAGGAGGGTATGTTTTGGTACCAAGAGGTTATGAGTGCAGAAACCAGCCCTTCAAGCACTGTGTTATATTATTCTAATTTCTCCCAAGTTAAAGAATTTTTTTCCAGTACCAGGGATTGAACTCAGGACCTTACACTTGCAAGGCAGGTTCGGCACCACTGAACTAAATTCCCAGCCTTAAGCTTAAAAACTTTTTATTCCTTGGGAAATGTCTGCTCATTTCACTTGTCCATTTCTTGAGTAGGTCAATTGACAGACAAAAATGCATTTGCGTATATCAATAATGAACTGAATGAGAAATAAATTATGAAAACAATAGCAATCATAGTATCATCAAGAAAAATCAAATACTTTAGAATTAAACTAGTCAAGAAAACGAAAGACCTCTACAAATAAAATTACAGTAGTCTGCAAAAAGGGACTGAAGAGGACATCAGAAAGTGGGACAGTGTCCCCTGCTCCTGGATAGGCAGAACCAATGTTGTCAGAATGGTCATATTCCCAAAACTGTTATTCAGATTCAGTGAAGTCCCAATTGAAATATTAATGGGATTCTTCATAGATTTAAAGAAAAAAATCCTAAATTCATATGAGACCAGAGGAGACCTGAAATAGCAAAAGCAATCCTGAGCAACAAGAACAAAGCAAGAGGACTTTAAATACCTGACTTCAAGCTATACTATCAAGTATCAGTGACAAAAGTGGCATGGTATTGGCAAAAAGCAGACATGTGGATCAGTGTAACAGAATAGAGTATCCAGAACATCTCCAGATACATTTGCCTATTTAATCTTTGACAAAAGGACCAAAAGCATATGTTGGAATAATGATAGTCTATTCAACAAATGGTGCTACAAAACCTAGATAACTGCTTGCAGAAGATTAAAGGTGGACCCAAATCTCACCATGTAGTAAGCTAAAACCAATGTGGATCAAAGATCCACTTATTCTGTCAATACATGCATAATTAAGTCTATCATTAGACAGTTATTTGGGAGTACTTAATATAGATCTTCTGTTTCCTCTTCTATAATATTCAGATTATCAGCAGTTGTGAAAACTAAAATAAATTGAGGCAGTCAGTCCAGTGTCTGTGTCATAAAGTCAGGAAATACTAGAAATTATCTCATAATATTCACTTATTAAATTAAATAACAAGCAAGAATATACACGGTGGTCTATGGAAGGCTCCTTCTATTACAAAATTATTTTTGAAAGCATACATTCTTTCATTTTTCTGCACTGAGAGGAAAACATTTATCCCACAAAATGGTTGCAGTAAAAGAAGTTCTCAGATTTGAAAGGCAGAATGGTATTTACAATATATTCTGCTCTTGCCTTCTACAATTAGACTACTATGAATCACCTACTGGTTATGAAGATCTCCATTAATCCTAAAATCCTTCTGTTCCTACTGGCAAGTGCATTAACTGTTGAACAAGGTTTTAACAGTGCTGGACTCCTTGTACATGAATTTCTTTGTTAGATTGAAATAATTTTAAAATCTTCTAAAGTGCATACACTAGAAATACAGAGAACAATTAAGAACAAGCTCACATATTCATGAACTTACAAAGTATATGTAGATTCTAGTCCATTTTATCATTTACTACTGTTAAATATCAACAAATCTATTATTAAGTTAAATTTTATCAAAACTTACACAGACATACACCACACATTGTGCATGTTGTCATTCCAGTTCACCGAAATGTATACAAAGATGCAGAATTAAGTAATAATTGCATAAAATTGACTGTAGTACATACTGTACTGCTGTAAAATTAAGCAATCACCTTGTTTTGTGGTGAGCTCAAGTGTTGCAAGTAATTCCTTAACACACAGTGCTGTACAAGGCTAAACATCTTGTTTGGGCCTCCAAGAAATTGCATACTGTGGTAAAAAGTGATCTCTTTTGGTTCTCGTTTTATTTTCCTTTCTGTATAATGTTTGTGTATTATTATTTGTGCTTATGTTATTGGTAGGGCTTCTGGTAAACAGCAGGCCATGAGTAAGCTTTTGGAATGTAAAAAGGTAAAGGTGGAACTTTACAGGTAAAGAAGCAGAGTATGAACAAGTAGCCCCAGATGCCCTAAGCAGCTCCAGCGCTGGTATCAACCTAATTATCATCACAACCCAGGAACAGCTGTAGGCACTGTCATCCGCCCAGACATCACCACAACCTGGACTGGCTGGTTTGCCACAAACTCATCACTGAGCACACCAAGATCAGCACCACGGACAGCGGCACACAGGGCGGTGTCCCAGCCTCACTATGCCTGAGTTCAGAATAAGAAAATTTCAAAAATAGGAGATGAGGGTAGCAGAAAACAAGGAATCTTAGATGATTCTCTAAGGGCAGCTCCAACAGCACTAACCCTACTTCAGTTGAAGGTTCCACCCTTACCACAGGCTGAGAGAAAACGTAAATCAACCACAGTAAGCCAACCCTCCCGTGCCAGTCTAAATGACAGAAGGCACTGATAACTAGGTGCAGTAGAACAAGAAAAAACAAGGAGACTATGCACTGCAGTTAAAGATCGTGAATCTGCAGAACACTCCATATTAAAGATAGTTTACAGTGAATGACAAAGAGGAAGAAAAGAAAAATGGAGAGAACACTCAAAACCAAAAGACACCTCTGTAATGGTGACACTTAAGTCACACAAACACCATTGCAAATCCCACAGAAATCTAAATCACAACATAGTAAATACAGAAAAGGGGGTCATCCATAAGCTGAGAAGTTTTTCACTCCTGAGGCTGAGAATCATGTGTCTGAATAAATTTTGTCTTATCATTTTACCACAATACAGCATCCAATGAGAAGTGAAGAATAAATTCCAGCACACAAAATCAATAAAATATTGGAACTGCAGACCTTAAGTGCTTGCTTTTTGCCTACTTCACTGGATAACTCAAACTTCCTGCATGATGTATGCAGCACATAATTTATTAATTTTACTTAAAAAGGTCTCTTTTCGGTAATGGTAAATGAATATTTTTAAAGCACAGTTTTTCTCATTATACATTTAAACATTTAAAAATTGTCCCCTGAGTAAGCTGAGATTTTTTTAAAAAATTATTTTTAATTTGCAAAAAAAGTTTACAACTCGATTTTATTTTATTTATTTTTTATTGTTTGGGGGGGGGTAACGGGAATCGAACTCGGGTCCTTGCTCTTGCATAGCAGGCGGCAAAACCACTGAGCTAAATCCCCGGGCCCTACAACTTGATTTTAAAAATCAGCAAACTAGGGTCGGGGATTTAGCACAGTGGTTCCGGTGCCTACCTCGCAAGCACAAGGTCCCGAGTTTGATCCCCCCCGCCCCGTACCAAAAAAGAAAAAAAAAAAAATCAGCAAACTATAGGTTGCTGTTCACAAAAGTATTAAGTACTTTAAAAAACTGCTTGTGAACGTTCACCTGCACAAGAGTCAACAACCTTAGCCTCTACATTGTTGGAGGCTCAACTGTTCCTTTTCAATGCGTGTACTTACATCATATGAAAGCTCCACAGCGCATGGCAGTTCAGTCAGGAGTCAGGGATTAATAGTTATTAACTAATATAAGTTGCTAAAGCAGATAGAAGGTTTCCTAGAACAAAGAAGGGACTATGCAAGTGTTTATTCAATAATTTAAAAAGCTAAATGAAAAAGTGATATCTTACATTGTCATATTGTTGTTTCTGCTTAAATTGGGTGAGTTTATGTATGCCCTATAAAAAAATCTGATGAGAAAGTTTAATAATATAAATTTGAAAGTAGAATCTTTTCACAATTTGATTTTTATCTGTTAAACTGTATTTGAAAAATAAATAAATTTACATATGTTGTAAAAATTTGAGTATTTTACAAAATTTCTTCTCATATTCTTGAAGTTTTTAATCCACCCTCATTCACATTTCAGGACAACTTATGATTGTTTGACTGTTTACTCATAAATATTAGTTAAAACAACTATTAATTCTTTACTATTGAACATATATTGATATCTACAGATCTACCATTTATTCAGAAATGTTCTTCCTGAAAGAAGAATTAGGAAATTTATGAGGAAATATTAGCAAACCTTAGTCAGGGCAAAAAAAAATCCAGTTCATAAAGCTCTATTAAAGGAAATCTGATATTAATTTTGCTAGACAATAACTGGTTTTAGTTACTGTTGTTTTGAAGATACTGATGATAGAACCTAGGACCTTCATAATGAGCTATAGTCGATTCATTCATTCATTCATTCATTCATTCGTTCATTCGTTCACTTAAACAGGTTCTCACTAACTTGCTAAGTTGCCCAGGCTGGGCTCCAACTTGCTATCCTCCTGCTCCAGCTTCCTTGAGTGCTGGAATTACAGAACAAGTACTTTAAAGGAATTCTATGCATATGATGACATCTACATATGTTAACATAGCATCTGGTGTGTTAATGTCAAATTTTCAAGTGTAATCTGATGTTCAGTTTACAGAGTAATTTATGAAGAGTGACAGTGATCCATCTAGGCATATAGATCTGAAAATAAAGCTTATCAATATGGAGAAATCACAACAAAAAGGAAAACATTGCTTGCTCTCTATCGCTCACTCACTCTTGCTCTCTATACTTATATATATATATTTATATATGTGTGTATATATATGTATATATTTGCATAAATAGAAGCAAATAATGAATGATGGAAGGGCAATCAATCTGTTTGTTTCTATTCAGTAGATAGGAAATCAAATTCAACCTATTATAAAGTATATTTACAATTCCAAACACCAATTACTCATGTATGGCAGTTACAAAGTGCATTTATGTCATCAATTACTTCTGTTTCTGTAAAGTCTCTTGATTTATTTCATAGAAGATATCAGACTGTAGCTGAAACAACAAAAAAAAATCTGTTTAAATGTCATAATGTAGGAATAATCAATATGGTAAAATAAATAGAAACAATAGTTTGGGTAAAATTGCCATGGTAATCATCTCTGAAGTAAGGTTTCAGTGGAAGTAGGTGTTAGTTCTGTAAATCTGTGTAATTTCTTCTTCCGGAAATAGCGATCCAATTAGACTTTGGAGAGATAGTCAATCATTATACCCTATATTAGAAAACTACTTCCTCACTCTCTACAATTTAAATTTTGATCAAATATTAAGAAACACAACGAGTTTCAGCTGATTATTCCAGGTGCAGTCTCTCTTTATAAATCCCTGTCATATATCCTTAGAACTCTTCTTCCTTAGTTCATTTCTATAGGCATTTCAATGTTGACTTTTTGTACATCTCCCAGTTCCTTCAATGATTCTTTTTGAACTATATTTAGTTTCTACAGTTTAAAACCAGTATATTAGAGCTCACTTTTCAGGAAGTTAAAAAATATTTGAATAAATCTTAAATTGATTTCGTTTGTAACTTTGAATATAGATTTTCATTTGAATTTTTCATAAGATCAATTTACTACAAACTGATGTTTTCAGTTTTAATATGATTCTTTTCTATTTTCCTAAGGATATTTATGTATTAAAGTCACTTATTTTAATTAATATCACAATATTACTATAGATATTTGTAATGAGTTGTAGCCTGATTTATAATAATATTTTTTACTATTAAAATTATCGAATATAAAAATTATAGTAGTAACTTTGTTAAGAGCACTTATTTATTAAACACATAACTCCATGCTAGTCATTACTATATGTATTTATTGTTTCACTTAATTCCACAGATACGTTAAATATCAAAACTTAGATGGCCGGGGATTTAGCTCAGTGGTTCCGCTGCCTGCCTTTCAAGCGCAAGGACACAAGTTCAATCCCCGGTACCCTCCCCCCAAAAATTAGATAACAAGTAGAGTCTGTCCACAAAATAGCTGTTTTTGGCATCCAGTTTTATGCTATTGTGCTAGCAAATACTTAACACAAAAGTAACCAGAGAAAACAATAATACCCTCATTTTTACAGTGGAGTTTTAAATATTTCTTAAATAAAGATTGATATTGAGAATTTGTTTTTTTTAGATTGTTGTATAATATATCATAACAGCTGACTTTTTAATGCACGTTGAAAAGCTGAAAATAATCATTACTAACTTTTGCAAATGTTCAGTTATTATCATGCCTTTTGTGAGTCTCAATAAATTGCATACTTAAAAGAAATTCTATTTCTTACACTAATTTGAAAGTTTTTTATAATAAAAAATTAAACAAGAGTAAAATAATAAAAATGTAATTTTATAAATAAAAGTGTGCTTTTCAAAATTATCTAATCAATGTGGGTTAATAACGGTATGTTTTTTTGTTTGTTTGTTTTTTGTACCGGGGATCGAACTCAGGTCCTTGCACTTGCGAGGCAGGCAGCGGAACTACTGAGCTAAATCCCCGACCAATAAAGGTATGTTTTAACTGTACTCTAAAATTAGTATTAAAATTTTAATCTTAAAATTTTTTGTTTTCTGCTCAATTTCAGTGACAAAATAGCATTCTGCAATTGTAGCATTCCATAATTGTTGCATTCCCAATTCCTATAATGCATAAAGTAGTATTCTATTTAAATGTAATGAATGTCAGCATTTTTACAACTGTACATTTTTCCTCAAGGAATTGTTAACTACTTTCTGCATTAAACCCATTTTAAAGGCTTTATTTTTATATAATGCATGTAAATTATTAATACAGTAGTTACTATATTACTACTGTATTAATTCATAGAAAAGCAAAGTGTAAAATTATTGTTTTGTGAACTGCAAATTGTAAAATGTGAAAGGAAAAGCAGGTTAATTAAATATGATCATACAGGGAAAATAACACTTACTGAAATGCGACAACTTAGGAAAATAATGCAGGAAAAATTGATTTAAAATTTAGAATTATAATGTTAAACAGAGAAACTAGAGACACCTACTACAAAAACAGTTTTTGTTTGAATGTATGAAAATTGTCAAAATAATCTGGATGTTGAATGTGTATAAAAATTAAAAATATAATGGTGGTATTATGAAAGAATAAGAAGGAGTTCATCCTATTCTTTGCCATGGCTCCATTATATATAGTACAGTTGATTACATCCTTGTGGCAAAATATTGTGTCCATGATCTAACACTGATAATTTTTCTCTTTGGTCCATGACCAGTTCCTCTTCTTGCTATGATACCAATCGCAAAGCATATCGTCAATTTTATAGAATTACATTGCTCTGGAAAGACTCAGACACTAAAGTATTCTCAGAATGTCATGCTACTATATATTCATTTTCTTACTGTAGTTGTCTTTCCTTACTTTCTTTAGTTTTCAGATTTTTTTTATTAGTCCATGTTTGTACTACATAATAGTTTATGGATGGGGAGTTTGTAAATGTATGTAACACATCTTAATTTCTTTTTTAATCCAGTTCCCCTCTTCCCTTCCCCCACCTTCATCTTTTGGGGTTCTTCCCTTTTCCAAAGGATGTATCTCCCTATTTCTTCTTATCTAGCTCTTACTTTGATCTTTATTTATATTTTGAGTTTCTCACATAAGAGAAGCCATGAGATATTTAAACTTATGTTTCTGATTTATTTCACTTAACATAATAGTCTCAAGATGCATTCATTTACCTATAAATGACTCAAGTAGCCCCTTCTTTTGGCAGAGTAGTACTCCATTGTGTATAAATACCATACTTTCTTAATGCATTCATTTGTTGATAGGCATATAGGATGCTTCCAAAATTTAGCTATTGTGAATTGTACTGCTATAGTTTCTTTGTTGAACTCTTGTTTCAAGTCAACTTATGAGGTTCTTCAAAGTAAGAGCTTTGATATTTTCCTTTTTAGTTTCCCAGAACAGGTCAAATTATAAAAGCTAAATAAATTAACTATTAAAAGTACCAGTGCCTATTTAAATGAATGAATAATGAAAATGGAAGATTCAGAAGGATGAAAATTATTCTAATAGATATAAAATAAACTATTAATTCAATTTAAGAAATAAGATATTTCCAGTAACAGAGAGCATTTTATAGATGTATTTATTACTTATTTGGTCAAGTATTCAGGAAAAAAATTATGTCAAAACTATGTAAATGGAGAAAGCACTGAATTGGGCATCAAGCTATTGGGAATGTCCCACGCCAGTAACTACTGGTTGTCTGTGGAGAGCCTCAGCAAATCACCCAGCTCATCATAGGAGAAGATCCTCTGCATTCCTTATTTCACAATATTTGAATTTATATTACTTCAGTTACAATCAAAACTAATTTTGCTGAAAGTAAAAAAATACATCAATTTCTATCACTATCTATGAAATTAAAAAAGAAATCTTTCTTCCCAGAGTATACATAACCTTGAGTTACATACAGTGCTACTAGAATGCAGGGTGCTATTTCCCTTGCTTGGATGATTGTGAGAGTTTAGGTTGAAGTGGAGATTCATAATCAATAGAATCCATAAATAAATTCATACAGAAATACTACTTACTTTTGTGAACCTACATAAAGCAAACTTTGGTTGTTAGAACACTGAATTTTGGGAGTGTTTAATTCTACAGCATAACCTAGTCAACAGAGGATTCAGAAAATTTAGTAATATGCTGTGAGACATGATTTAAATGTATAAAGTTTAAAATACATAGCATTAGATTAGGTATAAAGAGAGACAAATAGAAATAAGATCTAAATAAATCAACTAATAAAATGCAAATGCTCTTTTAAAATAATTGAACAAAAAATGAAAGATGTCCAAAAGTTTAAGATTATTCCAATAGATAAAAATTATATTATTAGTTCATTTTATGAAATAATGTATTGCAAGTCTCAGAGAACATTTTTTTTTTTTTTTTTTTTGGTACCGGGGATCAAACTCAGGACCTTGTGCTTTCCATAGAGAACATTTTAAAGAAGAATTTATTACTTATTTGATCAACTTTCCAGGAAGATGAAAACCAGGACAAAACTATAGAAATGGTAAAAGAATAGAACTTGGAATCAAAATCATATGAGTCAAAGCCATCAAAGACTGGAAAGATGAATACAAGGGACAGTTTACTAGGATATAAATGAAACATAGTCTTACTATGTATACTTACACATGCTCATTCTTAGTGCTAGAAGAAAACCTAGTAAGTTACATGCTCAAGAGAATTTTACCTATACATCCATTGGCAAAATACTCAAGCACAAGAAATGGCAAACAAATTTGATTAAGACCAAAGTATCTTTACATCATCTTCTCTCCACCATGCATTCTTCATATGAATAAAATTAGAAATGGCACTATTTCTAACACTTGACTAAGGAAAAGTTGAGCTTGGAGGTACATTTAATTTGAGTTAAGTGGAACATAAGACTGTGACTCTTTATTTATAGCTAAGTTATTGTCAACATTTCCAACACAGAAATGCTTCCTAGAATAGTCATAGACCTATGTGTGCCAATTAACTCAATATAATGTAATAGAAATACCTCCTGTAGCATCTGGCATCAAAAGAATGTGGGTTGTGGAGAAATAACAAAATTAGTATTGTAGAGTTTGATACGAACATAGAGAATTTTATATTTTAATTATCAAATGTAAAAATTTTCAAATACAAACATATAATTTGTCTTTCCTCAAAGACTAGTCAAAATTAGTTTTCTCCTTTCCATAATATAGAAAACAATGTAATATACACACATAATAAAGTAATCTTCTCCTTTTATGAAAGTTGCACAATTTCAAAATTCTTGTATTTGTGAGGCAAAACCACACTCCATTACTTAGTATTACCCTGCATTAAATTTTATGCTTCATGTTTCCAAATTGACTTTTATTTCTAAAGTGTCTACCATGCTAAGAGAGACTTTTTTCTATTCTCTGAGAGAAAGTGAAATCGTAGACTTAACATAATATTAAGACATGATCAATGATACTATAATCAAAATCACTGGAAAACAGTTTTATGGACATATCAGGTAAAATATTTTTAAATTTGGAATATTGTGGTGTTTCATGTTTCTTTGATAATTTATTATTTTATCATTATAATTAAATATTCTATTTTGTACCTAATTTTGTATTCATAATTTGATGTTATCTTTTGAAATAGGACTTCAGATTATATAAGCTTTTTCTGAAAACTTGGATGTGTATCATTATAGTGAAGCACATTATATAGCAGTAAAATCTGGGGCAAAATTTGGTTTTGAAAAATTGAAAATCAGATAATTTCTAATAAACTTATAACCCTGAGGCTATAGGTTAAAAACCAGAGAGAGTGTTAGTAATGCGTGATCATTGTTATGGGTGCATTTGGAAAGTTAGAAATACAGTCAAATGAACTCAGAAAACAACAACCAGCAATGAATGGAATTAAATCATTGTCTCTAAATTCAAGACCCTAGAAACTTAAAATAGAAATTAATATTGAATCTCACAGAGTAAAATATATTAATTAAAATAGAAAAGCAAGAGTTTTAATGAGATTTCTGTCCCTACAACAAATACCAGAGATAGTGAGTTTATAAAGGAAAAGATTTATTTTGGCTCACAGTTGTGGAACTTTCAATCCATGGTTGGATGGCACCATTTCTTTGGTACCCTGACTGCATAACATGGTGGGAAAATGTGCAGCCAGAGTGGAGCAAAACTATTTGCCCTATGGCCAGGAAGAAAATGACAGAATAAGACCAGAGACTGAAGTCTTACAATCCCCATCAAGGGTGCTGCCTTAATAAGTTGAGGACCTCTTCATCAACATCACTCCTTAAAGTGTCCACCACTTCCCAGTAGCACCAAACTGGGGCCCAAACCTCCAACATTTTGATCTTTGTAGGAAACTCAAGATCCGAATCATGGCATCTAGCTAGTGTATATAATTATGCAGCATTATTGATATATTTTATATACCCATAATTGAAATGAATCAATTGAAATGTATGAAAGTCAAAATAATTATGCTGAATATAACAAAAAAATTTTCATTTTCATAAAATTAGAGATAATATATACTAATCCACAGCCATAGATAATAAATACTAACATACAGCAGTGAAAAACTTGTTATTTGTTGTCTGTAAGGAATAGAAGGAAAATTATATAGACATGATGGGAGAAGGAAAATTGGCAGCTGATGAACATATCCATTATTCTTGTTGTGGTTATGCTTTTAAAAGCACATATATGTGAGAAAATGCAGCAGACTGTATTTCAAAAACATGTAGTTTACTGATCGTCAACTATTCCACAATAATGATAACAAATTGCTGTGAGAAACAAAAAGGACTGATTATGACTTCGTTTGTTAGAAAGATCAAATAAGAAATATGTCCATCTTATTTATTGTTGGGAATCTCTGAATTTATGGAATTATAGCCCCCCAAATTTTTTTTCAATGGGAAGAAAATGCTTATGCTGCTAAGGAAATAGATTGCATGTGTGGATTTGTCAATGCAGCCTAAGAGAATGAAGGTGTCTATAATCACGTTGATTCTGAGAGTGACACAGAGTAAGGGGACACAAGAGGCAAAGCAATGCTGAGAAGTATTCTAGAACAGAGCTTTGGACAAGATGATTGGAGTATATTGCTTATCACTAATCTCAAATCAAACAGATGATGTGCCCATTAACACATTACCACCTCTTCCTCCTCTCCTCCCCGTTCTCACATACTTGAGATCCTAATGTGAAGGGAAGTAACTCAGATACACAAGCCTAAACATTGCATGGTTTCTCTTACATGTTTTATATGTTCTTTGGCCTATGAGTTTGGTTTTCAATCTGTGTATATGATAATTAACTTTATAAGGTCTTATAAGGTAAATAAGTGAATCTGATGCTAGAAAAATAAAAGTGGGGTTGGAGGGGAAGAGAATTGAAATGTGTTATGTATGTGTGGCAGTCTCCTACAGTGAATGCAATCATTATGCACTGCAAACATGGAATAATAAAAATTTAAAAATGGGAAAATGAGAAATATCCAACGTTAAAAAAGGAAAATCATTACAAAAGTTGAAAATAGACTAGGACAATGATATGAAATGATGAAGTTGTTGATAGATTGATTTTTTTATGGTAAGCACAGGCTGGTGGGAACATTAGAAAATAGTGTATCCTCACAAATCTTTGTATGGAAGAAAGTAGAGAAGTAAACCTTCTGTTTTTGTTGTAACAGCTTGTTAGCTACATGGTCCCCACCCTGCCTTTCAGTAATATAGGAACGCAGTAAGTGGTTCCAAAAATGAATATGGAAATGTACATTCTCTAGACATGTCAGTAAAAATTGATAGAAAAGATAAAAGTAAATTAGAACTACAGACCTCCTGTGCTTTACAGTGAACCCACCAACATCCTGTCTCAAATAAACACCCTCCTACATATGAGTTCATGGAATACAAGGGTGATGTTTGTTTTATTCCTTAACTTTTGAAAATCAACATTTCTTCACATATGTTAAACTATTTTCAATCAATTATAGATTGATACATATCAGAAGGTTTTTTATCTCTCCATGAATATATATAAAATATGTATTCATAATGGCATACTATACAATATTATCAGTAGTTAACATTCTTGAAAAGAAATAATACCTACTATTTTAACATCCATATTCTTTTACTTACCAGAAATATGGCTTTTAATAAGTCACTTACACATACATGCCTTAAGTATTCTTTATAAGATGAAGAAATGTTTATTAGAAACCACCTGTAGTTGTTCTGAGGATTAAATAAGATAACTTATAAGATCATTTTAATACCTGGAACATAGTGAATTCTCAAAATATTGATAATATTTGATTACATGATATTTGATTATATGATTATATGATTATTTTTAAAAGTCTCAGACATTATACAATAAAAAATCTTTACCTATGGCCTCAGTAAAAACAAGATAGACATAAAACATTAGGAAAAATAGCATTATTGGTGTATTAGTCAGTGTTTTCCAGAGGAATAGATTCAATATAAAATATATGTATGATTATACAAGGGTTTATTGGGTGGGCTTCCAGGATCAGATTCAGAAGCGTCCCAATGGCCCTCTGATGGATCAGAGACAGAAAAATTCCAAAAGGCTGCCTGTGCTGGAATGCAGGGGATCCAGCAGCAGTCAGAGGTTGAAGGCCTGAAGCACACTGCCGAATCACGTGTGGGAGTTCACTGGAATGAGGAAAAATCAGTGCTGGAAGCCTGGAATAACTGGAGACCAACATGGAAAGGCAATAGCAAAGACAGAAGCGCCTCCAAAATAGGAAAACACTTTCCTCTCATTCCATTTATGTTCTGTACAAACTACAAGCCTATTGGCCAATAATCACATCCAGGGTGGCCCTTACTCCTTTGCTTTCCACAGACACACCCAAAATCACTAATCTGCTAGGAGATACTTACCCACATCAACCTGTCATTTCATAATTAAAAATCACAATGGAAAAGCTCCAGTTCTACATGTATTTTTTAAATAAAATGAACATTTTTTAATTTTGAAATTTTTATAATAATTATTCTAAATCTGTAAGGAGTATGGAGAACTAATTAAGTAAGATTTTCTGTAGAAAATATGTCCTTGGTCAAAATCCAGTAGATTAGAAAACAAAGGGAAGAAATCAGTAGGAAAATGTAGCCTGGTAGTGAATTTCTAATATACACTGAGGGCTAACAGGTTACCCTATAAGAGTGTGGTAGCCCTTAAATAACTTTTTATTCAATTGAAACTGAACCCACCTATGTTTTTTATATTTTCTTTTCTTTGAAATTTTAAAAGAATGCATTTGAGAGACAAGTAGGTATGTAATTATTCACATTGGTAAAATGAAAGGTGATTATCTCACATTGTAAGCTATGTGTTCAAGCATGTAAAAATATATTATGCATAAATCTATAGGTTCAAAGTAATCTGGTGCATACAGATGCCTAGAGATATCTGTATAAGTGGGAGGATGCAGGACAGGCTCTCCTGTGTTCCCTGGAATCCTGGAGGCACACTTCTTGTTCGCACAGTGTGTGTACTGCAGAAGTCAGGAGCTTCTGCAGGCTCCAGTCCCGGAACCATTTCCCTTCCCCAGTCTAGCAAATAGCAGTGACACTTTGCCCGTAGCTGAGCTTTACTTTTTCCACATATTGTATTCATCTACAAAATAGTAAAATACATAGTGCTTGATCCTAGTTTGAGGCAGGAATTCAGTCTAAAAAATCTAGATAATTAAAATACTAGTTTCAGTTGGGTTGCAAAACTTTGACACTGCAACAGTTTCCTCATCTAAAATAACTGTTCCTATCAAGTGGCTATGCCTGACATAAAGAACTAGTGTCACTTAAAGTAGCATCTTAGCATCTTGATGTGACCCATGTGCCTGTAGGCTTGGAGACTAGTTCAGTCTGCTCTCAGCATTTGCTTGCAGATCTTTGGAGCTGGCTCCTTTCGAATGCTCTAGCAGCTGATGGCCTTGTCTGAGTTCTCAATGCTTCTAAGCAGTCTCTAGTCTTCTCTTGATTTTCTTTTGATCCTCGAGAACACAACTCATCACTATAGACTGAAACTTCTGATCTACTGGACCTGGCGGCATCTCAGAAAAACATGTGCTGTAGAGTGACATTATGTTAAACTCGGCACTGCCCAGGTCATCCAGGAACTTGCTGACCATGTCATCTGTAATCCTTATGGCGTGCTTCAGGGACTCTTCCTGCTGTGGGTTTCTGATTCTTTCTACTGAAACTTCAATGGTGAGGGTTCATCCCATCAAACGGTTTTCAGTCAGATTCAATTCTTCTCATTCTCCATCACTGATCTGATTCACATGCCCTGGGTGTTCTAGATGCTGTGGATCATCTCCAGGAGGACTTCTACTTGTTACTCAATACTAGTTGCTGCTTCTCACAACCCTCGCTCTATTTTCTCCCTGCTCACAGACCAACTGTTCTATTTCATTTGTGTTCGTTTATTTGCATATTTTAAATTTATATCTCATTCGGGTTTTTTTCTTTTTGTTTCTTTCTTTGGACTCAGTATTATTCTATTTTCAGGACTGTCAGGTTTCCTGGGCACACTCCTATGCAGTAGTTGCTGTTTGTTGCATAATGTCCCATGTATGTTCCCATCTGATTTTACCTCTCCATGCTCCAAGGTGGACATTCAGGCTGCCTGCCTACTTCTCAGCACAAGTCACAGCCCCTTGATGATTTCCCGTCCCGTGTGCACCCAGGTGTGGATGTGCATGCCCAAATGTTAATTTCTCAGAGGGACAGATGCTGCATTATCTCCCAGGGCTCCCATCACAGGGGACACTTGTTGGGGACTGCCTACACTGGGTGGATCATTTGTCCTGAGATAGGGTCTCATTGTGCAGCCTGGCAGCTTCCACCCAGTCCTGCCTTGACTTCCTGAGCAGCTGGGTCATGGGCACACGCCACTGTTCCTAGGTAAGAGCTCCTCATTTTGATGTGATCAGTTCATCCTTGTTTCACCTTACGGTTTGTGCCTTTGAAGTTTTAGGGCTTTCCCCACACCTATATCATAAAATAGTTTTCTCATTAACTTTACAGTTTTAAGTTTTGTATATTTGCCACTAGGATCCACTCATGTGGTTAGGTAAGGATTTTGTCTTTTTTCTAAGCAGTGAGCCATTTTTCTTTGAATTATTTACCAAATAATCCATCTTTCCCCTAAAGATTTATACATTAAATTTACCTCTGAAATCTCTATCACACATTAGGGTATTTGATCTTATACCCACACAGGTTTTTAAAAATAGCATCAGTCTTAAAATATGCCCTAATATCTGGTAGAGCAGTCTCTCTAGTGTTCTTTAAAGATAAAGAAGCTATTTATGGGCCTTTATTCTCCAATATAAACTTGACAGCAAGTTTATTTGTTTTCTAAAAAAAAAGTGAAGGAAATACAACATCTTCATAATAGTGTTACATTCAAGAGCATGACATCTCTTCATTTACTTCAATCTTCCATAGCCTTTATTCAAATTTTTATTTTAGTTTTTGCAGTTTTCTTTTTTAAGTGGCTCTTTTTTAGTTAGTGCATGTGTACTATACATAATGTCTACACTGCTTGTGTGGAGATGGTCCATGTACAGGCCATAGGACACATCTTCATTCCTTTTCTCCCCTCTCCTCTCCCTCCTCTCCATTCAACTCTTGATCCTCCTCAGTTTTTCTTTTTCTTTTACATGTTTGCAGTATATGTGAGACAAGTTATTGTTCAGACTATCCTTGAATTTGCAATTCTCCTGCCTTGGTCTCCAAGTGCTGGGATTCCAGGCATGTGTTACCATGCCTGCCTTTAACTAGTATTTTGAAATATTCTTCATAGTAGCTTTGTGGACTTGAGTGTTCCACATACTTCGTGGGTATTTTTGCTGACATGAATGATTTTAATTACATTTTCTAGTCTAGTATGCTGGCTGGTTCCAGAAATGTTTGTTTTTGTACTACATTCAACTTATAACTGGTAGCATTTAATTATATTTATTAATTTTAATGGTCAGTCTTTCGATTCATTGATTCTTCTAAGAGGTTAGTAATCTTCGTTGGCCTTGGTGTGGATCCTTGCCTGTTTCATCACTGCTTCCAGCCAGAGGGGAAGGGGGCGGCGGGCCTGTTTCTTGTATTTTCTTCAAGTGTAAATATTTGTAGATTATGAAATATCAGGATTTGGAAAAGCATCAGTTTATATTTGTATAAAATGATGACTAGTAATTTTTAAAAGATATATATCACAATATAATTCTTTCATGCAAAGTGTAAGGATATATGGTGAAGCAAACAATGATACTTGTGGATACATGTGGGTACCTGCAAAGGACAGGAGGGACATTAAGTATAACAACATTGTCAACTTTGGTTTATTTGACTCAAATATAGAGTTCATGTAAATTAAGAATTTTTACCTTGTGGATTGCTTTTTGTTTTGCTTATGTTTTTTTAAAATTAATTTTATTGGTACATTTTATTGGTACACTTTAGGTATACAATTAATTTACATTTATCATTGAGTGTTTGTACCTGTACATGATGTATCTTGGTTCTTATTTTTTTCCTCATTACCTGTGGGCCCTTCACCCCCTCCACCCTTCCCTATATACATAGATTTCATTTCCATTTTTTTTCTTTTCTCATAGTTTTTCCTTTCCCTCTTTTCCTTTCCCCTTCCCCTCCCTTCAGTCCTTCATCTTTGGACCTTTTTTCCTATCTCAAATTATCAATTATTCATTTTAATCATTTTAACTCTTGTTTACACTATCATTTTCTCACATTAGTGAAACTATTCGGTATTTACACGTGTGTCCTATTTATTTCACTTAAGACTATGACCTCGATATGCATCCACTTAGCTATAAATGACTCAAAAATCTCTGCCAGAAGACTTCTAGACTTAATTGACAGATTCAGTAGAGTAGCTGGATACAAGGTCAACACTCAAAAAGCAATAGCCTTCTTGTACACAAATAACAGACTCACTGAGGGAGAAATCAGGGAAACAATTCCTTTTACAATAGCATCCAAAAAAATGAAATATCTAGGAATCAATCTAACAAAGGAAGCAAAAGACCTCTACATTGAAAACTATAGCACTCTGAAAAAAGAGATAGAAGAGGACACAAGAAAAGAGAAAGACATTCCTTGCTCCTGAGTAGGAAGAATCAATATAGTGAAAATGGGCATACTTCCAAAACTACTATATAGATTTAATGGAATGCCAATTGAAATTCCAACAATGTACTTCACAGAACTAGAGAAAACAATCCAAAAGTTCATTTGGAACCAGAAGAGACTTAGAATAGCTAAAGCAATTCTAAGCCACAGAGACATGGCTGGGGGCATCACAATCCCCAACTTGAAACTATACTACAAAGTTACTGTGATAAAATCAGGATGGTACTGTTAAAGGAACAGACCTGAGGATCAGTGGAATAGATTAGAAGATGCAGAAACAACTCCAGACATGCTCAGCCACCTCATCTTTGACAAAGGAGCCAACCACCATCATTGGAGGAAAGATAGCCTATTTAATAAATGGTGTTGGAAAAACTGGATTTCAACCTGCCAAAGACTGAAACTAGACCCATACCTATCACCATGCACTAAACTAAGTGGATTAAAGACCTAAATATTAGGACAGAAATACTAAACTTGCTGGAAGATAAGTTAGGTAGAACTCTTGAAGACATTGGCGCAAGAAAAGACTTCATGAACAAAACCTCAGCATCACGGGAACTAGCAGAAAGAATCAACAACTGGGATCTCATCTTATTAAAAAGCTTCTGTTTTGCTTATGCTTTTAAAAATTACAGTGATACTTTGGTTCACAAATGCTTTTGTTTGAGAACAATTTGTTTGGGACGAATTTGATAAAATTTTGTTTTTGTTTGCAGACTCTGCATTGGGAAACGAACAGGACTGCTGTCATCCTTCCCACACAACCACAAATGTAGTCATCTTTTCCAGAATCGTAGAATGAATTAAGTTCAAGAACCAAGGCACCACTGTACTTTGTAGGGAGAGATCAGGCAAAACCCATAGTAATTCAAGAAGATGCATGATAAAGCTGAGATGACATATGAATCACGAGTACGCTTTTAAAATCAGCTGTGCGTTCCTGCAGGTCTCTATTTGGAGTTTTTCCACTTACACGACTCTCCTTCATGGCTCTTTGTGTTCCTCATTTGGATCTAGAAAGCTAGAAATATAATTTGTTACAAAACATTATCTATCAGCTCTGTATCACTTAGAGGAAACCAATCCTTAAGACAAATATGAAAGGAGTTAGAAATCATTTTTCATATCTGAGAGTTTTGAGGTAGCAATGGAGAGAAATGAAGTTTAAAATAAGAAGAGCAGGATTAGACATTTGATCTACGCTTAGAGGGGTATAGAAAGTAAGAGAAAAAGAGGAGCTATCTAAGACTCGGTTGGTTAATTTATGAAGCTGAAAACAGATTCATATATTATGAGACCAAGCACTTATTGAAAGTTGTAGGTTTGTCAACTGGACAGACCAGGAGTCAGTGTTTTGTTCACGATTGTTTTTCTGGTAGTGAGTATAATGCCTGTTGTACCACAGTCCTTACTAACAAATAGTTGGTTATTAGCTAGGTGTGTGAGTCCTCTTGGCCCTGCTCCCTTTTTCCCCATAATAGAAAGGTAATTATGTGGTTTCATTACTTCCAATTTCTCTTTTCCTATTATCTTGTAAACTCTTGTTAGGTCTTCATCCTTTCACTTTAGAGGTTTTAATTCTTTAAATTTTATGTTAGCAGTGACCTCTACTTTTCTCAATTCAATAGTTAAATTTTACCTTATAGTTTCATTTTTCAATAGCATTTAAAAAATATCTCATCTACACCTCTTAAATAATTTAAATAACTTCTCAACTTTCTTGGTTCTTCACATTTCTGGCTTTATTTTTACCCCAGCAACTATTTCTTACTACTCTTCTTGCTGTTCTTCATTTCTTTGGTTCATTTCATTAATTTTGTAATGTTCCCAGTTCTGGTCCCTGGAAGTCTTCAGTTTTTCAGGCTTCTTATTCTTTGTAAAATTTCATACAGGGTTGTATCCCTCAGAGTCAAATATTGCTATCCTTAACTACTGTCTTGAAATTTTGAAATAGCATACATCTCATTGTTTAATGTTTCAGCTTGGATATATAATAGGAGCTTCAAATTTACCTTGTCTAGAAGTGAATTCCCACATCCCTTGAAAATTCACTCTACTCATACTGATAGCTCTGTCTCAGATAATAATTCTTTCTTTTCAATTATTCAGGGCAAATATCAAAGAGCCCTCCTAACTCCTCTCTTCGGTTTGTGCCCTTCATTCAGTTTGTCAGTATGTCGTGCCATTTCCATATTTAAAATATTTCCAGTCTAAATATCTTTCAACAATTCTACTGCTACTGCCCTCATGCCACAAGTATCACTCATCCAGACCACTGTAATTGTTTCCAGAATCTGTCTTGGCAGTCTGTTGTCAAGGTAGCAAAGTGTTCCTGTTGAGCATTCATTACCTCCTGTCCTTCCTCTTCACAGAATCCCCTAGTACCTTCCACTTACACTCAGAGTAAAAAATGAAAGTTTCAGGATTATTTGTAACACAGTCTAGTTCCTTGTAGACACTTGGGCTTGAATATCTTCTACTCACTTCCTTTCAGCCCAAGTGATTTTTCTATTTTTCCTTCCAATTGCTAGACTTGTGTGCTCTTGCCCTTGCTGCCTAAACTGCCTGGAGTGTTCTTTTACATTCAACAATATGACATCACCAAGTTATTAACATTTTTTCAGATCTTTGCTCAATTTTATGTTTCCTAGAGAGAAGTCCTTTTACTAGCTATCTAAATTTAATTTTTAAACTCCCCATGTGCTCTCTCTCCCTTCCCCCTTCCCTATCTCCCTCATTAGCTCCCTCTTTTTACTTCTCTCCAAAGCACTTACAAACAACAGTACCTTTTATTTCTTTTTGTTGTTCATTGTTTATTTTTCTCTATTTCAATGTAGAGACAGAACACAAATGTTTAAAAGCTGACAGCCAGAGAAACTCTCCTTTTGGGCAAACCCTTTCTACCTCATCTGAGAAATTTCTTTTTGTTATGTCATCAAAAGATATAGGCACAGGTAAATAGTCATGTGGGATGAATATGAACCATAAGGATTTAACTCAGGTTCATTGTAATTAATGCTTTAAACCTTGCTGAAGTTGTTTTACGTTAACTGCACATTTTCATAGATGTATCTTGTATCTATATTTCCTTTTATTTATTCATCATAAGTCTGAATATATTTATTTCTGAAGTTGTTACATTGCAATAACTTAACTAATTTCTAACTATATAAATAATTAATGGAAGTACTTTCCATTGTTAAATTCTATCCACTTTAAAGAAAATTTTAGTCTTATTTGAATGAGACCATGAAAGTTTCACATGATTTTACTTATCAAAAATAAAATTACAACAAATTCTCTGCAAATATGGAGGGGTGGAGGGGTTGAAGGGAGGGCCAGGGAATGGGGAAAAAAATAAGAACCAAGGTATATCATGTAAAGTTACAAATTCCCAGTGATGAATGTCATTGTATACCTAAAATGTACCAATAAACTTAATGAAAAAATTACATATAAATAGATCAACTAAGCTTTAAAAAAATTGATTCTCTGTAATTACTGCAATATTAGATGAATAAAACATCAATTTCCAAAGAAATATTCAGGAGTAAGTATAAATCATATTTGAATTAAATAATTTGTTTCTATTTCTTTTTCCCTTTTTAAAGAACTACAGTTGAGATTTTTCTCTATCGAAAACAGGTCATTCATCCTTCTCAATGAAATTGAGAAAAGAAGATAATTAACAAACATTGCATCAATTAAGTTTAATGAAAAATAAATAATAGTGTAATGGTTTTAGGGAAAGTGTACCTAATTTAGAAAAACATTCAAAGACTGATAATTCCTAACATTGACCCAGTGAGTTTGCTATATCATGGCTAGGTGATTAATGAAAGGCAACACTCCCAAGTAAACATCTCACAGAGTCTTCAGTTCTTTCACTTAGCAATAAGAGGCAACATGGCCTGAGATTCTCAATCTGTCTGAGGGATTTCTAGGTGAGAAAGCCAACTCAACGTAGATGCAAGTTTTATGAATCTTAAAACAAAGTTTGCCCTTACAAGAATAACATAATCTTTATAAAAGAAATACCTGGTGACTGATTTAGAGAAAATATAAAGGTAAGAAAGATTGAAGAATCCCCCAAATTCTGTCAATGGCCT
The DNA here is from genome assembly GCF_000247695.1 of Heterocephalus glaber. The sequence goes on from NW_004624761.1 coordinate 10,690,586, forward strand.
CTGGATGGAGACCCTCCAGGCCAGGTGATCATCAGACTGCTTAGTGTATCAGACCAAAGCCACCAGCTGGCTCCTGCTGCCTATCTCCTAAGAGCACGGCTGGAATGAACTGCCTGCACATTGGACGGTACCTAAGACACATGTCTGACATTGTGGTGAGGAGTGTCTCTGGGAAAGGCAAGGAACATAATCTTTAGTAATGTACTTGGGTTTAACATCAGTTTTTATAGAAGAATATTTCTAGAGTAAAACAAAACAAAGTAGAGCAAAGCAAAATAAAATAAATAAAGGACAGCAAATTCAAAATGGTCATATGAAACAAAAATCCTTTTTTTTAGAAAAAGAAAACCTCTCCTATCGTATGTTAAATTGCCCTTGAAAAAGAACTGCTAAAATATGTAGAATGCGGTTAAAATGTGCCTATTAGCAATGCCTGGATTTTAAATGCAATTCTAGACCATTTAGCAGTTGAAATATAGATAAATAAAACCGTGAAATTTAAATAAAATATAATTTTTATTCTTTTTTCCAAAAGTATTACATTTTTTTTCTGACTCAGAAAGCTTACTTGGAAGATAATTTATAAAAAAGAAGGAAAATAATACAACTGGTGATTTATTGTACTCATTTTATGTAAAACCTAAAGCTTACTTTTTAAACTACTAAATATTTCATTTCCAAGAAATAAAATTTCTCACATATTATCCATAAAATATTAAAATATGATAGAAATATATAGATTTTTATAATTTTCTCAGCCTAATACCTTTGTGAAATACTTCCAATAATTATTATCATTTCTCTGATTTTAAAATTTTTGAGTCATCTATATGTTTACATGTTGAGTAAATTCTCAAAAATATAGAATATTGGGAAATCGCTAAATTTATCTGATAGAGACTTTTTTCTCTTTCTCTAATTCCCACTATCACTCAACTGCCCAAAGCCTTTCACATTAAGGGTTCAATGAAATACTGTAGGAATTAAAATGTTTATGCATAAAAGATGACATGATCACACTAACGATTTTAGAATACATACAACAATCATACGATTTTCTAGAAAATATATTAGAATTCTAAGGAACTACCACCAAAATCAAAAGATTTCATAATATTCTTTGCATGACTTTCTAAGAGTTATAGCATACCATTTTGGAATAATAGATAATTTTTTTTTTTTTTGGTACTGGGATTGAACCTCAGGTCCTTGAACTTTCAAAACAGGTGGTGTAACCACTAAGCTAATTCTCAGCCCCTAGAGAATTTAATACATAAATTTCTACTCTCTAAGATTCTAAGATTGGATGTAATTAAAATAAAGAAGTTATCCATTTAACATTCATTTAGCGATTACATATTATTTTCTTGATAAGTTTATATCAGAGATTTGGTCACAATGTAAGTCTATTAATATAACAGCTGAAATAACCATAGCTTGGAAACAGGATACACACTAGTTTTCTCGTCAGATATGTGCAAAGATATGTTGGGTGGACTTGTGCTCCACAGAAATTGGATAAACGGTCCCCAAAGTGTACATCAACTTGGCTTTTAGATATATCCTGTTATGAAAATATATATATATAATATTTATATACATATATTATATTATATATTTATGTAAATATAGTATAGACTACATTGAAGTTGTGTGCTATGTTATAGAAGGCATAAAGTTTTTCAATAATGCTGCACAAATTATGCAACAGCATACCTTTTTATATTATATTTAGTTTAACACAAACACACACATACAAATAAATCTAACATCTGAATATGTAAGGGGAATAATTAGAAAAGGCAAAATCAGTCTTTCCTTTAATTCCTATAATTTTTGCTTCACAATTGAGTTAGAATCAAGAAAAGACCATGTGAATCTATTTTTAGTTTTCATTTACAGGTTTCTAAATCTCACTACATTTCTCCATTCATTACTTAATGTATAAAATAAGAATGGATTGGATGTAGCTTAAATAAACATGGACAAATTCTTTTTTTACATATTCATGCAGTGTGAATGGAACATTTTCTCATGATCTAAGTGACAGGACTTAAACAAGGTAAGATAATGACAACTGAACATTTTGCCAGGTTTACTGAAATTGATGAAGTTCAAAAATACACTTTCTGGTTTAGGACCATTGATGAACAAATACTTCTCAATGGCCTTGTTTGTCAGTGAAGCTTTTTCCCTGAGCCAATGGTGGACTTAGTTCTCTTCTTCTCATAACATGAAATAGATCTAAGCTCTCATGGTAGATGTCAATGCTGACATCAGCAATTGACAGGAATCCAAATAACATATGATTATCATTTTGAAGAATGATGTAAATTATACTACATCCCCAATTTAGTTTTGAAGTCTACTCCTATTTGTCAATATCTGATGTAATTTTTCTTCTAGAAAAATCTGTTTTTAAACTACCAGGTGCCATTTGTCTTTTTTTTTTTGCTGAAAGATTTTTTAAGAGCTCAAAAACACTGTTTTTACAGGTTCTTGGTCTAGAAATTTTTTAATTAGAAACAATATCAAAAATTTAATTTGTGCTTCAGATTATAAAAATAAAAGCTTGCCTGGTAGCTTTGCATTATTTATTGAAGGCAATATTTTTAACTCAAAACAATGTGAAACAGAGTATTCAATGCTCAATTATTTTGAAAAGGAATGCCTTACATGATACATATCAAGTCAATTCATTATCATATTCTTGTTCCAGAACATTAGGTAGTTAGGTTTAATAAAAGTACTTTTTATGGGTTGGATTCATAAAATTAAGTAGCTCTGTGTGACTCATAGTATGCTATATTTCGTCTAGCACACATCATCAGTTATATTTCAAATCAATCTTTATGTAAAAATGAGAACAATAAACATGATTGTAATTAGGGAGAGTTTGTTAAATACGCTTTAATGAGTTGCTATTGTGGGATGTGTCTGGTGAACAAGCAGAAATCAAGACTAGCATACTGAAGAAAAAAGGATAAACAAAACTCATGGTTAGTGAGTAGATACAGAGCTCAAAACTGTTTTGTCTAGGAAGACATCTAAAATACAATTTGGTACATACAAAAAATATAATTAAATGATGATTGCACTCAAGCACAATGAGTGTGGGATAAACAGCTTGTGAATCAATAAAGTATGAGACAGCAGGCTGAGGTATTTATTGATTTATGATTCATTTAACTCCGAGTTTATTCTGTTTCTTATTCAATTCAAACTACTGTATAATACTTCATTGGAAAAGCAGGGTGGTGTGACTGTATCATTTTATATGGGAAAAAAGATTGTCTGAATTAATATCATTTTCAAGTTTTATGTGAATACATTTCCACCAAGTTTTCCTATGTGCTTAATAAAACTGTATCCTATTATGTAGAACTATAATAAATTTGTTAATACATTAGAAGTTTCATTAATTATGGAAATCTAAAATATTCTGATGAACAACATATCACATCATTACTTTAAGACATAAATAATATCTTTCAATGCATGTCTTATCACAAATTCTAATGAAAGTGTTCTATATTTTAACCCAAGGATACTGTAAATTTTAAACAAATCAGACATTCTTATTGTAGCTAAAATGTCTTTGCTAACTTCTCTATTGATTTTTAAATATTTGCCCTTTCTAAATATTCATTCCCCTTTCACTGATTTTAAGCAACCCTTTCACAGATGAATTCTAAATATTCATTCCCCTTTCACCAATTTCAAGCAACCCTCAAAGCAAACACATGAATTTTAGGATTTTAGAAATACTCTCCCCAGTCTGTGTACAGTCTGCAAAAGTACAGCCACCTAATATCCACGAAATGTCATTTTTTAAAGAAATAATACGCTTTATTTCATCACAGAAAATTATCAGTTCAAAAACAGATCACCATCTAGGGAAAATAAAAAGTTTTCAGGTGGGCAGAGCCACGTAGGCAGAGTGCCCAGACTGACTGAGCCCAGCTCTCTGTGGCTGGCTACACCTACTTGCGACCAAGAGCTGGTAAGGACCCCTCAGCCAAGCCCACCAGCCACCCGTGGAGCCGCGCAGGCGCCTACAACAACAGAGCCCCCCCACCCACACCACCACCACCTCTGGCCTCTTGGCTGTGCAGCTACCTGGTTCCACAGTACAGAGGCACAGGAGGAAATAAAGGCCATTGTCCTGAGCTGCACATGTGAACAAGAGAGAGAGGGCCTCTCAGGCTCCCTGATGATAACTGAAGCCCACTGGAAAAGTGAAGAGAATCTCTGTAGTAAAGGCACACCAGACCACCATACTTGGTAAGTTAGAGGGATCATCACTTCCCATCAGAACCTGGACTATCTTCAGGGGAAAGGCAGCTGGAACCTGCAGCACAACCTTGCACAGTTCAAACCTGCAGGAGGACAGGCAGCTCAATTTGGGACTTGCAGCCAGAATTCTGCCTGAATCTCACGGGTCTGTGACTGGCTTACTGAGACTCATTGACTTATAACTGCACACTGCTGCCCACGTTGTCTATTGCGACAGAAGAGACATACCCTGAAGGAGTCCCTTCACTTTTATGTTTTATTTGTTATTTTCAAAATTACCACTACTTTTTTGCTCTTACTTTTAATTTTTTTCCTTCTTTTTCTACTCTTCTAAAATTTTTATTTTCTCTTTTTTCTTTCTTTTCTCTTTTCTTTCTCCCTCTCTCTCCCTCACTCCCTTGCTGTCCCACATTGTTCTTCACCACCCTTTGTGTTCCTGTTCTGGACCTAATTCATATGTCTTCTTTATTTTTCTTTTCTTTTCTTTCCTTCTGTCACCTGTGTCCTCTGGCCTCACTGCTAACCTTCCGCTATGCTTCTACCTACCTATCCCTCCCTCCCCAACACCTTCTAACTCCCCATTCCAGAGGGTAAAAAGTCCCTATATTGAAGAGTTTATTCAATATAAACATATGTTGGGTTGGTCCTTGATTTTGATTTAATTCACACAGTTAAAGGTGATAGATTTATAACTACCACAAATTGCCATTTTCTAAGAGGCACTTGATGCTATCATGTTGCTAATTGTATCAAATGCACTAAGGTGTTGTGATTGGTCTAATCAGTTCTCCTTCCTGGTATAATGAAAATGAGACAGCCTCAGAGCCATTAGAGACTCAAAACCTAAAGACCAGCTATATCTGGAAGACACATCTGAGAAATGATCATTCCATAAGGGTTCTAAATTCATCAACAAAAATACTTTCAACAAGCAACTTTGAATTTTCAACCCAGGAACTAAACCAGGGACAGTACCAAAAACAAAAATTAAAAGACATTTAACCAAGTCACAAACTCAGACTTCTATCCCACAAAAGGCAAATTGTGGGGGAAATGAGGTGGAAAAGTCTGAAAATCAACCACCTGGACACCCTGAACTGATAGCACAGGAAGTAACAAAACAGATGAATGAGGCTCTAGGAGAATTCAAAGCAGGAATAATCTCCCAGATAAGTACAGAGATGGTGAGTAGAGTGAAAGACATGATTAGAGGTGCTAGAACAGAAACAGATAAAAAAAAATAGATGAGCTCAGAAACATGCTGGATCCCATGAATGCCCAGCATAAGAATGAAATGGAAACCATGATCGTGCAACATAAGAAAGAAATGGAATCCATGAAACAGATTTAAACAGATATTCAGAAGATTAAAAACTCCATTGAAAGCATGCAGAGCGGATTAAGGGACTCTGAACATAGAATATCAGACATAGAAGACAGGATTGCAGTGAAGGACCATGAAAACACAGATTTCTTAAAAATAGTAAGGGCTACAAGAAATTAATCCAGCAGCTGCTAGATAATGCAAAGAAGAACAACATAAGACTAATAGGAGACCTCGAAAAAACTGGAGAAAGTATAATTGACATAAAAAAACTGTTCACAGAAGTAATAGTAGAAAACTTTCCAGACAGAGGTGGAGAATTGGACATACAGATAAGTGAGGCATATAGAACTTCAACTAACCATGATCAAAAAAAATCTACATCTAGACATATAATAGTAAAGATCCCAGAAACCCAACAGAAGAACAAAATCTTACAGACAGTTAGAGAAAAGAAACAAATCACCTGTGAAGGAAAGCCCTGCAGAATCATGGAAGATTTCTGAACACAGACCCTCAAATCAAGGAGAGCCTTGAATGAAGTATTTCAAGCCCTAAAAGAAAATAACTTGCAACCTAGACTGTTGTATCCTGCAAAATTAGCTTTCAAAATTGATGGGGAAATTAGATACTTCCATGACAAAGAACACCTGAGAAATTTCATGAACACCAAACCAGCACTCCAAACAATTCTAAGCAGTATCCTAGAAAAGGACAATGAAGATCACAATTCCATGAGGCCAAACAGAAGGAAGCCACCAGGCAAGGTAAGACACTAAAGGGAAAGGGAGAAAAATCAGAAATAAAAGAGCCAACAGCAGTAAAACATCATGACAAGGATGAGTCAATATCTCACAATTATAACTATCAATGTTAATGGCCTCAATTCACCAATCAAAAGAAATAGACTGGCAGAATGGATTAAGAAACAAAATCCAGGGCCCAGGATTTAGCTCAGCAGTTCCAGTGCCTGCCTTGCAAGCTCAAGGTCCTGAGTTCAATCCCCGGTATCACCCCTGAAAAGAAAGAAACAAAATCCACCAATATGCTGTATACAAGAAACACACCTAACTCAAAAGGAAATTCATAGACTGAAAGTAAAAGGATGGAAAGCAGTTCTCCATGTGACAGAAACCCAGAAAAAAGCAGGGGTAGCAATCTTATTTTGAGACAAAGTAGATTTCAAACCAAAACTAATTAAAAGAGATAAAGATTTTCACTACATCCTTGTGAAGGAAACAATCCAAGAGGAAGAGATGACAATCCTAAATATATATGCACCAAATACAAATGCCTCTAACTATACAAAACAAATATTAATGGACATAAAAAACCAAATAAGCACTAATACAATTGTAGTGGGGGACATCAGTATCCCACTATCACAAACAGACAAATCATCTAGACAAAAAAATTAACAACAAAATTCTAGAACTGAATCAAACTATTGAACAAATAGACTTAATAGATGTTTACAGTGTTCAACCCCAAGAAATCAGAATACACATTCTTCTCAGCTGCATATGGGTCATTCTCCAAAACTGACCACATGCTAGCTCATAGGACATGTCTAAGTAAATGTAAAAGAATTGAAGTTACCCCTGTATATTATCAGACCATAGTGCAATAAAATTGGAGGTCAATAACATAAGAAACTGCAAAATTTCCACAAACACATGGAAATTGAATAACACCCTCCTGAACAACCACTGGGTCATGGAGGAAGTTAAAGAAGAAATTAGATAGTTTTTACAAGTAAATGACAATGCCAGAACAACATACAGGAATCTATGGGACACAATGAAAGCAGTTCTATGAGGGAAATTCATAGCAGTGAATGCCCATATTAGGAAAACAGAGAGAACTCAGATAAATAATCTAATGCAGAACCTCAAGCTCCTAGAAAAAAAAGAGCATAACAAACCCAAAGCTCATACAAGAAAGGAAATTATAAAGATCAGAGCCGAAATCAATGCAATGGAGACTAAGAGAACGATACAAAAAATTAATGAATCAAAGAGTTGGTTTTTCGAAAGAATAAATAAAATCAATAAACCCTTAGCCAACCTTATCAAAAAGAGGAAAGAAAAGGCAAAAATTCATGCAATTAAGAATGAAAAAGGAAGTCACAACAGATCCACCAGAAATTCAGAAGATCATCAATACCTACTTTAAGAACCTATACTCTAATAAAATAGAAAACACAGAAGAAATGGACAGATTCCTATATACATACGAATTGTCAAAGTTAAATGAAGAAGATATAGAAATTCTATTCTTCTTAAAACATTAGCCACCGCAATTAGAAAAGAGAAAGAAATAAAAGGAATAAAGATAGGAAAGGAAGAAGTTAAACTGTCATTATTTGCTGATGATATGATACTTTACATAGA
>NW_004624761.1:10716309-10733494 GCF_000247695.1 Heterocephalus glaber
ATGAACTGAACATACATATATCACTCAAATTTTAAGGGTAAAATTTTCTGTGTAGATGAAATGAATCAAGTTGTTCCCATCTTGTATTCCTAACAATTATTATAAGAGTAGAGAGTTATTATATGTAGCCATCAATGAAAAATGTGTATTTAACTCAAAGATTATATGATAAGACAAAATATTTCAGTATTAACTACTAAAGATCTATGTATTTTCTTATCTGTGTTATCTTTAATTTTTCTCATTTATCCTGTTAGTCCTGAATAGATATAATCTTTAGTCTTGCTTGTACACAAGAAAAGTCATATTTTTTTAACCTTTGCTTTGAGAAATGAAAAAAGGAAGCTTGTCTAATTCATTAATTTATTGATGCATTAATGAAATGAATATGAATTATTTATTCAAAAAATTGAGAACATAAACAAATGAGTGCTTCAGAAAACAGTAATATAACATTTCAAAGTAAAATAAGAGTTTGTTACACCTAATCTATTCAAGCATTAAACAAGAACCATGGATGTGTACTCAGAATATATAAAATGTCTTTTTGTCAGCTTCTTGGTGTATTTTGGGATCATACATAGCCAGGTACTTTGTGTGTTTAGGTAGAATGAATTCTGGAGCCTTACTGAGATAATGGCTTAAAATAACTGTGACATAAGTTTTTTCAAGGACAATTTGGAAGGTGTCCTGCAGTGATTGCTCCAATATTATGATTATTAAATTCTAAACTACTAACTCTAAATTGATTGAAGATAATGTGAAAGAGTTGTATCTGAATTTTGATAAAATTGGTAGCCAGTTTCAATATATGAGGCAAGAGAAGGCAAAAAATTTGGATAGGTGAATATTAAATATATTCTATATACATAAACATGACACAAGCAAAAAAGATGAATTTGAGCCACAAAAGTTAACACACAAATTTAATACAATTAAATGCTCTTTTTTAGTAACAATTGGAACTCTAATATAGAGTGTAAAAATCAGATTAAAAATTCATTTGGATCAAAAAACTGTTTGTGGAAGCTAATTAATAATGAACTCCAAAATATACATTTTGATAAACTGTATTGATCATTTTTCTAGACGAAATGATTGATGTTTAGAATCATGAAATCAAGTAATTAGGATCACGACTAGTTTAAATTGCTTAGTCATTAGATCTAGGCTTCTTATTGAACATTTTCTTATTCCTCATGAAACTTGCAATGTTGAAATAACGATGTCATTTTTATTAAGGGCACAAGCCAATGAACTGAACATACATATATCACTCAAATTTTAAGGGTAAAATTTTCTGTGTAGATGAAATGAATCAAGTTGTTCCCATCTTGTATTCCTAACAGAATTATTATAAGAGTAGATAGTTATTATTATATGTAGCCATCAATGAAAAATGTGTATTTAACTCAAAGGTTATATGATAAAACAAAATATTTCAGTATTAACTACTACAGATCTATGTATTTTCTTATCTGTATTATCTTTAATTTTTCCCTTTATTTATCCTGTTAGTCTTAAACTTTTCAAATTTTATCTCGGCCTGTATGCTATACCTATCCATAAAGAGTAGGCTGTAATTCAAGCAAAATAAGAAACAAACAAAAAAAAGCAAAAGCAAGTCATGTTGTGGCTACCCAGCTTACAAAGTCAAAGGTCTCCAATAAGTACCAATTTTAGTAGACTCTTTGCTCAACTTGTTGTTTGAATATATTGATTTCTCCCATGAGCTGGAAAAAGAATAAAGTTAAATTTGAGAACTTTAATTCTGAGGACACAGAAGAATCCAAAAGCTGCTTGCTTTAGACCAAAACATTGAATGTGCTGGTAATTAAACCATTAATAAATTTGAATATCAAGACACTGAAGAAACCTGTATCTTAAAAATGCTCCTTGAAATGACTGGATTTCAGACCAATGAACTCACCATGAATTGAAAATATCATTAACCCCAAAATTCATTTAATAAATCAAACCTAGAGAAATCATAGCTAAATAACACTGTACACTGGAGAGTGCTAGTCATTTGCCCTGCTGATCATGTGGTCAACTAGAGGCTGCCACTCGCTGTGGATGCCCAGCAATGAGAGATTACCCTACCAAGGATCATTATCCAGGGAGATGATCTAATGTCAAAATACAAAGTATGATTTTGTCTGAATGCATATCACTTTTGTATCATTGTAAAGTTGAAAAATCTTAACTTGTACAATAGTAAGGAACTGTCTGTGTTTCTGTTTGGCTATGGAAAGTGGAATAAAATCACATGCCCACTAAACTTCAACTGTTATATTAGGAAAAGTTTAGATACAGCTTTATCAGTATCTGAGATAAACAACTGAGTCTTTGTTAGACCTCCTGGTCCTAGAAGATAGTTTAATTTTTCTGTTTGTCTCATAATTATTCAAAATTTTATTCAAAAGAAAAAGAGTATAAGAAATATCTAAAGACTATGGTAAAAGTCACTGCAGTGGGAAGCAGTACAGACTAAGCCCCCCGGGGACATGGGTATCCCGGCAGACATCAACAAACAATTTTTAACAAATGCTTCTGTAGATGAACATCAATCCACGGCAGATAATGATTCTGTATGGTTAAAATAAGGTGATCAAAATATTGGTGATGGATGTTGCTCTTCAGTCAGATTTGTGCCATTCCACCATAGCTGCACTCTTGAAGAGCCAAATAAAGTGGCAGAAGTTCTAGAAGGGTCTCTATCATGGAAAATAACATGACCCTTAAAGATTTGAACAGAGCCTCCAGCTGACATGGGGAAACTCTTAATGAGCTATATTAAACAGCAGATACAAAAGCATAGCCTGTAGCACCTTGGTTCTTGGGACCAAAGTAAATGTAATGTTGAATGAAAAGACTGACACAATCAGTGATTTGGGGTTTACTATTACTTCTACGTGGTTAACCACTGAAAAATTGGTAATGATTCCATAATGAAAAAGTGAGCAGTGAGGATGTGAGTGCAGATGTGAAGATGGCTGAACATTTTTTGGAACATCTAGGTAAGCTGATTGTGAAGGAAGGTTAACTTGCCAAAGCAAGTCAACATAGATGAAATTCCCTAGTCTAACAATGGTTATCTGAAAGGCCCTTCACCTTAAAGATGACAAGTCAATACTAAGTTTCAAGGCTTTTGAGGACAGGATAACTATCTTGCTTGGGGCCAATTTTGCAGACTACAAATTGAAATCCTTTGTGATATGATACAGTAAAAACCTTAGGGTCTTCAATCACAGTGTGATGCAGGAACAAAAAGAAGTCATTTATGGCTCAGCCCCTCTTCCAAGATGCCTTCTTGATTGGCTGTGCTAGCAAATTTGAAAAGTGGTCTTTGGAGAAAAACATACCTGCCACAATTTTTGATAGGAATATTCCCATGCATTTTCTTTTGATTGGTGATCTTCGTTCCAGGATCAAAATGTGGATTCTGATTGGAAACATTACCTTTCAGATCCAAATAATGGAGCAAGAAGTTGTAGCAACTTTTAATACATCCTACCCAAGAAGTATCTCTGCCAATGCCAATGTTGCAAGAGGAACACTCTGAGAAGTGACAGATGAAGTTCTGGAATGTAGATGACTGCTTAAGGAATCTTACTTAGGCTTAGGGTGCTGTCACCACAAAGAAGACTAAGACATCTGGGAGAAGAAACTAAATAGCTTCAGCCTTTATTTCCAATTGTTTGCCAAGGATGAGGCAGTTGTAAAAATAAACAAGTCTATGACTGAGATGGTAAACAGTTGTAACCTAGGTGTGGAGGAGAATGACACTATGGAGTTACTAGAGATTGCTCTTGAGACGTTTACTAATAAAATGTTGTTGAAACTGAAACAGGAATGCCCAGCTGCAGAAGTAAAATGAGAAAGAAAAAAATAGTGACTTTAATAGGCTAGAGGTTTTGATGCCATTGTGAATAAATGAACTGATTATTCTGTTTTATTGAAAATTCTCTATTATATTAAGCCACATCAAAATCTGGAAGATTAGTTGAAAGACAGTAAAAATGATTGGAAGTTTAAACATCATAAAGACATTGCAGCAAGAGAAAAAAAAAGAAGAACCCCTAAGAAATTTTATTTTATATATTTAGCAGAAGATTTTACAGGTCACAACCAACTCTTGATAAGGTTTTCAAACACTGAATCTAACAATGAATTTATTAATAGAGAGGAATATTCATATTGCATTACTTACTTAGCAAAAGTCTGATGAAAGAAAGAAGGAGGACTGGAAGGGAGAGAGGGAGGGATAAAAGGAGGAAGAGAGAGGAGAGGGATAAATTGAAAGAGGGAAGGAATTAAGCAAACCACCATGGACAGGTTTCAGGAAAATGTGCCAGCCTCAAGCATGGCAGGTCATTCAAGAAGATTCCAGAAGGCATTGTTAGCCTGATAGATAACAGCTCCTTTGTTATTTCCATTAAATACCTTCATGAGACAAGATGTGGAGGTAGAAGAAAGAGATATAGATTATTATGCTCTTGTGTATGTCTAATTTATGCTTGTGTCTTAGTTTGTAACAAAAACACTTAAAGAATTCAAAAAGGAAAAATAAATCAGCAAAAATTTGAGGTGGCAAAAATAGTTCATAATGATATATTATATATGGCTCCACAATGTATTTGTGTTTTAAACTGTGTGTTATTAAAATGAGCAAAACAATACACTAAAAAGTTTATATGTTAAAAAAAGTTACATTAAACTTAGATTAGGTTATTTTTATTTGTTTGTTTTTGGTTTTGGTTTTTTTTGGTACTGGGGATCCAACTCAGGACCTTGCGCTTATGTGGCAGAGGCTGGAACCACTGAGCTAAATCCCCGGCCTCAGATTAGGTTATTATTGAAGAAAAATGTAATGAATTTAATGTAACCTAAGTGTACAATGTGTATAACATCTACAGTATTGAGCAATAACCCTAAGCCTTCACATTCACCCATACTTGTTCATTGTCTCAGCAACTTCCAGTCTTGCAAGCTCTACTCACAGTAAGCGCTGTATACCATCGATATTATTTTTTATACTCTGTTATTCTTATGATTTCAGGTGTTATTTCTTATTAGCATACATTTGCAGTACAGAATGATTACATTTCTCATGGGGAGTTGGTACAAACCTTGTCTTTGTTTTAATAAGTTTAGAGACATAAATACTATTATGTTTCATTTATATTAAATGCTCAGTACATTAAAATGATGTACAAGTTTCTGGCCTAGAACCAATCAGTTACAACATAGAGCCCAGGTGTATGTTGGACTACATCATTTAGTTTTGTATAAGTACATTCCTTGTTATTCTCACAAAGACATATTACCATAAAACACCTTCTTCTCAATATATCCTCCCCTTTAAGTGATATATTATTTATTATGTTTTCATTACAAATATGCATAACTTAGAGATCATTTATAGAGTTGGTAATATCTTTTATTTTGTTACTTTTAAATTTCATCTCAGAAACAATTCAGTAATTAATATATTTTCCAATCTAATATTCTAGGATAAGCTTATTATTACTTGCTAAAAGACAGAAAAATCATTATTGTCAGCTGAAACGATAATCTCCATTAAGGGGAAGTATTTTCCCATTAATAAAGAGCTGAGGGACAAAATAGTAAAATATTTCTAGAATTGGATATAACCTGATTTTATTTCTAGCACCAAAAACTCTTTTAGATACATGAATTTAGGCAGCCTAGTCTAAAAGCAAGAGGTTTTTCATACATAAATTTATTTTGAAAGTTTATTGGGGACAATTACAAGGAATCCACTAACAAATAGCCCAATGTATCACTCATCATAGCGATTCAATGAGTTGCTGTTAACACTACAGTGTCAGAGAGTAGAGCCAAGTACACCAGACACAGCATCTCACACATGCATTTTCGAGACATAGCTATTGAGGAGATCGAACCATTGTATCAATAATTGATATAATTGTCAATATTATTACAAGAGGCTTCTACTACATACAGAACTTAACCGGTGGTATATTTAAATCCATATGGATTGTTATCCAGAATTCCTACACCTACCCCAAAGATATTATTGGGAGGACCTGTGATCTCTAGTAAGCCTTTTGAGTTCATGTGAAAAATGATGTCACAGAAATAAAAAAAGTTATTTGCATGCACATCACTGAAGTACCACACAGACCCATACAGAACTATGGCAGCTGGCCTTCTATCAAGGCAGTTACAATATTGACTATTTTTGATGAATAGAGATCTCTTGTACAATTTGGGTGGAAAGGTAGGAAAGTAAAAGATAAAGGCCAGGGTAGGTGTTTCTTGAGTAATGAAAAGCTTTTTGTATGCTTTTCACATACCCTGTGTTCTATACCCAGAGAGTCATGAACAGCTCTTACCATGCTCTGAGTCACATATCCTAACATTCAGATTGTAATAATTGATACTGCTTTTATTTAAAGAGCAGGTTTTATACTTTAAAGACATATCTACTATAACATAAATTCATTGAGTGCTGAGGGCTTTTTAAAGGTTATTGGCACAGTGCCAGCTGATCAAATAGCCATTTAGACAGTAACTCATTGAAGCATACATCTTTTAAAATTGTTTCTAATACATTAGTGATTTGTTGATAGCTGGCTTTTCAGTTTTTATTTACTTTTATATAATACAAAAAGTGATGCATTTCTACTACAAAAACTTTTTAAAATGAACCTTTGGTAGATTATAGTAATTAGATTTAAAATTGTGTCATTGTTGGCAAAAAAGTACAATACACACAGATAATGTACCACTTACTTCCTGTTTGAGAGCTTGAATTAGAAAGTTTATATTCCCAAGTCTATTGGGAATCAACTTTAAAAAAAAGAAACCTTTTTTCCCTATATATGTTTACCTTCATTGTCTTTCACCTATACAATCAAGGACACAAGAGTAGAATACCAAAGCCTTTTGATAAAAATATATCTAACTAAAAGTTAATGAGAGAGCATTAAATCAATTATACTTGTAAGATAATGTGACTCATTACTTCTGAAACTCATTACTTCACAAACCAAAACCCCAGCTTCATTATGAAGCAATTTTATTTACCATTAAAATTTTTTATCAATGTTAAGAAGATAAACTTTCATAATAATAGTCAATGAAATTTGGTAATATTTTGAAAAAATCACTCTCCATCAACATTCTTTGTAAAAATACAGCTATGTAAAACACATTATTGCAACCAGTTAATAACAGCTTCATCTGAATGATGCAATAGGTTTAGCTTCTGTTTTTCTTCTGTTCATTTTACCCCATATTTTTAATGAATTATTTATTTTAAATTAAAAATAAATTGATGTATGTGTTGCATACAATAAAATGATTTGAAATCTATAACATGTGCACAATGGTTAAATCTACCTACTTAGCTCATTCATTATTTCATTGTTATCAATTTTTGTGGTGAGAAGATTTAACATCCACTCATACAGCATTGTTCAAGAATACAACATGTCTTCATTTACCATAGTCATTAGCCTATACAATAGATCTCTTGAATGTATTCCTCTTAAGAATAATTCTATACCCTTTCACCTCCATTTGCCCAAAATCCACACTCGTCTGCTTCAGACTATAATAGCCATCTTTACACTTGTTATTTCCTACAGATTAGCTTTTAAAAATTACATATATGAATGAGCTTATGTTGTACTTATATGGGTCTTTCAGTGACAGGCTCATTCTACTTAATAGTGATGTCTTTCATATTCAACCAGCTTGTCACAAATGACAGCATTCCATTGTTTTTCTGGATGATAGTATTTTACATGTAGTATGTTTTCTTTATTCATTCATTCATTCATTGAGAGACATTTATGTTGATCCATATCTTTGCTATTGAGCTATAGTATACCTGAGAGTACATATATCTTTTTAAACAAAGTGATTGTATTTCCTTTGAATATATACCCAATAATGGGATTTCTGGACCACATGGTAGTTCCATTATTCATTTTTGGGGGGAGAGCTTCTATACTATTTTCTAAATACTTTGACTCCACACTATGGATCTACTAATTAAAATTCCCACCAAAAGTGTGAAAGTCTCCCTTTTCTTCACTTCTCATCAACATGTACTTTTTATAATTTTAATAACAGCCATACTTCCTGCAATGAGGTAATATTTTATTGTGATTTTAATGATGTTTATTATATTTTAATACATGCTCTGACCACTTTTATGTCTTTGAAGAAATGTTTATTTAGGTTATGAAATGTCTAGTTTCCAATTGGTCATGTGTTCTTCAACTGTTAGGTTAAATTTAAATCTCTTGTATATTTGGATATTAAGCTCTTACCCAATAAATAAGTGGCAAATATTTTCTGCCATTTTCTGTGCTGTCTCCTCACTTGCTGTTCGATGTTTAGAAGCTTTTTAGTTTAATATAATCGCCTTTGTCTGTTTGTTTTTGTGGTCATACCCCCACACACATACACATACACAAATCATTGATAATTCCAACTGTATGGAATTTTTCATAAATCATAATTTTGAGTCTTCCTTTTAAGTGTTTATTCCATTTGAGTTGATTTTTATATAAGGTACGAGATGAAGGTCTTTTCTTTCTTCTGTAAATGGACACTCAGTTTTCCCAACACCATTTCTTAAGATATTATCCTTTCCCCATTTTGTGTTCTTGGTAGCTTTGTTGAAAACTAGTTAAGGTTAAGTGTAAATGGATTGATTTATTTCTGATCTCTCTATTCTATTCCTTTTTTCTCTATGCACATTTTATGACAAGTTCTTCTTCCATCTGCCTTTTGCCAAGCTTCACCATACTTTGATGTGGTGTTTCCTCAACCTCTCTCATTGCTGAAAGCTGGTAGAACTGAGAAATTTACCTGCCTAATTCTTGTCACAGCTCTGGACTTTCCCTAATCTTCATCCTCCTCATTCTCCCCAGGCTCTCTTCTCCTCTTTATTTCACATTGTTCATTGAGGTCTGCTGTTGTCACAAATTGCTCAGAAGTTTCTAGGACTGATATTATTCTGAAAAAACTACCCACATAATTTCTTTTAGATTTTATACCATGAATATTTATGTATTTATTTTAACAGGTTTTTTAAAAAATAGAGTCCTTCATAATGCTTCACAATAATTCAGGACCCAAAGAGCCTCATCTTAGTTTATAAAGACTTTATATTTTATCAGTAAAACAGAGCAGAAACTGGAAAAAATACAATATTGTATATAAAACTTTGTTCTGTCAAGTCTGTTTCACTTTTTGCTAGGACCAAATAGGAATAACTTTTAAATAAGAGGCCAGGATGAGAAAGTACTTCCTCAAAGAGACAATTTTTAGATTAGGAACTGAAGGAAGTGTTGGCCACGCACTGATGAATATGGAGAAGCTAAATACATTCCAAACACGGGGAGTAGCAAAAGCCAAGCTAAGAAAGCATGCTGATTACAAAGTTTAATGTAGACGAAGTCTATTGATTTATGGGAATTTAAATGACTAATAGAAAAATCACTTTCAAAAGTGAAATCTGCTGTATAAATGCAAGGAATTATTATTCCTAATAAATTTTCTCTGGTGGGTTAAAAAATACAGGATTAAGAGTCGATTTAACTCCAGGCACATTTTCTCACCTAGACCACAGGCAAAGTGTGCAGTGAAACTTAAATGATATTTATTTATTTTAAGTCTATACATTTTATGTTATACTGTTATATTTTGGTACTTTTCAGGTAGAAAGCCAGTGAGGGAAAGGAGAGAGAGCGAGTGAGAGAGCATGTAACTACTTTTCTCCATACGGATTTTCTGAGATTTAGTTACATTTGTATTCTACCGAATTATCTAGTAAGAAGAAATGATATGAGTGCCATACACATCTATGCAGAGAAAAGTTGTCACAACTGTATACGTAACAATCAGAAATTCAAATATAATGAATATTTCACTGGTACATAATTTACTAAAAGATCAGAGAACAGAGTAGGGAACTGACTCTCTCCTGAGAGGAGCATCAGTTTTTCACAGCTTGCCAGTTCCACCCCGGGGAGAGTGCCCTGCTAATGAAGCACTTCTCCAGTGGGCACACAGCAGAGGCTTCTTATCCTGTCCTTCCTTGGGCTATGTCAGAATTTCCTGTGTGGTATAAAAATACAACAGTTTTCCCTAGAAAATATTGACTCCTTTTTTGTAATTGGATTTCTAGATCCAGGAACTTGTTCTTTTACAACAAATGATTGAAAATGTTGAGTAATATTGCCAAAGATGCCACATTTAGAACTAACTCAAGTATAAAATGTACTTGACTTTGGACAAGTTTCGCATTGAATCACCACTTCTCTGCTGCCAATTGTTGAGAATAAGCCATTGTGGTCTTGTGGGAGGTGGGTTGCTAGATTTAAGTGATACAGTCACTTAAAGAATGCAGTGGCTGAAAAGATTTGATGGTGAGCTTTGAGCCAGTCCTAAGCAGATATAAAATAAGGAATCTGTTCAAGAGAAAGCTCTGGATATTTGGTTTCTCTTGCTGAGGCTAAGACCACAGGAATAGACAGACTTTAGATTATTCACTTTCATTTCATTTGAGGCCTCAGTTTTACAAGTGGTTTAATCATCAGAGGCTCACATCATTGTCTGACATGGCTGGAGATTTGTGTTTTTTGAGGAAGAATATATTGGCTAAGAAGAGGAACACAACCTAATACATCATTAGAATGGTAAAATGTATGTTATACCAGGGAGAATGACATACATTATAAGACCAATAATAATTTTAGGAACTATTTATAAAAATTTATAATTTCTATTACCAAACAAAAAAATCAAGAATCAAGTAATGAAGATAGTCTAACAGTAAGAACACAGGCTTTTATCACTAGCTTTCAACAACTTGTGTGTTGGCATGTTCACAGATCTTGTTGAAGCATAATAGACACAAAGAAATCAGGGAACACTTATCACCTCAATGCATGAGGTCATAAAATCATGGTGGAGTCAGGATTTTGTTCCAGTGTGCTTCAGATAATGTATGTGACCTTTTCTTTGGCCCAAGGCTGTGATTATTGAAATACTTAAAGGATAATGTTTATAGCATCAAGGCCTCCAGGTTCTTGGTATAATTGTCCTAGTCTTTAAATGTATGTATAATGGAAATGAAATGCTGGGAAGATATTGCATTGCTGAAAGTCAGACATTTTGTATCAGATAATAGAAACTACGTTAAATAGGCCTCAAGTGTAAGGATTTAAGTTAAAATCTGACTAGCTTACTGCTTACAGTTCTCAGTGTTAGAGGCTTGAAATTCATTTACTTTCCTGTTTATGCCTCCCTATTGTCAGTGGGCTTCCCCAAGAACATCTCTCAGAACATCCCAGAAAGAGTCTGCATCTTACAGTCATGTCAACTTCAATGAACTGCTAGTTACTGGAGCCCTAATGGGGTGATGGTAAAATGAAAGAAAGGAAACCCCTGTATGATTTTATAATTAAATCTCAATCTTATACTCGGCCTGAATTTAATGTGCTCTGATATTCTTATATTTTTCCAGTGCTCTTGTGTTGTTGTTTTTCTCTATCTTTCATTGGTTTTTGTTTTTACTTCACCCCCCCCCATTATTATGCAAGACAAAAAGGGAAAAGGAGGCTTGACTGGGAGTAGATGCCTTACCCCAAGGCTTGGGTAAAGTCATTTCCATCTTCATAGTGGCTAATTCAGCAAACTTTTCACAATAATTACTGTTTCTCTTGACCTACCAGAGAAGTAAGAGGATATTGCTGGATTCTCATTGTGAACACTTGGTGGGGGGTCCTGTATCTCACACCCACCAGACACAGAGGGCCCAATAAGAATGAGGCCCAGGAGCTTCTCAGTGCAGTTCATGTGCCTGTAACCTTTGCTCCACATAATCAAATCGCCACTGTGACTGGTTAGATTTACTATTAGTCACTCAGTACTTCCAAGGAGACATTTAACCTACAGCTTCTACAATGTGACTGAGAAAAGTTTTTGATTTTTCATTTGTTCACATTTCTTTTGTTATAAAGAAGGGTATAACATTTTCCAAGCTCTTTACGTGTTAAAGCCAAAACAAGGCCTATCAGTATTTAATTTACTTTTATAACTCTTAAAATTGAATGCTTGTTTATGTGGTATTCATATTTCTTTATTTCTTCAAGTGTCAGTATAATTTTTCTTTACTTAATTTTCTTGTAATATAACATAGGTAGAATTATGTTCCTCCTAAAATTCATATGTTGATATGTTGACTCCTGGCAATTCAAAATGTGGATTAGATCTGGAAAACATAATTAAGGTTAAACAAAGCCAGAAGGGCAACCCCTAATTTCAATGGTATCTTTATAAGAAGAGAATATTAGGACAAATATGCAGACAGAAGGACAAGCACTGAAGACAGCCAGAAAACAGCCATTTTCAAACACAGGGCAGAGACCTGAGACAAAATCAAAACTGTCAGCACCTTCATGTTGGACTTTCAGACACCAGGACTAAGAAATTAGACTTCTGTTGTGGTGTGTTGCTACAGAAACTCTAGCAACTAATATTTACCGTAGGAGGGTAGAGTCTACACAAAATTGACATTTACTTAGAACTTAAGAATATGGAAACCGGATCTTTGCGTATATATTTAGTTGAGGATCTCATCTTCTATTTAGGTGTATCCTTAAATCCCATAACAGATGTCTTTTCAAGAACAAAGGACTAATAGATGCATACAGTGTGAGACCAAAGTGACTCCATTTTGCTTATGTGAAACCAGAATGACTCCACTTTTGCCCAAAATGGAGTAGTCTCCTTTGTCCTCTCACATTAATGATTAAAATGTGCTTGATCTAGGACAAAAGATACAATCTGTAACAAACCAAAGTTCCTAAGTTAATTACTCAGCCATCTGTTTACCCAGGAAATGAACATCCTGGGCCCACTATCTGTAGGAACCATCTGTCAATGTGCTGTCAGTGCTGAGTGGTCGTGACCATTAGTCACCGTGTCTGCTGACCATCAATACATGACAGTGGACCACTAACCTTTGTCCCCATTTTCCTTGTAAAAACCTATACATAATCCCCACTTAACCCTGATGAGTTCAGCCAATCAAAAATGTACACTTCATGCTCACTAAATGTTAACCAATCATGTAACTGCTAAGTGGAAAATCTCCAAACCTTGCTGTAACCTCTATAAAAACCCCGCTAATTTGAAACTCGGGGCTCTCAATCTCGATCCGCTGTGTCGGTGACAATTGAGAGTCCCTGCTTAAGCTTGAATAATCGACCCCCCTCGTGCGCTTACATCGGAAACGGCCTCCTGCTGGTCTTTGGGACCTCACAATCTGGGCACAACAACAGATTACATGAAGATGGACACAAAAAGTAGAGGGCTGGAAAAAATTGTTAGCAGCCACCAAAATCTAAATGTAAATCACGGGATGGTTTAATCCTTAGTCTCTATGAGACTAACCTTGAGTATGCCTTGCTTTCAGACTTAATCTTCTAAACCTCGGAGACAATGAAATTATGTTTAAGTTGCTAAGGCATTCATAGGAAACTAGTAAATTTTCTTATGGATTTTCAAAATTTCTTTATGATTTCACAAAAATCACTTCTTGGCCTTTTGGTTAAGATCAAATGTATAATTTCACTAATATTTCATTGGTCAAAAATCACATGGCAAAGGTTGATAACAGTGGGGCACAGACACTTAATTCCTTCTAGAAGGAAAGAAAATTTGAGGGATATAATGTAGTCTAGGACACTCAATTTTTCTATTTTTATGTGCATAAATTATGCATGCATACTTATGTACTAATGTATGATAGATGTGTGAAGCATACACATGTTAATGGATATGATAAAGTTTATTATATATTAACAGTGATATTTATTAATACTATAAAACCTACACAGTATTCACTTTGTGATTGAATATGGTACATTATTTATTAATATTTACTAAAAATTTCATATAACAATTTGTGATACTCCATTTAAAGTTCTAATATTTATGTTTGCTTGCATATTTAGTTTTATTGACTTTCATAAATGCAAAAGATAAATAGCAGTTTACGTATATCCGAATTGAAGAAGGGAACCATTTGATGTGTTTTCTAAATCACAGGGGCTCTTTTTAGTCCTGTATTTCATTATGGAAAAGTTCCTCAGAAAGATGCTGATTTTTGTATTTACAGCAGTTTCAAAACCAGCTGAAACTCTTCATTTGGATGAGTTTCACATAGGATAGAATATTTACTTCTAAGTTTTCTACTTTGTGTTTATTGTTATGGAATGCTCATGTTAGTTTTTATTTTTGAAATTCAATATTGAATTTCCTACATAATAGAGCATTTTCAAACATAGATTTAAAAATGCTTTCTGTATAATACAAATTCTCTTCTTCTTTACAAGCATTGTCTTCTTTGCTTTGAAGAGAATCATTAAGTAATCTTTTTCTCTTTCAAACTTTTGGTTGCGCATAGCTGACTTCTTGCTTGTTAGCACAGAGAAGGTCAGGAAATGGGAAATAATCACATCTTGTACTCCCATCTAAAGTGTTATCAGAACAGTTAACCAGCTTCTCTCTGCGGGCTAAAAGAAGTCCTGATAATTTCTTATCTCATTATACAGTATTGAAGCATGGTAATCATTATTTTTTAGTCTTAATTAACCACATCAAGTACATCTTTAAATCTTATGTTTGCAAATTATGTGTTGCATTTGATTATATACATACCATGACATGAATGCTTTTCATACATTCTCAATTTAATTTACAAAGAGTATTTAGTATCAAAACACAAAAAGCAATACATTATACGATTTTTTTGAAATTTACATTTTTGGTAAAATTGTATTAAGTCTAATGATTCTGTCCTTATTTTAACCTCATAGTTCTAGTAGGAAACTTATACAAAGTTTTGTTGTCAGTACTATAATTTTCTTCAAATTCACATGTGCTTCCACTAAATATTTGGTTGTGAGAATTATTTTATGGCAGTCTTGATTTCATGATTATCAAGCTCATTTAAAGTTAGGAGGATATGATAGGTGATCCACAAAACCGTGACATACTGCAGTAGGTTTCCAGGGAGGAACGCAGCTGTGGAGGTGCGGAATGCTATGCCTCACGTAGGACACCTGTTGGCTTGTATGTGACAGGTAACCATTTCTCAAACCGACTGTCACTGTCTTCAGATTTAAACGGGTTTGTTGAAGGAAGTTGTGGCTTTTTATTTTCTCACCCCAACTCTCCTTTTTCACACATTGGCAATGTTTTATCAAACAACTTTGCTTAATATACTAAAGAAAATTTCAAATTGCCTTGCTTACCAGAACTTCTACAGGTTCAGTTTCTGTCCTCCTCATTTCTCATTTTAGCCTATGTTATAGAAATCACCAAAGAAGACCTAAGTGCCATATAAATGATTTTGTATTCAAGAATTCATCCTGAGAAAGTCTTAAATTCTGAGCAGATATTTTACCGATTTTTTAAGGTAAAGTTCACATATAGTTCAATTATTCTATTTAAAATTCAAATTTGATGGTTTTTGACACATTTAAAGATGTGTGTTTCCATCACAGAATCTACATTTAAGATTTTTTTTCAGCTCCTCTGAAATCCCTAGGAATATCTTTAGTCAATTTGAATTGCCTAACCTCCAGCCTCCCACCTCCTGATCCAGACAACCACTAATTTACATTCTGTCTATAAATTAAACTATTCTGGACTTTTCATGTAAAAAATAATAAAATATGTTTCATTTTGCAACTAAGATATTTTACTTAGAATTCTGATTTCATAGCTTTTCCATGCAATAGCTGTATCAGTATTCCATTTCCTTTTATTTCTAAATAATATTCCCACAGTACAGACATGCCACATTTGGAAGACTCATCAGCTAATGTACATTTAAGTTTCCACCATTTTACTATTATGAATAATGCTGATGTGAACATTTGTGTATGAATACCTGAGTAGGCCTAATTTTCATTTTTGCAGGGTATATACTAGGGAATGAAATTGCTACATCATAGGAACTCTATATTTACAGTTTGAAGAACTGTCAGGCTGTTTTCCAAAACAGCTGTGCCATATTACATTCTCACAAAGAAAAAAAACATGTGATGGTTCTAATTTTTCCATATCCTCATCAACTAGTATTATTATCAGTCTTTTTTTATTATAACCATCCCAGTGAGTGTAAAATGGTATTTCTTTGCAGACTTGATTTTCATTTTCTTAAAGACTAATGATTTTGAGCATATTTTTATCATGTATTGAACATTTTCATATCTTCTTTGGACAAATACCTCTTCAGATATTTTACCTAGTTTTACTTCAGCTATTTATATTTTTATTATTGAATTACAGATATTCTTTCTTCAAATAAAATTTCCTCATTAGGAATATGATCTATAAGCATTTCTTTTTCCCATTAGTTTTATTTTTCCTTTGATGATGTTCTTTGAAAACCAAATACTTTCAGTTTTGATAAAATACAGTTTATGAATATTTTTGTCCACTGTGATTTTAATGATAGTTTAAGAGATCATTGACTACAAATGGCCATGAAGATTTATGTGTATATTTGCTAAGAGTGTAATAATTTGAATTCTTATATTTAGGTACATTATTTATTTGAAGTTACTGCTATTATGGTAAAGAAATGCCCAAATTCTTTCTTCTACATGTAAATTCTAACTAGTCTATTCACTATATGCTGCAAAAATAAACTTTTTTCCTGCTGTTGAGTTATGTTGGTATTGGTTCTAAGATTAATTGACTTGAAATACATTTTCTTACTTTGGATCCCAGAATTTTATTGCATTGATTTACATATCTACCCGTATGTTAGCACTCACATGAAAACAATAGATTTTTAGTAAGTTTAGAATTCAATGAATGTGAATAATTATGTCTTTTTTCACCATTATGTTGGTTATTTTGTGCTCCCCTGCATTTTCATATAAATTTTATTACACATTTGTCAATAGTTACAAAATACAAAGCTAGAAATTCAAGAGAGATTGTTTTAAATCAATAGATCCATTTGAGAGTATTGTCATCTTTATACTATGTCTTCTGAACTATGGCCAAGGATTTAGCTCTGTGGTGCCATCACCTGCCTCTCAAACTCAAGGTCCCAAGTTTGATCTCCAGTAACAAAAAAAAAAAAAAAAAA
>NW_004624761.1:10739479-10753359 GCF_000247695.1 Heterocephalus glaber
CTCTTATTGAAATAAATAGGACACACATGTGTAAATACCGAATAGTTTCTCTGGTGTGAGAAACTGAAAGTGTAAATAAGGACTAAAAGGTATAATAGATGATGTGAAATAGGAAGAAAAGGGGCAAAAGGGAAGGGGAAGTGGGAGGGGTAGAGGAAAAGGAAAGAAGGGAGTGGAATTAATATGAGAAAAGGAAAAAGTGGAAACAAAGTCTTTGTAAATATAGAGGGATTGACGGGTTGAAAGAAGGGCAGGGGAAGGGGAAAAAAATAAGAACCAATAGTGATTATGTAAAGGTGCAAATTTCAAATGACGAATGTCATTTTATTGTATACCTGAAATGTACCAATAAAATAAATTTTAAATTAAATTATTCACTTAGTAAAATTTCCCAATTAGTAGACTATAAATATTCCTGTAACTATTTGTGGTACTATCAGAAGATGACAAGTGAATTGAGCAATACTTTCAGAAGAGAAATGAAGTAAATGGAAATAAATTTTGAGTCCACTTCTTTGTTAAGAAGAAAAAAAAATAGCTCCCTCAAAATTCATTAATTTCTAATCCCTAGAAAAATACATATTTTCTTCTGTGAAAATAAAGTAAATATCACTGTATACTCGGCAAAATGTGATTATATGCAGAACTTTTAGGGGAAGAGACTACCCATGTGGGTTCTAAATCAAATGACAAATTTCCTGACTAGGGACAGAAAATGCTAGGACCCCAAGGGGAGAGAACCACCTGGAAACAGGGAGAGATTTAAGTATTCATGGCAATAACCCAAGGAGAAGAGTGTAAGTAGCCACCACAATAAAAATAAAAGCAAAAGGAGAACTTCCGTGAAAGCCTCTAGAGAAAGTGTGGCCTTCTGAACACCTTCATCTTAGAAATCTGGCCTCCTGAACTGCGAGAAAACCTACTTCATTTATTTTAAACTATGAACTTTGTAGCAGTTTGTGACAGCAGGGTTAAGAAATTAATATATTTGTTCTCTGAAACATTGGATCTGGATTCTAGAACTTCTAGTTTATAAATTTATTTTAGATTTTAGGCACTATTTGTTATATAAATAATCAAATTGATCATTTAAATTTTATCAAGAAAAATATAAAACCAATTACAAATGTTAATATAAATTTGTTTTCTCAAGGATAACGTTCTGTGCTTTGTTAAAATATGCATTAGTTCAAAATTTGATGAAGGATTTATACATGTACAACTAACATTTAGTAAGTTTGGAATTCAAAGCATTAAGAAGTAATGGTATTAATGAAGATTGTGAAATATTAATTCACTCATTCTCCTGGCAACTAGATGTTCTGAGAAAACATTTAATGTAGAAACAGAATATTAGCATAATATAATTTTCAGTGCTAAATAAAATTGCTACCACATTGGTGTCAAGGGCTTGACTCCATGGTCAAGTTTTAGATTATGATAACAGGGATGATTTCTCAAAAATAAGATTTATAGACTATTATTTTATGTAGCCTTTAGAGTTACCAAATAAATATATTTCTGATAAATAAAATTCTAGAAACATTTTAAATCATAAAAAGTAAGTCATTATTATTTTATAATTTTATATTATTAAATTACTGTTTATATAAACCAAAATTATCTTAATGTTTTACTTTAATTTGCAGAAACAAAGCATATTAACAAATATATAACTAAATTACTTTTTAGCTATGTTAATATGTTATGAGTACACACTGTCTTTAATTCATTTTAATTCATTTTAGATTAGAATTGATAGTGATTTTAAAATGTAGCTTTCTTAAATTTGAAATATCTTTAATAAGAAACATTCAGAATGTTTTAACCATGCAGTGCCCCAGGCACTTGATCACAAAGCCATATTGTGCTGTTCTCTTCTTCACTTATAAGTGGTCATTAACTTCTCAGACACTTCACAACGCACCATGACACTTTTTTGATAGTTTCTCTTCTGGATAACATTTATAAACCTCCATTAATTTCTGTAGTTCTTTTATATAACTCATTCTTCTTTACTCATAATAGCTTTCTTCTTTCCTACCCATAGGCCTTTGAGCCTTGCTCATCATTTTTTTCTTTCTGTCATAAGCAAGACAGATTACATCTTCACCCTCTATTGCTTATGCACATTACGTCTAATTTGCCTAAAGAATGTGGTGTCTTTGATCTCCTTCTACTCCTATCTTGCTTTTCTTAGATTTTTAGGTATCATCAATTTTACTCATCTGACTCCAGATACTTTGTATTGATTTCTTTGGCAAGTTTGTCCACTCTTCAATGTGAAATACCATCTACATATCATAACCTCTAACCTACAACACAAGATGGACCTCTCTCATTCATTTAAGGTTCACATTTCCAGTTGCTCACTAAATGTCTTCATTTCACTGTCCCCAGACTTAGTAGATTCAAAAACTAATATATCATAGTTGCCTTGAAATTCAACCTCTGCTTTATTCTATGCCATGTAATTTCAATCTGGCCTCAAAATTTTAAATAATCTTGTGGAAATATATTCTTCCTTATCTCTCCCCAAATTTGAA
Source organism: Heterocephalus glaber (assembly GCF_000247695.1). The sequence continues at coordinate 10,742,026 of NW_004624761.1, forward strand.
TTACAACTTTAAATAGGTCTGGTTTCACCTAAGTAAAAGACTATTAAAATTAATTTTTTATATTTTTCGGCATCATTGATATTTGTGAGAATTGAGACATCAAAATACTTAGAGTAGAACTTGGTTACTATATATACTATAATAATAGCTGCTATTAATATAATTTTAACCATCATCAATATTTTAAATGCACTGAATAAAGTTATTCAAAACCAAAGTGAGCAAACTTGAACAAGGTAGAAGGAGCACAAAAATCAAAGCTGAAATAAAATGAAGCTGAAATACACATTTTAGAACTATAATAGAGCAGCACAGTTTATAATAGCTAAAACATGGAAACAGCCCAATTGCCCACTAACTGGAGTCTAGATAAAGAAAATGTTTTTTTAATAAAATGTAGTACTACTCAGCCATAAAGAATGAGAAATTAGAGGCATTTATAGCTAAATGGATACACATTGAGGAGGTACTCTTAAGTGAAATAAATAGGACATACATATGTAAATACCAAATAGTTTCCCTAATGGGAAAAACTGAAAGTTTAAATAAAGATCAAAACCTGTAATAGATAATGTGAAATAGGAAGAAAAGGTGCAAAAGGAAAGGGGAAGTGGGAGTAGTAGGGTAAAGGAAAGAGGGGAATGGAATTAGCATGAGAAAATGAAAAAATGATACAAAGTCTTTGTAAATATGAAGGGGCGGAGGGGTTGAAGGGAGGGCAGGGGAATGGGAAATAAAATAAGAATCACAATATATTATGTAAAATTACAAATCTCCAATGATGAATGTCAACATATTGTATATCTAATATGTACCAATAAAATTAAAGTAAAATAAAAGAAATATTATAGTGTTGAAATGTAAAGGATGTTTCAATGGCATCAGATTTTAAAGGAGTGATTATAAAGTAGAGAGAGAAGGAAGTAAGACAGAAAAAAGAGGTGGAGGCCAAGTTTTAAAGCATCCAGGAAAGCTTGGTAATAATTGAGATTTGCAATCGTACCAAAATCCCAGTGAAAAAGGGAAGAATCCAGAAGGACATAACAAATTCCAAAATGTGTTCCTCTCTAAAAGTAATAGGAACAATGGCAGAAATTATCAAAATCAATGTTTCACCAGGTTTTATATAGAAGACAGAAAAAGTATAATAAGTAAATCTATTTTAAGTCAGAATAATGAGTATCATAGGAGAGCTCAGAGGCCGAACTATTGTCATACTGGCAAAAATCTGTTTCCCCTTTTTCTGTTCAACTTTCTAATATTGTAAAAAAATAGTATGATACTATTTAAGATAATAAACATAAAGGGAGAAGCTTTATTTTGGCTCACAATTTTGATGGTTTCAGTCCATACCTAGTGGACCTTGTTATGGGAATATGCTGAGATGGCACATCTGGGCAGGAAGCACTTGGTGGGGAAAATTTGTTCCCTTCATGACTGACAGGAAAGAGGGAGGAGCAGGAGGTTGGGAGGGGGAAGGAGAAAATAAGGGGAGGAAGAGAAACAAGAGGAAGAGGAAGAGAAGGAGGAGGAGATATTTTAAAATGACTCAGGTATTTACAAACAACTGTAGTATCTGTTGAAGCATTGTTTTTCCAGAGTTACTGTGTTCTACCTCATAGTAATCTTCCATGTAGAATAAAACAGTGCTCAAAATTATAGTGCCACTGCAGTGACAGGTTTTCTATCTCAAATTTTGTTATGTTAGTTTGGGACTTTTAATAAAGAAAACACAGATAAAAATGTCAGTCAATATAAAAACAGGAAAGTGCCATTGTAATAAGAGTTTATCACTGGGGGTCACTCTAAGATGCACCCTCTTATGCAGAAACTGAGGCTTTGGAACACAGACAAGGGGAATGTGGGGAAAAATTACAAGTTAACTTACTTAAAATCACCTGAGTCAATTCCAGAGTAGCTGATTAATTCCTTAACCAATCTTAACCTGCTAAGATTTTTCTTAGATTTAAATTAGATTCCAGTTAATGCACAATATATTCATTGCTGTCCATAACTCCACTTGAACATATAAGAAGAACATTATATCATAAAATGTGTATTGCATATTTATCAATAACTTTTACAAATTAAGTTAAGGTGAGAAACTCATGATTGGCTAAGTACTTGTCCATTACTTTTGTAGTCTATTCACAAGCGTCTTTTCTGATGAATGAAAATGACATGATTAACATCATCACATGGACCATTTTGTATTTATTTTCTCATTGGTATATCACCTTGCACCATGCCCACAAGGGAAATGTTCAAATTAAGGTTAGGTAAATAATTGAATAATTTGCTTGCTGGTCTTATTGACCAGATAAGTGAGAATAGTCTGCACAGTAACAATAGAAAGAGACAGAAGTAGAAAACTTCAAGAGGTATTAAAAAAAAAAGAAAAAAAGCCCCCAACAGAGATTTGTGACTCATTGTAAGTATTAGAAAGGGAGAAAGTTGACTAAGTTTTCTTCCAAGTTGCTTGCTTGAAAGACCAGAAATTAAGTTATTGAGAAAAAACAAAAACATAGAAATAGGAATAGCTTTAGGCAAGAAGATTATTTCACTTTAGAACTGTTGAGTTCCAAGTGGAAGTCCCCATCTTCTTCTACACTATAAGGACTTAAATTGGGGCTTGGAATCAGAAAACATATCTGTAATAGTGAAAAATATGTTGAAAATCATCAAAACAGTAACGGTGATTAAAGCAATAGAAATACCGCCCCCCAATAAAAGAGAGAAAAAAAAGAAAAGAAAGAAGGTGAAGACCAGGACCCTGTTAGGTAAGCAGAGAGAGATTTGCTACAGAAACTGAGAATCAGAGATTAGGAAAATAGGACTAAACAGAAGATGGATGCTTTCAAACAGAAAGGCAAGGATGGGGATGACTATTTGGGTTATGTGCTTCTGAGAGACAAAGAAAGATATAGATTGAGAGGTATCAACAGATGCAAGGTCTAGGAAAGAGCCAATGAACTTGACAGTTGCAGTATCAGAGGCAGAGCTCCAGTGCAAGTGATTGAAAATGAAATGGCAGAGAGAAGTGAACGAAAACAGACAGCAGCTGTGCTAATGAAGATACAGATATCAGATACATAGTAATAGTTTACTAGGTAAGTTTGCTGGTTTTGCTGGGAAATGCTCATTTTCCTGTTTTGCTTAGACTGAGTTGTTTCATCTATAGAAGATCTATGACATACGTGCTCTTTCAAATGCCCTAAAAATACGAATAAAATTTTAACATTTGCAAATGGAGGCTCTTTCTAAGAAAGACAGTATTATAGTGAAGTGAATTACTTGTTCAAATGCCGAGACAAATATGCCAAATTCAATATCTACTTCAACTTGTATATTAACAGTAAATTACAAAGAGATTTTTTTCTTGTTTTCTATCTTAGTTAATTTTATTTAAAGTTAGAAAAACAAAAAGCACCTAAATTTATATTGTATCCTTCATCCTTTAGTGTATATGAAGGACCCTAGTTAGCAAAACAGACTCCATATTGCTGCTGAAGTACCCACCTGCCTGCCCTTTAAATGAACTTAGAAGGAGGAAGCTTAAAAACCTCCTCCCCTTAGAAAGTCCCTTAGAAACAACAATTAATCAACTATTGTTTTACAAATGTTCTAATGGCAGGACGTTCAGCTTCTGTACCTTTTGCTTGCTTTGCTAGTTCTATCCCATGGAGGGGGCGGGGCTAGAAACTGTTGGCCTCAAAGGTGTATAAAACATGTTTGTCTCCCCCTAGTTGGGGCTCAAATCCGATGCTCAGCTCGGGTCCCGGCCGGTAATAAACTCCTGTGTGGATTTAATATTGGTTTCTGGTTGGTTCTTTCTCGCTGGGTGTAACATTCTATACTGCTATAAATATAATCCAGTCCTTCTAATCTCAGTGGGAAAAGAAAAGAAATATTACTAACCTTGTTTTAAATAGAACCTATACCATTTTCCAAGCAAATCTTCAGTGTACATATGCAAGTTAACACTTATCTGGCTGACTTTTATACCACTAGATAGCTAAATTAAAAGTAGTACATGGACTTATCTATCTCTAAGTATCTAACATTTCTTCAATGCTTACTATATTCAGGCATACATTAAGCATTTTTCATGAATTGTATTACTCACTTCTCAAATTTATTCTATGTAAATGGTCCTACTGATGAGAAAACTAATATTTAGTTTAAGGAAAAGTTTGTATCTTATAATACAAAAGTAAGAATTTAATTGTTTTACCTCATTCACTAATGAATATTTATTTCATTCCTGATATATGCCAAACACCAGTATGATCTATGATATCTTAGTCAATAAAATAAATATTTCTGTTATAGAGCCATCTACTTTCTAGTGGAGAAATAAGACCAAAACAACAAGCATTTAATAAGTAATACTGTGGTGAGCATGAAAATGTGTTCAAAAGCTTTCACTAAAAGGGAAGATAGGAAATCTATTAGGCTTTTCATGTCAGAAGTCACTGTTGTAGCCACCAGACTCTGCATTACATTATGAAATGAGCCATAGCCAACACAGAAACAGATGAATATGACTGTATCCAATAAAACTTAAATTGTAAAACATACGAACAGCTATATTTGGTCCATGTGTGATAGTTTGCCAACCATTACTTTAGGAGGAAATGCGTTTGAGAGCTAAAACCTTCATGAATGATATTAGCATCCTTATAAAAGAAACCCTGAGAGATCTCTGGCACCATTTTCCATGTGAAGATGCAGTAAGAAGATAGCTACCAATGGAACTAGGAAGCACTGAATCTGGTGAATCCTTGATCTCGCATTTCCCAGGCCTCAGAATTATAAGAAATCAGTGTTTGCTTTTCCATCCACTCAGCCTGTGATATGTATGCTATAGCAGCCAAAACAGATAGAGATAAGGCTTTGTTGAAAAAAAGCACTGTCTGAGCAAACATCTGAAGGAGGTATAAAATTTGCCAAGCAGACACGGAAGAAAAGATAATATTATGATGAAGAAATCATTAGATTAAAACTCTGAGTACAAAATGTACTTGGTAAGATCCAGAAACAGCAAGATGCCAATGTGACTGGAACAAAATTAATGCAAGATGGGGTGAGGGGTATATGATGTAAGGTCATAAAGGGTCTTGCATGCCACAGTAAGGATTTCAGTTTCTATGCAGAATGACAAGTTTATAACAGATCTAGTATGTTTGTGCTGCTAGAGGAAAACACCCATGATTAGTTGGTTCATAAAGATTAGAAAATATTTCTACCATTTATGGAGACTGAGAAGTCCAAGATCAGGAACTGGCAGGTTTGTTGACTGTTGAAGTTCTGGTCTCTACCTTCAAAACAGCAAACTGAATATTGTGCCTTCCAGAGGTGAGGACCATCATGTCCTCCCATGGCAGAAAAGAACAGACTCACTCTGCAAACCTTTTATATAGCAGCAGCACTGAACTTGATGTATGCACCTCCCAAAAGGCTTTACTTCCCAACATAATTACATTTAAACTTCTGATATATACATTTTGAGGGACACATTCAAACCATAACAGAGCAAACTAGCAAATTGATCTCATTTACATTTTTATTTATTTTCTTCTCCCTACTATCTTAAACAGAATGTTGGAGTCAAGGGTAGCAGCAGAGAGGACCCTTTCAAGACTTGGAGGAATCAGGGCAAGAGAAAAATGACATCTCAGAATAAATCCCTAATTGTGAAGATAAAGAGTAAAAAGTGCTCAGGTTCTGGATATATTTGAAGTTAAAGTTAACAAGGTGTCCTGAAACTAGTGCTCATTTTCTCATTTACTACGTACTCTTGAAGTGATATCTCCTTGTTTATTGGACTCTTTTGTTGTTTTTTTTACATAGAATTATAGTGTTTATATTCACTAAATCACTCATTCTATAATTAATTCACTCATAAAATAATTATTATGAGTCACATGCTGAATTAGTTTGTGATATAGTAAAATTCAGTTCTTGATTTGAAAAAAATGGCTGCCTAAGATAATTAGTATAAATTCGTTAGATGTATAGTCATTGAGACTATAAATATGTATATATATATATATGTCATAGGTACATGTAACAGTTAACACAAAGAAGAGAGTGACACAGACAGAGAACATCACACAGTATGAAGGGTGACATGGAAGTTTGGATCTCATATGATAAAGGCTAAAATGCAGACATTGCAGCTGCTTTCCTTATGGTTGAGGGAAGACAGGATATTTTCTTGAAGAAAATATACAAGATGAATTTTAAAAACAGACAAATAAGTATGAGTAGGTGGGGGTGAGGTGTGTGAACCAGTGAGAAAACATTGCAAGCCTTGGCACTAATATGATCAGAAGAACTGAGGCAAGAAACAGCCTGGGGGAAACCACATAAATCCAGAGCTCAGGCAGGAGCCAAATTATGGAGAAACTTGTAGGACATGCTAAGGAGTTTAGGTTTATCCTTTAGTCATTTACAGAATCAATGAAATTTCAGGTAGAGAATTCATAAAATATGGATTACATTTATGAAAGATCTTTTTGGCAGCAAGCAGAACACAGACCACATTGGGATAGAAATCACAGTAAATGTGTACAAATAAATACATGATAGTTTTGTATTTTTTTAAAAGAGAGTATATTTGAAAAAATATAATTCTTTATGTAAACAAATACAAGGCAGCAAAGTAAGTTCTGCTGGGTATTCCAAGAAATGAGTATATCACACAGAATATATAAGTGTATTTTCATATTTATGCTTTTCACTAAAGCATAATTCCAAAAAACTTATAATAATGTTTGTAGTGTTATTTTCTAGTTCATAAAATTATTACTACATCTATTTGAGAATGGAAAAAAAATCAAATAATTTATGAAAATAGCAGATGTATTTATGATTTAAGTTATATCACTGTAATTAAAACACTGGTTAAAATGACCAATATGGTGTTGCTCAATAATATAAATACTTTGAAGTCAGCAGACTGATTGCATATCAAGTGTTCATTTACAACCCCAGAAAATGGAAACTGAATCTACATTTAGATAGAAGTAAACACTGTAGAAGTACTGACTGTATTATATTTCAATTTATTTAATGAACCAATTTGATGACATAAATGATGCTGAGCAAGTAGAAAATCTAAACTTGAATGGTGATTTAAGTTTGATATTATATATTGCAATGTCTTTATGGAAAATTAAGATTTTTAAATGAACGAATTTTAAAGAACAAATTTTTTTTAGCTAAATTCCTATTCCTGTTATTTTTATATCATCCTCTTCTATAAGCATGAAGGTTTAGTTCCAAGAGGAAAAAAATAAGTGTACTACAAGGATGTTCCAATTCAAGTGTCCAGATGCTTCTTAAAGTTTCATTTTTTATATGATAAGTGAGAATATTTTTATCCTCCCTCAGATTTCCTAATCCCTTTGATTTTACTTCTTTTTTTCCTCATTCTATGGGATTTCTTGAATGTTGCTCACATGCCACTCCTCCCCGATGAGACCGAATGTTATTTAGTTTCTACTACAGTATGTTTCAAACACTGTTATGAACACAAAGCATGCAACAATGAATAAACTGCAAGATAATACCTAAGAGATTTGTAGTCAATTTCTTTTAAGAAGAAAACTAACAATTACAAGGGAACATAAAAGTAGTCGATGTAAGTATTTTACAGACTTCTTGTCCTTCTCCTCTATCTTCCTGTGATTGTTCTTACTCCTTATTTTCTACAATTCTTCCTTGAGAATGTTATTTGAGATCAAAATTTCAACTCCTGAGGGTACAAATGCTGCCTACTAAAAATATATACAAAGCATCAAACCACTATACTCAATCACCTAATAAATATTGCAACCTAGATATTCCGCAAGGAATTCAAATTTAACCTGTTAAAATAATATGAAATCTCTATCTTCTGCCATTTCCATTCCCCCCTTCTTCTCAATATCTCATCAATAACCAAATACGGGCATTTTTCCTTACTTACAAAAATGAATTAGATCAGTATTGGCAGTGATTCAAATAGAAACCTGGGAAAAGTTTTGTACCTTTTCATTTTCCTTCAATCCATCGTTTTGTAGTTTCAAATTGTTTCAATTGCTAAGTTCTTGCAAGCTCAACACCTAATTTCTATTGACATTTTAATTCCCACTTCTTTTAGTACACTTCCAATTATTTCCTTACATTATACTTTTGCATAAAGTAAAATAAATTCTTCATTAGTAGTCTTAAATGATTATATTTAATAACCAAACCTCACAGCTTGACCTCTTTTCAAAATTCCCTATAGCATTATATTGCTCATAGACTAGAAAATTTAATCTCTGTTGTTATAAAAGCATAAAAATTTAGTTCCAGGAGGAAAAACTATTCTTTTACCCAGGACATGTTTTAGTGTTCACAATGTCAGTCATATAGTCACGATTTCTCTGGCACTTCTATGACCATTTTCTTCTCCTGCCACTCCATGACTTTGAGTTTATACTTCAACAATGCTGAAATCTTTGCGCATTCTCATGTGCGTTGACTTTACATGTGCTATTTTTTTCTCTAGAAAAAAATCTACCTCATTTCTCACCAGTCTTTCAGCTTCTCCTTTAAGAATCACCAGAAATGTAATTTTGTCTTTTGTCTTGTCTGTGTCTCTTACACAAACATAGGTATTCTTTTTCTGTTTCCAAAGCACCTAGCATATAATTGTGATTATATTGTACTGTAATACATTTGTTAGTACCCATATATTATAAATTCTATATATAAATATAAGAAATTATGTATTATTATAAGCTACAAAACTAATTGTTTGATGAATAAGTAAAATTTAAGGTGATTTGTTCTATTTAATGTAGACACAATCTCTAGAATTTTTAACATTATATACTTCATGACAGAACTCTGCAAAGTAGCTTAACTCTATTTCCTTGGCACATTGTAAGCCTTCAGTAAATCTCTGCTAATACGAATGAGCTACAATCTATTCAGTTTGCTAGTTTTACTTAGTCATTTCCCTTTTCCACATCCCACTTTCCTTATTTGTAAGATGGAGATGACTGTAATTATCATGGTCACATTAAATGACTATTAAGTGAATCACATGAAATAATTCATGAAAATATTTAGAAAAGCATAGAATTCTCTACATGCTTTATTTAAGACACCCTGCCATTGATACATTTTTCTTTAAAGAAAACTGTTTTTGAAAAATCCTAGAGTGATTGGTTTCCAGCCCTCTGTACTATTTCCAGACAGATCAAATTCCTTTGATCTTCCAAATCATTACCTTAGGGTAGCTTTAGTAAGAAAAATATATCCTGTTAGAATTTTCAACATATGAATTAAGATCTCACAATAGCAGAAAGAGTGGCTCCTAGATAAAATAAATCCTTCCTTTGTGAAATAAATTTGTATGACTATACCTTAATTAAGGGCTGTTAATTGAAAACATGTAGTTTTAAACTATTACATTGTTGTTTTCTCTTTTATCTAAACTATGTTCCTCCAAACAATATCCGTACATCAATCAAGATGTACTGAAAGCTACTGAAAGTTTATTTCAAAATTGGAACCCATGTACACACCCCCCATGATAAGACTTTGCTAAAGATAATGAATTTAATCTTTTTAAGTTAATATTTCTGGACATTTACTAGTATAAATGTCAACCAAATTGCAATATATTGTATTAACAAATGAATTAAATTTACAGGGATACATTCTTAATTTATTTAAATCATTTTTCAGTTTAAATCCTACATTTTTGTATATTATCTAAGTGGAAGTTGTTCTTAATATAAAGTTTTGAAAGATAATCCAGTAGTTAATACTTGAAATTCAAATTGAAGTTCTCAAATCTACTTAAAGTTTTAAAATAATATTTTCCAAGGCATGACCGACCTATCAGTTCTTTCTGAAGTCCAGTGTCTTCAAAATAACATTATCTGTATGTCTTGCTTTAATTAAAATGACAGTTAATAAAAGCACTTTATAAAATGTTGCCAACATCCAATTTATTTTAGTGTTATACTTCAATAATCTGATTCAAGTAAAATTTTGCTTGCACAGAAGTGGCCTTGTCTATCTTGATAAGCAGCTGAAAAACACACATAAGTTGTGTGAACCCGGCAGAATCCATCTGGTGAACCATCTGTGTGAGGACTCACAAAAATTACTCCCCATCTGTTGTTTCATCTTTACGAAGATTGCCAACCCTGTCCTCACTCCATTATCTGACTATTTTCCTTCCCAGTGGACCTCGTCTATACATTTGCTTTTATTCCCTATTGGCAACATATATCTCATTTTCAATGCATTCTCCTCAGTTTTGAAAGAAATTAATTTGTGCAACTAAGAACACTCAGGAAACATAACTGAAAAGAATTGTAGTAATATCTTATTGTTATAAGAAAATAAATGTATTACTTTATATCTCACCTATATTCTGCCTACATAACTTCTCATCATTTAACTAATTTCAATTTCAGTATGTTTATCTGTGCATCTCTCTTTCTAATCTACTCTCCCTTCTACTTTTGTGACGTTTCTTACTAAAACATTTTTTCCTCCATTCAATATCCATTTTCTTTCTATTTTCTCACAATAAACTCCTTTAGTATTCTAAGTCAAATTCTCAGTTCATCATCAAAGTTTTTCTTAACCACACCGATATCATCATAGGCACAGTCCATATGAGAAATACTTCCTTAGCATGTGTTCCAGATTGTTCTCTCTTGGACATCATTTTTCTTGTATTTCTACATAGTTATTATGGCTTCATGATTCCTCTCACTATATGTCTTTTGTATAAAAATGTACATGATGCTTCCAAAAAAACCTTGCACAATTTAGTGATTTTTTCATTTGTTTGTTAGCATGCTGTCTTAGTTATTTCTCTTCAGTGAGACACAATACCAACACCCACAATTCTAAAGAGGAATGATCTATTTTGACTTGGTTTATAGAGGTTTCAGTGCATCCCACATGGTAAAGAGGCATCTCCCATGAGAAATATCTCATGGCATGGAGTGGAATGTAGGAAACAAAGTTCAGCAGAGGATGGAGAGTAATGCTTGCTTCTAGGAATGACTTTGGGAGTACTGCATCCACTTTGATTTCATTAAAGGGTTTGAGATGTATTGACATTGAATTTCTAAAGTTGTAGAATTTGGCAGTAAATCCGTAGTGACCTAGGCTTTTATTGTATAGGCAGTTTTTGTTTTATTATTACATCTGCAATTTCACTGACTGATATTGGATTATTCAAGATTTTTATATCTTCTTGGTCTAGCTTCGGTAATTCATATGTATGTAGGAATTTACCACATTCTTTTAAATTTTCTTTTTTTTTTT
>NW_004624761.1:10758514-10800879 GCF_000247695.1 Heterocephalus glaber
CTAGAAAGAACCAATATAGTGAAAATGGCCATACTTCCAAAACTACTATATAGATTCAATGCAATGCCAATTGAAATTCCAACAATATACTTCATAGAACTAGAGAAAACAATCTCAAAATTCATTTGGAACCTTAAGAGACCTAGAACAACTAAAGCAATTCTAAGCAAGAGACATGGCTGGGGGTATCACAATACCCAACTTGAAACTATACTACAAAGCTACTGTGATAAAATCAGCAAAGGAACAGACCTGAGGATCAGTGGAATAAATTTTCCATTTTATTTGAATATAGTTCTCAGAGTAGCTACTGATAATCTAGATTTCAATAGAATTTATTATGATTTTGCCTTTTTCATTTCTAATTGCATGAATTTGGGTCTTTTCCCCCTTATTTTGGTAAAACTGGCTAAGAATTTGTTTATTTTGTTTAATCTTTCAAAGAACCAATTCTGCAATTAATTCACTCTTTGTAGAGGTTTTTGAGTATCAAATTTATGAATTTGCTCTGTGATCTCTATAATTTTTTTCCTTGTTCTAGGTTTGGGCTCAGATTGTTCTTGCTCTTCTTGGACCCTGAGGTGCATCATTAGATATTACTGGAGCTCATTCTGTTTCTCTGATGAAGGAATTCTCTATTATAAATTTCCCTCTTAGGACTAATTTCATTGTTTCGCTTCTGCTATGTCAAATTGCCATTATTATTTGATTGTAGAAAATAGGAATAGAAGGTTTTTATCTCAACCTGATCAAAGACATCTATGGCAAAGCTAATATCATAATAAATGGAGAGAAGCTGAAAGCTTTCCTTCTGAAATCGGGAAAAAGAAAAGGACATCTACTATCAGCACTGTTATTCAATATAGTTCTTGAGACATTAGCTAGAACAATTAGATAAGAGGAGAAATAAAAGGCATATGGATAGGAAAATAAAAATTTAAATTATTATTATTTACAGTTAACATGACTTTCTACCTGCAAAACCCCCAAAATTCCACCAAAACTCTCCTAGAATTAATAACCAAACTCAGTAGTGAATATGAATACAAAGTCAAAACACACACCAAAAAATAGCATTCCTGTACACCAATAACTGAGAGAGAAATTATGGAAAAACATCTTTCCCAATAGCATCAAGGAAAATGAAATACTTAGAAATTCACCTAACCAAGGAAGTGAAAGATGTTTACTATCAAACTACATTACTCTGAAGGAGATCAAAGCAGATATCAAAGCAGAAAGGGAAAGATATCCCCTGTTGCTGCATAAGCAGAACCAATATGATCAAAATGGTCAACTTTCAAAGCCATTGGATAAATTTAATGCAATTGCAATAAAAATAGCAATAGCATTCCTTACAGAACTGAAAAAAGCAGTCCCAAAATTCATATGGAACCAGAAGAGACGTAGAACAGCAAAAGCAATCCTGGGCAACGAGGGTAAGATGAGGGCATCGCAATCCTGGACTTCAAGTTAAACGACAAATCTTCAGTGATAAAATAGCATGGCAATGGTGGAAAAAAAAAAAACAACCAGACTTGTGGTGCAATGGAGCAGAAGAGAAGATTCAGAAACAACTCCAAGCATATACAGCTATTTTATCTTTGACAAATGGACCAAATCCTTTTCTTAGATTTAACACTTTGACAAATGTTGTGGGAAAAACAGGCTATCCACATGCTGAATATTTAACATAAATTCATATCTCTCACCGTGCACTAAACTAATATCAAAATGGATTAAAGATCTAAACATTATACCAGGAACACTTAATCTGCTGGAAGACAAAATAGGTAAAATTCTTGAAATCATAGGTGTAGGTAAACACTTTCTGAATAAAACTTCAGTTGCACAAGAAATAATACCAAGAATCAACAAGTGGTAGGATCACATTAAGTTAAAAGCCTTCTGCACAGAAAAAGAAACAAACAGAGCAAAGAGACAACCTACAGAATGGGAAAAAAATTTTGCCAGCTGCTCCTAGACAGAGGAATGATATCCATAATATATAAATAAACTCCAAAAAAATGATCTCACAAATTAAAGGTCCGATTCAAAATGGATATCTAAAATAGACACTTCTCGGATGAAGAAATATATTTGGCCAATGAATACACGAAAAACTGTTCAACATTCACTAGCCATTAAAGAAATCCAAATTAACAAAACACTGAGAGTCCATCTCATTCTAGGGATAATAGCAATCATCAAGAAATCAACCAATAACAAATACTGGTAAGGTTATGGGAAAAAAGGTATACTTCATTGTTGGAGGGAGTGTGAAGTGGTACAACCACCATGGATATCAGTAAGGAGATTCCTCAGAAAACTAAAAATATAAATTCTATTTGGTCCAGCTATTCATCTTCTTTCTTTCTTCCTGAGTTACAGACATCAAACCACAGAAATGTGTGCATACCCATGTTTATAACAGCATGATTCATAATAACTTAATCATGAAGGAGCCTATATATCCACCAACAGATGAATGGATGAAGAAAATGTGGTATATACACAAATGTGTCCTACTCAGCCATAAAGAACTATAAACTGTCTACAGCCATACCACCTTGAACTTGCCTGATCTCGTCTAAAGAAGGATAAAATTGAGTCATTTGCAGCAAAATGAATGCACCTTAACACCATACTATTAAATACAAACATGCAAGCTTAAATATTGCATGGTTTCTCTTATATGAGGGACTCAATATATAAAGTGCAATATACAAAACAGACAATAGGAAAAAAGAAATAAAAGACATTATTATAATCTAGTGTAGACAATGTATCTAAAAATATACCTTGATTTAGTATAATTATCTTGTGTTAAATTTTTAACCTATTAATGTGGTTCTTAATGTGTATGTATGATAGTTAACCTTATATGCATTTATAAGACAAATAAATGAGAATCACACACTAGCAAGAAAAAAAAGTGTGTGGAGTTTAAAGAGTAATAGCGATAGTTCTTCTTTAAACGTCTTGTAGAATTCAGCAGTGAACCCATCAGGACCTGAGCTTTTCTTTGTTGGTAAATTCTTTATTACATTTCCAATTTCACTCATTGTTATTGGGGTGTTTAGAATTTCTGTATCTTCTTCATTTAACTTTGGTAATTTGTATGTATCTAGGAAGGGAAGGGGAAAGGGAAGAAAGGAAAGGAAAAATTATGTGAAAGAAAAAAAAATGGAAACAATGTCTGGGTAAATAGGGAAGGGTGATGGGGATGAAGGACACACAGGTAATGGGGAAAAAATAAGAACCAAGATGTATCATGTACAGGTACAAGCACCCAATGATAAATGTAAATGTATTGTATACCTAAAATGTACCAATTAATATATAAATAAAAGTTAAAGAAAAAAAAGTGGGTAGAGGTGAGTGTACCAATTCCCTAGAATGAATGTAAGCACTATGTTCTGCAAATATGTAATAATAAAAAATTAAAAATAAATAAATTTTAAAAAGAAAAAAAGGATAGGATAGGATGGAGGGAGATAGACCCTTGCAGGCCACATTTCCAGTGACCACATCCACCTACCAAGCTTCACCTCCCAACAACACATTTAGCTATAAACTCACCAGTGCACTAATCCAGAGGTGAGTATTGTGACCCCATGATCCAGTCACCTCCCAAAGCCACACCTATAAGCACATGAGGCCTTGTGGGGATATAAAACCACATGTACACCAACAGTTCTTATTTAATATACATTTGTTTAAAGTACAAATACTCAAATGAGTGATATATTCTGATTGTTTCAGTGACAATGAACATTAAAGTAAATTTTGATTCTGTCTTTCACTATGGCCTAAGAATAAACACCAGCGGCATTTGCCACAAAGTTCTTGATGTGAGGATGCAGTCAGCTAGCACAGCTCTGCAGAGTGAATCCTGGTAAGGCTATAAATTGAGACTTCTCCCAGGAGAAGATGTATTTCCACCATGTCAGACCACATCTGAGGCTAAAGACCTTAACATGAAATGGAACAGCTAGCCTGTGCATCTGTGTGTGTTTATTACCTATATCTAAAACCACATGCTTTCATTTTTTATCTACTTAATAGAGTATAAGTGTGTACCTAGAAATAAATGTCTAGGCAGAAGTTATTGATAAATAGTTGTAAATAAATAGGATTTAAAGAGGATAAAAGGGAAAGCATAAGCATAAATCTGGAGAATGTAAACTGGTGTTCTTAAGTAGAATGAAACTTCACCTATCTAAAGAGCTAAGGAAAATAACTATGTATATTCAAGAAGAAATTGAAGTTTAGTGTCCCATTATGAAACAAAAATAAAATTGTCAAAATCTGCATATGGTTTGGAAATTAAGAAGAGACATATAGAAAAATTGTAGTCTTTATGAAAGTACGGAGTAATACATCATGCACACTGTTTCTTATCATAATCATCAGTGAGGTTGTCTTTGAGATCATATCTAAAGTGGAATTATCTGGTACCATTTTCTGTAGTTTATAATATTTATCATAATATGATATTTAGATTATATATTACTAGTCTAAGTTTTTTTCTTCTTCAATAGTGTGTAAAATTTAAGAGAACAGGAGAATTTGTTTGTTCTCTGTTGTGTCCATACCTAGGCCATACCTGTGGACCCAAGACTGCAATATCTTGCCATATTTAGTGGGTTGGCATATGGCAATATTCATTTTTATCTTAAAAATAAGAATCAAAGGCAACTCAGGATATCTTATTTTTTTCATTTGAGGACATAACCCTGTACTCTGAATTAAACTCTGACTCATAAGAATTTAATAACTCTATTCATAACTTAGATTTGTCCTACATTATTTAAAATAATTACATGAACATTAGTAACAAACTCTGGCCTTTCAAGTTGATGAATGTGAGTAGAGTAGTGATCATAGAATTTCTTACATACTGCAAAGACAAGACAGTTTCAATTTCCTGCCTGGTCATTTTTTAAACCTGCAGAAGTGTACTGAAAATGTGTTCCATGGGCCAGTCCTTGTAACAACAACCATGTTGGTTAGCTTTCAATTACTTCACCAAAATACCTGAAGTAATTGATACATACAGAGAAATGATGTATTCTTGCTCACAGCTTTGGAAGTTTCAGGCTATGATCAGTTGGCCCTTTGGTTTTTGGACCTGTGGCCAGGCAGGATGTCAAGACAAGAGTATGTGGTGACCATGTGCCACACAGAAAAAGTGTGAAAAAGAGAAAGAAGGGACTTAGGTCCTACCATCCCCACAAGGAATAACTCCTATAATCTAAAGTCCCCCTACAAAGGCAAGTTTCTTAAAGGCTGCACTTCCAAACAGCACTGCTATAAAGATAAGCCTGGATCACAGAGACAATTCCACTCTACACTTTAAGATCTAACTACATCTATAAAGATAAATAAGGATTTAATACATAGATATTTGGAGTCCCTAGCTTAAGATCTAAGCTACCGTATCACCTGATTGAATTTGCCTTTAACCCTCAACCTCCAACTCTAGCTCACTGAGTTACTGTTATTATGTAGTGCTCTTATTGATAAACGTAGGAGCCATGTCTTCTTGCCTACTAATCCTGTCACTAACCCTGCCACAGCCTTCCAAAGGTGACAAGACTTCCTATATTAGACTTTATCAAAGGATACATTCTTGCTACTGCTGTGGTTACCAAAGCACCAATAACCAATAATTATGCAAAGAAGACATTTCCAATAGCTATTTCAGGGGATTCATCAATGCTCAGTATTGAGGATGCTACTGTTTATCTTAGGTAATTGCAGAAAGTAATGGTTTTCCTTCCCAATGTTATAGAAGCAGCTGGCCATTACACACCTGAAGTGTATATGCTCACTTTCTCTGGTAGATAATATTAGGAAAAACAAAGGCAGGTTTATTTTAAGCACATCCTTTATTTCTAATGGATTTATCTGTTAACTGAGATATCTGTCCATAGCAGCTAGAACAGGGGATGAAGTTAGAGAAAGCTATGGCCCTTCTGATGCTGACCCAGGATCCTTGAACTCCATATCACAATAACCTTAAAACAAGTTCTTTCCCATAAGGCACCTTACTCTCTCACATAAATCTTAAGGTGAATAAAGCCTGGTTTCAAGCTGGGTGCTTGCTACAGAAAATACAGTGATGGAGCAACACATTGAATCATCAATGCATTTTAAAGGTTTTGAGTGAGCTTCAGTATAAAGGGTAAGCTTGAAAGCACAGTAGCCAGCAGCATTCTCGGGAGGAAAAATACTCAAAGGCTCTTTGATGAAAACTAAGTGATTTTTTTTTCTTTTCAGACTTGGAATGAGGTAGCATAGCAGCACTTCCTGTATACCTGCAAACCAGTCAAGGTAGACAGGCAGTTGGAGTCAGTTGTTGGCCCTGAAACTGAACTATTCTGGCATATTTGAGGGAGTTGGATGGAAGGTATTTTATTTACTTAAGGAATCATTGTGACACATCTAGTTTGTCATGTTTCAAGTTCTCAAATCCTGGCACCTGTGGGAGTGTGATCTGTGTTCCTGGAGGAGCTTCCTGGTGGATCTAAAAATAATAAAACCAGCAAAACATTCTGTGTGACTTGTGTCATGACACATTCAAGCTACAGGGTGGCACCACCTATGTCTTTAAGTCGTCTGACAACACACCAGGAATTGGATCAAGAACTGTTGAGTGAAAGCTGGATGCTTCCCCAAGACAAATATCTTACTGACAAAGTATAGCCAAAGTATGAAGTGTGCGTTTTAGTGTGCATCCGTGTAAAATATTTGTAAAATATTGAAATCATCAAAAGAAAAACCTGGAACTCACTAGCAAAATATCACACATATAGACATATATACATATAAAGTATGTATTCTTTCCTACATCTAAAGTCATTTTTCATTCACTTAGCCTCATCTGTTTTGGAGATTTGTCTGGATGTTTTCCTAGCCAAGTTAAAGTCACTTTCTCATTCTTGTTTCCAAAAGAATACTGAGGCATGGAATTGAAAGTTCCATTTTTATTGAACATCCTTTTGTATGCCAAGTGTAGAACGGTTCTTTCTACATTTTTAGAGTAGGTAAATTTGAAACTAAATAAGACCAGAGTTTTGCTACAGGAAAAACATGACATTATAACCCTACAAAACAATCTTACAGATTTGTGGGGTCACTCTGTCTCATAGTCTAAAGTAGAAAATGGACTATTAAACCGATATCTGTAAAAGAGCACTCAATAAATTTGGGGAGCTCTATTTTGTAGTTTACTTGGAAGTACTATTAGAGTTATTCCCCATGGTTTAATGGGTGTAAAAGAAGAGTCCTGTCAGAGATGTGTAGTGCAATGCCATATAAACGGTAGATGGATCACCATTGCAATGACTTTATTTGAAATTTATTGATTCACCTTATGTAAGGTGATACTGTGGTCCACATAATGTATTTAGCTGTCAATTTGTAGTAGTTCTCAAGCTCCAGACTTCACACCAAATCTACTGAATGATAAAAAGTAAAATGTGAGTAAAAATGTGGTGGAAGAGGTGACTGTGATAATTATAGAGTCATTAATTCATATCTACTGTCTCCATTTTTCTGTCACATACACATCTCTCCAAGTAGATACCTATGGTTTTTTTTCAGAAAATGGCATAGATCATTCAATTTCCTCTCAATCTCATTTCTAATTAAGTGTTAGAAAGTCAAGAGGTTGCTTACAATACATAATACACTGGTTGGTTGTGCATTATATGTCAAACTACAGGGTTGTACCAGTAATTTACAAACTGAGCTAGTGTACAAAGGGGCCACAGTGTGGTGAGCAAAACATGAGTGCATAACTGTGAGGCCAAGCAAAATTGCAGAAAGTGACGTGGGTACAAGATGAAAACAGTGAAGATAGTGATTTTTAAAACTGATAAGCTCTAATGTTAACTCTCAGCAAAGTGCCTATCACATGGCATATGTTTAATAAGGATCATCCATTAATAGCAATGATAATAATGATCTGTATCTTTAAGAGATGAAAATACTGTGTTGCTCCTATTGAATACTCTAAACTCTTGGCAAAATGTGCAGCATAGAGCATATGTTTACTAAGGGTCATATGCCAATAATAATAATGAGTATTATTTAATACATGCAATTATGTTGCTATTAAATCTTTTAGAAATTATTTCTTAGATAAAGTAAGTTCTTACGTCTGTCATCACCTAAAAAATGTATACTGAGAAAGAATGAGAAAGGTCTATTTCACCCGTAGGTCATTCTGCTAATTTGTAAATGTATACTCTGGGTAAATATGTCATAGTGCTATCAATTCTATTAGTTCATCCTGAAAAAATATAGAAGGGCCTAGCTAATAAATGAAATCTTTGTTTTTGAAAAGATTTCTTATTTTAGAAAGCCTTCAAGATTAATTTTGCCTTCATGAATTCATGAAAGCTTGCGTGTAGCCTACTAAAATCTTGTCAATTTATTTCTTACAGCAAAACAATTGGAATTCTGTTCATCATCATACTGTTCAAGCAGTATGATCCTGATACACACTTAATAGCTTAACTCTTTCTCTTATTTCTTCAAATATCATTTGTCATTAGACTGTCTCTGCATATATAAAATGAGTGATAAACATTTACTAATATTATATCAACTTGAGATGAATAATGTTCCTCAAAGCAAAGTCACTTCCACACTCATTGTGTTGATTCCTTAGACCCAGGAAAGGCTGTCTGTAAATGACCATCTTGGGAAGGTAGTGACATATGTTTGAAAAATGATTTTGCCAAGAATGAATAGCACTTGTATATAAAGAAAACAAAATTGTGAGATAAGATTTTGGTAAAGGGGTTAAAACTTTTAAGAAAGTCAAATGAATAGTATCCGACTTTCTTTCCTGATTTAAATCATAATGAGAAATAAACAAAGAAGTAGGAATTTTAAGGAAAATCTTGTTGTTATTATTACCATTACTGATGGAGGCTAACAAATAATATCAATCAATAATCAGCCAAATGAAGCTTGAGGTTAAAATATTAAAACCAGAGCACCCTTACCCAAATGGAAGTAATGAAAAATGTAATATATTTAAGAACTCAAAAATGTGAATAAACATTGGGTTGCTTGTTATGATACCCATTTGTCACTAATTCTAAATATTGTCAGGGATATAAGATTACTCTCTTCCCTGGAGGAAGATATCTTCTATTCACTCACCTTGACTTAGAATCACCAATAGGCCAACTTACTTAGTCAAAGGTAACCATGGATGGAAGCAGAAAAAGTCTATCTTCCATGGAATAGAAGGGAGTTCTTACTTCCCATAAAGGAAAAGGAGAAAACTGTGCTGTAAATATCATGGTTCTTCTTTGCCAGATTAACAATACAATAATTTCTTCTGCCACTCACAGGTAAAAATAAATAACAGAAAGGGAAGACAGAAATATTAGACTATTTAAGATTCCTAATTCCATTAGTTCATTTTCTGTAACTATAAAAACATATTGAGGTAGAGTACTTTATAAAGGAAGGTGTTTACTTAGCTCCTAGTTCTAGATGTTCAAAGGGATGAGCCAACATGGAACTGGCCCCTATGTGGACCCTTTGGCTGCATCATGATGGATATATCATGGTGGGAATGTGAGCAGGAAAAGATCATGAGGCAAGGTAGGAATTTGGAGAAAGGAAAGAGCCAGGCTTGCTAGCCTCTCATTTAAAAAAATACCAAATGCTGGCATAGATGTGATGAGAAAGGAACTCTCCTACATTTTTGGTAGGAATGCAAACTAGTACAACCATTAATAGGAATCAGTTTGGAGATTCCTCAAAGAACTGAAGTTGGAAATTCCATATGACCCTACTATTCCCTTTCTAGGTATCTTCTCCAAAGAATTTAAAATATCACACTACATCAATACATGTGTACCAATGTTTATAGCAGCACAATTCATAATAACTAAATCCTGGAAACAGCCTATATACTCATCAATAGATGATCAGATAGAAAAATCATGGCATCTATATATAATGGAATATTATTTGGCTATAAGGAATGGCAAATTTGAGACATTTGTAGGAAAATGAATGCACCTAGAAAATATAATGTTGGGTGAAATAAATCAAACACACTAATGACTACCATATGGCATCTCTCGTTTGAGCAAGGCAAAGTACAAATTAAGAAAAAAATAAAAGAAGCATATAGTATTGAGTCAAGGGGGTGAATCTCTTGCACATGAGAAGGGGTCCATGGGACCAAGGTCGAGAAGTGAGGAAAAGGAGATTGGGAAATAGGTAGAGTGAATATGTGCCAGGTACAAGATCCTAATAACCTCAAAGATCATGGACATGATATACCATAAGCACGAACGAAGATTAATAATATCCTCAAGAACACAAAGAGGGAAAGAGAAACTAGAGAAGGAGGAGAGGGAGGGAATGGGATTAGTAAAAGAAAGAAACTGTACTGTGTACATGTACCAATTGCCCAAGATGACTGAGAAATGCATGTACTGTAAATATGTACTAATAAAATTTTTAAAAAGAAGAATTAACCAAGATTGTATGAAAAATAGCAATCTTTTCCAAAGTCAGTGCCCCAAAGAAGTAATCATCTTTCACTATACCCCTCTTCTCAAAGGGTCCACACCCCTTCCCAACACCAACATCCTGAGAACTGAGCCCGGGCTACACAAACCTTTGGGGGACATAACCAAAAAGGGATTGTTCACAAAATGTCAGTTAGGTTTTATTTACTTATGTATTTTTTCAGAAGAATAAACATATTGGAATCTAGGATATTTGCTAAAATGTTTAATGGCAAGTAATTGTATTAAAATTTCTATTAACAGCTGGGAATGATGTCAAACACCTGTGATTACAGCACTCCGGAAGGCGGACCTAGGAAGATAGATTTTGAGCCCAGCCTGGGTGACTCAGTTACTTAACAAAATCCTGTCTCAAAATAAAATATAGATAAGGGCTGGGAATGTAGCTCAGTCCAAAGGCCCTGAAATCTTCCGTGCTGAAAAAATGAATAAAAATCTTACTAGCAGATTTTAAATCTTTTGAATAATAATCAATGGACTCTTTTGCAGCCCTAATATTTGCAAGTAAATAGGATCTCAGAATATACCAATTACTTTTCTATTCTCTATTCACCAATGGCAATTAAAACTACTAGCTGAGCCCCACTATTTATCTTTACAGATGCAATCTCTGGGCTTTGTTAGTGGTATGTGCGAAAATGGATCTTTACCGTTACTTATCCTACTTCTATTTTTAATATTAAAATAGTATTGTAGGATTTGGAGGCTCACTTCCTCTGACTAGGTATTCTTTTAACTTAAAAATAAACTAATAAGTATCTGTCCAAGATATACTTTAATTACTTATTGACCAATATATTGGGCAATGTATTTTTAAGTTTAAAATACATTTTATAGAATCTGGATTCTATGGATTGTAATGTTTGATATGTTTTTAGGAAGACTTTCCAGTATGCTGACAAGTAGTTTTAGATTCCTTTGAGAATCAGCAATTATTCTTTGAGAGCATTGTAGCTTTAATACTAAAAACCTTAATCTAAGTTAAGTTTATAAATTTCTACAACAAATGTGTTCAGTAATCTATATTTTTAAGTCTTGAGATGAAAATACTTTAAAATATAATATTATACTTATGAAATTAATATATGTCAAGTAGATGGGATTTACAAGCCTTAGGTGAGATGATAAAACAGAGGTTGCTGCTTTCTCTTCACACAATCTAAAACAATCTTCAGCACTTGAATCCATATCTTTATAGTATACAATTGTTTTCTGCCCCATTATGGACTTACTTTTAATACTACTAAAGATAGTCTTTCTGAGCTAATTTATTCATTTGCCCAACAATATATTTGTTAAACATCTACTTTGTTTCAAATATTCTAATAGCTATTAGATTTCAAAAAAGAAAAAAAAATCCTGTCTTGTAGAGCATGTTCTATTTGACGACAGCAGAAATTAAAAAACAGTAAATATGATGATTAGGGAAATTAGATAGTATATTACCAGAAAAGAATGGGTTCTATAATATGAAAGAAGATGGTGCAGGTATGAGGGACCGGGAATATTGGAAAGGGAGTGGTACGGTTATTATAAGACAATTACTGCAAGTATTACAGGAAAACCTGGCACAAGAGAACAAAATTCCAAAGGCAGAAAGTGCTGAGAGACCAGCGAAAGAAGGGGACAAATACTTTACACAAAATGTGATTTAGCAAGGACTTGTGTACCGAAGCATGTTTTAGCAGCAAGACAGAAGGATGCTTGCACTGAGCCAAAAGGAAGGAGTTTATACACTAAGCTAGATGAAAATAGTCCGCAATGTACTGGAAAACACCTGGGCTTTGCCAAAGTATTAAGTTGAACACTGCAATGGCTGATGAGCATGGCCACGGCCTTCTTCCCCAGAATTGTGGAATGAATTAAGTTCATGACGACAAGTATCACTGATGTGTGTGTGTGTGTGTGTGTATGTCTATTTAACACTTATTTTAAGCAATATTTTATTCAGCACCAACTGTGTAGGAGGTCACAGGCATGCATAAACAAAATTATGTGCTTTGGGTCACTTTAGAATTGGGCTTACAATGAAATTTACTTGTTAAATTTTTACTTGAACTTAAAACCATTAAAAAACCCCTGCAATAAATAGGAATCAATATTTTAGAGATGGATATAAATTCTCTAATCTAAACAGAAAGTTTTCATTTTCAGCATAAATTGCCTCTTCAAGTGAGCATAAGTTGGCCTAAGCTTAAACTCTAAATAATATAAAATATATGCATATTTATTTTGTGAGCTAAAGTCAATGCAGTGAGATGTGTGTGTTATATGAAACCCATGGGAACTAAATTCACTGAAGGAAGATTGTGTCTCAGATATATTTAGGCATACCTTATAAAATAAATGTAACAGGCAGGATCATATACATATATATATGTATGAAATATGTATGTGATATATACGCATGTGTATACTAAAATTCAAACTGCATCTATGTTAAATGTAGGATTTAGTGTTTTATAATTGTCTATTCATAAACACTTAGGAAATACAAATCCAAATTTGTTTAACTTTGGTTTCAAGATATTTGATTAATTATTATAAGATTCTTATAGAAACATAAACTCTGAAGTATTTTATGTTTGCATATGTATTATCTTGTTATTTTACTGTGTATATTCTATTATCAGTAAGGAGCTTTTTCTTTACCTATCTATATGGTTAGGAGGAATGTTATGAAGCACACAGAGCTCAACAGTACAGATGGAAAATAAATGGTTAAGATTCTATTGGTCAGAGCAGGAGTAAAAATATTATGTGATGTGTAAAAGTTAATTATGTTTGAATATGTGATAGTGGAGTTACCCAGAAAGTTTATTTGGTAAACACTTTAAATCCCTGCTGGCATATTACCATCTATTAAAAAAAAAAAAAAAAAAGCCCAGGCATGTCAACAAAAGATATTGCCATAATCAATGAAATGCTTTCTGTCACATCAGCTGCCTAATCCAATATCATTCCATTGACAATTCCTCCTTCAAAGAAAAATGACAGCATAAATATTTTATTGAATTTAGACATCAGTTCTTCCTACCCTGACAGTCATGAATCGCAGAATGTAAATTGAATGGTTTTTCCAAAAGAAAGTCAGTTTTCAATGAAGTTTTCTGGCTCAGTTTTGATTTAAGTGAAATAAAATATTTTTATCATGAGTAATATTTCCTTCTGGAAACTGATGTTGTAAAATGTAAAATAAAAATACTAATTAAACTCGACTGATAATTTATGCATTAAACAGGAAAATTGTGCAAGTTTTTCTTACCTTTTAAGCCTAAACTTGCACTAGGGGGACAATCTAAAATACATTCACATTAAGTTGTAAGTAAATGAATAGCTATGTTGTTTATATTGAATTTTATTAAGCTAAAGAAATAAAAAGGCATTGCTCAAATTTTAAGCCTCAACCAATAGAATTATCATCTACTGTGGTAAGCAAAAGACTAATCTTTGTTGACTGAGTGAAACTTGCCAATGTTAATATAAAAGGGGGGGGATATATGCCTTTGCAAACATATACAATACGGGTGTAACATGTGGTGGTTGCACAAGTTTGCTGATATTGAATATTTGGAAGTAAAAATAATTGGATAAATAATGGAATGAAAAAACCCTATCACATCAATCACAAAATTGTCCTTTAATGTGTTGATTAAGTGAAGAATATGAGTTTTTCAGGAAATCAATGGAAAGTCATTTATTATACTTGGCTAATTTTAGTGAGACAAATTTTTACTGCTCTTAACTAGCCTCATTTGCAAATTTTCCTCTTGGTATCTCTATTCTGACTGCCAACATGGGTGCTAATTGGCATCAATTTTGTTGGTAATATTTTTCTTCTCTTGGGGACTGGCTACAGCTGTTTGATAGGAACAGAAATGAGAATACCCCCCTGGTTTCTGTGGACCAGTGGACTGTGGTAATTGATTTTAGTCATCGCTAATCCAAGCAAGTTTAGAGCTCCATAACTGACTGTACATCCTATTAGTGATCTCATTAACCATCAAGCTTGCCTAAGGTGACAAGGAAAATATCTCAATAGCACAAAACTCAGCCACCGTGGAAAATAAACTCACCTACTGTGGAATGACAGGGACTCACTTGGGAGCTGGGCTTCTCTAACTGAATATATTTTCAAGAAGCTC
Source organism: Heterocephalus glaber (assembly GCF_000247695.1). The sequence goes on from NW_004624761.1 coordinate 10,773,234, forward strand.
TCCTCAAGTACTTAATTAAATGGAGTTTACGACTTTCATTTAAAAATATATTAGAAAAGTCACTTGGCTCTCATCTGATGTTGCCAAGTTTTGAATGTCTGAGTACCAGAGCCACAGCAGAGCTATAATTAATTTAAGATATTACAAAGATGTGTTTTCACTCCAGTTTATGGCAGCGAGAATTTAGGTTTGAAATATCATCACAGAAGATGCGCAACATTAGCCCCTATGAACAGACCTTAATACTTGAAGAAAACTAAAAAGGAAAGAGAGTTTGTTTTTTCATATGAAAATAGAATTCATAAAGGAGAAAATTGTTGTCATCAAATTAAATACCTCCCTACCCCTAGTGAACTCCCCATAAACACCGAGGTATCTACAATTGTCAATTTAGTCTACACCTTGGGAACCTCTTGATCCACTGTTGCTGTTTAAAGAACCTAACTGTATATCCATCACTACCTCCCACATTTATTCTTCTTAAGCTATATCTGTACTTGTAAATATCCTTAGCAACTTTCCTTGGAAGTTGAATCTGATTCAAACACTGGAACCTGCCCAGATTTCTTTCAACTGATGAATAGTCAAACAAATTGTTCTATACTATGGAAAACTACTCAGAAATGTATCTATCAAAGATTTATGCAGGGTGAGAAAATCAAAATGTTTTATATTTTATACTTTTCAGCAGAGGAAACTCGAAATGGAAGACATGTTGGTGTTTGCCAGGAGTTAGAGATCAGCTGGAGAGTGGAGGAAGGAGACCCCTCCAAAAAAATGTTATATATAATTTCAAAAGGCAAAATAAGGTATCTGTAAAGTATTGGATTTGTTCAAATTATTGCATATAGTGGTGAATATGCATGGAGATACGGGGATAAAACTGTATAGAACTCCCACACACAAAAAAATGAGGAAGCAAAACTTGGAAAACTTGAACAAGATCAGTAAAATTAATCTCTCTCTCGATAAATTATATTATTCAATAGTTTTTTAAAATGTCACCTTTGTGGAAATTGGGCAAAGCATACAGAACCTAGCCTCTCAGGGGTATTTCTTACAAATAAATGCAAATCTAGAACTATCTCAAAGAAAATTTCAATTAAAAGTTTTGTAACTATCCTGTAAATTTCCAGAGATATAGCAGCCCAGTTCCATACAGTACTTCTGTATAGACTTTATCCTTGATTTACCATTGCGGAGTATATCCACATAATTACTAAAGTTAGGATTGGATTACTGCATATTAAGCAATCTGTTTGTGTATGCCAATGTTTTTGCTGTAAAGTCAGGATCCCTAAGATATTTTTGTCATTAGTATAGAGTAAATAATAAATTGATTACAATTGATTAGTAAATCAAAGGAGTTTTGTGTTTTAAACAATGGTAGCTAGAAGCTATTATAAAATTGAAGAAAAATTTTCTTTTTAATTTTCAGCAAGGGAAATGGCAAATATGTAAAAGCATGAACAGTAAAGAAAAAATAAAATTAAAGTAATATATTCTTAAGGTACAATATTTGTCTTGACTTTTTATGCATTATTTGATATATAAAGGAGAATATATATTTTCCCGTATTTCACTTTTCTTTTTGACAGAAAAACATTTACTTGCTATGGAAAAACACTCTTGCTGTAGTTTCACCTTTTATGCAGGCATATTTATTTCTTCTATTTTTAATCAGTTTTTTAAAATTGTGGAATCTGTAATATGCGTGTAGAAAAGTACACATATTCCACATACACAGGTTAATACATTTTCTCAAGATGAATATATCCATTGAACTGAAACTTAATTAAAGAAACAGAATATACTGGGCCAGGGATTTAGCTCAGTGGTTTCACTGCCTGCTGCGCAAGCACAAGGACCCGAGTTCGATCCCTGGTACCAAAAAAAAAAAAAAAAGAAATAATAAAAGCAGTAAACAACATCACAAAATCTATCTATCTATCTAACTACTGGGGAGATGACTACTATTTTTGTTTTTCATTTAAGTATTCATATGCTGTATAATGCTTTGTGGCTGATTTCTTTGCTCAATATTTTATATTGAATTCATGGATATTATAGTGCTGCGTTGTATGATGCTGTATTAGTTGAATTTTCACAATTTATCTGCTTATTATTGATGGACATTTGAGTAGTTTCCAATTGTGATTAAAATGGGTAGTTCCCTTGTTGTTATTTTTTTCATGTACTCTAATTTTTTCCAGGAACTAATTATGATGCTTTCTCTGACTCATTTTCATTCTTTTTAAGATAGTACTTACAAATGGCACATAAGCAAAACTCATCTCTTTCTTCAGAAAATGGATAGTCAAGTAGGATCTGAAAAAAACGAATGCAGAGATTAGTTTTTTTATTCTTCACTTTGTCAGGCATTTCACACCTGTCTTCTTATTACCACAGGTGGTCTGAGACAGCCCAGAAGCACAGACCGGTGCTCAAGGAATGGGGAAAAAAAAATAAGAACCAAGATACATCATGTATAGGTACAAGCACCCAATTATACATGTAAACATATTTATAACTAAAATATACCAATAAAAGAATTTAAGGGAAAAAAAAGTCCCAGTAGCAAGAATGAGCAAGTGAAGTAGATGTCTGTGATTCTAGCACTCGGGAGTCCAAGGGAGGAGGATTGGGAGTTTGAGGCCATCCTGCGCTACACAGAAATACTGCATCTCATTATGGTTTCTATGAGATTGTAGCAGGGACTAGATGGGAACTCAAGGTAGTTTTTCATTCTTTCCTAAGGCAGATTCAGTGGGATAATTTGTTTTCTCTTAATTTCATAAATTCAGATGCATTTACTAGTAAAACTGATTTTAAAACCACAATGGATTGTTCTCCTAAGTTTTACTGCTGTCCTGACTTCTCATATCTGAGGCATTTGAAGGTCAACTGCAAATAGTCGTCCAAAAATATCAGTTTAGCATCCATCTGCATACTCTGTGGTAAAAACAGCAAAAAACTGGAAAAAACAGCTTTTATCTTCAAGGAAGAGAGGAAAGATAATCTGATTTGAAAAATGATTCATGCATTTTATGCCTACAAGGGACTGTTGAATTAAATACATCATAAAATAATAGTGTACAATACCACTTAATATGATTTAAACTTAAATCATCTACTTTACTGAAGTTTAAAGCTACAGTTGAATGAAGATTGATGTCATCATGACAACTCCCCAGTATATAAGACCTCATATAAAGATGCATTACAGGGACAAAAGGAGAAGAAGGTGATAACTCTCTCTGAGGAAAAGGAACTAATGAATCCTAATCTTAATGCTAGCATATGCTCACTGACTTTTATAAATTAACAAGGTATGAATTAAATGCCAATGGTAAGTTTGGAAGTTCTGCATTCAAACCTAACACTATAAATACACCAGAGGTTTGTTAGTCAAGAAAAAAGAGGAAGCAGGTTTCAGTGTCCATTGAATGTTCTTCAATTTGCAACACTAAATTATCAGCTTTTATGCTTCTATACCCGAGTGACTATTGCTTTGAGGTTTTATTTTTGACAAAATCACTTCCAGAACTTCAATTTGAAAATGTTATGCACAGTGAGCTTCACTAATTCATTCACATGTGTATTATTTTTCAAGATTTTATTGACAGTGAAACTTGATGCTTAATCAGTAAATCATAAAATAAAATAAAATATGGCAGTTTATTCTATGGATTTCAATTGAATGTTGCATTCATCACAATAATAAGATCATTTAAAATGTCTGGTTACTCCTTTGCTTTTCTTCCAAATATAACACATTTTGTATGTTTTGTATGAAGTATATTTTTGAGCTTTTTAAAACTTTTTTATGTTTTTGCTACTTTGGTTTTCTTTTTTTCTTGATGAATGTCCTGAAGTCATTTCAGTTGGAATGCACCCAGTTGGATGTTAAGTTCCTCAGGCTTAAAACTCTCTGATGCAATCCTACCCCACCCCACTTCAGCCTACAAAAGACTCTATGTGCAGTGAATACAGAAATCTAACAGCTGTAACTAACTCCAGCCAGGCTTTTGCAGGGGTTAGTGGATGCTGGGGAGAAAGTTCTTGCCCTTTATTCATTTTCCAAGTTAGTAATTTAGGAGAGTTTGACTTGTCCTCATCCATAAACTCAGAGAAGAAATTAAGTCAATTTGAAAATATCTTTCCCCAAACTTGAAAGCTATTTGTAAAATAAATATTCCATATCATTTTTTAATTTCCGCTGAATATGTTTGCCCATATTTCAAACACTTCCGCTATCTCAATTCCAGGTTGAAATTGCTGTCAACTGTATTTGTAGGATTTCAATTCCTGATAGGAAGACACAGTCTGGATAGTACAACAAAGAGGTGGTTAGGAGTCACCCACGTGTAAAGTCTTTCAGCATTATGTTAATATGGATATCCTTCAGGACAAATGTCCTCAAGCTGTTCTTCAGAACTAAGAAGCCTTCACATTTCATAGAGTGCTTGTACACAGCATGACTGTAATAGAGAATTAGAAATCCAAATGAAATATGCTATTTATATTTGAAGTTGCATAGTACTAATGAAGAGGTTTTTTACTAATCTCTGAAAAAAAGTATATTTTTGTAGCTCCTTGTGTTAAAGATTAGTCATTAGAATTGACAAATATTTATTAGATATTTTTCTGTTTTGACTACAAAGAAAAAAATTCATCAGCTTGACTATGATAGAATGTAGAGTTGAGGCGAATATACTTGCAATACAGGAAAATAAATCCTAGGGATTTAAATAAATTTTACAGAGAAAAGCAAATAGCTTTCAAGTTTCTGGTTAGATTGTAGTCACAGTATAATACTTTTTTTTTCACTCTTTCCTTTAGAGAATAAATTTAAAAGATACAGTTTGAACTAGGAAAATCTTTCTTGGTTCTGGACCCTGGCATGAAAAGCATTGTCTCTCACATTTTGCTTAAAATCTTAGTTCTCTTTCATCTCTTTCCCCCTTTGAGTTAAAAAGAATACATTATGCTTTCCTATTATTCAGTGACTTTTATTGTTTAGAAATCATGATTCTGATGATTTGGATTCCTAAAACGAATTTCTATGACTAGATATGTGAAACAACAATTTATAATCAAAATGTTTCATCCTACCCAATAATATTAGAAGTCATACCTGAAAGCACATACTATTTTAACTATATCAGATAACATAATTTTGTCCCAGTTGAAGTTGAAGACTTATTCTGTTAGCTATATTCCTAACAATCTCCAATACTTCTAACTTGATGGTGAAGAATGTAGTGCTATTGAAAAAAAAAAGTTTATTTAGTTAGCTCATAAATAGACAGCTACCAAGTTAAAGGACCTGAGATAGAGTCTGGTGGTCAGCCACACTGGTAAAAATTAAAATAAGAAGAGGCAGTAGGACATTGAACAGTAGAGAGTTCCTCAGGCAAAATAGAATGCAACTTCTCACTACATTCAGGGCTGAGTCACAAAACCTTCCCACGTTCAGGGATGAGTTACAACCCTTCCCTACATTCAGGGCCAAGTTTGCAGGAATTTAAAAATACAGAGCAACCATTTTCTTGTAAAGTGAGTTTCTTTTGAAGTCTTCATGCTTTGTAACTGGTTTAGAGAGCCTATGTTTCAATTGGTCAGTTTAAACCCACGTAATCACTGGACAGCTGAGCAACTCCACTGCTCTTCCTGTCCATAGAAAGTCCTTGACCAAGGGCCCCGGTGGCAAAGTTCTTGGGACTCCTCCCAAATAGAAGCTATTTTTCTTCTTCCTTCCAATATCTCTCTTCTCCTTGTTCTTCCTCCTCTTCCTCATCATCCTCTTCCTCTTCTCCTCCTTCTCCTTTTTCTCCTCTCTCTCTTTCTATACATATATATATATATATATGTGCATGTATGTGTGTGTATGTGAATGTTATATGTTGTTTTATGAAACATAAATAACATAAAATTAGGAAGTATTTTTCTACATCTTCACCCTGTACTTATGATTGTTTTCTAGGATTCATAATAGGAACACTTTGCATGCAAGTTTTCATTCTCAAAAAATTATTATAAAGAACAAATGAACAACTTCCTTTGCTATGGATACATAACTATATTTATTATATACATAGAAGTTATCTTTCTTACATTTTATTTTTTCCTCTTCCATTAATATTTCATACTTAAAGATAACATAGAAAACAATTTTTCTTCAGCATATTCAGAGCCTAGCTTATCATCCACTGAGGGACAGAATTCAAGATGCTGCTTATTAGATGGAGGTTTTATTTTCAAATATACAAAGGAATTTTTGTCATTTTCTGTTTGCTGTGTTTCTGTAAAGATAATATAATATCGTGTGAAAAATAATATTAAATCTAGGCAGCTGATGCAAAAGGCTCACAAGTTCAAATCCAAGCCCCTGTTTCAAAGTAAAACTGAAAGGGCTCGGGATATATCTCAATGCAAAGGTGCTTTTACCTTTGATTATACTACTTATTGACTCTACTTAGTTCATATTTATTAAGCACTAATAAGGGATGTCCTTTGGGAGCTATGGTAAAGTGCTTTAAGTACAAGAGGATTTGTGTTGGATATATGGAAAGTATACAAACTACCATAAATGAACTGTTAACATTTTTAATATTATCATCAAATTTTCAAGTCTTGTCACTACCATGTAATTTACTAGTAGCTCTCTAGAATTTTATATCATTTTCTAAAATTCATGGAACATTATTTTCATATAGAAGTGCAGAAATTATCTGGAGAATTATTTTCCAATTATTACCTTCCAAGCTTAACTTTTATACCTAAATTTTTTTAAATGTGAGAACTATATACACATAAATTGATTTAGAGACAAGTCACACTGGAATACTGAGATCCGTGTATAAGCAAGTTTTTTTTTACTACTTTAAGTATGTTTCTCCCAAAACTAACAACTTCAAATATACAATTTTTGATTTTCCTGTGAGGAACATTACCATATGATATTTTTCACAGATGAAGAAAGTAAACATATGGAAGAGAGTCTCTGTGATAATTACAAGTCAGCATAATATCTCCAAGGATAAGATTTTTAAATTTGTATTTAACTATAAGACATCCAAAAAACATGTTATTATTCATAATATTATGGAAAAACAAATAAATGCTACTGAAATATATTATTTGCAGAAATGATAATTAATAAAGCTAACTTTTATCACTAATATATTATTCACATTCCTTAGTGTAGTTATAGCTTTTAAGTAAAATTTGAATGTTTTCACATGACAATTGATGATCTGTATGAGTGTAAAAAGGGTAAATGCCTTCCTAAAAATGACTTGTTATTCAGGTGCAATGTACACAAGAGAACTATTGAATATTCAGAAGACCTTGTTAGCACCTTACTACAACCATTGGTCCTGTGAATTTAGATATAATTTTAGGAACAAGCATATTTGAGAGTTTGTACCTTGATGGCTTTATTTTGTGTTGAATTGTGATAATGTGTATTTTCTAGGATAGGTAATATTATTACTCGAACCCAAGTGAGCACATATAATATAGTATACACAGTACATTTCCATTAATGTAAAAATATTGCTATTGGTCCATTGGCCAAGTGATGAATTTGTTATAAAAATATGATATTATATAAATATATATGTTTCAGATGTAGAATATACATGTTCTCAAATGTTATTATTAATCATTCTGTTAGTACTATTTAAACTTTAGTAATAAGTTTTACCAATCACGGTAAGCAGAATACTAATATTTTTGCTTTAAATTCTTCTTCACTGTGTTTGTATTTTCACTTATGCAGTTTGAGAGTGTTTTGTCTGGTTAACCACACCCTGGTTGTTTTCAAATTTTTCTAACATTTTTCTTTCTTTATATGTTTTTCATATATAGAAAGTTCATGACATTCATGTCTTTTCTACATCTGGTTTAATAAAATCCTCTCAATTCCTCAAATTACCTGGCACAGATGATGGAACACATTGGTTCACATTTACCTACAAAAAAAGTACCTATCAAATGAGATGCTGATAACATTCTCACATATGAAAAAGTAAATTAAGATAGATAAGAGATGGAAAATATTTTTTGTATTATTATCCTGGATCCATGAAGTAAGATGTTCAAACATTTGCTTTTTCTTTGGACATCCAGAAAACAAAAACAAAAACAAAAATTAAAATAAAAAAAAATCCTGCCTCCTTCAAGATGGATTTTGTAGCTTCATCATGGTCTCCTGAAACTCACATGCATTTTGCTTTATTACAATCACAGTATTAATTCTTGCAGCCAAATATATCTTCGATATAACAATTGGATAAATAGCTTAGAGTTTTTAGTTATTTAGCTTAATTTTAGTGGTTTTGTTATAATGCAAGAAGTATTTTTCTTTTATACGCAAAGATTTATTGACTTTAACAGGTACTTTTTAAAATTTATACTGGGAAATATCTTCATTCTAATCTGTTGATTTTTTTTGTCTTCTCCATGTGGTACAGATTTTATTTTATTTTCATAGCCTCTATGTTCTAAGATGTTTGCAAAATCATATTAGCACACTTTGTCTTAACAATGTTTATCTTAAAAAATTTCAGAATTTTAAAATATTCAATTTTATTTTTTTCTGAATGTTTTCATTCTGTGAGTATATATGCTATGATATATTAAAATGTACTTTTATATTTATACTTTAATTGTACTTTTATACTCTATATATTGTACTTTCATATTTATACTTTTATATTTATACTACTACTACACAATATTGTATGTGTGGATGAGTGTGTGTATATACACATGTGTGTTAATTTGTGTAGGTGTAAATCTACATGTGTGTTATCCAGTGGTTTGGTTCTATACTGACATGTCTATATTTGCTTATGTTGTCATTAAGCTAGTGTTTTGTCTTAGTCCATTTAGGTTCTATCACAAAAAAAATCCCACCAAAATACAGTATTATATACAAAACAGCAACTTATTTCTCACAGTTGTTGAGGTTGTAGTAAATCCAGAATCCCAACACCATCAGACACAGTGTGTGTGGTGGGTTCACGTCCTGATTCAAGATGGTCAGCCACTTTCTCAGAGGGCAATGATAATCCTAAATTGACCAGGATCTTATAATCAGAGGAAGTATCAAATGTCTTGGAGGGAGGGTGGTGGTAATCCTATGACCATGAGGATTTTATGCTGATGAAGATATTAGGTTGATTAAGATGGTGAGATGAACAAAACATTCTTACAACAGAAGGTGGGATCAGTTAAGCTGGTAAGGAAGGAATTTGTCCTTCCCCAGGTAGAGCCTTTCTGTTGGATTCTCAAAGACCCAGGATGTCTGTCACCTGATGTAATCTTGCCCTTGAGCATCACAGCAGCATAGGACTATTGAGACCTCAGACAGCCCTAATCATAATTTAATCGTGAAATAATTTCCCCCAAAATTATGTAGAATGGCTCTTGACAGCAGAGGATCTGCAAGCGTGATTCAGAGAGGCAAGATAGTCTCACTATAGTCAAGGACTTTATTCTTAGGGAAAAAAAAAAACAAGTTGTAGTAGCCATCCCTTGGTTCAGCACCACCTGTCAGGTGAGGAAATGACAAGGGGTACCCAGTCAAAACCCTGAGCAGAAGACACTTGCCGTAAGGAGGATCTTGCCCAGGGAATGTGCTTCATGGATAATCCTTTCTGAAAATCATAGGAAAATTAAACAGATGGACATGAGTCCAAATGATCTAGGACTGGCCAGACCTGTCATATCTATCATAACTAAATCTTCTTCATCTTTTCCTAATAAATTTCTAGTTTCAATGTGCTATTTTTTTGTATAAACATACTATACTTTCCTTAGAGGTTATATCTAGATGTCCCCCAAGAGCCTCACGAGTATATAGATGGGGCTTTTGGAAGGTAATAAAATCATGGGGACACTATTAATGACTTACTATTGAGAGCTGCAGTCTGGGCAGAAGAGCCATCACTGGAGTTGTGACCTGGAAGCATATATTTCACTCCATGGCTCTTTCTCTTGCTCTCTGGGCTTCTTGACCTCACTGATATGAATAAGCTCTTACAATACACAAGCACTTGAACTTCCAATATGTGACCCAAAATAAATCTTTAAACTCCTTCTTTAAAGTGTGGGTGTTAGATATTGTGGCTCAGCGATGAGAACGTGACTAAGACAACTGCACCATTTTACTGAGAGAAAAAGTTGCAATGGTGAACCCTGAACTGAGAGAAAATAGTTTCCCAATTTCTTTTATATTCAGATACCTTATATCTATTTCTTCTGCCAATACCACTTTTTGGTGTATAGATAATTCTGTCCAACAAGAAAGACAGTAGATTAATTAGCATCTCCAGTGGGGATGAACTGAAAGGTTGATGCAAAGGCTGAGCATGGTCAGCATCACTAAGTGTCTGATTATGGTCATTATGTGACTGAGGAAGGAGATGTTAAAAGGAAAACATTCCCAGGAGTTCACATTGGTAATATAACTGTGGATAGCAAAGAAAACTTTTCATATGTGGATAAGATCCTCAAAAACCCAGCTGTCTCATCAACTGAAATACAGGATTAAGCTAAAATTTTCACAGCCAGAATCATCATCGTCCTGTCGTGACACTGAATGTCAGTTCCCTATGCCTCTGAGAGTAGTTTGTGTGATTTGCAGGACTCACCAGGGCACACAAAAGCAGTTAGTTGTAGCTTTTCCATGATGGGTCAAGTAACAACAGCCCATATTCCAAAATCTCAGGATTGGCTTCATTTAGCTATTAAGAACAAAAGGCTAAAATAGCCTTATTATAATGCAAATTGTAATAACATATTCTCCTCCGCTAACAGAAAGATAAATCTACTCATCTGTAAAGCTATTAGAACAATTGAATATACATATATAGTTGAATATATCATATTATATATATATATATATAGAGAGAGAGAGAGAGAGAGAGAAGGGATTATACATACAAAATAATAATTGGTGGGCTGGGGATTTAGCTCAGTGGTTCTGCCGCCTCCCTTGCAAGAGCAAAGACCCAAGTTTGATCCCCCGTACAACAACAACAACAACAATAATAATAATTGGTAAATTAGTATATTAGCTTTGTTCTATGGGGAAAATATGCCTAATACACATAATTTAGGACAGAAAACATTTATTTTGGTTCCCAGTTTGAAAAAATTCTGCCCCTGGTCAGCTGGCTGCGGTGCAGAGACTTCCTGGGGGAAAGTGGTAATAGAGGAAAATGGCCCAACTCATGACAGCCAGAAAGCAGAGCAGCTTGGAAAGAGTCAGAGTTGGGGAAAAAAACATCAGGGCCAGATATAGGCACCAAGGGCCCTCCCACCATGACCCGCTTCCTTCAACCAGTCCCCAACACCTCATAGATCATTCAGCTGTGAACTCATCAATGTGAATGTGTCAGCCCCTTCATCAGGTTAGTGCCCTCATAATCCAATCACACCACCAGGAGTTCCTGAATCTAGCCCAGATCATCAAATTTAATCAACACAATTAGATTATACTAAAATTAAAAACTATTCAGTTGAAGGCACGATTAAGAGAATAAAAACCAAGCCACAGATTGGAAGAACATATTTGTAAAATACCTATTTCATAAAGGTGCTGTATTTTAAATAAGCATAGAACTCTCAAAACTCAACCATAATACAAGAGACATCATGATTAAAATTGAGCAAAGGAGCTGATGAATAAACACGAGGCACAACAAATACACCTAGCAGGATGTGAAGCAATGAAAATTCTTGTTCACTGTTGGTAGAATTGTAAAACACTACAACCACTTTAGAAAATGGTTTAGCAGTTTCCTGCAAAGATAAAATACTTTGTTTCCATTTAATGTATAAATCATATTTTTAAATACCTTCCCAAATAAGTTTCAAACTGATAGCCATCCATTAGCTATACACACAATTATAGCAGAACTACTTATAGTGACAAACTTGGAAACAACAATAAGTTCTTCAACAAGTGAATGAACAAAAAAATCACTGTGATGATTAATTTATATGTCAATAAGGATGGTATTTTTAGATGAGATTCATGTTTGAATTGGTGAACTGTAAATAAGACACATTTCCCTTTTGAGTAACCTCAGCCAATCAACTGGGGCTCCGAATAAAGCAAAAACATTGATCTCCAGGAACAAGAAGAAAGCCTTCAGACTCCACCCCCAAGATCAGCTCCCTTGGGAATTGAGCCTGTTGGCCCATGCTGCAGATTTGGGTATCCATAATGGCATGATTCTTTAGGGAAGGATTGGGACTCCTAGCTAGGGTTAGAGTAGAGACACAGGCTCTTTTAGAGAATAGGAGAAAAGAAGCCTCTGTGACTAAAAGCAGTTTTATGGTTTTACTTCTGAAGCAAGAAGCCAACCACCCAATGAGAAGATAACCTTGCTCCTATCAGCACTGGTTTGAACTTCCTGAACTGTTACTAAACTGTGTGTTGTGACTACCATGAGGCATGACCCTGTGCCCTTAACAGGAACCCATTAATAAATTAAGTGGAAACCATCTGGGTGGGTGGGAACTGCCTCTATCTCATCAAAACAACATCTCTGCCCTGTATCTAGTGGATAGACAGCTCTAGGCCCCTGACTCCTCAGAGAGGCTTTATACTGCTTCCTTCTGCAATAAATTTACTTTCACTTTGGCGATAAATTTATTTTTGTTTTACACCATGTCTTCTGACTCCTCTCTCTCTCTTTCTATTTGAGAAAGACAAGCCCTGCAAAGTTCAAGGGTGAGCTGACAACTTCAGAGCCACTGGACACAACAATTCAATCTCTTAAATTACATAGTTTTCTACATATATGTACATCCTATTGGTTTTGTTTATCTGGAGAACACTGACAAACATACTGTGTTGTATAAATATGAGAATATTATTCGACAATATGAATAAATGAGTTATGAAGGCTTTTAAAGTCTAAATACAAATGTCCTCCAAAAGGTTCAAGGGTTTTCAAGAGTTCTACCGAACTTATCTTCCAGCAAATTTAGTGTTTCTGTTTTAATATTTAAATCTTTAATCTACTTTGATCTTAATTTAGTGCGTGGTGATAAGTATGGGTCTAATTTTAATCTTTGGCAGGTTGAAGTCCAGTTTTTCCAACACCGTTTATTAAATAGGCTATCTTTCCTCCGATGAGGGTGGTTGGCTCCTTTCTCAAAGATGAGGTGGCTGAGTATGTCTGAAGTTCTTTCTGCTTCTTCTAAAATATTCCACTGATCCTCAGGTCTGTTTCTTTGCCAGTACCATGGTGTTTTTATCACAGTAGGTTTGAAGTATAGTTTCAAGTTGGGGATTGTGATACCACCAGCCATGTCTCTGTTGCCCAAAATTTCTTTTGCTATTTTAGGTCTCTTCTGGTTCCAAATGAATTTTTGGATTCTTTTCTCTAGTTCTCTGAAATATATTGTTGGAATTTCAATTGGCATTGCGTTAAACCTATATAATAGTTTTGGAAGTATGATCATTTTCACTATATTGGTTCTTCCTATCCAGGAACAAGGGACGTCTTTCCATTTTCTTATATCCTCCTCAATCTTCTTTTCCAAAGTGCTATAGTTTTCAGTGTTGAGGTCTTTTGGTATAGGAAAAGATTTTATGAACAAAACCTCAGTGGCATGGTAACTTGCACAAATAATCAACAACTGGGATCTTATCTTATTAAAAAGCTTCTGCACTGCAAGAGAAACCACCAACAGAGCTAAGAGACAACCTACAATGTGAGAAAAAATTTTCAGCAACTGTCCCTTAGACAAAGGACTACTATCTAGATTATATAAAGAACTGAAAAAATCAGACCCCCCCAAATTCAAAGACCCGATTCAAAAATGGGCATCTGAAATGAACAGACATTTCTCAAAGAAGTAAACACAGCAAATAAATATATGAAAAAATGTTCAACATCACTGGTTATTTGAGAGATCCAGATGAAAACAACACTGAGATTCCATCTCACCCCAGAAAGAATGACTGTTATAAAAAAAATTATCCAATAACAAATGCTGGCAGGGGTGTGGGGAGAAAGGAACCGTTCTCCCTTGTTGGTGGGAGTGCAAACTAGTGCAATCACTCTGGAAATCAGCTTGGAGATACCTCAAAAAACTAGGCTTAGAGGTCCCATTTGACCCAGCCATCCCCTTGCTGGGTGTCTTCCCAAAAGAATTAAAGGAATAGTGATACATGTGCACCCACAGTGATATATGTGCACCCATGTTTATAGTGGCACAGTTTGTAATAACAAATGCTTGGAAACAGCCCAAGTGCTCATCAACTGGAGACTGAATAAAGAAGATGTGGTTTTTTTATAAAATGGAGTACTACTCAGCCATAAAGAACCAGAAACTAGATACATTGACAGCTAAATGGATGCATATTGAGGCCATCCTCTTAAGTGAAATAAATAGGACACACAAGTGTAAATACTGAATAGTTTCTCTAGTATGAGAAACTGAAAGTGTAATTAAGAACACACATGGATGAAATTGCCTAATAACATATTTCTCGGATTGTGTTTCCATCGCGTGTCATATGACTGTATCAACATTTAAATTAGGGAGAAGCTTGGCTTACGTGGAGTCTGCTAGCTAACTGGAGTTTTTTTCCAGACCACTATTTGTTCAATTTTGGGTTTGGCGACCTTTCTGAAACAAATCGCATCCTCTAGTGTCTTGTTGGTGCTTGAGATGCTTTTTCAAGTTATATGGAAAAATGTTTAAGTGCTTTTCAGTTTTGTTTTGGTTGAGTTCTACTGTATTTGAATGCTATTGTATTTTTTTTCCCTTGCATTGTTATTTTTTGAATGGTTTTAATTTTTGTATGTGTGTGTATTGTGTTTGATAATAAAGTTATTTTAAATTTAAAAAAAGGTTCAAGGGTTGAGAGTTGGTCCTTTTGCAAGGTGATTGGATCACACAGGTGTTATATTTATTTGTGTATTAGAGTATTGATGAGTTAATTGCTGAATGTGCTTTTAGGAGGTGGGGCCTGGGTGAAGGAAGTGGGTTATTAAGCTCATGGTCTGGAAGGCTGTATTATCCTTGACCCTTAGCACACTCTTAACACTCATCCTTTGTACTGTTATCCTCATATCTTCCTCCTCCAGCATTCCCATTCTTCTCTACTTAACAATGGAAGAAGACAAACAAACAGGTATGTGAAAATTTGTAACCAATCTCCCACCCCTGCATATAGACTATCATTGGCCACCAACCAATACACACATACATCAGAGGCACAGTTTAGTTGGTAAGGATAAAGCTACTACAATCCCCAAAGGCAGCTAATTTATAAATACTTGAATAGAAAGTTCTGAGGTCTTTGGTAACTAAAATATATTCTAGAAGTAAGCAGGGTAAGGTTAGAAGATATTTTTGACTGCTCTTGGAGAGCAAGTCTTCTTGGCCTATGTCTTACTTAGTCCATTCCTGCTGCTATAACAAAATATCAGGAACTCAGTAATTTTAAATAATAGAAAGTTGTTTTGCACAGTTCTGGAGGTGGTGCAAAATATAAGATTTAATGCCCAGACTCAATGTCTGTTGATAAGTTGCTATTTATTTTCAAGATGGTGCCTTGTTTCTATCTCCTCTGGAGAAGATAAACACTGTGCTTTCACAGAGCAAAGAGACCAGAAAAAGAAAGAGGCCAGGATATCTTCTTCAACCTCTTTTATAAGAACATTTTATCATATACATGGAGGGTCTGCTTCGTAATATAATCCCTTCCTAAACATCCCACCTCTAAATATTATTGTGTTAGAGATTAAGTTTCAACATATGAATGTTGTGCGATGAATCAGTCCCTAGAAATCACCTTAGTTCCTTGCCACCAAGGGAGGAAGCAGCCATAGAAGAACAAGAGAAAAACACTATTAACTACAAGAATTCTCTTTCTTGGGTTTCAAAGTGTGACCACCTAGTTAGGGGTGTATAAATGACACACTGACACCCACAAGGAGCAAGAAAGGTTGTTGCAGCAACATAGGCATAGCTTGGAAAATCGTGTTGAGGAGAGAACAGAATGAGGCTTAGGGAAAATAAGCAATTATTTATATTTACAACAAAAAGCTCACATTTTTAAAAAATGTATACTTTCCTAAGTATGTATAAAATATATTAATGTGGATAGCTATAAAGATAAGATAATGTACCTGTTTGAGATATAGAAAAGGACAAATATTGTATGTCTTGAAGAATGGTTTTAAATTCTTTATTTTTATAAAATAAAGTTAATGAAAGTTAAAGAAATAAAATAAGTAAAAAAAAGATATAACTTATTTCTTCAGAGTTCTGTCTCTTGCATAAATATCACTTTTCTTCTCTCCATTCTTTATTCAGTCAACTTCTATTTAAAATATTTCTCCATTCCAGCCTTTGTCCATGAATATCCTGTTTATAAAATAAGCTCAATCATTTATATTCTACCTTTTTCAGTGAACTTAGCTTCAAAATTCTGAGTAATTGTACTGATATCTTTTAGTGGCAGAGCAGATTTTATATTAACATATGTAGTAATATTTGACTGTGTATTATTACTTGTAATTCCTTAGTTTTTATTTGCATACACTCTCTCAATAGTGTCATATAGTCCTTAAAATACACTTATTTATTGATTCATTCTTGCCTTCTTTCATTCATGCATTCAACAAATATTATTGAAATCTGACTGTACTCAAATCAATGTACCAGTAATCTCGAAGAAAAAAACAGAAAACATATGCCTTAACAATTGAAACCCAGATAAGTGTGATGAAAATGATGAATGAGTTTATAATAAGGTGATATCTGCTAAATTGCACACTGTGAACATTATACTGTGTTATCTAATAATTAGTGAATAGTCTATATAAAGTTTATGATTATTATTATTGACTAATATTATAGCATGTTAATTATATCAATATATCAATATCACACCAATAATGCTAACTGTAATATTAAGAATAGCATACAATATTATTAATAAGTCAGACTAAATATATCTTGACCCAAAACTTGCACATATTATTTCGCTTGTGTAATTTTGCCTCTGAACTATTCACATTTTTAACTCCTTTCCATTATTGCAAATAATCAGAAGTTGACTATATGTCCATTAACCACAAAAATCCATGAAGTAATCACAAGTGGTGATTTATACTGTTGTCAGAAATATTCAAGGAATAAACATGCCTATAATTTTGTTTCTACCACTTCCAAATGTATTTCTATATTTATGGTTCAGGGTTTGCTGATTACTTACAAGGTAGGTGACAGCAATCTTAGGAGACATAAATCCCAGGACTCTCAAGGGCAGAACCAAAGCTGCATTACCAGTAATCTTCAATCAGCCCATTTTTTTTCCAATTTGCAAAAGAAGTCCCAAATTTATAAGTATTCCTGCATTAATGAGGCAATTTCAAGTACAAAATGATAAGCAGCAAAGGATATATTTTAGGAAAATGTTAGCAAATATTCAATGACCAACTTACCTTATGTTCCTATGCTGAAATCATTTTAAAAAATTAATTTTATCAACATAGAGTGAATATGTATAATGATTGTCTCTGACCTACTATTTGACTACTCTGCTTAAGTAGAATTTTATTTATATTTGTAATCTGATCTCTATATACATTTCTGGGATAGCTATAAGTTTCTTTTCTTTCAATCAGAATGCAGATCTGAATTCTTAATTCCATATAAATACTATTCTTCATTATATCCTGGAAATGAAGGGTGGGAAATATTTGTTATATTCATAAGCTCATATTATCTGTGTCTTTCTCAGTATATTTAAAATATCTCTATTTTTCTTAATTACCCCAGTAATTCAACAGCAATGCACTAATTCATTACACAAATGAGGGCCAAGTGTGCAACCTGTTAATGCTCTGTTGTTGCCATATTAAAATTATAATATTTTGAAGAAGTAATTTTTCATCTTCATTTTCCACTGAGCCCTGAAAATGTGTTGGCCTAACATATATACATTATATATTTGAAAATGAGAATAATGGAGAACTATATGTAAATGTTAACAGTAGTTATCACAGGATGGTGGTTGTCTTAGACTGATGTGATAATGAAATTCAGTGTATGAATTTTGGAGCTATAAAGATATTCAATACATGAATTTGGGAGGCTAGGAGGTAATGATTTGGTTTGAATATTTTCCATGAAATCTGTATGTTGATTCTTAATCACCAATTGATAATACTAAGGGGCAGGGCCTCTATGAGGAGGTCAAGACATGAAAGCATAGTTCTTATGGATGTGATCATAAACCTTATAAATGAGTTTAATTTATTCTGCCTTTCATCCATATGAGGGCTCAGTGTATTTTTTTTTCTTTTTCCTTTTGCATTTCTGCATTCTAAGACAGGAGAACACTGCCCCAATTTGAAAGTGGAGACCAGTACCTTCACTAGACACCAAATCTGCCAATACTTTGATTTTTGGAATTCAAAGCCTCCAGAACTATGAAAGTACACATAACTGTTAATAATTTATCCAATCTCTTACATTTTGTTATAGCATCACAAATGTACTGAGACAGTGAGTGAGAGTAATTAAAGTTCTTTTCATCATTCTTCACTTCCTAATTTTGCTAAATCTTAGAGGCAAAGAAGCTTGATAGAGTCCCAGAAATCCTATGAGACTCAATAAGTGGACTATGAGATTGTTTTTTTGAGATGAAAGGTTTTGGTTTTTAATTAGAAATTTTTAAATTTATAACTGTACAAATAATTTTACATTGATAAATGGAGCTTTACAGTAATTGAAATATAGGATATAACTAGCTAAGCAGAATTTGTAAGCTGTAGGGTCCAAAAGTGATCCTGAAACTCGAGTTCTCACACAGCACCAGATCACTGTAAATAGAAAATAACTATTGACTCTTGATTTTATTATCTTTTCCCTGAACTCCTTCTGTCTTTTCTGTATCTATTTTTATCCTGCACATGCAAATTTCATGGATCTCATTCCTTTTTTTTCCCTTAAAACTACCTACTAGAAGAATATGAAGCAAAACTAACTTTTACCATTATTTAGAGAATTTCCCAGTGTCAAGGTCTGAAAGCATAGGAAACAAACATGGTTTAAAATAGCAGATAGATTTCACTTTTATTGCCATTTCTAATAGCTATATGTTCTGCAATTAAGGGATAAGATTCAGCAAGAAATTATAAGAAGAAGAGGAGGAAAAGGTGGAACAGGAAAAGAAGAAAGACAAGAAGGATAAGAAAAGGGGAAGGAGTAGGAGAAGGAAAAGGAGGAGATGGAAATGAAGAGGAAGAAGAGGAGGAGAGTTTTCTATTCAAATTCCTGCATCTTTATAAAAGTGAATAAGAAGAACATTGTTTTTATATTCATTTTAATTTTTCTATATGATTTGAAAGTTTTGTATCTCAATGCTAGTGTGTAAAATACACTAATCAATATGAGAGCAACTTTGCACTACTCCCATTAGATTTTTCCCTGAAGCACTATGCATATTGCAGCAATCTAAGGGGAAAATTGTATAATTTCAAACTCAGTTCTAGACATAGTTGCCAAACCAGATATTCAGACAAATTAAATTGTTTCTGCCATTCTTTGAGTTACAGGGGAGGAATTATAAATTACTATTTTAAGGTATAGACAATTCTTTCAGATTGTTCAGGACAAATCTGTAGTGAAGTGGCATTTGACATATAATTTACACTTCAATTCCTTCACTTGTAATAAGGGAATGATAATAATATAATTCTATAAAGAAAGCTAGAATAATTCTTGGGACATGGTCAGACTCTTAAAACATGTGAACAATTGTTATATGATCTTTTCATTCAAAAGTTATTGTTGTTTGTTTCCTTGCTTGTTTGTATATTTTCAGCCCTTATTTTATATTTTATTTTTGAGACAAGTTCTTGCTATATTGGTTAATTTTCCAGGCTAGGCTTTAACTTTTAATGCTCTTGACTCAGCCTCCCTGAGCTCTGGGATTAAAGGCATGTGTCAACACATCCAGATACTCTTTTATTTATACAAAATCATGTGATAAAAAGAATCATAGAGATAAAAGATATAGAAATACTTACATGATTAAGCTTAGAGCAAAAGGATCAAATAATGCCCTCTAAGTATTGTGATTATATAAATCTCTCATTCAACCATTTTTGCTATGGTAGTCTCTGAATAAATAAAATATAGATTAATTATACTGTTTTCATATTTACCCATATGCACCATACATTTACTTTTCCTGGGAATTGGTGCTTCTGTGATTTACACAAAGTTCAAGTATGTGAGTAGTATAACAGAGAAATGTGATTGATGCTGTATGTCTTTCTCCAATATCTTTCAAGAACTAAATAAGTATTTCATAGCTGCTGTTAGTGTTGCTGGTGAAATACCTCAGATATCTACCCTTTTACATGACAGGAGAATTGAAGCTATTTGCACTCATTATTCAACAGTGTTAGAGGGGTATCCAGCTCTAACTCTCTCCACTGAAGAATTCATTTAAGACATCAACTCATCCCATCTTTCTCTTTGACCCAATTGTATTACTTTCTTTTTTTCCCACAGGAGTGGATCTAAAGAGCAGCTTCTAATTAATCCCTGCATAATAATTTCCTACACAGACTGTGATTCTTAGGAACTTGAACCACTGTCATAAAAGGAAGCAATTCTGAGTAGTCCCTAGAAAATTCTTCAGTGGATTGGAGATGAAATCTCAGAAGTTAAAGACCTGAGTCCTAAAATGCTAGGGAATTACCATAGATCATTTCCATGAGATGGGGTGGAGTTGCATGTGTTTGTTTTTATGTGTACTGATGAAAATACCAAAAGAGTTGGATTTGACTATGGTGAGTGCGGAGAGTATGTTTCATAAAAAAGGCATGCTTATGAAAATAAATAGTGGATAATAACAATAAAATGGACCAGGCACAGTGGTGCACATATATAATCTCAGAACTCAGGAGTATGAAGCTGGTGAGGTCAAGCTGGGCTACATAGGGAAGAAAGAGAGGGAGGGAGGGAGAGAGAGAGAGAAGGAGGAAGACAAGGGGAGGGAGGGAGAAGGAGAGGGGAAGAGGAGGGAAGGAGAGGAGAGGAAAGAGAGGGAAATATTAGAATATTAAAACGATTATCATCCTGACTCTTGGAGTTTAGAATAGTGATTAAACTACAATAGCATGGAAGATAAAATTAAGTAACTTGGAAACACTTCTCAGTTAAGATGAAGGATAAAGTAATCATTCTTTTTACAAAGTAAAGAATTAAGAATATAGTTAAATAATAGATATTTTGTTAAAAAGTAATAGAAAAAATTAGGATAGAAAAATAATTTAAAAGGAGTCACCTAGGAAAGGAGATAGTAGGACTGAATACAAAATATCCATGTAACCGAAGGCTCTACAGAGGAAAAATTATTGTTTGGGGTTTAGAGACTGTGGGTGGTCCAAGTAGAGAAATTGAAAAATATCTAAGGAAACATGAATATATGAGCTACCTAACAAGTCCACTTAGCTAGTAGGTGGTAATTTAAATTTAAATAAAAATTAAATTCTTAATTTTAAAGCATTCCTTTGTCCACTGCAATAGACTTCCATTGAAATATTTCAAGCAGAAAAGTCATTGCGTTATCATGAAAATTGGAGCAGTGAGTCGAGGTCATAATATCCTAAACTCTTTCTGCTTTTTGGCTTATCTTTAACCTGCAAGTTACCCTGCTGCAACTTTGCTTTTATTTTTCATGCTTGTTATCCCATGAACAATGGAAAGCTGGCATGGCTCTTACGAACTTCCATTTATTTCAGACATTTTCTTGTAGATGCCTTACATTTCATCTTCTAAATTCAGATAAAAAAATAAGCTATAAAAGTTCAACTCTAAGTACTGCACGTCACTGCAGATGCTTTAAAATCATAATACTTAAGGAGGCAATCGCTATCATCATACTACGTTTGTAGTCTGTCTTGTCAGCGTCGGGGAAGATGGGCCACAGTATTTACTAATGCACTGGGTATACAGCATAAAATTAAAACTACAAAAATATCTCCTTAGTTTGTTATGATGTCCTTGGTTATTATGATTTCCTTGTTCGTTATGATTGGTTTGTTTATATGACTATTATTAAAATAGCTGTTTTCTGTGTTTCCATTTAAATAAAACATATGAAAGTTTTGTAAAATTCTGAGTGGGAAGAACACAACCCCTCCTCAAGTGATGGGAGGAAATAATTGTGATTTAATTTTTAGAATTCATTTTTGCTTTTCAATCTCTTTGTACTGTGTCCAAGGATTATGGACACAGAGATGATATCGGAGAAAAAAAAGAAGAACAAAACTCATTGTTCTGAAAATATTATTCACATTCATATTTGGAGATTTCAGCCATGTTTTCTGTTAAGAAACAAAAAGTCTGCATATTATATTACTGTAGGGGAGCAGATAAATCAGAAATATGTGTTTTTCCGCAGTTTGGGTGATACATAGAAAAAATGAAGCCATTACTTCCACATTGACCGCAACTTCTAAAGGTCAAGATGAATACAGAAGAAGAAAATGTTCTAATTTGACCAGAGAGTAATTTCACACAGAGAAAGCACCTATTCGCCATAGTTACGAAGCATGAAAGATCAAATTAGATAAAGCAAAGAAAATGATTCTTTAAGATAAGCCTGTGCATTCACAGGAAGGTTATGAATGATCTACAAAGATTTGAATCTCACTGTTTCCTCCATCACTTTGATTCACATTGAAGGAATTTCTGATGTCTTAATTGAGTTTACTTGACTTCAGTTGAGCACCCATTAACTAGTCTCTGCCAGATGATTCTGCATAATGTCCAATTACAATGCACTCCACTAATAATCTGAAAATATATCTAATAGATTTGCTAAATTTAATCAGAGACACAGAAACTTTCCAGATGGAGAATTATCATTCAGGAATTATTTAGGGGATAGTCTTGCATATTAAAACTGTATTATAATTCATATTTGTATGCTTTAAAGACCAGTAGTAAATCTAGAATCAGACCTCCCAAATGAAGGCAGCAATACCAAATGGTTTAAAGTGATTTTATTTATGCTCTACATCTTCTGAAGATTTTAGGAATCGTTGCTGTTCACTGTAGAATGTTAGGAGTGATCCACTTTGGATCCTGAAGAGGGAGACTTCCTAGACAGAGAGTCCTGAATTATTTGTACCATTTAAAGCAGTATTTCTCAAGCTTCACTGATGTGTGAGAATCACCTGAAGAAAATGTTAAAACACGTATACCTCACTTCACTCTCAGAGTTTCTGCAAGTCTGGAGGTAGCCCAAGAATTGGCATAATTAACAAATTACCAGGTCTGATTATGATCATGATCCTAGTCTGGAGATCACACTTCACGAACCACTCATTTAAAGAAACATCTCTTAAAATGCAGTCCACCTGGACTTCAAGGGAGGCATAAATGCTTGTTAAAATGCAGATTCCAGATACCTTCTGAGACGTTTTGGATGAGAGTATCAAGCATAAGGCCTTGAAAGCTGTATTTTACCAAGAATTCCAGATAATTGTGATGCACATTACCGCGTGACAACCGCCTTGTTGTGTCCAGTTGTGACATTGTGCCTGTTTTGTAATATAGACTGTTTTCATCACGCTGGGAAATGTTCAAGATTCCCTGTGCTAACATCTCTTTCATTCTTTTCATATGGTTGGAATTTTTTTCTTCATTTCTTCTATGCCCAAGTCAAGCATCTCATCTTTGTAAGACTTTCTTATCAAGGGAGAATTATTTTTACCTCAATTATAGCCGCAGTCATTGCATTGCATCTTCACATGTATCTTTGCACTGACAAAAAAAAATGAGGTTCTGGAATCATGGGAAAAATGCATTTTTTATTGAATTTTGCATCATTAGGTTTGGAACATATTAAGCCATTAGGAAAATACTGTTGACACTTAAGAAAAATGAAGGGATACAGATTTGAAAAATCAACAAAAGTGAACATTATTTTTGCACCTTAGAAAAGTTTGTTTTTCCATAGTTATAATCACTGTGCCATTTCAAATGAACACTTGAGAACACTTTATCAGAGAAAGTTGTTTTCTGAAAGTATTTTTAACCAATATTTGTGAAGCGCACAAGCTTGTACACATTTTTTTTTTTGACCTTATCAAAACTTCTCTCTGCCTTTTAGGGAATTGGATGGTATTTTTAAAGAGTTTCTGAGATCTTCATTCGCCAATTTTCCCTATTTGTCTAATTGTAACAGCTGTTGCCTTAGGAAACATCTGTTCTCTATTAACTCCACAGAAATACACTTTGAAGGGTCAAAAGTATCCGAGCTGTGATGTACCTAGAGACTTGGCCCAAAAGACTTGCTTGGTGGATGTTAGCATGATTTGCTTTCCTAGATGTTTTGGGTATTATGACAAGTCTATAGCTCCAAAGAAGCCTATGAGGACTAAAAATATGATGTAGTCATTAAAAGAGTAAAATTTGAATAATGTCAAGCTCTTATCATTTTAATTTCAATTCTATTTTAATGATAATGATTTCCTTAGCTGATAATTTTACTAAGGTTCCTTCCTTTCTTTTTTCCCCTTTGAAATGAGGAAAATTCACAAAGAAAGCTAAGGATGAACAAATGAGAACATAAAGCAGAAAAGTGACTCATTGGTAATGATAAAGGACACTTTGGCAGGACTCAGGACCTGTACATTTCAGGTGCTCATAGTTCTGAATCACAGGTTTTTCTGGATCCATTATAAGTACATTGATGATTCAATCTGTACATCAGATTACCTATGTAAGTTAGTAAATACATATTTATACAAAAAAATGACAAATACGTATGAAATAAATCAGAGGCTAAAAATTAAGGAAAAGACTGCACTAAAATATGTACCAAATTTATAATTTGTTGATTATTTGTTTAAAGTCTTCATACTATTTATATTAGTGAAATAATAGCAATCCACTTTTCTAATAAATTGACAACACTAGGCACTTTACTTATATTTTATTGAATGATTTTTAACTCATCCCTAGTAGCTAACCTGTTAGGTAGGGGAATTATGAGTGCTCATAAACTAAATTTGCAAAGGCAACAAAGCTTAGATTTTAAGACCTGAATTCTAAATGGAAAAATGAGAGTTATTGTTACTGACAAGTCTTGTTAACTTCACAAGAGATATTCATAGTGAGATGTCTCAGCTCTCTCAGAGTTGTCTGTAGCATAATGATACAGAAACCTGTTGAGAATATAAGTAACCAGGCATAATGTTGCGTGACTGTAATCCTCCCACTCTAGGATGCTGAGGCAGGAGGATCAAAAGTTTAAGCCCAACCCAGGAAAATCAATGAGATCCTTTCTGAAAACTGAATGAAGAAAGTGTTGGGGATGTAGCTCAGTGTAAAGGCCTTGGCTTCAATCCCCAGTACTGAAAAAAAGAAAAAAATCACCAAGGATATATATGCACAAAAGAAAAAGAAAAATCAGAAAGCTTTGAAGAAACAACTCACCCAAATATTATTTTACCACCATTTCCAAATGTACCTTAGTTGGTTTACTATACTTAAAATATTATAACTGGGTGGTAAATATATGTTTATATAATCAAGCTTTCAGCGCAAATACAGAGACACAGTATACTAATGGAAACAGGAGAGAAATTTTAAATTGGACATATGCATTTAAATCAGATCTTCATAATTTAGTTGCTATGAGGCCAGACACTATTCTCTCACCATAGGTTGGCACAGAACCCTCATTTGGTCTCAGACTAAGATTAAAGAATACGCAGTTATGTGCCTTATACCCAAGTCTCACTCAGTGAAAGACCATCCATAAGAAGATAGTCCCATAAGATTATATAGCCCAGTAATGTCTCAGACATCATAAATTGTGTAAATGCACCCTATTGTGATAGTTAACTGTGGTGTCCACTTGAATAGGGAACGCCATCCAGAGGATTGCTTCAGCATATTTCTGGGTGACTATGCTCACTCATAATGACGCACTTACTGAGGAGGGCAGACCGAACCTGGGTGTGAATATCACCAACCGATAGGCTTGTAAACTGGATGAAATAAAAAAGGAAAGGAGAAGGAAGTCTTGCTTCTGATTCTTGGGAGGAACTCTAGTCTTAGTCACCTTCTCATATGTCCATCTCATCTTCCAGTAGAGACTCTTCAGCCTTGTAACTAAGACTCTTTGGCTTCCCCATATGACTCATGTAGGACTCCATAGTGAGCTCCAGGACTATGGCTTTTGACTGGACTCTCTATATATTTATATGTTTTATAGTAAATCTAATCCCTAGTGAACATCTATGATATTCACACAATGCTGAAACTATATATCTCAGAAAATATACCTGTTGTTGAAACACTGCATAAAATTATAATTTTGGCTGACTACAATGAGTCATTTGTAGGACTATGAGAATCTTGAAATGTTTGAAGATTTTATTTTGAGTGAATGAGAGCAGACACAAAAAATAAATGATTTGAAAAGGGGCAAAGGGAAGGGGAATTAGGAGGGGCAGGGGAAAGGAAATAAGGGAATGGAATTAATATGACAAAATGAAAAAATGGACACAAAATCTTTGTAAATAGGGAAGGATGGAGGGGTTGAAGGGAGGGCAGGGGAAGGGGGAAAAATAAGAATCAAGAGAGATTATGTAAAGGTGCAAATTTCCAATGATGAATGGCATTATATTGTATACTTAAATGTACCAATAAAATAAAATGTTTTAAAAAATAAATGATTTGAGATTCCTTTATATGAAATTCAAGAATTAACCTCAGATGTGAAAAGAATAGGGATTACTTGGGTGAGAGAAGAAACTTTTGTATTTTCTGAGCCACTCAGTGGATTATGGTTACAGTCTTACCAGCACCCATTATGTGTGATCCTCAAAACGCTTCCAAACTCCACAACAACTTTGACACATGTTTAAAAGTAGCCTCGGAAGTCTACTCAATCCTGGCTGATATTTATAGCCTTTACAATGTGCTTCTCCTTAACATCATCACCATTAATCTTATTCTCTTTACAATAATCTGAAGTCTACCCACATGTTTAGCTTTTCATCGTCTGCATTCAAATTCTGTTATTATTTTCAAAGATTGTCCAATTTCTGATACTTGTCCTGGAGTCTTTCCATTGCATTATCTAATACTCTTCATGTTCTTACCCTAAAAGAAATCAGGATATCCCATAAGGACAGATTTCCCGGCAATTCTCTTAAATGGTGTTGTGTAATAAAAATATTTTCTAGATATTAGTTCTCTGAGCGGTGGCTGGCAACATGTTTTCCATTCTGTTTGTTGTCTCTTAACTTCGTTGTTTCCTTTGCTGTGCGGAAGGTTTTTGTTGTTTTTTTTTCTTAAATTCTTTTCTTGATACATTTTAGGTATACAACACAATTACATTTCTCATTGGGAACTTGTACCTTTATATGATGCATCTTGGTTCTTATTTTTCCCCATTCCTAGCCCTTCCTTCACCCCCTCCACCCTGCCCTATTTACAAAGGCTTTATTTCCATTTTGTCCATTTCTCATCATTTTTCCTTTCCCTTCTTTCCTTTCCCCTGCCACTCCCACTACCCCTACCCCTTTAGACATTTTCTTCCTATTTTGCATTATCG
>NW_004624761.1:10804641-10817320 GCF_000247695.1 Heterocephalus glaber
TATCAGAGTGTTCCATCTCATTTCCCTTTGGGGTTGCTGTAGGTGATCTGGAAGTCTGGTTTTGAGACTTATTTACGTGTTTTCTCATTTTGACTTCGGGGACGGGTGTGGGGGTTGTGTTGGTGCCCACGTGACTCACCTCCTCTGAGCTGGGAGATGTGGGACAGGGGCTGGGAGTGCTGGTAGGTATGGTGGCTCAGAAACCCCTTCCTCTGGGCCAGGAGAGGTGGGACAGATGGTGGCCCAAAAGCCCTTTCCTCTGAGTTGGGAGTGGTAGGACAGATGGTGGCCGGAAGCCCCTTCCTCTGGGCCAGGAGAGGCAGGACAGAAGGCAACCCAAAAGCCCTTTCCTCTGGGCCAGGAATGATGGGATGGATGGTGGCCCAAAAGCCCTTTCCTCTGGGCTGGGAGTGGTGGGAGGGATGCTTGGCAAGAAGCCCCTTCCTCTGTACCAGGAGCAGTGGAATGGTGGCTCAGAAGCCCCTACCTCTGGGCCAGGAGCAGCAAGAAAGATCTGAAGGTTTTTAATTTGAGAGAATCCCATTTGTTCATTTTTGCTTTTTTGTCTTATACAATCAGGGTTCTGTTCAGAAAGATCTTTCCTACATCTATGTCTTCCAAGTTTTTACCTATTTTATCTTCCAACAGATTAAGTATTTCTATTTTAATATATACATCTTTGATCCATTTGGATTTTAGTTCATGGTGAGAAATATGGGTCTATATTTAATCTTCTGCAATTGAACAAGTTTTCCAAGAATCATTTATTAAAGAGGTTATCTTTCCTTCAGAGTATGTTTTGGTGCCCTTTTCAAATATTAGATGGCTGAGAGTATGATGAATGTAATCATTATGTACTGCAAACCTGTGCTAATAAAAATGACAACTAAAAATAAATAAAAATGTGAAAAAATTTTTGGACTTTGTTTTCAGTTATTGGGATCAAGTTTCTCTATGCTATAGAAGGGACTGGAAAACATTGCTTATTCATGGTGTTTGGGAGTATGCTCAGTTTATTACAATCAGTGTATCATGCCAGGTTTCACAATGGAACCCTGCCCAGAGAGCCAAACCATATGTCTAGAAAATTAATGCTTTTAGCCAGGTTATCACCTGGTCCCAATATCTGAGTAAGGCAAGGAAACTACAGATTAAATTTCATTAAATGGGCAGTGACTCAACCAATCTTACCTATGTAATGAAATATCCATTAATCTTTGAATTTCAGAGCTCAACTGAGCTACCTAGTGAGCGTATTCTTGTGTTAGGAGATCAATGCATGTTGATTTCCCTGATCCTATTGCAGAAGACCGCAGAGAGAGTCTGCATTTGGGATCCCCTAAGACTTTGCCTCATGAGTTATGTCTATAAATAGCTCCTGATTTGTATTAAAAAACTTGATTCTTAAAATAAAATTTAAGTCTTGTAATAAAATTATAATTTCAATAGCATGTTCCTAAGTTCTGTGATTTGATGTAATGACATATTGAAGCTAAAAGAGTCAGTTGTCCAAAGTATGTGCTGTCTGAGCAGCCCCAAACTTGTGGTTGGTTTCTGAAGTGAAGAACTGCGTGAGACTGCTCTCTTAATCTGTAAAATATGCACTATCTGTGAAATTCAGCATTAGAATTGAATTGCAAATGCTGACCATTTCTCCAACCCTGTAGGTCAAGTAGGCATCCTCTAAGTCTCTCTGCTCATTGAAAACTGAAAATTACTTTTAGTATCTTCTCCATCAAAACAGATGTTAATTATCAAAATAATTTATTGACCTCATTACACGAGGCTCTCTTACTATCACTACAACCTCTGTATCCTTACATTATCTTTTGTCATTTCTTAGAGACCCTTCTCTTCTGCAATTTTTTTTTATTATTTCAATCAATTAATGTTCATTTTTGTGCTCTCTGATCTCTCAATTCAAGGCTCTCTTCAGATAATTTTATTATGTTATTCTCCTGCAAGACCATTTCTTTTATCTTTTTATTATCAGTAATTTTAAATATTTTAAAATATTTTTGAAAAATTTCATAGTCTCAAATTTACATTCTCTATTATGTGGCCAATAACTACTTTCCCTTATCTTTCTTGTTCACTTGTTTGGGTGTCAAAATGTCTATAATCTTTTAATAATCCACCACTAAAGCATACAATACTACTCTAATATTTTGTGGTATCTTTTGGGGAGCCACATGCCCATTTTAGTCATTTCAATACCTCTCCCATCATCCAGATTCTGAGTTTACTAAGAAAATTTAAGCATGAGCTCTATTTTCAAATTACAAGAGTAAGACTCATAATGGAAATATTGAATAAGTTTTTCATGATGGACAGAATCTGAGTTCAAATGCATTGTCCATCACATTTGGATTAGTTGACTCAGCAGTCCATTATTGTGACTAATACACAATAATACTTCATAGCAAACTGTCTCTAAACACAGTGGCTTAGTTTTAAGGACAAATCATTTCAGTATTTTACAGTGTCTGCTGTAATTATACTGGCATAGATTGGCCTGTCTCAGCCACTCTTTTCATGGTGGACTAGGCCCTGGCCTGTTGATTTGGTTCAGTTTTGCCCTACTTGTGATTGTTCTAGGGTCTGAGTTTCACTTTGGAGTCATATATTATGAATTTTCTTTAGAGGTTGGGATAATGGTAATTTTTATCCAGATGATAATCTTGGAAATGAAGAAAATTCTCAAAATTTTCTAATATTATGGGAAAACAATATCTTTCCAAGTGAGAATTTTCTTCCCCTCAAATCTTGACAATGAACCTATAAAACTTTTGTGGATAGAGTTAACTCACCATCTTTGAGTATTATGTGACAGTTGTATCAGATTGACACCATAGGCTCATTGCCAAGGAGAAAGAAACAAAACAAAATATGCCACACCTTTTGCAACATTTTCAGAATTGTACTTCTTCAGCCATTATTCCCATAAATGTTTTCCAAAAGGCTAAAATAGGTGATTTTGTGATAAGACAATTTACTTTTCCATTCTATCATGAATAAAAGTGATAAAAGGTTTTGTGGGGAGACAAACTGATTACCAGTTCTTTATGGATGGATATGAATTAAATTTTATATGTCATAAATTGAGGTTTTTCACCTTGAAAAGCCAAGAAGTAATATTCCTGCATGTCTTTTGAGACAATACATACACAAAACCATGTCCAGAAATACTTCCAAAGTACACACCTTTCTTTTTCTTTGCCTATGTTTTGGGGTTATTGGGTAATGAGCAGAGTAAAGTAGGTCATACATCCCTGACCTTGTGAGATATAGCTCATATACAGAAATGTCATGGCTGGGAAAAAAATGGAGAGCATCATTTTCTCACCCTGACATTTTTCCACATCATAACTCACAGGTACTTCAGTAAAAATTAAAAATGAAATAGAGTAATAAGACTATATTGAAAGCCACAGTAAATAAAATTTAA
Source organism: Heterocephalus glaber (assembly GCF_000247695.1). The sequence goes on from NW_004624761.1 coordinate 10,808,090, forward strand.
ATCTATGTAATATATTTGAGGTTGGAGCCTGACATTAAAATTTGAGATTTGACATTTGAATATATAGATATTCATCATGAAGATATTTAAAATACACAGCAACCACATACAGAAAAAAGAAAACGTTTACAATCTGGGCTGTTATTAATCAAGGTAGTGTTAGCAGTGGGGAACACCTCTTTATTCTAAACTCCATAGGTTCAATGATAGATTTCAAGTGATACATATGTAAACATGAAGAAATACAAGCCGAATTGACACAAAAAACTCAGATATTAAAAGGATCTAAAAACCAACCAGTCACTAGGACAAAAACATATTTTTAATAATTTATAATTATTTATTTTTATAATTTATAATTATTTCAAATACAGCTTTAGCAAATTACTTTTTATTTCCATAGTATAAAACTAACAGATGTGTCTCTTTTCTATGCTATCATGCTTTATAAATAGTTTTCATTCTTTTTATGTCCATGGAGAATGGACAATACCTTATTTACCTGGCATTTCCTGTATTTTTTAATAAAGCTCAACAGAGTTCATTGGCTAGGTAATATTCCTCTCTCCATCTCCATCTCTGTGGACCATCAGGGTCTCATATCTCAATAGCTTCAGAAGAACATGAAAGACTTGAGGAAAAGTCTTTTTTATTTTTGTCTTTACAACTCAGAGCAACATTTCTTTTCTCAGAGTTTCTTTATTTGATGGAGCTGACTTGACACAGCAAGTCATAGAAAGGGAACTGGGAATCTTCCTGAAGAGGTTATTTACTGAAAAAGTAATTGAAGATGTACTTATGATGACATGAATGAAGGTTATGAGATGATAACTGTTCTAAAAAAGCTACTGAGATAGCTTTTTCTCAGCAGAAGTTTTATGTTAACACTTGGAAAATTAGAAAATTATTTAAATTTTTATTAAGAAATATAATTAGAATATTCTAAGTACTTAAACATTTTCAGAATTCTACACCTGAAAGTAGAAGTTAAATTATTCCCTCATTTTCCAAAAAATGGAATGTTTGACCACATCCAATTTCCCATCAGTGCAAAAGAGCAGTGACTGCTCAGCAGAATCCAAGTTGCTGGAAAAGTGTTTTCTCCCTTTCTTCGCACTTCACTATGTTGGTTGTTCTGTACATTTCACTTTCACTCTCTCCCTAATTGACCTGCACAGGTATTAAAAGAAATCTAGTTACTAGAATCAGTAAAAAAGGGTGTATTTGGGTAATTATATTTTCTTTCACTTGTGAAATAGTAATGTCAAAAAAGAATTGTGGAACTTGTAACAAATTTTATGCTATGTTTGTATGCAAACTGTCTTCATCTGTTATGATACTAGTTGCATACAAATGTTAAAATTCTTATTTTAGGATTATAAAAGGTCTGTCACAAAAGACTTGCAGATATAAGAAGAGTAACTTTATTGAGTAATCTGCTGACTGATGAATATTATTTATTTTACTGTATAAAAATTACTAGTTGAAATGATGCTTTTTTCAATAAAGGTGAGAGTAGAGATGTACAGAGGTTCTTCTCCAGTGGCACACACCTAGGAAACATCAAAGCCCTTACCGAAACCTGCAAACCACTCCTTAGCCAAAATAAACACGTTAGATGTTATAGCAGCAGTATTCAGTGATTCTAAAAGTAAAGTCCAAGAAGTATCTTGCTGATCTTCAAGATAATATGATTTTTAATGTAGAAACATTCAAAATGATGACTGGTTTTACAGTCTTGAATACTTTATAGTTAAAAGCCTTTTAAAGCAAATATGTGAAAATCTTTCCCACTGAAAAATTCTATCAGCTTAATACCACATTAATTTATTACCATTGTTAAATTATATATTGAAAATGATGGTTATTTTTTGATCAGAGGACATAATTGAAGAAAGTGTTCCAAAATACATATCAGAGGCAATAATTGTACATATCAAAGAGTACAGGGATATTGAAAATTGTCAAAATGTCCCTTGATCACTGTCTTTTTCTGTGTGATTTCTCAATCTCAGCCCCACTTCCTTCTCTACAATGAGATCATGAAATCTTGTTTGGAAATCCTGTTCTTGTCCTGGTCTAGACTTCATTCAGAACTTTCATTGTTCAAATATATCAACACTTTAATATTTTTGTTTTATTTATTTACTTTTATATGTTTTTAACTATTACTAAAACATTCTTATTCTCACAACCTATTCCTAACTCTCAAGCAAGAGGAAAATATCTTACGATTAATAAATATGCATTTTCAATACATTTTTTGCATGTATGTTATTTTATGAAAACTCTTTGAATAGTAAACACAAACATTGATCTATATTCTCTTACATATTGACTATTACATTTAATATCATTCATCTAATTGATACTTTCTATATATCTAATTTCAGTTCATTTATTTTTATTTTAAATCTTTATGTTATTATACTATAATTTATCTCTTCCATTTTCAAATATTTCTGTGACATGCATTTTTACAAAAATATAGTTACTCTTAGCCTTGGTATATCTGCCCATATTTTCCTAAGATATACAGGTTTGTGTAAATCTCTGCTGCTTAAGTACATCTTCACCTTTATTGGCTAAATCCAAACTTTTATTTAGAGAAGAAAACTGACATTTGCACTAGCCATACCTGAGAATTTCTGTTTCTTCACACAGTCTTCAATATACTAACCTACCTACCAGAAAATGCAATGGTTGTGAAATGACACCCCAATGTCATTTTTTATTTTCCCTACTACCAACATAGTTCAGCATCTTTTTCACATTTATGAGTCACTTTTGTTTCCTCCTTAATAAATAGCAAATGTTAAATTATGTCTTGTTTTTCTTAAGGAGGTGTTTTTAAAGTCTGTATTCAAGAAACAAGGTCTTGCATATGCATATCTCATTTAGTGGCTTATCTTTTAACTTTGTGATGGATAATTTCTAAATTCCTTCTAACTGTACAGGTGTGTGGCTGTAATTTCAAACCTTTGGGAGGCTAAGGCAGAAGGATCCCAAGTTTGAGCCAACCCAGGCAATTTAGCAAGATCTTGTTTCAAAATTTATAAACAAAAAGGTGGGAGTGTAGCTCAGTGAGAAAGCCTCATATGCAATGTCTAGTATGAAAAAACAAAAAAAGAAAAAACATAAAATAATTCTAAAAATGTGAATATTACTTTACATCAAAAAGGATCTTTGCAGATGGAATTAGGTTAAATAATTTAAGGTGATTTCATTCCAGCTCACTGATTGGGCTCTAAAATGAATAACAGATATGCTTAAAAGGGACAGAAAAATAAAGATGCCCAGAGAAGGTGAAGATATAGAGACCTCGGGAGAGACTGTACTGATGTAGCCACAACCCAAGGAAGCCAAAGAATTCCCAAAGCCACCAGAGCAGAAAGAAACAAGAAAGGATTCATCCTTTGATCCTCCAGAGGGAGCAAATCTCTAATACCTAGATTAGAGACTTTCGTCATTCAGAATTGTGAGAAAATGATTGAGTGTTTTTTTAAGCCCCTTAGTTTTCAGTATTTTGTAATAAGAAACTAAACCAGTTCTTTACAGTTTTACAGTTTTTGCATTTATAAAATTGGAGAATAATTAATTTAGAGCTTACTTGAAGAAGAAATTAATGAAATATCAAATAGTATTTAATTGTTTACCATATATAAGTCATTAGAATAATACCTTACATTATATTTCCTTTGGGGGGTTACTATTGCACATTAGGGAATATAACATGACTCCTTAGTAAGATAAGTGCATTGCATGGACTTGACGTAATAAAGTTACAAGTGCAGAAATCACAGACAGTGCCAAAAGAAAAAGAAAATACCGATAAATCTAAAGACAAATAAAAATAAAGAAATATATTTGACAAATTCCAAGACTACAAAGTTTTATGGAAAAGATACAACTACACTAAAAAGAATGGACTATTATGAAACTCTGTGTGGTCATTTAATATTCAACTCATAGCATTTAAAGCTGAGAAGGAATGGTCTAAGTTGCTCAACACAAAAGGTCAGACAAATGTATCCAAGTGTTCTGAATTCAAGGTGAAAGAAAGGGCCAGGGATTTAGCTCAGTGATGCAGTGCCTGCCTGGCAAGGGCAAGGTCCTGATTTTGATCCCCAGTACAGAAAAAAAAAAGCTGAAAGAGAAAATATCAATTGCATGTCATTACCTTCTCTGAAACAATTAATATTATTAGTTTATTTACTTGGTTCTATATGTATGCAAGTATTTGTGATAGAATAAAGATATGGCAATTTTGGGTGGCAGATATTTGGTGTCCTTACAGGAATATTTGTAGAAATCTGAAAATCATGGAAGAGACAATATCACTAAGTTCCTTTGTAATTTTTGTCTCTCTGATTAATTTATTCAGTTATCTAATTTAAATATAACCTGCATGCTCTGTTGATGTGTGGACACCCCTGTGATGTTACTAAGAGGAGGAGTCTCTGGAATGTAATTAGATTCAGATGTAGTTATGAGATTGACGCTTCTCTCATGGAATAGAAGAAGGCTGAACACCACCACTGTATCCCTCTGCAGTATGAGGATACAGTACAAAAGCAGCCATCTACAAACCAGGAGGAGGCCTTCAGGATACACTGGCTATACAAACACCTGATATTGGCCTTTGCAGTCTTTAAAACTGTTAGAAATAAATGTCTATTTTTTAAGTCAGCCAATATTGTGTAAAAGCAGCCTAAGCTGACTAAGCCCCTGATTTCTAATAAAATTTGAATCTTGAAGACTTTTTAAATTATATCCCATATTCTGAGTTATGACAAACCATCAGACTCAGACCCAATAGGTAACTCTGTAATGGCTTATGTTTTTCCTAATGAGAATTTCATTTTTAGCCTAACTAAAGTAGAATTCATGATTTCTTCCTCAAACTGTTCTTTCTAATACTTTTCTACATTATACTATATAGCACTATTAACCAATGAAATACTTGGGTGGAATATCTAGACATCTACCAAGATCCCATCAGTTCCTTCACTAATAACCAATGTATCAACAGATGTTTGATAATCATTTTCCAAATTAAATCCAAAACTTCAATACTTTGGTTAACTATTACCTTAAGACATTATCTTCTGGACTTCTAAAATTTTCTTCTCCTTCTTCTCCTTCTCCTTCTTCCTCCTCCTCTTCCTCATCTTCATCTTCATTTTCATCTTCGTCTTCATCTTCTTCTTCCTGTTCTTTTGAGAAAGGGTCTCTCCACGTTCTAGGATGATCTCAAACTTACTCATCTCAGGCTTTCCCCAAACTCATGATCATTTTGCCTCAGATCCTCAGAGTGCTAGGATTGCAGGTATGCACCACTACACCTGACCTAAAATTTTCTTAACTGGTTTCCATGTTACGATTATTTGTTAAAAATTTATTCATCAACTATGAATCACGGTGATATTTCATTAAAAATTTGATACATCTCTCAGGTAATAACTTCTTATTTTTAAAAATATATTCTAACAGCCTTACCAGCTGGTGCAATGTGCTGAAGTCACACTGTTTCTTAATTATTTGTCTTGTTTTATTTTATGTTTTCTTTGAAGACTATGCCACATTGGTTGCTTCTTTATATTTGCTATAGCTACAATTATCTCCTTTGGTTCTTTCATTTCTTTCACATTTCCACACAAAAGACTCAGCCTTAGAGAAGCCTTGCTAATCCTTTCCTAATCTATGTCCCCAGGAATGTCGCATCATACCTTTGCATTTCTGGATTCCACTTATCATTCTTTTTCCCATTCATATATTATAGTAATAAACAATAAAAGTAATATTATTATATTTCATAGCAAAATTTGATAAATTATCAGTCCATTGACTTAAATACTGAATATTAATATACTGTGAAGATATGAAAATTTTAAAACATGGCCACAGAGTCTTAGACACTTCATACTGAGTCTTGGACACTTGAGTGACAGTTCTATCTCTCTTCTCCCTAAATCTGGCAGTTGTAACTGATTCAATTAGGGGAGAGTGGTGGAAAAGTCCTCATGTGATTTCTTTTTAAAATTAATTTTATTGGTACATTTGAGGTATACAATATGACATTCATCATTGTAGATTTGTACCTTTAGATATATCTTGATTCTTATTTTCCCCATTCCCCTGCCCTCCCCTCAACCCCTCCTCCACTCCCCATTAACAAAGACTTTGTTTCCATTTTTTTTTTCCATTTTCTCATATTAGTTCTATTCCCTTCTTTCCTTTCCTCTACCCCCGCCCCCCGACTTCCCCTTCCCCTCTGCACCTTTTCTTCCTATTTCACATTGCGTGATTTCTTAGAATTGGACATACAAGGCCCCACACCATTAACCCCTGATCACTTAACCTTTGCTCTTGGAGCTGTGACTGAGTCATCCTGCTGCAATCTATGCTGAAGTGAGCACATGAGGGAAATCCGAGGTTGACTCTGTTTTCAAGCATTCATCTAAGCTGTCAGATATGGGAGACTCATCATGGACTCTATAGAAAAGCCCATGTTTTAGATGATTATATTTGTATGTAATGCAAAGTAGAGAAGAATTCCCCAGACAGATTCTGCTCAAATTGCAGTAGGTGATAACATGCATATTATTTTAAGTCGGTAAGATTTAGAGTTGATTTGTAGTACTCTTACAGATAACTGAAAAACAAAGACCTCTGTAATATATTTTTGAGAAAAACAGCAAATTCTGGGATTTACATTGTTGTATGAGAAAGGGAATGGGAATGAAAGTACTCAAACATGAAGATATCCAATAGTTATGGAAAAGTAAGTCAAAATAGCTGCAAAGAAGAAATGACCATAACCAAAGGAGGAGACAAGAATTGAAATTACATTTTTGAATATGCACTTATTTATATAACTTTAACTTCAATTGTGTAAAAGCCCATAAAATTTAAATTCAGTTAACAAGAAAACTGTGTCAATCTGTTTCTGCTGCTATGGCAAAGTACCTGAGACTCTGTAGTTTATATATGATAGAAATTTGCTTTACGTAGTTCTTGAAGTTCAGATCAAAGATCAAGGTTCAATTAGTTTCGATCTGTCTCTGCTTTCAAGATGACCCTGGAACACTGTCCTCCTATAGCAGAAAAGCAGAAGGACAAAATGAGGCAAAAGTTTTCTTCATATGTACTTCCTTTATAAGGCCACTCCATCAGTGAGAGTTCTGATGGGTTTGTGTCGGTTTGCTAGGGTGAATTATATTTTACAAAATTTGCTTTCTATTATATTTCTATTTATAGTGGGCTATTTGACCTAACTCTGGATCCATCAAATTATCAGACTCCTGAGGCAAAATGTATTTTGAAGTCTTTGATGGAAGATCTGGGTTCAATGGGATATTCATGTCCTCAAGGTTAAAGAGAACAAAACAGACACATATTTCAGTACATAGTTCCAGGCTATTTGTGATCTTGCATTACAGGCTGACTTTCATGGATGCATGTTATGTTGCAACACTAGACACAAAGACAGGTTTGCAGAAACCAACCAACCCCTATGACTATTTAACCTATTCTTTATTATCTATCTTTCCATCATTTATTCATTCTGCTGTACTATTTCTCTGTTTGCTCCTTGGCTAATACATAAGCCAATAGGGAGATAAATTAAAATATTGATAGTATCTGTATGTTAGGAGATCCAAGGATGGATTGCAGGCTTTGCTAAATCTAACTGTATTTATTAATAGGTAACATATATTTACCAAAAAGAGGGAGAAGAATACCTGTTTTCATTTGTTGCTGAAAACTAAATACAATAATGACAAAAAGAATGTACATAAACTCTGTAGTCTAGTTAGTAATTTTATTTCTTCTAGGGGTATATGTTAACTATTCTGAAGCTCCCTTTATTTGTAAACTAGTCCTGAGTAAGTAAATAAATGTGTTGTTGATAATGTACCAAATTTCTCACTGTCAGCAAAGAAAGTTGTAAATTAGTATGAGAGGATATCATGATGAAAACTATGGTACTGGTTAGAGAAGATATATAAAGTCACATATATCTTAATACACAGATATTCAAATATATGATAATAATTATATATGTATATGTACATGTACAATAAATGTATACATTGGTTAATATAAATACACACATTCACATAATTAAAATTGTGGACTAATGTATGGATCTACCTATCTATTTATTTTTGAAGTGCTTGTAATTGAAATCTGGGCCTCACACATGCTAGTAGCTCTCTATTATTAAGGTACATTACCTCCCCGATGTATGCATTTATTAAAATCTTCATTCATAAAACAGTAAACTCTGGATGTTTTCCTTTGACACAGATATAAGCTCTTTCTCTTTAATACTGTAAGATAATTCTACTGTGTGTAAAACATAAGCATGTAATTCATTTGAAGGATTTATAGAAGTACTCCTAGGTCAAATTATGAGAAAAGAAGAAAAAATGGAAACGAAGTGTATGTAAATAGGAAAGGGTGGAGGGGTGAAGTGGGGAAAAAATAAGAACCAAGATACATCATGTACAGGTACAGGCACCCAATGATAAATGTAAATGTATTGTATACCTAAAATGTACCAATAAAAGAATTTAAGCCAAAGAAAACAAAAAAACATATGATTGACAATATATATGTTCATATGTAGCTGTGCATTTACTCTTTGAAATAACAGCTTTTCTGAAATCACTCTGAGACACTATTATTGTGTAACTAAATCATTATTATATAATATATAAAGCATATTAATTTAGTAGAAAAAGAAATTCATATATATTTGGATTAAATCCAAGCTTTACACCCAATCACTTGACAATTTTCAATCATTTCAAAAGTTAGGCACTTTCCTCATCTTTCAAATTGAAATAAAATGTTGATCACAAAGGGTTATTGATAAATATCTATAGCAATGCAATCTATATGAAGGATATAATTATAAAATGTACAAACTAAAAGTCTCCCCTAGAAGCTAAATTCATAGTAATATAAACTTATTGTTCATTTACTATTTATAGAGTGTTTTCCTAGGTGGTGGGTATATCCTCAAGGAAAGTATAATCTCATTGGAAAGATAAGGCATATAGGGCTGGGGATTTAGCTCAGTGGTTTTGCCACCTGCATCACAAGCGCAAGATCCTGAGTTTGATCCCCGGTACAAATAAATAAATAAATAAATAAGGCATAAACTTAAAAATGCAAGCAACAATATATTACAATTTGCTGATTTACCAAAACAAGTAAGCA
>NW_004624761.1:10833482-10845106 GCF_000247695.1 Heterocephalus glaber
GGTCTGTTTCTTTGCCAGTACAATGCTGTTTTTATCACAGTAGCTTTGTAGTATAGTTTCAAGTTGGGGATTGTGATACCCCCTGCCATATCTCTATTGCCTAGCATTGCTTTTGCTATTCTAGGTCTCTTCTTGTTCCAAATGAATTTTTACCTACCAAATATACTTGCAAGTCAAAGGACCACACTTTAAATCCTAATGTGATGATACATGAGACATTGTGAAAATAGCCAGCTGATCTGGGGAAAGAGTTTACTATATAAAACTGTGAACTGGGAGGTTTACACTGCCCAATTTCAGTTTCTTTTGATTTTTCCCATCCTTTATTTGATAAAATTGATCAGTAATTGCATCTCTTTAGAAATAAATGCTAGGTAGAAAGTGACCAAACCAGTTTCTATGAAAAAGCACTTAATATATAAGGATATCATGGTCCATTTGAAGATAAAAAATGAAAGGTAAAAATAAATAAAAGTAGCTCCAGGAAAAATGAACACATGGAAATTCTATGAATAGATAAAAAAATAGAATTCTCTAAGCTTTAAAGGGAATCAAATAACTTGAACTATTTGAGTAAAAACATAAATAACAGGTATTCTAATTCATGAAAAAAATGGACAAGTAGAGGAAAGATGGAGAGGATTACTCTCGTAGGACAGATTTCCTAGATGCAAATGAGAAGAGGGCCATTCTACATAAGTGCAGCATTAAGGCACTTTAGCAAAAGCAGCTTAAGGGCTCAAGAGATCCTCAAGAGAAACAGATGTAGTCATAAAGCACACACAGACACACACACATACACACACAATAGTTAGAATAAAAAGGAATCTGAGAAAATTTAATGTGGGACCAATGTGATTGACTAATATTATCTTTATGTGTATTCTTATAAAAACCAGTCTTGAAATCAAGGACTCATATGAAAAGAGTGTACTCCGTCTGAAAGGTAGAATCTGAAAAGTGTCTTAGAAGTGAAATAGAGAAAGGAAAAACAGAAATAAAGGGGGGAAAGGAACGTAGCTCAGCAGTACAGCACTTGCCTGGCAAGGACAAGGTCCTAAGTTTGATTACTGGTACAAAAAAAAAGAAAAAGAAAGAAAAGAAAAGAAATAAATGTCCTTTATCTAGTAAATTGCTGCTATTAGTGACCAGAAATTATTCACATAAGGCATCAGGTGTCTTCTGTAGTCACTTCTTGCAGACATTTAAAGAATAAAAATAATGCTTATTGTATGCTCTTCATGGGAATAGAAAAAAGAGAGAACACTCTCAACTCTATTGAAGTGGCCAAGATAACCAAAGAGTATCAATAATGTAATTGCTCTTATACAATGTTCAAAGATAACAAAAATTGCTATATGATGTTACAAGTTATGTTGTAGTTAAACTTGAGAGCAGAAAGGGATTTGTATGGTGTGGAGGCCAAGGGCCTTGACTTTAGTAACAATGAGCATGTTCATTTTGTGATTATTGACTGAGGTGCATATGTATAATTAGTATGAATTTTTGATGTAGACTACTGAAAAAAAATTTTAAATGGGGTGACCCATCACTGTAAATACAGTGACAGATTTTGCTGCGCTGAACTGATTGTTCTCTAAATTCCATGTGTAACTATTCAACTGAAGTATTTAATAAATAATCTTGGTGCAAATTTTACCCAATCTTTGGGCTGTAGCCTCATTTTCAAATTCCATGCCTTATTGTGCATTGACATAGTCTTTTAATTTAATGGATAAAGTCTCTGATAAGTTTCATGAAGAGTGTGCGGAAATCCATTTTTAACATCTTGCACATGTTCAAATATTTTTTCTACTACTTTGCTGAATTTCTGAATGCTTATAAATTTTTGTTACATTTTACTTCCCTTTACATTTTTGGTTTAATTTTTTTAATGAGAAAAGCTTGATTTCAGTTAAATATATAGATTTTAAATTGAAAATTGAATTTGAAACAATGTCTACACCTTTATATACTCATCCAAGGCATAGCACATTTTAATCAGTCTAGGACATCAGGGGCAAAACTATGGCACATGTATGGTTTTTCTTTTAAGACAAAGGATGTTCGTGTATGAGTTATTTTTTCTAAACTAAAACCTCAGTATTCAGGTGTAATTGCAGTGTTGGCACTTCGGGATAAATAAGTGGGTTTTGGTTTGCAGTTTGGGCACTCATCTCTGAAAGGTTTGCCATCACTGGTCTAGGAAGTCCCCTCACCCCCGCTTCTAGTCATGCCCACTCTGTAGAGACCCTGTTTTGATTGGTGTTGCCACAGAATAGCATCTTGGTGCATTTTCTGTTGCTAAGGATGCAAAGGTGCAGACTGGGTAAGGTATTGAAAATAGGTTTCTTTTGAATCACAGTTCTGGTCCAAATCAAGGGGCTAGCTGCATCATATAGCAAGAGAGAAGGTGTGCATGTGTGTGTATCCTGCTCTCTCTCACTCTCCTCTTACAAAGCCTCGAGCAATCAATCATAGACACCTCCCTAAGAATCTCACCTAATCCTAATCACCTTCAAAAGGCTTTGCCTCTACATGCCCTAGTAAGATTACATCCACCATCTCAGCATCTCATAATGGGAGTGAAACTACAAAAAGTTTCAGAGCTTCAAATCATAGCAAAAATTTATATTATTTTGAATTTATATAAATGAAATCTCATGATATGTATTATTTGATGTTTACTTTTTTGTTCCAAAAATGTACTTGAGATCCACCCAAGGTATTATTGAATAAAGCTGAATGTTAATAACATCAAAAGTGCCATATCAATTTTTATTCATGGTATAAAGGAAGGCTCAGAGGACCCAGACTAAAGTTTGGTCAAGAAGAGAATCTTTGTCAATATATTCTTAGGTTCTTCTTCATTTGAACATTCTTGTTCCTTTGTTTGAAATAGTCCCCCCATACCCACCCAGTGTTCCATGAAAGTTCCTGTTCTTATTCAAATATAACCCCCCTATATAGTATCTCTTCTTAACTTCACTAGAAACAGTGTGATGTTTTTTCTTCTAAAAATCTTTTGCCAATCCCATCATATTGTAACATGTGATTTAACCTTCTCCTGCAAAAACTAGCTGAAACAAAAAGATTATATCTTATTCACCATTTTAGTTTTCACAGTATAGCAAGTGTTCTAAATGGGTTGCCAAACTGAATTTCTTGACCTATTGCAGTTGAATTATTCTCAAAAATCAGTAGGAATTTTGGACGTTACCAAATACTCTGTGGAACTTGCCATTCTCAGCTATAATAACTCATTTGTTAGAGCTCTGAACTTAAATGAATATTTTGGACCGAGAGTGATAATCATCATGGAAGAAAAGACAATGTCAGTTCATATTTCAAGGATAATAAGACATGTTTGTCATCCAAAATATGATGATAGTGTGTCTATTGCCATTATTATCAGTCTATATTTTGTACTTGATTTGAGTTTAGAGATATAGTTAATTTTCAAATGCATCTTCTTCCTCTCTCTCTTTCTTTTTTTCTTCCTTCTTTCTTCTTCTTTCTTCTTCTTCCTTCCTTCTTTCTTCTCTTACACTGCATACTGAGCTCCATCCCCCAGCCCATTTTGTTTTTTCATTTTTACATAGAGTCTTCCTCAGTCACTAAGTTGCTCATTCTAGGCTTAAACTTGCAATACTTCTGGCTCAGCTTCACAGAGTGCTGGGAATACAGGCATGAACTATCGTGCCTGGCATAATGACATTTTGAAAGAATTTTTTTCTACTAGATTTTCAAATATGTGAAACACTACCTATTATAGAAAACACCCCATATTAAACATGTAAAATTTTGTTAATATAGTTGTTCACCTTTTCTGTATATAATACAAAAAATGTAATTATAGTGTTTATTTTGCATTATTATTAATTTTAATGGGGCCTTAATTACATTTAATTTTTATATACAATTTTCTGATTCCAAATATTTTGAATTTTATTACTTCAGAAGTGGACTAGTTGCTAAAAGCAAGTGATATATAAATCTAGGAGCAAAATATGACAATGATAGTGAAACGGGGAGATAAGAGACAGGGCGAGAATGAAGCACGAAACCTCTGTGCAGGCGTGGTTGGATTTAGGCCTTCTTTTCTCAGGGTTGGCAGTCATTTTCCCATCCTAACAGCAGGCTCCCAATAGTAATCTAAACAATCAGTTTCTGCAAAACATGGTGATCAGCACCAGCAGGACCCTGAAGGGAGATGAGAGGATTTCTCAAAGTGTGGCTGACCCAAGAAGGGAGGGGTGGGCCGAGAGTGTTGTGACAAAGAGCTGCAGACAGGACCAGCAGCCAGAAAAGAGTCAGTAAAGGACACAACCGCCCAGGCCAGGCCGTTGGAGGCTCAACAAAGACCTCATTAGACTGGTGGGGTCTTCTTGCCCAGGAAAGAGATATTCATACCTCTCTAAAGAATGTTTTTGTTCTGTTACAATTACAGAAGTACACTTGCTACATCCCGAGTTCCTTGAGGCCCACATCTAGGTGAAACTTTCTGCTTGTAACCCCATAGGTTGATCTCGACTTGGCTTAGATGTAGTGATTTTTTGTATAAAAAAGCCCCTAACAAAAAATCTCTTTGACAATCTGTTCAGGCCCCCTCCTGGTTCATTTGCCTGGGGGATGTTTGCTTTTGTCTTACAAAAATGCTGCTTTCTGCTTTGACTATATAATAAAATACTTTTGCTCAGTCATCTTTAGATTCTCCACCTTGTAATTCTTTCTTTGTTGAGAGATGAACTCACCAGCTTGAAGGCAACAATAGGAATCTATTGATGATCTTGAACAATATTTAAGGATCATAGTATCTCTATTTTGTGTCTACAATTTGTCTAAGTAAACATGCCAAGTTTACTAAAGCCATGTACTCTACTCATAAGTCAGCAAATATGTAAGATGTAAGTTTCCACCCCATTTGGCTGAAAAATAGATGTAGCCCCCCAAAACGGAGCTGGTAACATGGTGAGGAAATGGGGAAGGTTATGTCACATGAAATTGAGAAAATGAGAAAAGTGAAGGAGATCTAATTCAATTAAATAAAACTTGGATGGGAGGGGACATAATTAACAAAGAGAAATCTAAAAGAAAGAAAAAATCAATAATTTTATAGTCAGGTTTGTTTTTGTTGGTTGAAAGTGAGAGAAATCTAACTGAAGTTAACATAACAACAAAGAATATGTTTGTAGGGTGAGGAGAGACAGAGAATGCAGTCACATTATATAACTGAAACATCTGTAGCCTAAATCACGTTGAATCCAAATGATTAGTACTACAAATAGGAGTACTATACATAATATATATGTACACATATATAATGCATATATATATGTAGGCACACACTCTATAAACATACAGGAATCATATGATACAGCGAGAGAGAGGCAGACATAATGGTGTCTGTGTTGCTATGGATATGGATATAAATATAGGTAGAATTTTTTAAACAAATACTAAATTTACATAAGAAAATGTTTGGAAGTAGTGATAGGAAATGTGACATACAGCATGCATTTCTAAACTCCATTTTCTCTACCAAGCCAGTTGATTTGATTAAATGATGCAGTAAACAAAAAAGAAAGTATAGTATCCCTTCCCCAAAATATATTTGCTCTTACTAAGTGGAGGGAGTGCATTTATTTTTAAAGTAGGCATATAATTTTTAAAGCTTCACAGAATAAACATGCATTGCTTTGACTAAATTTCTGTCCTTGACCTTAGCTAATTCCCAACTTGGAAACAATAGTGCTAATGAACATAATGGAATTATGCATGGCTGCATATGGGTGCTGTTTTTATTACACATAAAACACTGTAAACCTTTTTGAAGTGGATGAGGGCTAAAGGTTGAGTGGTTGTAATGAAACAAAATTGCAGGTTCCCAAGGGCAGGGTGGAAAAGCAAATGAACTGTGTTTTTAGATCCTTAGAAATTACTTCAGCAATTAAGAGGTGTTCATATGTGTGGTTTTACTGCAATCAGGGCACCCAGTGGAATACCAAGACATTTCTTAATGTATGTTGGCCATTATTTCAGCAATTATAAGAGGCATATAAATGCTAACATGCACATTTCCAGTAATATGGCTTTCAGTCCCTATACCATCATTGTAGAAATGTATTACATGGCTTCTTTAATACCAGCTTGCTATCCAAGGTCAGTGCAACCAGCAATTCATTCCTTGCAGAGTAAACATTTTATTAGGTAGCATGGAAGTTGGAGCTCCCTATTTCATTAAATGGCAATTAAGTAATTTAAAAATAATACTAAGCCTCTTAATCAGCTTGTTTTTCTCTATGTACCACAGGGATTTGGCATTCTCTAACGATTAATAGGAAAAGTGTTTCACAAATGCAATCAATGATTTTAGGCTTGGAATTCTTCTACCAAACCAGAGTTTTAAAGATATTTCTCTTATGAAAAAAAGAAACCTGTCTTTTAAATGTATTCTCCTTAAAAAAAAAAAAAAGAAAGAAAAGCTTTTAATGAACTAATGAGGTAATTAGCCAGTTAGGTAGATTTGATTTTGTAGTGGCTTATACACAAAGCTGCCACATCCTAGATGAGTAGTTATGAGTACAACCAAATAAAAAACTTTACAAATATCCATTAAATATTTCTCCTCTACAAATATACAAAACTGTATCTTAAATAACTCTTTTAGTTACATATTGCTGCATAAAATTTCCAAAGCTTAGTATCTGAAATAACAATGATTCATTCTTCACACAAATTCACATGGTCAGCAATGTATGACAGTTGGACTGAAGTAATTTCTGCTACATGATGGTAGAAGAGTGATTTTCATTCAGAAAAAAAGTACTTTGAATTCTGACCTTTGACCTTCTCTTGGCGTAGCAATATAGATTACAATGCTCTTTGTCAATGCAGGTCATGACAGTGAGCCACAGCCCTCAGTCTGATCCCATAAGATCAGAAGGGAAACAACTGATACTCTACAACATATTCTATTGCTAAACTGTGATGTATTTTCTGTCTACAATATTTTCAATCTAATATGGGTTTGTCAGGACAAAACTCAGGGGCATATCTATACCTGTATGTCTCTGGATCTATGTACATCTATATTGGTTGTGTGTGTATGAATATACAAACATGCACACACACTCACACATGAGTAGAATTTCCTTCCTTAGCTCTAACTTCTTTGTAGAATAGAATAGAATTTATTTCCATTTTCTGGAACTCTGGTCTTCTCATCAAAGATAACAGAAAAGAGTCTTTGATACCAAAGAAATTAAACTATTTTAGGACAAAAAGGCAATAACAGAAATTTGAAGTGTCTATTATAACAAAAAACCAAAAAGCTAGGATTTGCTTTTTACTGCAAAACTGAACCCCAACAAAATGGTTTTTCTGCAACTGTTCAGAAAATAGATGAAATCTGTGATTTTGAAACTTGTACCAGAATCCAAGATCAAGAAAAAGATCCCAGGGGCAGGGAAAGAAGAGATACAAAGTCCAAAGTGTCTGGGCTGGCGAGAGAAAGAGGAGGGAAGAACATTGGCAGAGGTCCACAAAGGCTATGGATATACTCTCATCCCAGGGAACGAGTTAATGGGAAAGAAAAGAGTGTTCTGACATGCTGCAATCAGAATTGAGCTTGAAAGCACTGACTTTAGAACCTACATTTCTATTACACCATGATAGCTCTCTACACTTCATGTATCTCATTTTATTATATTCACAACTGACTCTGCCTATCTGAAGTTTCCCCACTATAAATTCAACCTACTACAGTTGTTCAAAAATATTCTAAAAACAATTCCATCAACTGCCCTGAAGATGTACTGACATTTCCTTGTTATTATTTCATAAACTACACATTATAACAGCTGTTTCCATGGTGTTTGCATTGTATTAGATATTAAAAGTAACATAGAGATGATTTAAAGTACATGGGATATGGTACATATGTTATACTTAAATAAAACAGCATTTTGTATAAGGAACTAGAGCATTTCTAGATTTTAGAATTGGCAAGGGGTTCAGAAACCAAGTCCCTATAGTTATCAAAGGAACACTGTTTTTATTTAAGTGATTTCTGTGTAAGCAGACTCTATTCACAAAGTATCAAAAGTGCCTTAGCAAAATACTGTAAAGTAAATATTCCAAAATATTTCTCGTTAATATGTATATCATTGAAAATTAAATGCAATGTTATTACTAGGACACCAGTAGACTCAAATGGGAAATAGGAGGACCTTCCTTTCGAGTTCCTCCATGTCTTACTACTTCCGGTGCCCTGGGCACTTCAGATGTAGCTCTTTCCTCTATGGTACTCTCCACTTCAAACCCTAGAGGTCCACTCTCATGATTCTTTTCAAGACCCAGGCAAAAACTTGTTTTATTTTTCTGAAGCTTTTTTTAAGGCCAAAAGCAAATAGTGAAGGTTTGAGGCCTCTGCCACTGGTGATGTTAGAAATGGTGTGACTCTGAAGGGCAAGGATGTGAGAAGTCCAAGAGTTACTTATCCAGTAGTATCTCTCAGAAACAATGGATTTTGGGGACTTTGGGGTAGGCGTGCCATGGCTCCCAGCCCAGAGGAGACTTCCAGATCAGGGTGCCATGGCTTCCAGGCAGGAGGAGGCTTCTGGGTGGGTGTGCTGCAGCTCCCAGCAGAGGAGGTGAGCCGCACTGGTGCCAGGAATACACACATACACACATGCACACACACCTGATTAAAAAGAGAACACAGGTAAACAAGCCACAGAACCAGACTTCCAGATCACCTACAGCAACCCCAAAGGGAAACAAGATGAAACACTCTGATACCCAACCACCTGGACCCCCTGAACTAGCAACAAAAGAGGATCTGGAAAAAATGAAATCAGAAATAATTTCTCACATAATAGCAAAGATTGTGCCCATAGTTCAAGACAGGATCAATAAATCTAGAGAGGATACAGGTAAAAACAAAATAGAGGAGCTGAGGAACATGATGGAATGCCAACATAGGACACAAATTGAATCCATAAAACACATGCAAACAGATGTCCAGGAGATTAAAAACTCCACTGAAAGTCTATGCAACAGAATGAGCCAATGTGAAGACAGAATTTCAGATATAGACCATAAGATTGCAATTAGTGACCAGGAAAAGAAAAAATGCTTTAAAGTAGTAGGGGACCACAAGAAATCAATCCAGCAGCTGCTAAACGATACAAAGAAAAATAACATAAATAAGATTGGAGTCAATGAAAAAACAGGAGAGAGTGCAGATGACATAAAAAAACTGTTTACAGAAGTGATGGCAGAAAAGTTCCCAAGCAGGGGAAAAGAATTTGACATACAGTTAAGTGAGGCATATAGGACTCCAACTAGCCTCGATCAAAAACAATCTACACATAGGCATATAATGGTTAAAATTCCAGAAACCCTACAGAAGAAAAAAATTCGACAAGTACTTAGAGAAAAGGAACAAATCACATACAAAGGAAAGCCCATCAGAATCACAGCAGACTTATCACTGAAAACCCTCAAGGCAAGAAGAGCTTGGAGTGATGTGTTTCAAGCCATAAAGAAAAACAACCTCCAACGTAGATTGATGTACCCTGCAAAACTATCTTTCAAAATTGGTGGTGAAATAAGACACTTTCATGACAAAGAGCACCTTAGGAACTTCATGAATACGAAACCAGCACACCAAAACATTTTAGACAAAAACCTAGGAAAAGACAACGAGGATCACAAGCCCAGGAAAACCAGCATAATGAATCCACCAGACATGACAAGAAATTAAAAGGAAAGGGAGAAGATCAACCAAAAAGAAAAAGTCATGACAATGATAACTCAATACATATCAGTTATAACCATCAAAGTTAATGGTCTCAACTCACCAATCAAAAGAAATAGATTGGCAGAATGGGTCAAGAAGCAAGATCCAACAATATGCTGCATACAAGAAACACACTTAATTCATACAGAAACTCATAGACTGAAAGCTAAAGGGTGGAAAACAATACTCCATGTGACGGGAACCCCCCAAAAAGCAGGAATATCTATCCTCTTTGCAGACCAAGTGGATTTCAAACCCACACTGATAAGAGAGACAAAGAAGGACACTATATCATTTTAAAGGGAACAATCCAAGAGGAAGAGATGGCAATCATAAATATCTGTGCACCAAACACTAGTGCACCCAACTATATAAAAAATATTAACAGACATGAAAAGTCAAATAAGCACTAATACAATAGCAGTGGGAGACCTCAATACTCCATTGTCAGAAATAAAGAGATCAAATAGACAAAAAACAAGCAATGAAATACTAGAACTCAAACTCTTGAATTTATGAACTTAACAGACATTTACAGAGTCTTCCACCCCACAAAATCAGAATGCCCATTCTTTTCACCTGCACGTGGGTCATTCTGCAAAATAGACCACATAATCGCTCATAGAACATATTTAGGTAAGTGTAAAGGAATTGAAGCTATCCCCTGTATATTATCAGACCATAGTGCGATGAAATTGGAGATCAACAGCGAAAGAAACTGCAAAAACTTCATAAAAACACGAAAATTGAACAACACACTTCTGAATAACCAATGGGTCACAGAGGAAATTAAAGAAGAAATCAGACAGTTCCTTCAAATAAATGACAATGACAGTACAACATACTGGAATCTATGGGACACAATGTAAGCAGTCTTAGGGAAATTCAAAGCAGTGAATAATCACATTAGGAAAACAGAGCGAGCCCAATTAAACAACCTGATGTTGAACCTCAAGCTTCTAGAAAGAGAAGAGCAGGACAAACCCAAAGCTCATACAAGGGAGGAAATTATAAAGGTCAGAGGAGAAATCAATGTAATGGAGACTAAGAGAATGATACAAAAAATCAATGAAGCCAAGAGTTGGTTCTTTCAAAGAATCAACAAAATTGACAAATCCTTATCCAATCTTCTCAGAAAAAGGAAAGCAAAGGCCCAAATCCATGCAATTAGGAATGAAAAGAGTGAAATTACAACAGGCCCAGAACAAATCCAGAGAATCATCAATACCTACTTCCAGAACCTGTACACCAATAAGATGGAAAACACAGAAGAAATGGACAGATTCCTAGACACGTATGAATTACCAAAGTTGAATGAGGAAGACCTAAAAATTCTAAACAACCCAATATCAATCAATGAAATTGAAAACATAATTAAAAACTTACCAAAAAAGAAAAACCCAGGTCCTGATGGCTTCACTGCTGAATTCTACAAGACATTTAAAGAGGAACTACTGCCACTACTGTTTAAACTTTTCAATGAAATTGAAAGTTAAGCAATACTCCCAAAATCATTCCAGGAAGCAGACATCCCCTTGATCCCCAAAGCAGAGAAAGACCCAACCAAAAAAGAGAGCTATAGGCCAATCTCACTAATGAACATAGATGCAAAAGTCCTTAATACAATACTAGCAAACAGAATGCAGAAGATCATCAAGAAGATCATATACCCTGACCAAGTGGGATTCATCCCAGGGATGCAGGGATGTTTTAACATATGCAAATCGATCAATATAATAAACTATATCAATAGACCCAAGGAAAAAAACCACATGATCATCTCAATAGATGCAGAAAGAGCATTTGACAAAATCCAACA
>NW_004624761.1:10847846-10871120 GCF_000247695.1 Heterocephalus glaber
AAATATAATACTCTTATTTTGATTCTATTTTTGTTCAGAAAGTATTTAAATCTTCTACACTGAATATAATGTTTTATTACTTAGATCAGACTTCTTTTCACAGTGACTATGTCACTCTTTGTGTTGAAAATAGAAAACAGCAATTCTGTTTAATGAAAACTAGAAAGCAAAAAGAAAGAGAATCTTCAAAAAGTGGTATTCTTCAATTTTAAAACAAGAGACACAAAGTAAACAGATTCATGACACATATCACTGATATAAAATGTTCAATAATGGTATTATAAATTTTTGATTTAATGAATATTTAATAACCTTTCAGAACAATGGAAATTAGCCAGAAAATGATTCTCATCTAATTAAAAGTTTTAATAGGTCAGATAAAATTCCTGCAATCACAGATTAGTTTATAAAAAAAACATTTAATTGTGGATCATGAAATGTTGGCTTCAAACAGTTAAACAGATGTGGAATTTTGGAATTGAAAAAAGTGTTGATATAAACCCCCAAAGACAGAATTCAACAAAACTATGATAATACTAGCAAAAATTATAATTGTGATATTCTTAAAAACATGCTTATTTTTACATTTATTCTAGAAGTAGTGACTTTATGGAAAACAATAGAAATGTATAGCAAAAATTGAAATTTCACTATAGAATGGCTGAACCTATGGGATGGATAAGGAAATAATTACTTTTGAGGCCAGAGAAATAAAAATGGTCCTCTGATTTGTTAAGCGACATAGTGAGAAGTGCAATCTAAAATTTTAAATGTCCAGCTTCTCACTTCAATTAGATAATATTAGGGATTAAATACTGTTGAACAACTCATGTTTATTTGTATAATGTTGAACTTTGTGGAGAAAAAAGAACATATTTTAAATATACAGGATTTTACTAAGTGAAGAATTAAAACAAGAACACACACTTCTTGAAATTAATACAAAAGTCTGTTGAAGGTAGCTTATACTAATTTTCCAACCATGGTTACTCTTTAGAGGAAAAAAAAGTGTAGAAAGTAAAATTTTGAACAAAGAAACAAAATGTATTTCCAGACTTTATTAATCTTAGCAAAAAATTCTTAAAATTCTGAGATTGTTTACAATTTTTATTTCAATTTACTACTATATTTTAAAAAGTGAAGCATCTTGATAAAAGCACATGACAAATTTTGCAAAATAATTACTCATTGAAATATTATGCTAATCCTACCTTAATACTATTAATCCCAATTAGTTTTCATTTAGACCAGACATTAAGATTCACAAAAAACCACAAAAGGGGGACTTTCACTCATTCCCCATAAAAGTATCCTCAAAGGAAAAGTAATCCTAATTGTCTTTTGCCAAACATTAAATTGATTTTGAAAATTCTTTGCAGTTATTTCATGTGTACTAGTGGTTTTGGTTGACAGTATTAGCAATAATTTATGAAAAAACAAACAATTCTAAATTTGGATGTTTAATTTAAAATATAATTTTAAAATTTTTTAAAGGAAAATTTTTCCTTCTGAAATAAATCTCCATAAGAAATATTCAAAAAATAATATTCTAATTATGCAGGAACACTAAAACAACTAAATAAAATATTTACATGGCTCTGAAGATTTGTGTAAAAAAGTCATAAAACTACTGTGTTACTTTTATTACAGAAATCAGTTTTCACTATAAAATTTCAGCAATAATAACATTGGAGGAACAATTTAAGAATGAATATTTAAATCTAGCTTTTGCTTTATAAGACAGTAAAAGTCATGATATATGTGATAGAAGCTTACATTAAAACATGATGTAATGATAAGAGTAATCATGTCAACACAATACATTTATTTTAGCATATTATTTCACAGGATAAGACTATCAGTTAGTATGTTTACTTCTACACTGTTTACTCCTACAAACTATTTTCCATATGCTTTACTCTTGATTATATGCAGTGCACAGATATGAAGCTACTATAGCACAAAGCAGGGTAATTCTGTTTCTTAAATGACTGCCTAAACTGACAAGTATAGTCCTCTAGTCATTGTCTTTGTTTCTATATGTCTCTCAGTCTCTCTCTCTTTCTCTCTCTGTTTAAGGAGGCAAGGGTGATAGTCTCCCATTGTTCATTAACAATCTATGCATTTCTTGACAAATAATGTTTATAATGATTATTTGGAATATTCACATTTGGCAATATCATTATGTATGATTTAAACAGAACAATGTTGTAACATTATGTATAAAATTTCCTCAACATCATTGGCCATTCAAGAAATGCAAATTAAAATAATACTGAGATTTTATCTTACCCCAGAAAGAATGGCTGTTATCAAGAAATCAACCAATAACAAATACTGGTGAGGCTGTGGGAAGAAAGGAACCTTTCTTCATTGTTGGTGAAAGTGTAAACTGAGAAAATCACTAAGGAAATCAGTATGGAGATTCTGCAAACAAACTAGAACTAAAAATTCTATTTGACACAGCTATTCCCATTTAGATAGCTTCCCAAAAGAATTAAAAACATTATGCCACAGTGATGTATGTATACCTGTGTATATATAGCAGCACAATTCATAATAGTTAAATCTTGGAAACAGCCTATATGCCTATCAATGGATGAATGGATAAAGAAAATGTATTTATACACAATGGAGTACTATTCTGCCATAAAGAAAGATAAACTTGAGACATTTGTAGGAAAATGGACGGACCTCGAAACCATAATGTTAAGTGAGATAAACCCTACAAGCTTGTACATCACATGGTTTAACTTACATGGAAAGGTTAATACATAAATACAGGATGAAAGAAAAGACAGGTGATAGGAAAAAAGAAAGAAAGAAAAAAGTGATTATATTCTAAGTATATGTCTGGTATTTGTTTCCAGTTTTACTCCAATATGATATGAGAGCTCATTTTCAGAATTTCCATTTCTTTGGATATGTTAAGGTACTGTTGGTAAGATATTATTTTTTGTTGTAATTAAAAAATTTAAAAATCCCAGAATAGGAAAAACTATGAGGCTAGAGAGTAACTCAGTGGCTGCCTATATGTAGGGAGGAGGAATTGGGAGGTGATAGCTAGTGGGTACTGTGCTTCATTTTGGGATAACAACAATTATCTAGATTTGATTGTGGTCACGGTTGTACAACTCTGTCAGTGTGCTAAAATCTACTGAATCATAAACTTTGAGCTTGTGAATTGTGTAGTATACAAATTTTAGTTCAATAAAGCTGTTATTTTTAAATTTTTCTGCTTCATTTCTATGAATTTAGGAATACTCAAGGAATTTTATAGGGAATTCTGCTACTGCCTTCACAGAACAAATGTTCTAAATATTAACAATTAATGAAATGTAATCTAAGATTTACAACAACTATAGAAACATTAGTAATAACTTTTTAGAATTCAAACAAAACTGAATTTCATAACATATATAGAATATTTCCTTAAATCTCATCTAAATACATCCTTTAATATTTGTCTAAGCATTACTGAACTATTAGTAGAAACCTAAATACTTACAAATATAAGTACTTTTAGTGATCTCCTAAATCCTGTCAATTTTTGATCATAAAAATCATAGATTATACATATTTTTTCAAGTTTTAATTATAGATTGTCAGGGCAAAGGAAATATTTTAATTTGCAGTTTGGAACACTCCATTTGTACATTTACTCTCCCTGCCCCGCCAAAAAATAATAAAAATGATAGTGGTAACCCTTTCAGTGATAAACAGACCAATTTTCTGTCATTAGGAAAATTTTACTTAACAGAACCGGCATTCCCCCCAGTAATAGCAAATTACTGAAGTGTTTTTAAGCTCTTTCTGCAATGATATTCTTCCTTTTTTCAGTAGCTATCATCCATCTGGGTGAGGCTGGAAGATTTGCCAGAGAGATTATGGATGGTTTCCATTCATCTGCAGACACTGGAGATGAAGATGGAGAAGACCACGTTGGCACCGCTGCACAGGTGTGGTAAACACAAAGCTATGCTCACACTACTTGAGTGTTGATTGGAAATTTTAGTCTGTGTCAGTTTACATATGTGACAACATTGACATGGATTTATGAAATAAATTATGACTTACTTCTGTCTTTTAGAAATTATTTTCTAACTAAAAGAAATAGAAACAATCATAAACTACCACTATATATTTTCATGGAGTCAACTACTCCTTGAGAGCAGGAACAACCCTACCTTTCATTCATTAAAAACATCTGAAAAATGTTCTTTTTTCTTCCTCATTTATTTAAGTGTTTGTTTTTATGAAGTATCCAACCTAAAATTGGGGTCAATGATAATTATTCTTAAACTGAAATCATTGCTTTTGAAAGGTACTTCTCTAAATCAGCAGGTTTATATCAAATTGCTTCCTATATCAAGTCAATACATTCAGCTCTCAAGAGGAACAGTTTGCTTGTAATTGTTGCTGGCGGGTGCACTAAGGAACCAGGTTAGAATCAGATAGTCCATGAGAGATTTATTGATTTTTGTTTCCTGTTGTTGTAAAAGATACTGAGAGTTTCTAAGACCCACTTTTCCCTGTCAACATTTTGGTGTAATGTCTCTTGTTATTCAACCAAGAACCTGTATGCACAATAAGAATTACAGGCAAATAACTATTCCACCCAACCAGAGAGTATAATTCTGAGTGATTTCAGATCTAATGCCTAGACAATGCCTAAGCAGAGAGCAGGCTATAAATACATATTTTAAATTAATGAATATAATTCACATTTGCATAGTTGTTTAGATGATCTTTACGTCAGCAAGAATTTGTGAATTTCCTAAATGATAAAAGACATTTTTTTAAAATTCAGCAATGCACTACACTTTTCTCTGGTTTCTATCTTGAATCTAGATGAGATGAGTGAAATCTAAGGAAGACTTAATAATGAATACAAGAACTGGTTATGTCTCACTAGGTACCGAATTTCCTCAGTATTGCTTAAAACAATATTATTGTGGGTCTGAAATTTCACAGTAGCTTTTTTGGGTTTTTCTGTCTCAGTCAAATGAGGTTGTTGTCAAGATGTTGGCTGCCATTAAAGTCATCTGAAAACCTATTTTCGCTAAAATCGCACTTTCCAAGTTGGTTTCTTGCCAGGAATCTCCAGTAGCAATGCCTCTTAGGCCTCTCCATAGGGATGCTTGGGAGTCTTCATAACATGACAGCTGGTTTCCCTCAGTGCAAATGATGCAAGAAAAAGAGAATATAGAAAAAGTCATAATGCCTTTTTTATCCTGTTCTCAAGCCACACACCACCACTTCTGTCCCTGTCCATAGGTGACTTAGATCAAAATAAAGGCAAAGTAGGAGAGGAGAATTCGATGTTGTAAATACCAGGTCTACGAAATCATTGAGGGTATTATTAGAATAGGGATGGCACATTATCCAAGATACAATATTTCTTTCTGTGGATTTTATAAATTCTATTGTAGGATAAAAATGAAAAATAAAGATTCTATGTACTTGGACCACATTTCTTTATCTCTCACAGAACTATCTTTATTGAGTTCTTTATGGTTGTGAATATAATTTATGTTTGGCGTTTGACTTTTCTCTAAGGTTGCAAGAATTGATAGAACTGTAAAGTTCATTGTCACATTTTTGAGGATGCTATTTCATTTTGCCATTTCTCTTATGGGATATATTCCAACTGAGAAACTTCATATGTAATTGAACACTAAAAAGTTTTTATTTCTCTGAGGAATTCAAAGAACCCTGGGTAATTCATCATGTTTACCTCACTTTTATTTATTTATTTTTTCTTGCTACATGAAACATTAGAGAAAAATGTTAGCTTCAGTTCCATTTATTTAGGTTGGTAGTTATGGTTTGAAAGTTATGTTCTTCTTTTTTATCTTTTAAATATTTGTGTTTATACTATAGTGTTTACATGACACTTAATGCTCTTTGTGTCTTAATTTCAAATTGTTTACATGTTTGTCATGGAAAATTAACACGGAATAAAAACAAAGAAAGTAGAAGGAAGAAAATAAAACCATCCCTTGTTCCATTAACTAGAATGAAAATGTGCTACAATTATATGCTGGAATCAGTACTACAATTTTTATAATAATGTTCATTCAAATCATCTCAGTTGTTGGTGTTCTTTATTTAAAATATCATGTGAAGGCTCTGGTTTCAATTCAGAAACAACTTGGGAAATCATCATTGCCACTATCAATCAACTTGAAATGGGTATTTATAGAACACCAGGAACTGCACATTGTTCCACTCCTAAGCTTAAAGTGATTATTATTGAATAGTTCTTCATCCACGTTCACATAAATATATGTATTAAAAATTATATATATATATATGTGTGTGTGTCCTTGTGTTCATTTTTCAAATGTTTTATGTGTATATGTGTGTGTGTGTATATATATACATATATATAATTCATATAGGTAGATACATTACTGGGTTCTTTCTAATTAATAGGATCTCTTTATGAATATATTATGTGTACATGTTTGCAGTACATATTTTAAGAAATATCTAAACTTGATGTTTTAAAAGGACTTCTGGATTACTCAATGTTTATTATGCCACATATGCCAACTTTTCAACATTTATAAAAAGTATTTTTGAATTTTTTACTTCAGTGAAAATGGGACAGGGGGTGTCATAAGTCATCTGTGTGCATTTCCTATTTTTAAAGAAATACCTGGGTTTTTAATATCAATTTGATAGGAATAAATTTACAAATATGGTTGCATAGTAGCTATTATAAATTTCTACCATAATCCTTATAAAATACTTTTACTTTTCATATTTTTATAATATCAATACATTATATCTGTGACATCAGTTGTTTGTTTTTTACCATTAACTAAATTTTCTTAGAATTAAATCTTCACCTTTTGTGTTGCTAAAAGATACATGCCCTAAAACTATATTTTGTCTTGGTATAAGGAAGTGTGCACTAAAATTATATATGTATGCACGAATCTCCCTGCAGCCATGTATATTACATTCTGGGGACTAGAACATAAGTAAAAGTGTTTGTTCAGATGCTCCTAAAGGAAGGAGTTATATATTTATTCATATGTTTCATTCAAAATACTGTGATGGAATGTGGAAAACAAATCTAAAATTTACAGAGCCATCTGAAACTATAAGACAGTATGCTTGTGTTTCAATTACTAAAGCAATTTCTCCTTGATCTTTGAAAGTTTACTTTTAGAGTGTATTAACAGAGAAAAAATAAACCTCTCACTATTATTTTGATATGCTAGTTGCCTAGAGAATATGATTATAGGTATTACGAGTAATAAATATTTGTGAGAAAAATATTTACCAGATAACTGGTTATTTTATACATATATATATTTTATATAATTATATATTTTGGGCACATATGTATATCTTTATCATTTTGGAAAAATCTATTATACTTATGTATATAATATATTATATATTATAATATTTATATTTATAGATATCTATGTCCACAAATGTAAATATATTTATAGTTACTTTTTTGAAAAAATAGGAATATAGTTAAAGTGAGATAAAATATATTTGTATATATTTTAATTAGTCATACATATTAATTTTAGCAATTTTTTATATGCATATAACATACTTTAATCATTTTTACCCCTCCAATATCACCCTCCCCTTGTCCTGATAACCCTATTAAAAGTAATATAATCCAGGACAGAGTGTTATTAATCGCTGAACAAATTTGTGAAGGACAACAGAAATTTCTCATTTGATATCAGTAAGTACCAAAATAGAAAACTTAAATAATGTTTCTTTTCTGAAAAGCCCAATTTTGTGAAGTGAGTAAAACTGAATACAGTTAAAAAAATCAGTAAGTAGTTAATAAATATGTATTACACAGACCACAGAGCACAGGGAAGCCTGTTACTGTACTCAGTGTATATTCCTTCAAAAAATCCATCCACTGAACATACATGTACATTAAAATTTTAAAAATCATCTATTGGAATCCCCAAAAGCCTCTAGTGTGATAAATAGAAAGATTAAATGATAAAGTTTTGAATAAAAACAAAAGATTTCTTTCTCTTTTTTTAATTCTACATTAAGAAAATTGCCCTAATATTCTTGCTCTTCTCTGCAAATTGAGGGATATTTTCTGAAGATTGTCCTATAATTTGGACCACTTAAAGGTTTATTTAATACTTATGAATAAGTTAGTTATGCATACATGTACATAAATCAAAATAAATATCAATATTTAAGCATTTATCACTGCATCTTCACACACTACTATGACATGGTTTTAATCACTAGTTTGCCTTTTAGTATAAAGATTATTTTGATAATGTATCTATGCATCTACCTACAAAAAGTATGTACTTTATATCTGTATTTGCTTCTATTTATGGTCTATATATATATAATATAGGAAAGAAAAACCTTCTAAATAAAGATTAATTTTCTAAATTAAGATTGTCAGTTATCTTATTGTGATTTAATATATATTGCTTAATAGGGTTTTGAAATATATACAATTATCAATACTGCAAAGTAAGCTCAAAGAAATAAAGTTGTGTGATATCTTACAGGATTTTATCTTCAGAACCAAAGTAGATTGTAATAATACAGAACAATCCAGAGAGAATAGTCCCCCAAATATTTCTTACTCTCTGTCTCTGTCTGTCTGTCTGTCTGTCTCATTCTCTTTCTATATATGGATATATATATATATATATATCAACATATATAAGTATATATACACACTACATCAGTATCACATATTTGTGAATTATAATATAAATATTAATGTGTTTATAGAAAAGATAACAACTAAATTATTTTGAAAATTTTAATGTATGTGCAACAGAAAAATATGCATGACAAACATTTACACATTTCTGGACTATATACTTACCTTGTATAAACCGTAGCTTCATACCAAGTGGGTTGCAGGATGTAGAAATAATCATCTTTTGATAATTTAAAATATCCTCTAGTAATCTTGGTTATCTGAGTCATTTGGAAGTTGAATCCATGTGAATAGTCTCCAGAGCACACAAATAACTTTCATCAGATCCTAAGGGAACCATCACTAAAGTGTAATCAAATGTAGTTAAACATATGCTGTATAACAATGGCAAAACATTTCAGAGCAGTCAATCTACAGTAATAAATATATTAAATTCCTCACTTCAATTTAACTTGCCTCTTTGGGAATATAAGGACAATCAAATTGTCACTCTCTGAGTTTTTGTTCATTGGTTTATGTATTTAGTATATTCATTACTCTTACATACATCTCAAGTTGAGCAGTGACAAGCAGTGTCTTAGTAGTTGGGTCGTCAGTTGACAGGCTCCAACATCTGGGATAAGTGCTCCACTGGGTCGGTATGATGGTTTTCCAAGAGACGCTCAGGAAGACACAGTCTTAAAGGCACTGATCCTGAGATATCCTCTTCCACATCTACAATTTTCTAAGACTTTTCAAAGAAAACATCTGTGATGTTCTCTTTTTCCATAACAGTGCTGCAAATTCCCTTGTCTCACATTCTAAGATGAAAGCATATCTGCAGCACATTTCCTAATCTTTGTAACATCCATGGGTGTGTAACACTCGGGAATGCTGGACAAGGAACACTTGTAAATACAGGTATCAATTATGAGAAACTAAATGACTTTAATTAATGAGTAGCAAATCACTTTATAAGGCCAGAGGACTTCAACGGTTTGATTTCAAGAAAATTGAAGGAAGACATCAAAATGTCACCTAATAAATCATTAAAAATCAGTTTTAATGATAGATTACTACATGAATTTTGGCAAATAATTCAGACAGTGACAAAGATAATCAAGTTACATTGCTATAACAAAATTCTTTCGAATTTTAACTATTTTTGTGATATAGGCATTGTTTCTCCAGCATCACATCTATAGTCCTGTAGTAATTAATTATGAAACCCTTATAATTTTAGTATGAAACTTGAATAATGAACCAAAATATTGATAACTAGTCTTATTTTTATGATGACACTTAACAGTTGAATGTTCTTTCTACCTGTGATTATTTAAAAATTAAAGATGGTGAATATGTATCTCTGAACTATTTTCATTTCAAAGTTAAAAATTCTGCTTTTTCAACCATTTATTATACGATTTGAGGTCTATTTATCTTCTTTGTGTTGAATAAAAAGTTATGATGAAACTCTGACCACACAACATAGAAAAAGAAAGGTTTACTTGGTTCACAGTTTCATAAGTTTCAGTCAGAGGACTCTGAGGCTGAAATATCATGAAGGAGGAGCATGGCAGAAAAAAGTTGCTGAGCTCCTGGCAGCCTGAAGCAGAGAAGGGAAATAATACCAAAGAGGAAGGACCCCAGGACCAGTCACAGACCTCAAGCCCATGCCTCCATGACCTTCCTTGAAATGTGCTCCACCAAGCCCCCAGGCAGATCTCCAAGTTGGCGCTCCACACTAACCACCACATTTGTCCATATGTGTACAAAAGAGAAAGAAAGTGTCTTATTATAGGATATAAATGATTAACAAAGTACATAATTAAAAAATATTTTTTCTGAAGGTTCTAGCTCACACTTTGAAGGTGTTTCTGATATTTCACTAGGAACAGTGATGCAATGGATTCATATGTATCAGTCATCAGTGTTTTTATTATCTTTCCTATATTATCATGATTATATTTACTTTTTACAGTCATTTAACAAAAAGGTAAAAAGATTACAATCACCAAAAACTAATTATTTCAAAGCCATTAAAGATATATATATATATATATATATATATATATATACTGCATTTACAATTTTAGGATGATAAAGGGTTTACCCCGAATATCTTATCTTAACCTGAAAAATTACTGCAGAATTTAGGTAAGAAATGTATTTCATGCATAACTGAAGATAAACTTAGAATAAATAAGATTTTGTAACCAGGTTTTCAATTCAGCTCTCAAGATTTCCATCTTAATGGGTATTATTGTTAATAAGCCATTTCCTATTTTGAAAATATATAACAGATGATTCCCAAACATTTTTGAACTTTAATAGTATAGAATTATAAATGTTTTTATTCTACTTATCCTACTTAAGGATCAGGAGTAAAATCAATACAAAAAAGGACAGAGATTTGTCTATCCTCTAAACAAATAGTTTAGATTTTCAATAAGTCAAATGATTATGTCAGAATGGAATGAAATGTTATCTAGAATTCTTTAGATATTATCCTAAATTCAGATATGCACATAAGGCTATTTTTCCTATTATATCATGGAGGATTATAAAATTTAAGTGTTATAACAATCATAAAGATCGAGTATCTAAAATATCTTTGTTTAAACTTAACTGTGTAAAGCACTTGCAATAGTATTGTAGTATTACTGATATATGCTTAATATAGATGTACAATTATTCCAATCAAATTTAAATAAGTCCTATTATTGAGAATGTTCTTAGTTGCAAGACATAATAGTGGAAAAATATTTTACATAATTTACTAATTCAGTCTGGTAACTTGCTTTGTAACTATGAATGCATTGGTATATTTTCTTGTTGCTACTGTCATTTGTTCTTTGGGCCATTACTGAGAATATATTATAAGGTAGCTTAAAACTTTCATCTATACAAAGATGCAAGAACATTTTTTAGCTATGCTTTTTATGTGTCTGTTTTTCACAGAAAATTTAATTATACATAACATAAAAATAACTAAAATGCAAATAAACTTTAGTGAATTAGCTTATGGCCAAATAAAACATACTACTAAATAGTTCCACTGTTAAACCAGGGACTTAATTAGGTTACATATTGTATAGCCCTTTATCTGCCTCCATTTTCCATTGCTTTATTTGAATATCACAGACTAAGTAATTTGCAAAGAATAAAGGTTTATCTAGCTTA
Organism: Heterocephalus glaber; assembly: GCF_000247695.1. Next base: position 10,859,704 of record NW_004624761.1, read on the forward strand.
TGGTTCTGGAGTGTGGAAAGTCCAAGAATGTGGGGCTAACATCTGGTGACTGCCTACTTGCTGCATTACAATATGACAGAGGGTAGGAGGAGAAAATGTAGGTGGGAACTTTTTACAATGTACTGGTATCAGCCTCTGTGTAGCATGTGTAGTTCTGATGTAACTCTGTAACATAAATCATACCCAACCAAACTGTAGAATGTTAGTATATACCCAACCAGACAGTAAAATATTAGTCTATGCCCACATAAGGGCACAAAGAGACAAAGACAGAAGAATTGTATAAAAAGGTGCAACTACGCCACGTTGGGCACTCAGTCTTTGGATACAAGTCTGCTGAGTCAGTACCAAAGCTGCTTGGGGTGGGGGTGGGGGGCTGGGTGCTAGGTCTCTCTACAAAAAAAATCCCTGCTGCAGTGTTAGCTCAGATTTCTCTTCCCTTCTAAAGCCACTAATGCCATCAAGGGTATCCCATTGTCAGGACCTCATCTAATCCTAATTACCTCGCTCTGTCCCCTTTTCAAAACCAATAGTGTAATCTTAAATTTGCAGCACATGACATTTTGGGTACACATGCAAACCAGTGTATTCTGCTGATGCTCATTGGAATTCGTGTCTTTCTCATGTGCATTATGAATCCATTCAATATTACCAAAGACTTAACTCATTCTTTTTAAAAAATTAAGTTTATTGGTATATTTTAGATATACATGATGATAACATTCATCATCAGGGAATTTGTACCTGTACATGATATATCTTGATTCTTCTATTTTTTTTCCTTTCTTCTCCCCTCCTTTCAAACCTTCTTCCCCTCTTTATTTACAAAAGCTTTGTTTCCATCTTATCCTTCTTTTCTCATTTTTTTCTTTTCCCCTCCTTCTCCTCCTCCCCCTACCTAGTTCTCCTTCCCATTTGAACATTTTCTTCCTCTTTCACAATATTTATTATGCTATTACTGATGCAAAAGTCCAAATTCCACTCTAACAGCTCAATCAGATGTGAGTGAGACCTAAGGCACAATTCATTTTGAGGCAACTCCTTCTAGCCATGAGTCAGTGAAGTCCAAAATTATCTATATCTGAAACAATGGTAGGGGGCATTCTCATTCCCCGCAAAAGTAACAGGGCCTAAAAAAGTCTGTAATTCAACAAAAGTACCTATTATAAATCTTCAAGTTGGAAAGTAATCTCCTTTGACTTTACATCCCCTATCTCTTACCAGACTGGTATAGTGATTGGGCCCCTAAGGTCTCTGACAGCTCCATCCTCCAGGCTCAGCATAGCTTTGGATCTCTTATGCTAGAACACAGTGCCTACAACATGGCCATGATGGCACTGTAGGCTGCTAGCTCTGTGATTCTAGAGATTCAACAATGTAGTTGCTTTATGGGTCCTCTAACCTTTGCCTCAATGGAGACTTTCAGCCCCGTGGCAGGTTTCTTTCTGGCCTCAGGGTTGTCTATATATCCTTCAAAATCTAGATAGAGAAATCCATGCCTCCACAGCTCTAGGATCTTGCATATACCCAGAAGTGTTACCACACAGATGTTGCTAAGGTTTATGACCTGCATCTTCCAGAGAGGTGGACTGGATTACACCTGGGCTGGCCTGATTTCTACCTAGCCCTAAGTGAGTCACAAATGAAGTGACCAAGGAGCATTATGCTATAATTCAGGGAGCAGAGAAACAACAGGTCTTTGGGAAGAATGAGCTGGATCAGTGTGTTACAGGTCAGTCCACTGAAGCACTTCTTCCTTCCTAGATCTCTGTGCCAGTGATGGGAGGGGTAGCCTTGCAGGTCTCTGAAATGCCTGACCCCTTTTGTCTATAGTAATGTCTTACCATACCCTGTCTTTCTCTCCTGAACACTATTTCCATGCCAGACTCTTTTTCTCAATTAGTTTTCTTCTGTTTCCCTTTTAATTATAAATTCTAACATCAAATTATCTATTTATTCTATTATTTTACTTAAGCAGTTAAATGTTATATAAGTAGAATCCCCCACTGCCTAGGTATTTCATCCACCAGATAGTTTAGTTTATAACTCCTCACTTGTGCATTTCTCAAAGTCTTGGGATATAGAAATAATTTCATCAAGTTCTTTATAACTACATAACAATGATGGCCTTCAGTCCAGTTTACAATACCTTATGCTTCATTCTTGTCTGAGACTCTACCAGATTGATCTTATTTCTACCAGCTTTCTAGTCATTTTATATATATATGTGTGCTGCTGAAGTGAGCATAACTTTCTATTCATGACAACTTAATCTCTCTAAGTTTCAGACTTTCTCTAATATTGTCTATTGAGCAGAGAATGACTCAGGAGAGAACCTCACTCAAATTACACCTAATGATCCATTCAAGGCAATCTAGCTTTTATTCCAGCATTCACTTAAGCAGTGTTTTGGCCTCTACACATTAACCAGGTGCAAAACTGCTTCCATATTTTCAAGTGTTTGTACAGCACACGCCTCATTCTTCATATGGTTTGTTTCGGTTTTTTGCCTTAGTCCATTGCTGTAACTGAACATCATAGACTTGATAATTTGTAAAGAACAGAACAGCATCTCAGCTCATAGTTGTAGAAGGTGGGAGGTTGACAGCATGGCACCAGCATCTTGTAAGGGTCTTCTTGATGCACCAGTTTGCCAAAAGCCATCATAGGGTGACAGAGACATCTGGTTCCCTCCTCTTCTGATGATACTAATGCAATCATGGGAGCCTCTATCTCATGATCTCATTTAATATTAATCATTACCCAAAGGCCCCATCTCCAACTTTAGCATATAAATTTCTGGATTTAGTTTTTCAATAGTTGAATTTTAGTGGGCCATTTTCAATTTCATAGCATCCTTCTATTGAATTGCTAAACATGTGTCCTCAAATAATGACTTTTTCTTCGAAATAAGTGCATTTTCCCCAGAATTAACAAACTTATTCTTTGTAAAGCAAGATTTACAGATTAGGTATAAAAGGAAGGACATATTTTTGTGAAAATTTTCATATAATCATTATAATTAACAACAGCTTATACCAATGATAGTGAACATTTTAGGGACTGAGTGCCTAAACTGCAACCCAAAGCCCACTTATTTATCACAAAGTGCCAACACTGACATTAAACCTAAATACTGAGGTTTTAGTTTAGAAAAAACAACATGGCAACTTGGCTCTTGTACCAACAGAGAGGGCTCTGCATGCAACCGCAGCACACATGCCATATGCCTGAATCATGGGCTTGTACTAATACATTTACTATATAGTTTTAACTTCTCTTAGAAAATTAAGCTTTTGGACTTTTCAGGGCTGTTTTTTTTTTTTAAATAATAGACATCATTCTCAGATTTCTGCATTAAATGTACTTGTGACAATTTTAGAAGCCAGTCACAATTAGATTTCTATCCTTAGTATTGTGCATTATAGGGTATATTGTTTTTATTCTTACAGCAACTTACTTGTTAAATCTCAAATGAGTCATCCATGCTCTCTTTAGTTTAAGACTTTTGGCTCTCTATTGCATTTTAAGTAAGTTACTGTATTTTTTTTTCTAAAAATACTGATGACTTTTAAAATAAAACATCATGGAATTTTGTAATTTAGAGAATAATATGAGAGTGAAACTGAAGTGAAGGACAAAATAGCATAAATTGGGGATAAAAATCCACAGATAATTTTCTAGTTCTGTAGAAAGTTCAGTGTAATACAATAATAATAAAAAAGAATAAAAATAAAATAATAAAATAGAATATATTAGAGTAAATCTATTCTATTTATGTTACAACTATATGCAGGCATATTATCCATAATTTTAAATGCCTTAGTAAGATAAATGAGAGCAGAATATCTCATCAAAAAAAAGAGACCAGATACATCTATTTTTGAATATCCTCAAATATAGGCTCATTCTGTTGTGTTACCTGGAAATAATGACTTATTGATCTGAATATATTTTCTTTTCAAAGACAGTGATACTCCAGTATAAGTCAAATTTCCATTCAATATAGTAAAATCTAGCTAACTAGGCCATACCATACCTGTTTAATCCATTAATAACTGTTTCACTGAGTTTACTGGACCTAAAGTAAAGAGATCAAATTATGGTTATTGTCTCCATGCAGAAAAAGACATAATTGTATTAAACAAATACAAACACAGATGATTGAGAAAGATTGATTTGGAAATAATACATGAATTTTAAAGTAGGACTAACATGATTAAGGGCATGATTTACCACATATTAATCTAAATGAAAATTTATTATCTGTCCCAGCATTATTCTGCTCATTTTAAAATATTTTCATGTCTTTATTCAATATTTATCATTAGTCTTCTATATAACAAAAGATACAATCTGCTGTATTTTTTGAAGTGCAGTTTAAAAATTTAGATTATTTTCATGCCTTCAAAAAGTCTAATGTAAAAAGAAGCTCTGTGAGAAAGATATGAAAGGTTGATCAGAACATAAACATTGTTATATGGATAGTCATACACTCATTCATTAACTCATTCATGCAACATATACTTTTAAGGTGATACAAGAATTTCTTTGTGCCAGAGGTACATAGATAAAATAATCTATATTTACATAACCTTTGGCTTAGTAAAAAAGTAGATTATAAACAATTAAATAAGTTAAAAGTCACATGTGATATATATATACATAACTTATTTAGATGAATGAATTAGATTATAACACATGAATATTGAACTTCCAAAGGCAAAAATAAAAAGAGAAACAAATATATGTTAGAAGACTGTCTCTGTGTCTCTGCCTCTGCCTCTGTCTCTCTGTGTATGTGTCTCTCTCTCTCTCTCATTACGGAGATTAATAAGACAGAAAACAGAAAAAAAGTATAAAAAAGTGAGAAAGTACATTGTAGTAAGGAAATATTTAAACAATTACAGAAACAAAGAAAGGAAAAGAGCTAGGTATGAATTTAGGGGAAAGTAGTCCTGGCATTTAGAATCTCTGTTTCACATTTTTGAGGAAGGAATGTGTTGGAGCATACTAAAAGCAAGCAAGAGGCTAGCATGGCAATAGCAGAATGTGGAAGAGAGAGTGCTCCAACCTGATTATTCAGCTCTTTTCCCCTGCTGGGCAGAGTGATTTCAGGCCTCTTTTACAGAGTCACCTTGTGAGTCTGAGATAGTGGAATGAGTCAAATGAATGTGATGCCCACTGTCACCCTCAATGGTCCCTTTTGGAGAAAATCCACATGTTCACTCCAGCAGGATCTAGATGGACTTACCTCAGAAGCCACAGGCTTGAAGATGCAGAGTACAGTGTGACCGGGCCTTGGAGACTCATTATTATTTGGAAGAGAAGTTCTCATTCATCAGGGATATTTAGTTTTGAATTTATACAAATAAAAAATCCAGTAGGTCACTGAAATTTCAGAATTTCCTGTTAGATCTACTATTACTACCAAAGCTAATACAGAGGAGGCTAGTGTGGATTATTAACAGGCCATGAGATTGCTTAGCAAATTTAGGCCCCTGTAGATCTTCACCTTCAAGATGACCTTCTCTATCTTTGTTCTGCCCTGTTTCTTCCACGGTGCCTTATCAGTTTGAAACATAAAACATTTTTATGCTTGTTTTTAGAATCTATCTCTGGCAAGAGATAGACTGCATGCAGTACAAGCTCCATAAATATGGAGATATTTGTCTCTTTTGTTCACTGACCTATTTGAATCACCTAAATCAAATTATTTTACATAAAACCAGTATTGTTCAGTAACATTAATGGGAAGTTGGTTGACTGTAACTTATTCCAAAGAAAAATAATGTTATATCAACATTAAATGAAATATTTACCAAATAATATTAAAAATAAATAAATATAAAACTGCTTTAATTCAATACTTTATATAAATATTTTTTAAATCAGGTGAAAGTGTTAAGAAAGCTTATAAAATACGTTTTCTTATTTTTTTCTCAGGTACTTTCACTTTTTAATATAGACATCATTCCTAAGCAAAGAAGTTAGCAGTAATTTTCCATATTGCAATGCCTTAGACATTAGACCTTACATATGTACCATTTTTCTCCTTTGAGAAGAGAAAAAGTTCTTGCATTATTGAATAAAACTACCATTTCTCATAAGAATTTGGTATATTAATACTTATGTTAAAGGACAATCACATACAGACAATATTGCAATTTACAGCATTTATTCAAGAATCATTAGAATATGTAGGTTTATAAAACTACATATCAGAAAAATTTTAAATGTTCAGTGTGGTAAATTTTTTGAAAAGATATTTTGAGTAAAACCATGACAAGAAAATGTGTAATTTTCAAAACTTTTCCCTTACTTGAAGAAGAACACACTCTGAAGGGAAAGGAGGATAGTACTATTTCCTAAAGTACAATTACCTGAGACTAATAATAGCAGCTACAGTACTATTCCTAAAGGGCAATCCAAACTTATGGAAAAATCTTAAAAAGAGAAAATATTCTTCTAATAATGTTTCAAAAAAATGTGCACTTTCAACATTTTACAAATGCTGATATTTCCATGTCTTGGTTTTATTATCTTGTATAATTTCATTTTCACCATACCAGAGAGAGAAAGAATAGGTTGTTTAAACAATTTAATCTAGGGACCAGGAATTTAGCTCAGTGGTTCTGCTGCCTGCCTCACAAGCGCAAGACCAGAGTTCGATCCCGGTACCAACGCCCCCCCCCCCCCCCCGCAGCCCCGGAAAAAAAACGTAATCTAATTTGCACAACATGTATCTTTCCTGTCAGGTGCTTTTTCTGTACCTAACTTTCTTGTGCAACTTGATCTGAAACATGTCAAGAAGCAAAAAAAAACAACAACAAAAAAACAAATAAAAACCCTTCTGGGTGCATAGTATTTATGGTAGAACTCAGTCTTAAAAAGGAGAAACAAGGAGACACACTGAAAGAGTCTAAAAGAAGTACTGGTGTGATGGAAAAGAATGGCATGCAATGTAATTAGTATCAAATGATTGAATTATTGAATAATGGACCAGGTATTAAGACAAGGAAGTCAATAGTTCCTCAATTTTTTTTTAGTTTTCATAGATAATCACAATATTTGGAAATAAAATTTAAAATGTACAAATTTGCAACACAAATGTGTTAAAATGTTGAAGTTCATGAATGTCCTAGGTGACTTTTATAATATTCTGTTTAAAATGAAGAGACTGATTTCCTTTGTTATATAAGAAAAATCTGAACCTCACATAACAAAAATAATGGGAGAAATAGTTATTTTAAAGAATATTCTTTAATGGAAGGAAAATTTTTATTTTAAAGATTTTCTCAAAAATATGAATTTCTGTCCTTAACATTCTAATGACTACTATTTAGTTGAAACTTTTAATGGATTTCCAAAAAGAGCAGACATTGAAGAATTGCTTTCTAGCAAATTAATAATCATTTTTTCACACTTAGTTGGAGAAATATTTTTAGATGACTTTGGGGTTTGGGACCCAACAAAACCTAGTTAAACATCTGACTCCATTGTGGGCCAGCTGTCTAACTGAAGAAATCACTGAGCTTTGCCAGGCTTAGTTTTTGAATTCAGTAAAATAAATAAGTAAATTTAATTACTTTCTATTATTGTAAAGATTGATTAAGATGATGAATAAAAATGGTCTGAGATATAATAGGCCTTCAGTAAATATAAAACATTACTAATTAAAATAAATCTAAGGTCCTAAGCCTAATTATTTAGGCAAAATTTTAAATTTTCTTTAAAAAAACAGTGAATCAGCAATGGGGATCTAGATGCTGCTATTTAAATGGCTTCTTTGGATACTAAAGTGTAGTTGAATATTACTTGGTATAATTGCAGGACCAAACTAGATTTAAGAGGCCATACGGTGATTTCATCAGTTTTCCCCAAAAATAGGCTTGACCAAAAATATTCATTAAGAGTAATGTGTCAAGCATTAATAAAAGCACCAGTATAACTAAAATTTCTTTATAACTCATTATTCTACTATTTACTCATTTGCAATTCAAGAAATTGTAATTACTATCAAAGTTACTATGATTTAAGGATTTCAAGCTATATATGTGGGTAATTGTTACTTGAAAAGTGCTTTAATTTCCATCTCTCAAATGACTAGTGATTTGGAATATCTTTTCATGTATTTATTTGCTGTTTGTAATTCTTCATCTGAGAAGTATGTATTCATTTCAGATGCCCATTTTGGGCTTGAGTCTTTAAATTTATGGGATATGATTTTTTTTAGTTATTTATATATTCTAGATATTAGTCCTTTGTCTGAGGAACAATAGGCAAATTTTTTTTTCCTACTTTGTGTGTTGTCTCTTCTCTCTGCTGGTGATTTCTTTAGCTGTGTGAAAGTTAATAAGATGAGATTCCAGTTATTGATTATTTGTAATATTTCCCATGTGAACCGAGTTTTGTTCACAAAGTCTTGCCTATACCTATGTCTTCAAGGTTCTACCTATTCTTGCTTCCAAAAGATTTAGTGTTTCTGTTTAATATTTAGATCTTTGATTCATAGCTGTTTTCAAGAAATCAACCAATAACAAATGCTGGTGGGGCTGTGGGGAAAAAGGAACCCTTCTCCATTGTTGGTGGGAGTGTAGACTATGGAAATCAATGTGAAGATTCCTCAAAAAACTAAAACTAGAGTAGAGGTTCCATTCTATTCCCTTTCTTGGTATCTTCCTGAAAGAATTAAAACCATCATACCACAGTGATATAGGAGCACTCATGTTTATAGCAGCACAGTTTCTAATAGCTAAATCTTGGAAACAGACCATATGCCCATCAATTGATGAATAGATAAAGAAAATGTGGGCGTTTTTTATGCAATGGAGTACTACTCAGGCATAAGTAAGTGTCAACTTGAGACATTTCTAGGTAAATGGATGTACCTTGAGACCATACTCTCAAGTGAAATAAATAGGACACACATGTTTAAATACCACATTGTTTCTCTGGTGTGAGAAACTGAAAGTTTAAATAAGGGTCAAAATATGTAATAGATATTGTGAAATAGGAACAAAATGTTCAAATGTGAAGAGGAACTAGGAAGGGGGAGGGAAAGAGGAAGAAAGGGAAAAGAAAAAATGAAAAATGAAGGAAAAATGGAAACAAAGCTTTTGTTAATAAGGAGAGGAAGAGGGATTGAAGGGACGGGAGAAGATTGGGGGGAAGAAAGAAGAAATAACATATGTCTTGTACAGTTACAAATTCCCTAGGATGAATGTGATCAGTACGTATATCTAAAATGTACCAACAAATTTAATTAATCTTTTAAAAATGGGCTTACAACTGTGTCTACCACACTATGTACTTCACAGAGTTAGATACGGAAGCAGAGAAATGAGGGAGAAGGCACATTTACACAGACATGCATAGACAGACAGACATAACTACTTACATACACAAACATACAACACTTGTCTAGCTGCAAGGATGGATAAGAAGACAGATTATGACAATTTTTTTTCTAACTGGGATATTTTACACAAAGTAGAGATACTGAACTGTGAATATTTTATGCAAACATGGTTCAGTATATACTAGTATATTATCTAACCACTTTTCTTCTAGAAAAGACAAACAAAAAGCTGCTCTTCAAAACAGTATGTTTTCACTTCTGTATTTGCAAATGGAGATACAGATATGTTGTTATTGAAGTGATTCATTTTAAATATTAAGATAAATTTCATGTGTTCAAAAAGAAATAAACCATGTCAGTTGTCACATTTCTTCAATGAATAATGTTTTAAAATGCTTAAAATTAGTATCCTAACCTGGCCTCTTTAAGAACCAAATAGAACATAATAGAAGCACTAAAATTAGACAAGGAAGCTTTTTTATTGCTCTTTTACTTTCCAGTGCAGTAGTATTTTCTGTTCAATATCTATAACTTTCATAGCTATTTTCTTCTCTGTAAAAAAGTCAAGTATTACATTTTCTTTTCTTTTTTTTGAGACAGGGTCTCACTCTGTAGTTCAGGCTGGCCTTGAACTCACAATGTAGCCCAGGCTGGATTCCAACTCACAGTGATCCTCCTGCCTTTGCCTCCCAGGTGCTGGGATCACAGTGTGTGCTACCATGCCTGGCATGTATTACTTTTTCTTTACAACCTAGAAATAATGGTACTAGGAAAATTTTGGATATTTAGAAAAGGAAAAAAATAGAATTTGAAAAGAGCTATGGTTCTTATCTATTATATTTTAGATCTAAAGTGTCACATAAAGGCTTCATTTGTTGAATGGAGATTGGATAAGGAGGGTACCATAGCTGACTTGGTGTTAGAAGGCAGAGCCTGGGTGGAGGTCGGTCACTGAGGTCCTGATTTGGAAGGATTTGTTCTTGTCCTGCTATCTCCCCTTCTTTTCTTACTCCCAGCTGCCATGGATTGAACAGTTTTCCTCTGCCATGCCCTTCTGGCATGCTATTTCTTCCTTAGAACCAGCTGACCATGGACTGAAACTATGAGCCAGAATAAACTTCTTGTTTGTGGATGTCAGGAATTTTGTCCCAGTGACAAGAAAGTGACAAAAATACTATCTTTGACAGTCAGTCTTATTGAAACAATTTCCAACTAGTGCCACTAGAACATATCTCCTATTTTTCATCACCCATCATATAAGAAAGAAGAGGCTATTATAGGTAATAGAAAGAGCAGTCACAGAATAAACAGAAAAATTTACTTCTTGAATAATTCACCAGAGGGTGATTTCAGTTTTTCTCACTCTGAATATGTCTGTAGACCAGCGTTTGAGAATAACTGGTTCATATAAAATTTTCCTTTTTAAAAAGTGAATACCATTAGAGAATGTTTACCCAATAACTCCTATAATATCAATGAATGTACGATTAAAGAGTCACAGAACCTATCTCGGAAGAAATATTATTGAGAATCTAAAATTCTACTTGTCTCTTAAATATCAAGAAGTTATTTTGTCTTTTCAATGTTTTACAACAGTATCTACTATCTATAATCATGTACTTTATTTCCTGGTAAAATAAGTGAATTTGACTTTCTGAAGCCAACTCCTCCCTTTGTGCCATGAAATTATCTCCTGTCATTTGGGATTTGCACTTGGCCACCTTTCTTCTGCAGCATCATTTTTGGTTGTATTTCTATTATTCTATAAAATGTTCTAGAATTTTCTGCTTCAAAAATAGCTCACTGGGCCAGGGATTTAGCTCAGTGGTTCCGTTGCTTGCCTTGCAAGTGCAAGGACCCAAGTTTGATCCCTGGTACCAAAAAAAAAACAAAAAAAAACCCCAACTCACTGTACTTTACAGTGTAGCAAGACTCAGGTTTATATCAACAAGGTTTCTTTCCTGAAAAAGCTATGTCCAGTTCTTGTTATTTTCTTTTTTTAATTTAAAAATAACTTTATTATCAAACACACACACATACAGGAATTAAAACCATT
>NW_004624761.1:10939454-10956348 GCF_000247695.1 Heterocephalus glaber
AACAAATAAATTATACTTACTACTTTGACTTACCATAAGGAATTGTTTCATAATATAACTAGTATTGAAAATAAATTAAGGAATTGGGAAACCATGTATTTATAAACCAAAGTGACAGTATTTTATTGTCACAAAAATGAATAATCATTTCAATTAATTAATTAATTTCTATACTCAGGTTGAGGTTGTTTCACAGGCAATGGAGGAACCAAAAGAAAATATAGAAGGAAATTTTGAATAGATGATGCCATCATTTCTTACAGGATGTATGGAACAATTTGCTTCTTTCAAAAAATAAATACCATCCCGAGGCTGCATCTGCCATACTTATGAGCAGGTAATTTTCTACTAGCTGAATATTATTTGTTTTCCTCTCAATTTTCAGAGTCCACTGAAATATGTGACACGTGAAACTGTTTGGGGGTGATTACCATGGCGATGCTCACAGAGCAAAGAGGCCCTGGTTTAGGAGATCAAGTTTTGGGCAGACTATTTCTTATTTAAAATAATTGAAGCAAACAGAATTTTGGAATTCATTATTTTTTTAAATTTTGGAATATTTATATACACATAGTAAGATATCCTGTGGATGGGACCCGAGACTGACCATAAAATACATTATGTTTCATAAACACCTTAAACACATAGCCTAAAGGTAACTTTACACAATATGTTTAGTTGGCCTGCACTCTGACGTGACCCATAACCTGAGGTCAAGTGTAGGATTTTCCACTTGTCACACCATGTTAGTACTCAAAACAAGTAGGATTTTGGTGCATTTCTGACTTCAGATTTTTGGATTAGGGATGCTAAACCTATCTAACTTTATAGTCAGTTTATCTGGTGTATAAAACGTATTACACTTTCTAAGAGTCAAAAAAGACCGGATGGATTAGCTGGGTTTTCTGCTTAGGATTTCACTAGGCTGCAAAGTGTCAGCTATGGCTGGATTCTTGGCTAATTGCTCAACTAGGGAAGCATCCACTTCTGAACTCACTCTGTTACTGTATACTTAAGGGTTCATGTGTCTGAAGGAGGTGGCAGCTTGCTTCCCAAAAGATAAAAAGGAGAGAAACAGAGTCTTAAACCTAAGTATGCTATCAAGAGTCAGTGTTAAATATCAATGTTTAACAATGGGCATGAAATACTAGAACTTTTCCATTTAGAAAGAAGACAGAGATACTACACACAAAAGGATATGATTATGCAAGTATGTAAACACAAGTGGGTGAGGATGTGGAAACCACCTCAATTTAACCTTTCCAAATCTTGTTCTTTCTTCAAGTACTTCCCATTCAGAAAGTTTTAGAGAGCAAGACTAACATTGAGGTTTCTAGAATAACATTTAAAAATTTCTTTATTTACTGTATATGCATGTACTGACTGCATTATTCATTGACATAGAAGGCAAGAAATTCAGACGGTTGAAATGAAAGTTGCCCTTTAGCAAGCAACCATAAATGTCCTGGTAAAAAAGTGAAATATAATTTTATTCTCAAAAAACTAAACTTCAAATATAAAATGTCATTTCCATATCTTGTGTGTAAATAATTCAGGATTTTCATGATTAGTGTTTAGTAGCCCAACCAATTTTAAATTTCTTACTTTATTATTCTTTTTACTTTTATTGAAAAATATGAAACTTGTATTAGCCTTGTAAGTAGATAAGAAGAATAAATTTTAATGCCTAGGAAAATTCCATAAATATTTCAGAAAAACTAATTTTAACCAACTTATGTCAGAATCGTGAAATAGGATTCAAGTGATGCCTTTCACATTCAAAGAAAGTTATTGCAACTTAAATATAATAAATTGATTTTCCATTTTAAATTCAAATGATCAGAAAATTAGTAGTTGAATGAAAAATTCATCTAAGATAATATATCTCCTATTTAAATTACAAATTCGATAAATGATATCATGTAAATCTCCCATTTTGAAAAAACATGTGGCCTTGATCTAAATGTGTTCTTTTACATCCAAATGTGTTTTTTTTTTTTTTTTTGAGACAAGATCTTGCTATGCAATTCAGGCTTGCCTTGAACTCACTAAGTCACCTAGGCTGGACTGGAAGTCGCAGCAATCCTCCTGCCTCAGCCTCCTGTGTCTTGGGATTGCAGGCCTCTGCCACTATACCTGGCACAAATAATATTTTTAAAAATAAAATATTAGCTTGAAAATAAGTTGGATTAGGTTAACCTTTTAAATGTTATTCACAAAGATGACACACAAGTATACTTTTCTCTTTTTTTGTTTTCAACATCTTCTTTTCATTAGTTCATGTTTGCAGGACATAATGAACACATTCATCATGAGGGATTTGTACAAGTGCATAACATTTCTCAATTCTTTTTTGCCTTTCCCCTTCCCTCCATCCCCCTTTCTATTTACAAATGTTCTATTTTCACTTTTTCTTCAATTCTTTTTCTTTTAAATCCACTTTCCCTTCCTCCCACCTCTCTTGATAAATTCCCTATTTGAACAGATTCTTCCTACTTTCTAATATCTAACCTCTATTTTCTTCATTTTTTATGTTTTGGGTTTTTCATACAAGGGAAACAATGTGATATTTAGACTTCTGTGTTTGATTTATTTCACTTAATATCGTGGTCTCCAGGTGTAACTATTTAACTAAGTTTATCTTTCTTAATGGCAGAGTAGTATTCCATTGTATATAAATACCACATGTTTTTATCCATCCATCCCTTGATGGGCATTTGGGCTGTATCCAAGATTTAAGTGTTATAAATGGTGCTGCAAACATGGGTATGCATGTATCACTGTGATATGATGCTTTTAACTCTTTAGGGGAATATATCTAGGAGGGGAATAGCTGGGACAAGTGAAACCTCTAAGTTTTATATTTTGAGGAATCTCCATACTGACTTTCATAGTGTTTGTACCAATTTCTACTCCAACTCCAACCAACAATGAAGAAGAATTCTTTTCTCTACAAAGCCTTTCTAGTGTTTGTTATTGATTATTTCTTGATGGTAGCCATTCTTTCTGGAATGAGATAAAATCTCAGTATTGTTTTAATTTGCATTTCTCGAATGGTTGGCGATGTTGACGATTTTTTCATGTATTTATTACCTGTTTGTACTTCTATACCTGAGAAGTGCCTCATTTCAGATCCCCGTTTTCAGATTGGGTCTTTAAATTTGGGGTTTCTAAATTTGTCGATTTTTTTTTCCTTAAATTCTTTTATTGGTACATTTTAGGTATACAATATGTTTACATTTATCATTGGTGCTTGTACCTGCACATGATGTACTTGTTTCTTATTTTTTTCCAATTATCTGTGTGCCCTTCACCCCCTCCACCCTTCCCTATTTACATAGATTTTTAAAATATATTTTAGATATTAGTGCTCTCTCTGAGAAGTAACTGGAAAATTTTTTCTCCCATTTTGTAGGAGATGTTGCCACTTAACCAGTAAAGAAATAGTTATCCATAAAATATTTCCCATAAAGAGGTACCAGTCCCTATTAATCTGGGTAACAACCATTAAGATAAAACTAGATATTTGATTAATATTAAGAAAGATAGATTACATTGCAAGGCAAAACTTCCATACAAGATAGATTGGTAAATATAACTCACTAAAGGACCAGTTGGGCTGTTCTGCACAACTAATTCCTGGGAATCACATACTGAGGCATGTTTGGTAAGATACAACTCTACTGCCATTCAGAATTGGGGTCCTCTGCTCCATACAACAATGTATTTGCAGGGACCAAGTATGGTCTGAATGCTAGAGCTTGGATTGGATATTGACAAATTATCTTCTTAAAGAGGTTGACTAAAGTAAAAGGGAAATATGCATAGTATCTTTCTATACCTATAAAGGAAGTCATATTTTCAGAACTTGAATCATTACAGTTAGATCAATATTCTGCCCTTTGGAAGGACATTGCAAGAGAGTAAAAATGGAGAGTTTATCCCCCCTCACTTCTCCTTCCATCTAAAATTACAAAAGGTAAGCCATTTTACTCCTTGGCTAGAGGCTGAAATGTGAGGTAAAGTAGGTAGTATTTCTTTCTCCAAAATAGACAAATATCAATTTCCAATATTTTGGTCCAAGGGAGTGAGAGAAATGGATATTGTCAATACCTTTGTAGACACAAGTAATCTTAGCCAGAAATAACACAATTTAAAAGTAGATGACTTCAAAACAAAACGTATTCAACACATTAAACTCTCTTTGCTTATCAGCTTTCTGAGTTGGACATAATGCTTATTACATTAGGGCAAAATTTACATTATGTCAAAATGAAAAATTATTCATTGTTGGAGGCTTCCTAAGAATTAGAGGTTGTTGGCATCCATGATATCATTGTATCTACTCAGTGTGTGTCAGACAATGGAAAAGAAAACAGGAATAAGCATTTAGTTAGTAGGCATGCTTTAAACAGTCATTACATTGGTTTTGACCAATTAAATAATTCATTTTTATTTCATGTGGCTGAATGTACATGATTCTCACCTCTATTTTCATGTGTCCCTTTTTTTAGATACAATAAACTTTGTGACAAAGCCACAGTTCCAATAGTAACCAACTTTGCAAAATTTCAGAATACACAAATTAGAATTATTACACACTACTACACATTTCCATTATAAATGCTTTACATAAGTATTTGTTTGAAACAATCAATTTTACAGCTGCCATATTATTTTATTCAATTTTTGTACACATTGACATTTCTGATGAAAATTTTACAGACTCCTGTAACACACAAATAAAAAATACTAAATGTGTTTTGAATTTCTTTAAGTATTAGTTTTAGGAATAAATATTTTCTATTTCTTAAAGAAAATTACATTTTAAGCTATAAAAATTGATAGAAATATTACAGTTCATCTACAAGCATAAAAGAGCTTTGTGGGAAGTATAAATTTTTAGAATTTTGACAAAGGAAGTTATTAAAGAACACTTACTTGCTTTCTTTCCCTCAGTGGACAAATAAAATGCATTGATTATCCATTTACCCATTTATATAATTTTTACATTTAGGGAAAAACATAGATAAGCAATTTATTACACATTAAATAATTAACACTTTTCAAAAATAGTAAAATCTGAGATAATTAGTAATATTTCGCTCATTGAACCTTTTACCCTTCTCTGGGAATGTAGGTCATTGTCAACATTTGCTTGTTCTGCAGGCAGTAATAAGCATTTCATGCACTACTCAACTGCTGCTCTCAGACTAAAAACTGATTACCAAAGACAATGATGAAATTATTGTGAGAGTATCAATGTATAACTAAGCAACCCAGTAAGTTAAAGGGAAGGCATTTGTTAATCTAAGACCATTTTATTTTTGATAGTCATTAAATTAAAAATATTCTAATGATTCTTCCACTTACCAGTAATTTAGCTTTGGTTGCACCTGTTATAGTTCATAAGAACAAGTTATCTGAAGGGAGACTTTTGGTTTTATAAGACTAATTCATGTAATAAAAATGTATGAAGACAATTCTTCTCAGTACATTTTTCCAATTTAAATTGTGTTTATATAAGAAGATTAACTATTTTCCTGTTTATGAAATATAGCTGTATATATCTGTTTTTAGTCGCATTAAAATTATTTTTATGGTATAGATCAACTTGGACTATTTAACAAGAGGAAAAAAGCAATTGAATATGAAGAATTATATATCTCTAATGACACTCTATGGTCAGCTAGAATAAATTAATTTTAAATTTGAGAGGTGTTTGTCAAATTAAAGGTGAGGGACTTATTTTAATAGTTCCCCATACAGGAAGAATCATTAAACAAAATAGCTCTTTATCTACCGTAGTAAAAATATATTTCATTGAGATGATATTCTTCATTGCAAGAAAAATTCCTTCAATCATGTTTTTGCCCCTTCTAAAGATAAAAGGCTCTTTCTTATTATATTAGGAAGACAAATAACTCTTACAAAGATTAATACTGTCTTCCAACTGATGTACATTGTAGTCTAGCAATAGTATTATATATTTTTATTTTTTACTTTTTGAGCTCAATTTCATTCAGTCATAAAATTTATATATAAGAAACTCTATTAAACATAAAGTCACAGATGTTTTAATATATTTTTCATAATTTTTATACCTGAAATGACTTGCAAATAAAATTGTCAGATTTAACAAATAAAAATAAAGTATACTGAGTAAAATTTGTGTTTCAAATTTTATTGTGGTTACATCATAAAGGTTACAAGGGCACATTTAGACAAATGTTAAATTTGAAGTTCAAACAAGTAAGTGTGTTAAGTTAAGGTCTTCCGAAACAAGATTTGAAATATATTTATAATCCTAAAAATATGCATTGTTTATCTCAAAGACAAATCTAAGTTGAATGTTGTATTAGAGATTTTCAGAAGAACAAGAACAATAGAATCTATGGAAAATTATGAAGATTTTTATTAAATTGACTTACATAATCAAAGTTGAATGCCCCACAGTGGCTGGAGAATTAAAGAAACTGTTAGCTGCTCAGTCTATGATCCTGGAAGCCTCAAAAGAATACAAATGAGGCAGCCCCAGTTTGAGATTGACAGGCTGGAAGCTCTGTTTATGAGTCTACATTCAAAGCCTGAAGAATTTGGAGTCCACTGGCAATAGGAGATGCCAGCAGCAAAAACATCCACTCATTAGGAGTAGAGTTTGCACTCGTGTGCGAGTTGCTCCTTCTTCCATTTAATGTTTCATCCATATTGCCAACCTTTAGATGATGCTACCACATTCAGGGCAGGTCTGGCCCATTCAGTTAGCTCAGGCACATCTCAGTCATCGCTGGAAATATCCTTACCCACACACCCAGAAGTGTGCTTTAACAGTGTTCGTGGCATCTTCCCAGTCAAGATGAACACTTAGATTTACGAACATAAATGTCCTGTATTTATCTGACAATCTTATCTTCCATGAGAAAATATATTTCTTTTAATTAAAATAATCTTAATTTAATGTGATTAGCTTTGGAGAATTGGAAGAAAATATATCAATGCATTCTAGATGTTCCCTCTTCAGGTTCTGTGATGACTAAGTTCGTCAATTTGATTGGCTTGGGAGCCACTGAGGGTATTGGAAAAAGCACATTTCTGGGTATATCTAGGTGGGTCATGAAGGCATGACCTTGGACACTACTATAGTTTGTCCCTTACTCCTTTCTCTTGGGTGTTGTTTCCCTGCTCTGGTTCCTGGAACCCATAACTAAGGAATTTTTCTCAAACATGTCCTTCGCCATGATGTTCCTGTGTTCAGACAACCAACCATGGACTGAATCCCATGAAACTGTGAACCAAATAAACTTCTCCTACTTTAAATTGTAGGTGTCAGATGTTTGTTCCCAGTGATATGAAATTTGGCCAATACATGGTCTAAGTGGTATGTCATATTATGTGTTACTTAATTTAAAAAACAAATCTCGTTGAAAAAAGCAATGAAAAAAAGACCCACCAGAAACAGAATACACATGCTACACACTAATGAACCACCAGTGACTATAAGACAACTAGGAACTAAGTTGTTTCCAGTTAGTGGAAAACTATTCTTTCCTTCAAATTTTCCCTTTCTGCAAATTTCATTCTGTGCCCTTGATCTAACTGATAATTTTCTGATTGGATAACTAGTTCCAAAAGCAATAATAAGAAAAGTCAAGCTTATTATCATATAATGGTAGGATACTTTTGTATAAAATTTAGTGTGTATTTCCAAAGATACATTTTACCGAGTCACATTTAAGTATATATGAGCATTATTCCCCAAAATTTTCTATGAAATATCCTATAAATTAATTTACATGCTTTTTCACCTGAGAAAACATACATATCTATGTGGCATTAGAGAAAATATCTCAGATCTACTATTTATTTATTTATTTATTTATTTTATTCATTAAGTTTATTGGTATATTTTATGTCCACAATATGATGACATTCATCACTAGGGATTTGTACCTTCAGTCTTATTTTTTTCACCATTCCCTGCCTTCCCTTCAACCCCTCCACCCCTCCCTATTTACAAAGACTTTGTTTCCTTTTTTTTCTTTAGTTACTTCTTTTTACCTGAGTTAATAGATGGATTAGAGAAGTTTGGCTAGCATCCCAGGAGGCAGTGGACCATGAGTCTTGAAACAATAATATTTCTGTCTTTTCTAAATAGAAGTCTTCTCCCCAGCTATATAATAAATAGAATGACTTTCATCTATGTATTAAAAAGTGGGTAAACTAGTAAAACTATGAAAAAAACTAGGAAAACTAGGAAAGCTCCCTGAGAACTTCTAACCCATTATTATGAAATCTTGGAAACAATTCCTGGCTACAGCAGAATAGACAGTGACTTTCCATGGAGAAAGAATCAATAGAGACTACTGAAAAAGAAAAAGGCAAAGTACTGTAGGTTCTTAAATGAAAATTGATTTCCACCATTGACCTCAGACCAAGCTCATCAGTAACACTGCATTTAGAGAGAATCTAATTGTTTCTTCTTAAGGTAGTGTATGAACTTGGAAGGGAAGTAGAAGGGGGAAATCAATTCTCTGTTATCACAAGTATCTTAGTCACAACATATGGAATCAAGAAAATGCAGTTGTTTAAGAGTTCATTGCAACCTTTCAATGGATTGCCTCAGAAAAGCAGCTACACTTCTCAGAAATGTATAGGTTCAATTTTTAATTATTTATCCATGTACATAACTGACCAATAGAGATATCCTTATCCCCCTTAAATGAAACACAAAAGGAAAAGCAGTATTGAAATTCACAAATCAAATAGACAGATTATCCAAATGAAGGTTGTGCTGATGATTCATCTCTACATAGAAAGGCAACATATTATTTATTCATTTGTTCTTACACAAATAAAGTTATAGAGCTGACTATGATAACTCTTTGTTCTGATGGAGAGTCTATTCTATTTTGTATCTGAGAGAGAGAGATGACAGAAAATAGAAAAATATGAGACTAATGAAGACAAAAATTTCCAAAAGAGGTACATTATGATATCTAACCTTGAAGTAGATCATTCTGGGGAGAAGACATACAAGCAGAAGCAAGATATCCGTGGTCAAGTGAGGGTGGAGTGCGACCAGCATGGCTGGATTCAAGTAAGTGAGAACTACTACAAAATGATGTAAGAGGGAGGTGCAGAAGCTAAGTCATATGTGGTCTTGGAAACCATGGTGAATTGATTAGGTCTCACTGAAAATAAGAATGGAAGGATTTGAAAGTTTTAGATGAGGAGAGAAAGAGGATAATATTTGATTCAAAACTTGAGCTGGCTAATCTATGGGGAATAAGTACAAAACATCAATATTCCGGCCTTTAGACCAGCCCAGAAGAAAAATGACTATACCTTTGCATAGTGATAAGTTTTTGTTGTAAGACAATTGTGTTTTCTCTAAAAGCATTTCTTAAATTAGAAGTTTCAGAGTGGAACTGTTCCACAGAAAACAATTAAGTATAGTTTAATGAAAAGAAGAAATGTCAGGCTGGGGATTTAGCTCAGTGGTGCCACTGCCTGCCTCTCAAGCACAAGGTCCTGAGTTGGATCCCTCGTACAAAAAAAAAAAAAAAAAAGAGAGAATTGTAGAGAAGGTCTTAAATACACCCTCAGAAAAACACAAACCAGAGAATATCAAAAAACCAAAAGCAAACCATTAAGCCTTCCAGAAAATCTTTCCTGTTTATTGAGTACTAGGATGCCATACATTCAATTTCTTTTAATTACAACAAGAATACTATCAGGCCTGTCTTAGTGCCCTCTCTTCAAATTTTATTCAGGCACAGGTTATTTGTATTTCATTCTTATCAATTAATAATTTTGCAATCCATCAGTAACCTAGCATCATTTTAGCACAGAGGAAAGAACATTAATTTATAAGCCCATGACTCCCACTCCTGATTTATCTTACTGATTCACTGACTTCAAGAAATTCTTAAGCTTTCTAGGTTTTCATTTCCTAACATGTAAAATTAAGAAAATAAATTTCTTCCACCCTTTCATAAATGCTTTGTGAAGTTCAGTGTAATCCACAGAATAATATTATGTGTTTGGCATTATTCTCATGTGATGGACATGACCAGTGAGGTCACAGACGTAATACGTTACTCAACCAAGGTTACTAACACTCGAGGTAAGAAGCCTAGGTTTGAATCCATTTTGCCTAATTATAGAACTCACATTCTTAAGTGTTACTTTGTATTCTAGATATAAGATAAAAATACAGATACAGACCCTTCATCTTTACCCAATTTCAAGTTGGAGAACTGTGTAACTATTATTTTAAGTGATAATTGTATCTATCAGAATTGTGCTCTTTCAGCATCTTGGACCTAATGGTATCTCTTCCTTCCAACACAATATCTCTCTCAGAACTCCTGATTCAGTTTCTACCCATTATTAAAAAATAATTTTCAAGCTTATTTCTCATTGCATCACCTTCATAGTTATATAACCAAAATTGATAATGCTAATAAAATTCCAAATATCTTGTATGATCCTATGAAAACACAACATATGATGCTTACTGGTTTCAGACAAAATGCTATATATTTTGCATTTGGAAGAACAACTGATGTACAGTCATGATTTTTTCAATTTTCATTTTCAAAATATAGGAAGGAATTTTGATAGAAAGAAGAAAACAAGTAAAAATATCAAAACCCACAAAATCATATTAATAACTATGTACTTAAAAATGTTGAGAAGTCACTTTTTGTCTAGTTAGTGTTTTCCAGTTTATAAACAGTAACAAGTGATGAAATGGACATCAGGAAAAGTAGGAGGTAGTATGTCAGTATTAAAATGTACTGATGGTAAAAAGAATTGTATTGAATCTCAGATGTAACAATGCTTTTCTTTATATAGACCTTGTGATATACAACACGTAAGTAGTAAATATCTTTTGTATGTCTCCTGGGTTTAGGGAAAGCATATTTGTATAAACATATGTTTTTAAATTTATTTTGTTCTTCCAAGAGGGAGAGGAGTACTTGTTACTGAGGAGTAAGTATCAGTAGTAGTATTGTAGATACTACCATCATTAGAATGACAGCAGAAAACATAGGACTATTTATACAAGCAGAAAAAAAAAAGATAAATTCCCTCATTATATAGGTAGTGAGAGGTACATCTCGATTATACACTCACTCCCTTAAAACTCCTATCTCTGGGGTTGAACCATAGTATATAATAAATTCAATTTTCATTATAGTACAGTATATAAATATTTCAGGGGTACATCTGTAACTCTGAAAGACGTATTCATGGTTTCTATTATATATAATATTTGCATTCTATTTTGGGTACAGAAGTGGATTAAATAGTGTGTTATGCTTTTTATATCTAAATGAGGTAAAATTTATTAAGAGTAATAAATTTAAGGAGGAACATCTAAATAAAATCCTTTTAATATATTTTATCCTGTTTTATTTTTAATTTCTAAGTATTGTACACTATATTCTTTGAGAAAGGAAATTGTAAGGTCAATTAATTCCATGAAAGAATTGTCAATAAAATTAACAAACATCACTCTCCTTTTTATCCATTATTAACATAAATATACCTATAAAATGTAATTTCATACCCTCAATGTGTGCAGAGATATAGGTATTTCTGATAAATTTAGTTTACCAAAAAGTTATCACACAAACAAAATTAAACTAGCAACAGTAATAGCACTAAGTTCATTTATTGAACTATCAAATGACAAATGATGTTTTAGGTTTTTTATTTCTCTCTAGCCTATGGGTTCTTTTCTTTCCAATTAATTAAGTTTATTGGTACATTTTAGGTACCAATAATGATACATAATGATCACATTCATTATAGGGAATTTGTACCTGTATGTGACATATTTGATTCTATATTTTCCCATTCCCCTCCCCTCCCTTCAGCCCTCTTTCCCTCTTTATTTACAAATGCTTTGTTTCTATTTTATTATTTTCTCATTTTTTTCTTTTTCCATCCTTCTTTTCCTCCTCTCCCCTCTCTAGTTCTCCTTCCCATTTGAACATTTTCTTGCTATTTCACAATATTTATTATACATTTCTATTACTGATCCAAAAATCCAAAGTCCACTGTCTCAGGTCAATCAGATGTGAGTGAGATGCAAGCCACAAATGATTGTGAGGCAAGTCCTTCTATCTGTGAGTCAGTGAAGTCACAATATCTATTATACATTTCAAGTAAGCCTAAAAAAGAAATCTCCTTCAAAGTTTCTTTGAATCAATTTACCTGAGAAGTAATCTAAAATTGATGAAGGTTAAATAACATTTGAAGTCATGCAAGTATTCATTTTCGGACTTTATATTAAGTCATACTTTATATTTTTGAGATCTCATTACTCAATAGCAAGAGCTGAAATACTTAAACAAACAAGAAAACCTGTTCATTAGTACCCACTATTGAAATGTTACAGAACTAACTGCTCTCACAGAAGTATAACATATTAACTCTCAAACAGTGACAATGAGGTAATGACTTTTGATCTCAACAAGCTTTATCTTCATAATTTTCTAGCACGTGTAGAGACAAAAGGTAACCTCCCATTACTATGTTACCTTATTTCCTTTTCATTTTTGTGATATTAACATAGTAATATTTCTTCATTTTCTGTTGTAATATAGTATTATGTGTTACAAGCATTTTCTACGTTCCCATTGTAAGTACTTACACCTTTTCAGAATAAATTCTTCACAGCACAGCAAGAAATAAAGATTGCCTGACAGCAAGATCTGGGACCATTCTTGACCCAGTATTATGAACCATTTACCCAGTGTTTCTGAAATCTGTCTCCATAGAGTTC
The DNA here is from genome assembly GCF_000247695.1 of Heterocephalus glaber. The sequence continues at coordinate 10,952,254 of NW_004624761.1, forward strand.
AATCAAGGAAATTTAATGAAAAATATTTTTATCATTGATAACAGTACCAAGTCCTGGTAAAATTAATCACAGGCACACATTCACTGCAGATAGCAGAATAATGATAGCAAAACAAACTTTTTCAAAGTAAAACTTTTAGAATATTCATTAAAATTGTAGAAGAATTCTGGACGTAGAAATTCACCCAGAATTATCTCACCAAAAGTAAGTGGTCCAAATGAAAAGAATCAAAAATGATAATTATGGTAGATCCTTAAATTAGAAATAAGGAATTGGAAATCTACATCTAAAGTTGATTTTTTAATCTCAAGAGTCTTGAAAAATTTAAATAAAGCTTCCAAAAGTCCAACTTTCATTATCAATTTATCCATTAAATTCATTTTATGATCCATATTATACTAAGATTCCAGTAAGCTTTATGGTGATGCTGAATTTTAAGTATTTTCCTATATAACTCCCAGTTTTAATCAGATCTAACTTTCTCCTCCCTTTGTCCCTCTCTGCTTCTTGCTTTGATGCCATGAGCTCTTTCTCCTCTCCTGTGTCCTTCTGCCATGGCACTCTGCCTTGGAGCCAGCTAGCCATAGACAGAAATCTCTACAAACTGTTAGCCAAAATAAACCTTATCTCTTTTAACTTGTGGATGTTGACAAGAAAGTAACTAAGAGAGAATCATGCATTGTTGTTAAACTGGTATAGAAAAAAGTATTCTCCTTAGGGCAAATTTCCTTAGTCCCACAGACAGAAACCTCTACAAACTGTTATCTAAAATAAATCTTACCTCTTTTAACTTGCTGTTGTTGACAAGAAAGTAACTAAGAGAAAATCACATGACACTGTTAACCTGGCCTAGACCAAAGCATTAGCTCTCTTTAGGGCAAATTTCTTTAGTCTGAAGGTGAGCTTCAGAAAGGCCACATCACACTGGAATTATATGACAAATATTAGAGTTTTTAAAATATTCTCTTACTTCCAGGGATTAAAATTAGAATCAAATTTAAAGGGATGAAAATTCTTTAAAGATCAGCCATGGAGAATGGAGCTGATTGATGAACAATATTTGAAATATCTCTAGGGTTTTCATATGAGTTATTTCTAATAAATGTTATGTATCATACAATATTTTAAAGAGAAGAGATATGCACATTGCAAAATTATGTGAATTTATGCTAATATTTTTGGCACAAAATTGTTAAGATCTCACTTGTGTACACACATATGCAATTTTCTCCCCATTTACATACTCTTTTGCCTTATTCATCTAATATTCAAAGTGGAAACCTGTGTCAGATCTAAGAGGCATGGTAAGTTGACATGGCACCATGGCCTAAGGAAGAGGTGGACACTCATGGTGCTGTTCAGGTCTGGCCATGTGGGGACATAGTGTTCATATAATTCCTAGCTAAATGGGTATAAAGTTGATGTAATCCTTCCAGAGAAAAATTCTTGACAGCACATGCTAAAATGCCTGTATTCTTGTTTCCATTATTCCGGAAAGAAAGAAACAAAAACACCTTCCAGTCTTGTCCTTTTTTTACAGCTGTAAAAAGTTTTGAATCTGAATGAAAATAATCTTCAGATGCTTAAAAATGTTATATAGTAACTCTTTCTGGGGGAAATAAACATGAAATAGATAGGGACTTGGTGGCTCATTCAAGATCCAATATACATGAAATTATATCCCTATCTATCTATTTAGCCAGGTAGCTAGCTAGCTACTTTTTAGCTAATATGCATTTTGATTTAATATAATGATGGTGAAATACAGTGAGAAGTAAGAGAGAATTATAAATGTCTTTGAATGAATGAATTTCTCCTTAGGGATTATTTAAAAGGTCACTGCATGCCATCTGTTTTCCAGCAGTAAGTATCCTGTGGAGATGTCAGAGAAGCCTAAACTTGAGATTAAGCACTTGGGCTCAGGCTTTATTAGATAAGGAACTGGATTAGAGACCTTAGAAGAAAAAGTTTTTGTTGCTATGACTCATCAATATGGAGAAAGACCTGAAATCAGAGTAAGTGTCGGGGTAAGGATTAGAGGAGATGGAAAAAATGTCAAGAAGAAGAAGATGAGTTGGATAAAAATGTGAATCTGGTGCAATGAGTTTAACTGACTCCAGGAGATCTATGGCTTATCCCATCCTTGGTCCTCACTGACATTAGGCTTTTGGAAATAAAATCTCTGAGTTGGCGTGGTTATTATCAATGCTTAACAAATTTGGGTGAATGTACTGGAAACCTCCAATAGGTATTATTGCTTATCAATGATTATCTCCAGCAGGTTAATCAGAGTGTGTGCCTTATCTACTTAATGAATTTTATTTGCTTAAAATCTTTATGTAAATTTTATTAAACAGAAATTTTCACAGGTATATTTAGGAAGTTATATATTCTAGTGAATCTTAATTTTTAAAATACAATAAATTGAGCTCAGGGTGTAGCTGAGTGGTTGAATTCTTGCCTAGCATGTACAGGGCCCTTGATGCAATCTCCAGCAAGGCATCAAATAAATAAATAAATACCTTATATTAATACAAGAATTTGGAAATAAAGTTGCCTGTATTTGATGACTATTTTCAATATGCAAGACAATCTTCCCTGTAATACTCAAGATAAATTTATTTTTTAGAAATAGCTGTTTAATATAAACTGAAAGGCCCTTAATTAAGGCATGCCCTGTTTTGCATTATTTCAAAGTTTAATAACTGAGCCAAGCCTATGGTAAACATTTAAAGCAATGAGATGGTTTGTTATGCTATTTCACTTTTTTTCAGGAAGTATAAACCTACTGCTTACAAGGTAAACGGTGTTATGTATCATGTCCTAAATATGCCAAGGTTGAGTGATTTTAATTCACATACTAAGCACTTTGGAATTTCAAATGTATTTTAAACAAGGTGGTGATTTAGGATATACATTTTATTAGTGTGATTAAATATGGCACTTTCATCTATTGCAGTTTAGGCCCGTCATAGGATCATGGCTCATATGTGAGATATAAAATAATTGAATTCCCATATCATGTAGTTTAAACATTTTTTCTATATTTCACTTAAATTTGTGGTTATTAAACATATGGTAGTGACAGTATATGATATGCCTATGAAAAATATTAAAAATGTATCCATCCTTGGGGAACTCTGCATTTCTTTGATTTAAGAAAGAAATATACAAATTAAAGGAATGGACTAAATACTCCATATTTAAATATTTTATTGCATTATGCAGGAAAAGAAGTCAAATTAATAAATTGTTTACAAATTATTTGCATGTAATTTATATTATCTATCAATATTTTAGCAATAAAACATTTAACAAAGAATTAAAGAAAAGTAAAAATTGTCCAAATTATTTCTCTATAGAAAACTTTGAAATCATAAAAGGTGTATTTCTTTAAACTTTAGTCTAAAATAGCCATAATTCACTAATACACACTGTGAATACTATAAAATTTTCAAAATAACCCATCTTCTAGTGCTCTAAAATTTCATTTTTTCATTCAACATACAGATTTTGAATAGTAAAATTGGTTTCATTCATCAAATTTTTCCAATATGAAGCTTTCAAATAACATTTAATAATAAAAAATAACATTTAATATTGGAAGAAGGATAATTTATTTCTGTTATAGCAAGTGAGATCTTCTTACTTGGGATTTGTTTTCAAATATTGAAAAATATTTCAACTCATAACTTCTAGAAGTGCAGGAATTTTCTGAAAAATACAAGTCATCAAACTTTAAAAATATATTATTGATTTCTGATAATATCACCTGTACTGAAGAATGAAATATAGCATGTATTTAACAAACACATTTGACTTGAGTGTTAAGTTAAATGTTTAGAGCTCTTATTTACTTTTGCACAAAATAGATTATTAATAAACTATAATTTCTCAAAGACAAAAGAAAATAACTTCTTAAATGTTATCCAATCTAGAGATTTACATGAGTAGTAAAGGAAAAACATTTTATCTAACAAAAACAACTGAGTGAATATGATATTGAGTTTCAACAAAAATGAGGCTGAGGTTACAAATCTCTGTATGTGTGAACATTATTTTCTTCCTTTCACCTAGTTTTGCAATAGTAACATG
>NW_004624761.1:10980313-10995337 GCF_000247695.1 Heterocephalus glaber
CCCTTCCTCTGGGCCAGGAGCAGTGGGACAGAAGGTGGCCCAAAAGCCCTTTCCTCTGGGCTGGGAGAAGCAGGAGGGATGGTGGCGTGGAAGCCTCTTTCTCTGGACCAGGAGCAGTGGGACGGCAGCTCAGAAGCCCCTACCTCTGGGCCAGGAGCAGCAGGACTCAGTACCTTGGTCTGGTGTCCTCTGCCTCTTTGTAGTGTGGAACCAGGTGGCTGCCTGTCTGCAGTGGGGTGATTCGGTGTCTTCTTCACGACTCAGGACCTCAGTAGAGCGTTCACAGACCTGCCTGTCTGCAGCGGGCTGATTCAGCATGTTCTGTGCGACTCAGGACCTTGGTAGGTCATGCACCAGTTCTAATAATTTTAAACTGTCAAATTTTCATTACTAGACTAAAATATAAGTAATCATGTATCATCCTCCTTATATGGCAATACGTTCAATTTGCTAATTTTTTTTACCTAAAAATCTGTTAGAACTAATTATTAGGAGAATATATTGGAGTAGAAACTTCATAGTATTCTGATATTAGAGTTATTTTCCCTTAATCCTAGTCATGTGGTTCTTATTGCTGTAGTATTGTCATTTAAACTGTTTGGAAAGCTGCACAGACCCCCCGGCCCCCTTACTTGCAGAGGTTCCTATTTTGCTCAGATTTCTTCCACAGGTCTTAAATTTCAACATTTTGGCTCTCTTGAGTTCATGCTCCCACATTCAGTTGTGATTCCTTAAACATACACTTCACTTGGGTCTTGAGAGGTTATAGCCACACTACAGCATAGAGAAAAAAAATCTTTATTTCTACATGATAGAGCTTTCTGAATAAATTTGCTTAAAAATATCGAATTTGTAAATCTTGAGATAGTAGTATTCATCTGCTTAGATTGTGAAAGAACTCCAGAGAGATTCACTGAACACGAGGTACACGGTTCTCTATTTTGAAAGAAAATAGGCCTTGGAGCTTAGAGATGCATCTAAGTTATAAAATCCAGAAATGCTGGGATGTATATGGCTCTTAGAAAAAATGCATTCACACTTCAGATGGTTAGACTGAGAATCCAGGATTCTTTATGTCACCTCTCAAGGGAACAGAAGATTTTGAGCATCTGTTTGGGAGGGAAAAGAGAGGCAGTGTCCTCCTCCTGCACATAAGCAGCTCAGTCCATGTTCTCGACACCTCCTGTATGGCATGATTTTTGTCTTGTTTTTATTGTATAATCTCAGGTGTAAAAACTGGGCAAAGTATTCCAAAGCAGTTATTATCGTTAAGTGATAATAACGATTGTGTCTGTGATCCAGGAGACCTGTGAGTATATTCTGACTAAAATTCATAAAATGCACATTGAAAGCACAAAATTCATTCTCTGTGCCTGGAAAATTATCTGAAACCCAGACCATGAGCCCTTGTCCATTTTTCTCCTCTCCTCATGAATTATCCCTTTTCCTTAGCTGGACTTTTATTGGGACATAAAATCCAGGAACTGAATACAAGTAACAGTGGAAAAATTTGGGTTGTGATTTCTGTGTATAATGTAACATGAACTAGTAGCTGACAATCATCCCCGCCATCAGTGTGAACTAGCTCGCCTGTTCCTTGGAGGAAGTATTTAGGAGAAAGTGAGAACACAGTGAGAGGTGGGACTTAAGTTACACCTACTCTTGCTGAGAATGAGAAAGCCTTTATAAAATGTTCCTATGTTCACACATGTGTAAATACCAAATAGTTTCTCTGGTGTGAAATACTAAAAGTGTAAATAAGGTTCAAATGATATAATTGATAATGTGAAATAGGAAGAAAAGGTCTAAAGGAGTTGGGGAAGTGGGAAGGGTAGGGGAAAGCAAAGAAGGGAAAAGAAAAAATATAAGAAAAGGGAAAAATGGAAACAAAGTATCTGTAAATAGGAAATCGTGGAGGGGGTGAAGAGAGGGCAAGGAAATGGGGAAAAATAAGAACTAAAATACATCATGTAAAGGTACAAGATTCCAATGATGACTGTAACTGTATTGTATACCTAAAATGTACCAATGAACTTAATGAAAAAAAAAGAAATATACATAGAAAAACAAGCCAAGGGTCTCCTGATTAGTGCCTGGAAAGGTCATTTTCAACCACTTATTTTTCTAGATATGATTAAAAAAATACTTAATATTTCTACATGCTAAATGATGATCAAATTATGCCATTTTCTACAAATAATTTAAAAGGCAATTGTATCCATTTTCTTCTCTGCAAAGATAAAGATGAAAGAGTGAGTTTACTAAACCATAATATGATGTGTCACATCTTGGTATTTATTTACTTATTTTTAACTAATCTACAAACATAAATGCAAATCTCAAAATTTCTATATAGCATGATTTCTTTGTAGAATGGTATCATTTTAGCCTAATGTCAAAATCAGAAATCACATAAAACTGTTAACTAGTGATGCAAGTTTAAGTATTTTAAAATTTACACATGTGCACATGTGTGTTCAAGCACATGCACACACATACACCCACAATGTTTAGCCAACAATAGAGCTATCACTTCAACTTTTGGATGTTTTGAGCTAATGTCTTTTGTAGAGTTTTTGCTTTACTTTTGATGATGCTTATTAATAAAAAGTAAATTACAAATTGAAAAAAGTGTTCATATGTTTAAAAAACATTTATTGATAAACATGCTCAGTGTCTTAAACTTGTTTTATCTACTGGCTATGTAAACATGGATCTGAATGTTTGTTCTTATGGGATGTGCTCTTTAGAAGTGTCAAGAAATACTCTATAGTTAAATTCTGGGATTGGAGTGTGCCCAATGCTTCAAATGGAAAAACCAGATAAAATAAATATTTAAGAAGCAGAATTGTCAAGTCTCAGCATCAGATAGGATGATGGGTAAAGAAGAATTCAAGATGACCATATTTTCTTATTTATATGATTAGTTCAATAGTAATTTTATTTAAAATTTAAAAATCAATATATACTGTATTTGGATCTAGATTTGGACCTCAACTGAAAGGGATAAGGATTTTTCTAGCATCATCATATGTATCCGAATCCCCAAAGATATCACAATTCCTTCTACCCTTCTATTCGACACCTACTATAAATACCAAACATTTAATAATTTCCACTAATCAGGAGTACAGATAAACAGTATTTGTTAACATGAAATTCCAGATAGCACTAAAACGTTTTAAATTTCACAGATGAGATGCAACTAATTCCTTTTTCCTTTCGAAGTAAAGACAATTTCAAATGTAAATAGTGAAAATATACACCAAAGCCACTTTTATGTCTACCAAATTAAAGAACTGACATAAGATAGAAAAACACTACAATAAAAATTGGAATCAGATTCAGACATATGAGAATACTACTATTGTCATGTGACTCATTAGATACAGTGGTCAAAGAGCATGGTGCAATTTTACTGAGAGATGAGAAGAAAACAAATAGGAAGAAAATGTCAGCCCATTTTGTGATTGTGGTCTTTTCAATAAGATTAGAGTTTACTTTAAAAATAAGCCAGACTATGCCTTGTATTTGCAAATGTTAAAAAGCTAGCTTTGCTGGCAAAGGAAAATTGTTTTCATAGAGCGCTGTGTAAATCATACCATATTAGTGAGGGTTCTACAAGACTCGGAGCTGAAGCTTGTAAAATAAATGGGTTATGTTCAGGAATTGGCTTATGTGGTTGTGGGGGCTGAAACTCCAGAATTTGTAGGACTTGACAGCAGAGTGGAAACTTCTAAACAAGTACTGAAACTTCTATCTTGAGGCAGAATTTCTTGATCTTTAAAGAAACCTATTTTAGCTCTTAAAGCTGTTCAACAGATTGCATAAGGCCCACCCACATTGTTGAAGTAAACTTTTTAGCTTAAAATGAACTGATTGTAGGTGTTAATCATATCTGCAAAATATCTCCACCCCAACACCTAGATTAGTGTTTAATTGCAGGTTGTGTAATCTAACCAAGTAGACACATGAAACTAACCATAGCAGATACTTTTGCTCACAATACAGAGAAAATGTGCGGTTTCTATAGTCTCAGTTTGCTCCATTCTGCTACAGACATAATATGGAATGGATACAGGATACTCTTGACATTCAAGAATGTCTCCAACAATTGCTGGAACCAATCTTCTTTTGCACAGTATGGCTCAAACAACCATCTATGTCCTCTATTTATCTAGGTCCCTAGGTTCAATGAAGACCTGGTCATAATTATTTTATGGATCAGATATGAGGCCCTGGGTAATTCAAAGAGAGCTCCCAGCTGAAATAAGGATCAATTTCTTTTTTCCCAGTTCCACTATAGGTTCAAGAATGTTGGAAACTTAAGTCAGAGTTAGAGAGGTTTGCTTTTCTACAAGCTCCTTTAGTAGTTCTGTGAAAGTGAAAGTGAAAGGCTGAGAAAATGACACCACCAACTCAGAAACATGAATGTTTGAAAATGTTTGGCTTTTTCTATTGCTTCACACACATATAAGTTGCTTTTATATTTTGGTGTGGATTCCATTAATTATACTGTTTGTATTTCAAGCTGAAAAAAACTCTGCTCATATTAAACAAAGTCACTTCAATGTGTTCCCATAAAATTATGGCATTTGTCTATGCTAAAATATTTTAAATGTTTTAACAGAAAGAAGGATATGGAAAAGGAAGGTAGGAGAAAGGAAGAAAAATAGGAAAAAATGGAGAACTGCTTATAAAAAGTGTTATGTCCTCCTACAGTTCATTTTGACCAATTCAGTTTATAACTTTCAAACCTGGTCAAGTATGTGCTTTGGGGCAATGCTTAAATTATTAAGGATGGGGGATTTTTTTATTTTATCATGTTGAAACTTTTAGCTTACTTTTTGATTAGTACATATTTGCAGTACATAATAGATACATTCATTGTGGGTAGTTGGGACATGTACATGACAGATCCTAATTGTCTTTACATCTTCTTTCTCTTACTTGTCTCCTTTGCCAAAGATCTATCTTTCTATTTCCCATTGTCCTTATGTAATTTGCTCTTTGATTTATATGTGCTTTGGGTTTAATACGATTTTCTTCTCAAGATTAAAAAACATACAACAGTGTACATTAATTAAATGTTATGCAATGAATAAACATTGAGGAGGAAAAGACTGAAAAATGAAAAAAGCATCAATCATCATTTTACATTATATTAAAAGTTTAATTGTCAGGTTTGGATAATTCCAGATTTTGAGTGCAATTGGCACCCTTTAAGAGAAGGCAAAAGTGATACATCTCACTCTCTATATTTATACTGATAGTATGAACCCTAAAAATATACCATGCTCACAATAGAGATTTAACCAGCAATATATTGAAGAAAGAATAAGGAAAAAAACTCAAATTTTTCCATTGTAATTGGCCCCATTAGAAATTTTGTCTTTTATTTAGAAAAGAATATGAAGTATCCATTTGTTAATTTTATTACATTATTTATGTTATTTTTACATCACTTACAATTGTATAACAAAACAGATAGAACACATACCCAGAAGCATGTAATAGATATTTGTGTAAGTTTTTTGACAATAACTAAATCAATTGTTTTATAAGGGTAAAGAAATTCTTAAAGGAAAAAAATTAAAGTTTCCAGTTGCTTTTACAAATAATTTAATTTTTAGATAGATTTCAACATAATTTCATGAAAAATGAGGTAAAATTAAATCTTTGATAAAGAGAGAATAGTACATGTTGGGATAGAGGAAAATATTTAAAGAATCACTTTCAAATTTGTGTAATTCAAGAAATATTTTTCCCTGTAGGAATAAATATAAAGAACAGGATATTTTCAGTGCACTCAAATGAACATATTTTTGTAATGATGATGGCATGGATCTCATACTCATATAACTAGTACTTTCCAATCATCCTTTCTTGTTCATAGGATGATTTTAAAATGAAAATAATTTTGCACTTATATCCATTTAAATATTTGCTATATTTCATTTGCATTAATTAGAATGTTCAATTTTAAAAATAGCAGAACCTATAACATTTTTACTTTTTGGGGGAGGTATTAAGGATCGAATTCAGGACCTTGTGCTTGAGAAGCAGGTGTGGCACCACTGAGCTAAATTCCCATCCCATTTTTACTTTTTTTTTAAAGAGTTCACTACTAATTTCTGATCCTCAGTTAATGATTAAACACACTATTTAACATCAACTTTAACATTACTATATAATGAATGCTTGAATAGTATTACTACCTCACGTGAAAAGGTATTAGATTATAAAAAATAGGTAAGAGTGAAATACAGTATTAGCACAACAGACACACTAGAGCATTTACAGAAAAATTTAATGTTAACAACATTGCTGTCATCATGACACTGAGATTATAAGTACGTATTTGTTTTCCAGCTACAGAGACTTTGACATTTGGTCACAGACGAAGCAAAGTGCTTTTTCACCTGTAAATTTTGAAATGACAAAATTCCTTATGAATGTGCATAATTCATATAGTTTACAATATTTTTGTTTCTGCATTAAAAGGAATCTATTAAATTTTATTATATTGTATCAGTCATGATAATATTAGGTCTAATTCTTCATTACAATCTGTCTAGCTTTCCTTCAGTTACTATTCTGTTGTAATCTCCTTGGGGTTAGTATAACCTCAAAAGAAGCCATCTGTATTCCTCTGTTTGAAATAGGTGGCCCAGTTGGATATAGGGGCAGATATGCCTGTAATTTGTGAAGCTGTGCAAACCAGCCAGGGCTACTTAGTGAGTTCAAAACCAGCCTGAACTACTTTGCAAGTTTCTGTCTCAAATGAGACAAAGGGGGAGGGAAGGAGGGAGGGGAAGGGAGAGAGAGAGTGAGTGCTGGCAAGTAGAAAGAAAGAAAAGAAAAGAAAAAAAGAAAAAACTAGCCTGTCCATCTTTCATTGGCCTGTGGCAAGGTAGACTTATTCCTTATTGACTTCTGGTAAGGTTAATTTAACTAGACCATTTATTTGTCCTAAGCCTGAAAATGGGTCTCTTAAATATACATTTCCTAGTCAAATTAAAATATTAAATTATTGAATAATCACTGTACAGGTCATATTGTGTTACAGATTGGGCTGTCAAAACTAAAAGATCATGAAATAAACATTCCTCGCCTTTCTCCAAATGGTTCTTGAGGCTGTGAAATCTGAGAGTAAGTTCTACAAACCTCACCTCTAGCTTCTAATGCTGGATTCTGTAATGATTTGAATAAAATATGATCAAGCATCTTTCTCATGGAACTTATAAAATGGTTTAATAGAACTTTGCTAAGGAGAAGGACTCATCCAGCTTAGCTCCTTTCCACAGTTCAGTAGAATGTTAGTAGCCTCAAAGTACTGCATTGAGATCTGGGATTTTGATTTCATTATAAAGGAACTAAAGTGCACAGGGAAACCCTCCAGAGGTCTTTGCAGCTTTTAATTGCTTGGCAACCTTCCCTATGGTTTCTGAGGACTTGGATACAAGAAATTAAGGAATAATACAGCAGATAGTAGACTTTTTGGCACATTGAAATTCTTATCAATGTTTTAAAAATATTCCAGTCTTCTTTATTAAGAACCTTTGAAATTGTTGCCACCAACCTGAAAAATATATAAATCAAATTTTGTCTAAGCTGTCTTTTTTAGCCAAGTGATAGATAAGTATTATAGAAAAATTATATTTGAATAACCCTTGAAAATATAGGGATCCCAATTTAGCTAACAGTGAATTAAATGTGAAAGTCAAATTCTTCAATACACAAACTAATGCCTGAGAACATCTGAATAAAATTTGGAGCAAAAAATCCATAGTAATAGTAATGCATCAATATAAATTATGCCACCATTTATTTATAACTCTGATCATCTTTCTGGACACAAGACTATGTAGAGCTTGTATAAGATCATGGAATTAAAACCTATTCCACTACAAGAAACAGTTCTGCTTCCACCATTGGTCTGAGACCTTATACCTCTCACAGCAATCTAGTTTTATATCCTCTGTGAAGACTTCTTTTAGTAGTAGCTCTGGTCCAGCAGTGTCAAATAAAAATGTAATGTGAACCACAAGTTTAACTTTACATTTTCTAGTTGCTACCTGGAGAATTGGAAAAATAATAGAAAATTAATATTAATGTTAATAAAACATTAAAAATATGTTCATATTAAGACCAATACAGCCAACAAAACTCATATAAAATATTGATTTTTTAATAATTTTATAACAGCTATTCAAAGTCCTGCATGTATCTATACTTACAGCACAACTCTACTGAACCAACCACACATCAAGCAGTGCCCAAGAGCTCCAGGAATCTGGTTGTTATTCTGTTGGATAGTTCAGCTCTACACATATCTTCAGGTGCCTGCTTGATAGCGCCACAGGAATGATGCATGTGTGTAACAGATGAAATATGTTTGGGACTTATGCACACTCATATTTAAAATTGCTGTCTATATACGCTACATGGGCACATTGCTAGCTTCCATTGGTATTCAAATTCATGAGGAATGGTCATGCAGCCCACTCTATGTATCTACACAACACACCCTGTTACTTCTGGTTTGATCTTTTCAATGGTTGATGCTTGCAGAAATCAGAAAGACCAAAGAAAGAGCCCTCTTTCTGAGGCAAGTTGAACTTTTAACAGCAACTGAAATCTTCTAAGAGTTTTTTGATTCACATCTCACAATTAAAGCACTTGCTGTGCTTAGTTTTTAACTGTATCACATTTCCTTATTCCTCCGACTCTACCCAAGGGCAGCATTAATAATCTGTTGAACTAGTTAATAGACTTCATTACTCTCTCTCTACATCTGAGGCTGTAAATGTATCAACTTTTTATTTTGTCCTAATTCGTAGTTATATAATTATAATTATTTTATTTTAAAATTAAATTCTATATATGGAGGATAAAAATATTATATGATATCCATACACTTAGTAAAATTATTGCTACTTGGAAACAAATTAACAGATCACTTGGTTGTGTGAATGTATAAGAAAGAGCACTTGAAATATATTCTGTTAGTAAATGTCTAGTATGTATAACAATATAAAATATAAATATAATCATATGCTCTACATTCGATATCTAGGCCTATTCATGCTATTTAAGTGTGACTTTATACCCTTTGACTAATACCTCCCCTATCCCCCAACCACTAGAAATCAATTATGTATTTGCCACTCCAAAGTATTCAACTTGTTCAGATTCCACAGATAAGAATGGATACTATTGGGACCCGGGATTTAGCTCAGTGGTTCCACTGCCTGCTGTGAAAGGAAAGGTCCCGAGTTTGAATTCTGGTACCAAAAAAAAGAATGGATACTATAAAAAAGATAGTAAGTCTTGGTTACATTTTATACAAAAGGGAAAAATTGTATGCTGCAGGTGGAAATTTAAATTGTTAAGGATATTATGGAAAACATAACAGAACATGGAAGTTCCTCAAAAAAATGAAAGTGTAGTACAAACCAGGGATTTTATTTATATATTGTTATGGTTTATTATCTAGATGTTCCCCAAAGCCTCATCCAATCATGGGTGGGGCTTTTTGGAGATGACTGGAAATAGGGTGTGTGCTGCTGGGATCAAGGGTGTGATGCTGGGCTTGATTCAGGGTGTGATGCTAGGATTAAGGATGTGAGTGTTTCCTGGCATAAAGACAGGTAGCCTAGATAAAATATAAGAAAGAGAAAAAGGGCTGTTGTTGTTTTTACTTTTCACTTGTCACTTGCTATTTACTGCTCTGCTGTCTCCTGCTTACTTGCCATGAACTGTTTCTCCTCTGTTATGCCCCTCTGCCATGCCTTGCAGCCAGCTGATTATGGACTGAAACCTCTACAAAATGTGAGCCAAATAAATCTTTCCTCCTTTAACTTTGGGTGTCTGTGGGAAATGGTAGAATTCAGCTATCTAGTTGTAAGAATAGATCACAAGAAGTTTGTTAACTAAGAAAATTAAATTGTTTCTGGGAAATTCCACAAGTCTGTTTGTTAAAAGAATGCCAGAAAACTTTAAGAGAAGTTGTAAAATTCTCACGGGAGAAAAACAGGTTTTCCTAGTTTTCTTATTTACCATTTTCTGGGATCAGAGGACAACGACCCAATGACTCTACTGGTGGTAAGAGAGATATGGCTCACCATGCACATCTGTGATGTTTATGGTGGGCCGGTGGGCTTGATTTTGGCTAAAGTCATCCTGCTCTCTTGACACTATCTGGTAAGAAGAGGGCTGCAGTCTGCTCTTTGATGTACGGGATTGGTGAATGGAAACAGGGGACTTATAAATTCACCTGTAGCTTTTATGAGTCACTTAAAGTCATTTGTCACCAGAGGTTAAAATCAGAAAGACGATAGCCAAAATAACTAAGGTGCTTTCCTACATGTATAAAAGCCTTGCTTCTTTCCTTTGTGATTGTCAAATAGTGCCAGAGGAATTAAACTGCTGTTTGCCCCCCAGGCTGTCTCCTTTTCTTTCTTTAAAAGTCGGTGCTTTCCGGGGTTCCAGGTAGCCCTCTAGAGAGACCACCAACAGGTGTCATATATTTTCTCTCAGCAATAAGAAAAAGTAACTAAGATACATATATACATATATATGTATATATAGAGAGAGGAAACATTTATTTCTAGTCTGATTGACAGATGAAATGCTGAGTGATAGTAATTATTTAAAAGGACTAGTTTACTTAAAACATATGATGGCAATTGGCTTGACCTTCAAAGGATGTGAATACTGGACATTTAGGGTGCATAATCAATGAAGAATTGTAGCTTAAAACTGTTCATTGGCAAAGTCATTTCTTCCATACCATACTCTTCTGATGGGTTTCATATACAGAGACACAAGAAGAGAAGATCTCTACCAGGATCACATGATTATATTACAAAAATTGTACATAATTAAGAATATCTGGAGAATTCATTCGAAGGTATGATGGTTTGTGATTTATATAAGGATTTCAAAGTCCTCCCATGGCACAGTCTATGCAACTCAGAACAGAATTGGGAAATACATTAGACAGGTAGAAATACTTAAAAGTATCCTTGGAATGAAAAAGTAAGATGTGAGGTGATAGAAACAGATATACCAATTATGAGGAAAAAATAGCATTTCTTATGGTAAAGAATCCAGTGGTGTAAAATCAGACTTCTCTACAGGCCTGAAACTAATAACATAATGATCTGAGGGAAGTTGACCTTTGAAGACAAAGTAAAATGTCAGAATATTCCCCAAGAAATTTCATTGTAACAACAAGCAACATGGGAAATCGGCTAAATATATTACCTTTATGTGCACATGGAAATGAAGACTTGGAGAACCAAGAGATGGAATGTGATATCTAGACTGGCATACTAATGAGGAGCAAAAGCAAATACATTACTATGGACTTCTAATGAGCTTATATATAATAATAGTCATTTTCCTATGAAAGCCTTCATTTTGAACTTTCTTAAGACATAATTTTGTTGCTATGTAGGAATATCCATTACTGATTTAATATTCTGATTTTTCTATTTCTTCTCATCATCCCTGAAATCTCCCTTTAAACACTCATTATATTAATAGAATGGACATATATTTCTCCCTGTATGATTATTTTCAGGTTTGAAAGACATGAAATGCAGTGTTGACTTCTTACACAGACATATAAGTCAATGAACTCTCAGAAAGCTACTAAGGAACAAGAACAAAATAAAAACTGGCAAACAGTAGGTTTTGAACTCTCAATTCTCAGATATATAAAGATAAGTTTTTTTTCTTGTGATTTTAGAAATGTTTTTATGTCACATTGTCGTTGTAAGGTACTGTGATCTCTAATGACTTTTGGCACTCTTCAAATGGTTGAGAATTTTTCATATCAAAGCTTTAATCTAAAGGTTTCAAATTTTTTCCAAAGCTTTTCTTTTCTTTAACATTTATTGAACATGAGTTTCCTTGTGTCAACTAGAAAATCAGTTCTTCGCAGCATAAGGAATAAATCAGACAAGGTGGCAGCTATAAATGAAATTGTATGTTCAAAAAAGAAAAATTAACAATGTACCAATTAGTCTACTTAGATTTTTTTCTCAATATTATTTAGAATTATTTTCAATATTTACTTGCAGCTGTTTATTCCAGAATTATCAGTTGTTTCACGAATGTTTACATTTTTAGCAATAAGTCACCTTTTGATTAATTCCATATTTTTTCATTAAGTTTATTGGTACATTTTAGGCATACAATACAGTTATATTCATCACTGGAAACTTGTACCTTTACATAATGTGCCTTGGTTTTTATTTTTTCCCCATTCCCCTGCCCTCCCTTCAACCCCTCCACCCCTCCCTATTTACAGAGACTTTATTTCCATTTTTTTCCTTTTCTCACATTTTTCCCTTTCCCTTCTTTCCTTTCCTCTACCTCTCCCACTTTCCCTACCCCTTTAAACCTTTTCTTCCTATTTCACATTATCAATAATACATTTTGATCTTTGTTTACATTTTTAGTTTCTCACACCAGAGAAACTATTTGGTATTTACACATGTGTGTTCTATTTACTTCACTTAAGAGTACGGCCTCAATGTGCATCCATTTAGATATAAATGTCTCTAGTTATTGAATATATCAAATAATGAATCAGGAAATATATTTAATAAGTGTTTGAAGAGATACAAATTTGCTCATGTTGTTGTCCTAAGTGACAGAATTATAAATGAAGGTGAATACAGTCTGGACTCTACTCTTAATGGTTGTATGATCTAGTTTTGGAGATAAAATAACCACATATAATTATAGTAAGCATTGAGTCACGGTGTGGTAAAAAGATATGAACAAAGCTTTGTTTGTGATTGTTCAAACAGAAAAAGGTTCTTTTTTGCCCTTTTACCCCAGAGTGATCAAATGTTTCTTGAGGAAGGTGGTGTTCAGTTACCATGTGTATAGCATGAAATCTGTACTTTAGACAAATGTAAATGAAACCGTCTCTGTGAAAAATAAAAACACTATCGTTTGCATAAAGCTGTATAGAGAGTTAAAACTTGTTGAATGATTTCATTATGCTAAATGCTATTTGGGGGTCTTATTAATTTTCTATTGCTGTATGACAAATTATCATAAGTTTGAAGTTTAAAACTCCATACATTAATTAATTCACAATTCCGTTGTTCAAGAATCCAACTGATTTGGTTAGACGTTTTCTCAGCATATAACAGAGGTGAAGTCAAAGTGGCAACTTGCCTGAGTACTTATCTCTAGGCTCTGGGAAGAATCTGCCTCTAAGATCATTCAAGTACAGGCTAAATTGAGATTTTTGCAACTGTAGTTCTGAAGCACCTGTTTTCTCTCTGGCTGTGAGCCAAGAATCAATTTCTGCTCCTAGAGGAGGACTTCCACATTCCTTCCCATGTGACCCTTCCAAGTTCAAAATACCCAGGGGATATCTAGTATTTATGTCTCAAATCTCAGACTTTTCTCTCTGTAATATCTGTCTTCCTTTTCTGTTTTACTCATCTGCAATCAGACAAAGAAAAGTTTCTCTTTAAAAACTTATGTGATTAGGCAAGACATATTTGGGAAGTTTTTCCCTTTCATAGGTTTACTCTGCCATATACATTATAAAATAATCATCACCTTTACAAGTGACAAGGATTAGGAATTCCTAGAAGTTCTGCCTATCATAAACCTCTTATGTAAATTGCACCATCCAATATTTAAAGCATGTGATGAACTAGGTATCTCACTGACCTTTTATTTAATACATTGATATAATCAAAACAAGTGCTGCTTGATGGTTTGGAAGCCAGATTTCACTGATTCCAACATTCAAGTTCATTTCACTTCTTACACAGATTACAGTAATATTTGCAGTTTTAAAATCTGTGTAAATCCCATATTCATCCAATGGAGGTCTCTCATTTCCTAACTTTAAAACTTATGGCTTCTGGGCCACCAAACTTCCTGCTGCTCCTGGCCCAGGGAAGGGGCTTCTGGGCCACCTACCATCCCTCTGCTCCTGGACCAGAGGTATAGGCTTCTGGGCCACAGTCCCTCCTGCCACTCCCACCCCAGAGGTAGGGGCTTCCAGGTCACCATCCATCCCATCACACCTGGCCCAGAGGAAGGGGCTTCTGAGCCATCCTCCCACTGCTCCTGGTCCAGAGGAAGGGGCTTCCCAGTCACCATCCCTCCCGCTGCTCCCAGCCCAGAGGAAAGGGCTTTTGGGCCACCTTCTGTCCCGCTGCTCCTGGCCCAGAGGAAGGGGCTTCTGAGCCATCCTCCATTCCCTCTGCTCCCAGGCCAGAGGAAGGGGCTTCCAAGCCTCTATCTCACTGGTCCCAGTTCAGAGGAGGTGAGCTGCATGGGCACCAACAGCGCCCACCCCCCCAGGTAGAAATGAGAAGACATGTAAATGAGTCTCAAAACCAGAATTCCAGATCACCTACAAAAATCCCAAAGGGAAAGGAGATGGAACACTCTGGTAGGCAACAACCTGGACCCCCTGAACTGCAAACAATAGAGAATCTGGAAAAAATGAAATCAGAAAGAATTTCTCAGATAACAAGAGATTGTGCTCCTAGTGCCAGACATGATTAATAAATCTAGAGAGGAGCTGAAGAACATGATGGAATCTCCATATAGGAAACAAGTGAAATCCATAAAACAGATGCAAATAGATTTCCAGGAGATCAAAAACTCCATTGAAAGTCAACACAGCAGAATGAGCCAATGTGCAGACAGAATTTCAGATATAGAAGATAAGATTGTAATTATTGACAAGGAAAAGAAAAATTGTGCAAAATTATAAGGGAACAGGAGAAATCAATCCAGCAGCTGCTAGATGATGCAAAGAAGAATAAATAAGACTGATTGGAGTCAATGAAGAAACAGGAGAGAGTGCAGATGACATTAAAAACACTCTTCACAAAAATAATAACAGGAAACATCCCAAGCAGGGGAAAAGAACTTGACATACAGATAAGTGAGGCATAAAGGACTCCAAAGAGCCTTGATCAAAAAAAAATCTACACATAGGCATATAATTGTTAAGATTCCAGAAAC
>NW_004624761.1:11022525-11035226 GCF_000247695.1 Heterocephalus glaber
GTGAAGGGAGGGCAAGGGAAGGGGAAAACAAATAAGAACCAAGAGACTCATGTAAAGGTACAAGATCCCAATGATGAATGTAACTGTATTTTATACTGAAAATGTACCAATAAACTTAATGGGGAAAAAAATGGCTAAGTGTTGGCAATTGGCCCCTGTACCCTAAGATCCCATTGTTCCCATAGCATTTATGTACCTAGTTTGGTGGTATCAATTTTCACTATGATTTCTAACGTACAGAGGTGAATGAACACAGTGCACTTGAAGGATGGTGAGATTCCCTCACCAACTTAATTCTTTACACCTATAGCAAAGTGCATACCTTCTAGACTAGCAAAGGGGTAGACAGGTGAATTTTTCATAATAAATCCTTGCTAGTATTCTAATTTCCATAAACTGTTGGGTACATTGATGTATAGCCTAACAAATAAGTTTTAATATTTTGGCTTAGAAGAGATCGTCTTTGAATCTTTATTTCACTCAACTAACCCAACCACTAGTATCTCTTCAAACTGAAAAATCAAATCTGAAATCATTTTATATTCCTTCAATCTTGGTCTACATCCTCTTAAGAAATTTTTCCTCACAAGCATCCAATAGCTTCAGTTAATATACTTGCAAAATCATACAATAGCTTTGGTGTGTATCCTATTTCCTCATGGACTTCATTCTGTACATGGACTTCATTCTGAGAACTCACGTTCCAGGAAAACTCCCATCACTAGGCAAACCAAGATGGCAAGTCACTCTAAGAAGCAACTTTTGTTTCAAATACTAAATTCAAGTTTGATCCAAGAAGCAGGACCAAATACACACACATAAATTAAGGTCTTGTTACAGAATTTGACCATGTGCAATTCTAGGAGTTAAAGCTATTGACTCTGAGTGTGATGTTAAAATGTAGAGTCCCTATTCAGGAAAATAGGAAAGAGAGCTTAATTTAAAATGTGGGGTAAAACATAATGGAACTCTCAAGCATGTGCTGTAATCTATGAAGACTAGTTGAATCTGTGTATCTCTGGCTAGGTAGCATAAATAGCCCACAGAAGCTGAGGCAATTCATCATGGAGATCAAAACACATACACATCACACCACACCAAACCTATCCTGTTAGTCTTATGAAGTCATTTCCAAGGAATGATGCAGCAATTCCAGGACTGGGAACTGACTCCAGTCCAGGAAGGGCACCAGCCTATATTGGCAAGGAGTTTCAGCCACAGTATAACTGAAGATTCACTTTGGCCCTCTAAAATTTATACAATAGTTTGAAATGGAATTCTAGAAAATGACTTTAAGCTAGCCCAGTTAACAGTTTTCAAGACAGAGCCACTGTAATGCAATAGAACGCTATATCCTCTCCATTTCTAGAATAAAAAAATGTTTTCTATTTCTGCTCTTTTAGGCTAGCTACTACACAAGAATCCAAGGGAAAAATATGTTTACCTCATGCTTCCAGCTTACAAGATATTCAAAATGTTCTATAACATAATGTATTTTCTTATAAATACGTGAATTTTGAATCTGTTGAATATGTAGCTTTAGAAAAAATATCTATGGTTATTTTGGTCATATGCAAAGAAAACTGGTTTTAACTGACTTGTTAAATTGTGAAACGTGACTTCTTCACAAACCACTTCAGTGAATTCTTCAAAACTCATAAGCTTTTATTTACATTGAAATATTTTTGGTAATTCAGTACAGAAACAAATTTCATATCCTAGAAATAGCAGTACAAAATGAGGCAGTCATATGAACACAGAGTTCTAGAAGTAGTAAAGGCTGTAAAGATATTAAGCAATCTGGTGGTGAACAAGAACAATGAAAACATTTAAGAAATGAACCCTGAAGATTTTAGGCTCTACGGTTAGAATTTTGCAAAAGTGCTCATTAAATTTACTAGGTTCAAAGGTACTGGATGATATTTGGGCTTAATATATATGAACTAGGCTTATATTTGGTTATGTTTTTGGATTTAAATTGTCCAACACATCAATCTTCTATTTAAGAGAACATCTCTAATTGAAGTGATTGTTGAAGATTTCTACGCTCTGTTTTTATTTCAATTTGAGCTTTTAAATGAAGAAATCTCTATGTCATTAGCTCTGTAGAATTTTTCTTTGCCTGCCACCATTAAGAATAGTTTACTCTTAAAGTCAAGCTATTCAGTACTCTGCCTTCTTGTGCAGAAGTGTAATAAAAAGTTATTCTTTGTCCTAAAAACAACTGGACTGTGCTCAATTAAACTAAGAGGGGAAAAAATTTGAAAAGGTCACATGAGGGCAAGTCAGGGAAATTGAATTATCAGATCATTTCAGTATTGTGTAGCCAGATGTGGGGCGATGATTAAGATTAGAAATAACAAATTTTAAGTTAAAGATATGGGTAAGGTCTTAAACCTATGACAAGACACGGACAAAGCCAAAAAGGAGGGAAATTCAGGCAGCCCATTAGTGACAGGACTGAAAAGCTATCCAAGTGTATTTCCCACTACAATATTCCAATACATTTATTAATAAGTATCAACGAAGCTTCACTAAGAAAAATCCATATTAAATATTAGTTGCAGTGATATGTTCACATGTTCTTTGCCTTAGGAAATATTTAAAAGTATTAATTGGGTTTAATATATGTGGAATTCAAATGTTTCAATTGTAATACCCTTTTTTTTCTTATTAACATGAAAGCCATGATAATTTTCATTAATTATATGTAATTTTTACTGCATAATAAGGCAAAATATTCATGTTAGTGATCACAGATTATTTTTTTCATTATTAATCAGCTTTTTGATATATAGCTAGTACTGTTTTAATGACCAAGGAATGTTTTAAAACTGGTATAAAAACTCCAAAGTCAAAAAAAGTTCAAAAAACAAAAAACAAAACAAACAAAAAAACTCCAAAGCATGTATTCTTAGATTTTGTTAGAAACAAATATCTATATATGAAAATTCAGTTTATCAAAATACAAAGTTTACCATTACCTAAAGTGTGATTTTTAGATTTTAAACCTGTTTAAATTTGATTCTATTCATAATATATTTGAAAATATACACTTACCTCAAAAATTCCTTCTTTTAAAATACTACCAAAGCATATTGTTTGTGCTAACCAATTCTGTCGATTATGTAATAAACTTTACATCAATAAAGTACTTCTTCAAAATAAGAAATTTTCAACAATCCCCTTTGTTTCTCTTTTTTCTCTTTTGTGTTTGCATACTTTTCTACTTTTATGATTCTCTCTTTGGCTTCATCTCCTTAGAAGAATATTTGAAATTTTAGTTTTATTTAATGAAAGAATATTAATAAAATATTATTTCAATAACTGAATAAGTAGTCATCTGAAGTGTATGCCCTGCATGGCCTTTATGTCCTTGTAGTCTGCAATTCTTTGGATTTCTATTTCTGCAAATTAAATTGAGTTCATCTTCTACATACGACAACTAACTCAGTGGCATAGGTGTACAGTGGATGCTCTGTTTGAACAGGACTTCAGGTGTCAGCAGAAAGACCATAGAGCACACTTCCAATTACTTGTGAGCTTTGGCTTTGCTGCCAAGGTTCTAGGCACCATGGGCTACCCTTTTAGATCAGAGTAAGGATTAGATATGCTGGATTTTCAGAACGTTTTCCTAGTAGTGTTAGTTAGTGTCTAGGAATGAAGAATTAAACTGCACTTTCAACTCATCCCGAGGATGAGAATTTCCACAGTAGAAGTGCCTCCTCTGGTGAAGATGAAGTTTCCCTTGCAGAGTGAAGGTGCGGCCCCATCTTTTATGAAAATCCTTTCAGGCTCACACCTTTTCATTCCATTTATTCCCCTGTATTTTACAAGGTGAAGACAAATGAAGTAAAATATTTTTACTGAGGCGCTTACCTTGATATCTTTGAAATAAGATGAACCAATATGAAAATAAGGATGAAAATACAATGAGGATTCATACCCAAAATTCTGTCTATGGAGGAAAATATGTGATCTGGCTAGTAAAGCAGAAATATGAGATAACGAGATGAAATACTGCTCCAGAGATAACATGGGATCTTGAGCTTTAATACGGAGCATGATAAAGTCTATGGAATATTGTATTTGTGTTGTTTCTCCTCCTCCCCATCTCTATTGAAGGAGAGATTAATACCTCAAAAAGAACATTGCTAACACTTCAGAAAAATCCAATTTGTGAACAATGTTCAAGTGTCCAGGTATACACATTTATAATCTTAACAACCTAGTCACACTAAACTTAGAGGAAACTGTCATTCATTTTCAAATATCAGAGGGTGTCATACCTTGAGGAAAAATTAACATCAGGAAGAAGAAAAATTTTTCTGAAAAATTGAAGAAAGGAAGAATATATATATATATATATATATATATATATATATATATATATATTCCAGTGCTGGTGAGCCATTGTCTAAGGTACAGGAATATATATATAATATATGTATTATATATAATATAGATTCAATATATATAACATATGTAACACATACACTCACACACACATATATATATATGTTTCTTAGACAATGGCTCACCAGCACTAGGGGAAAATATTGGTGGTAAATCTTTGTACTTTTCCACGGTCTTTAGTAAAGTTTGATGCAAACAGGATGAGAGTGAGAGGAGCAAAGGCCTCAAAAGGAAAATTTTAATGAGCATATTTCAGATATAAAATGTGGGTCTTATATTCTCAAATCTATTTTCTCAAAATATAAAGTTAAAATATTTAATTGAATTTCAAACACCTTTTTATGGTATCATTAGTGTCTTAAGCTTTTATTTCCTCATCTGCAAAATGATAATGACAGTTATCACAGTTGCTATAAAGATTAATGAGGAAAACTATAAAAGTTGTAGCAGAGTTCTTGGCACAGTAGAAGTATTTGTTAAATGTCAGCTATGCTACTATTAATGTCTCAACAACCACTACAATTATTCCAGGATTAGTTACAATAAAATTAATGATAATAATATGTTTGTTTTTTCTTTTTATTGGCAATCAGTTTTTATATAGCCTCTTAATATAACCATCTGTTTGCTTGACAATTTTCCCAGAAGAACCTAAATTTATATAAGCTTATTTTTCTTTATTTTTGCTTTAATATCCTGTATCACAAAATCTCCCCTGAAATGCTAAGAGAAGGCATGTGTCAATCATTTTCTTCATTTTCATGTATCTGTGTTTGTGTATTTATTTATTAACATTTTAGAAATCATGTGACACAGTAAGTTCATGAAGCATCTTTTGGTATACAGAGAAACAGCCAATAATTTTGACTGTGAATGAATGGTTCACTTGTGTAAAAGAAAGCTAAAATAATAAAGTAGGATATGATGCATATTGACTTTCTCAACATAGAAAACAGCTATTAATTCCATCGCCTTTCCTGTTTGTCTTAATTGGAGCACTCATTCTGTGTAAAGCCCTTTGTCACATGTGTTGAATACATTTTGATGATCTGATAAAAGGAAATATACTGCACATTAAAGGAAAACACTCAGTGTAATTTTTAAAAAGCACCCTGGAGCAAGCTTAAGCAAAAAATGGAGGAATTAATGGCAGGCTGAAAGAATAACAAAATTTTGCTTCCAAGGAATTCTAGTAAGAAAATAAAAAGTCAGAATGCATTTCCTTTCTTACAAATGTTTATGCTTTTTTCAATATCTGCCTCAGTGTTCAGATGCCATAGTACATCTCTTTGTGCAGTCATGGTTGTGAATGAGCGCCCTACAGTTCTTGAGGTTAAAATTTATAATTCTAGCTACGCAGACACTCAAAATGTGTCCATGCACCCAGACCAGAATTCTCAGGAGACACAAGAGGACTGGCACAGCATGAAGCAGCAACCTATCTCTTGTCTGATTGTGGCCAAAATGACAGTGTCACGTAGTATAACAGCACTTAAACACTGGGGGTTAAAGAAGGAGTCTCAGGAATAAGAGGTCATTGTGAAATGGAAGAATGCTATAAACTATGTCCATATTATCTTGTATCATGCCTGAAGCTGACCACCCAGTGAGTTGGCCTATTACTTTCCAGGAATTGTGCCCCTGCCAAATTATCCCCACTGTAAGATTTTATCCCAACTCTCTTCTGACCATACTGTAGATAGTGACCTCAGTTTTCCCACAGTCTAGTAACATCTTGGAAATCTTTTAATATTATATATTGGTTGTATCAAGTAAAAGCAAACTGAAATAGAAAAGTAAATTTTCTTGTGTATACTATTGCCATTTATTAAACATGATTTATGCATGCTGATTAATGATGCTATTTAACTTTAAAAGATAGAATTCCAGTTATACTTGAAGAGTTGCAAAAGACCAAATGATTTGGTTAGCTGAAAGTTACTTTAATGAGAAATATAAAAGTAGTCAGGCCAAATGTAGGCTGTTACATACAGAGACCAATAAAAATGACAAGAGCCAGCAAAAGCAGCCAGCTGGTAGGATAGAAAAATATTTTTACAAGGTTAATTGAACTGATGTACAGATTATTAGAGAGTCAGGGTGTGTCCATTACAATTATCCCATTTTAGTTTTCTTTTATCTCAGTGTATCGTTTTAATCCTTGCTCTTTCCCTTCTCCACTGTCTTCCTTTATAACTGGTTTTACATCACTAGTTAGAAGAATCCGAATTAGGCTGCAAAACAGAATAAAGATTTGGGCCTAATTGTGTCCCTGTAATAAGAAACCTTAACCATGATTTACATAACCTTTCCCCTTCTCTTGAATACAAAATATGGGCAATTGAGCGTGATAACCTTTGTTCACATCAAGATATCAAAACCTGAGAACATTTAGGATAATTAATACAAGTATTTTCAGACCAGGATTTAAGTGCAGCATGTGGTTCCTGATAAAGCTGAAATTTGAGAACCAGAGGTAAGGTTTTTGGCTTCCCTGTGTTTCAATGCCTTTTTAAAAACTGTTTTTGACTCCACAGGAGCTGACAACCTCAGTTTCACAGGATTATCCTCTTGGGAAAATTTGCATTTGAGCAGAGGAAGATGGGGAAGAGGACAATTAACCAAAGGCTCTAAGTGAATGATATGTGATGAATGCCCAGAGATAGAACAAATATTTGGACACCAGAGTTGCTCTAGCTTAGACCTGCATTTACATCCACCTGTAAATGTGGCACCTCATGCTTTGACTGGTTTACAAAATAAAACCTTTCTCTTACAAAAGCTGCTTTTATGTCTTACATAAGAACAATCTTTGTATGTAAGATTTATCATAGATTCTTCAGTGATTTCTAAATTGGCATTTTAAAACAAAATATTGATGCTTAATTACTCAGAAATTCATCTTTGGGGAATAAATATGTTAAAGCTTAAAATAAGATGAATTTCATGGAGATGGCAGTTACTGTTCTTTTCATGAGATTCCAGAATGAAAAAAATATTTTTTGATTTTTCTGTGTAGAATCTGTGACAATTTTCAGCATAGTGTTCCAAATAAATGCTTTTAAGATGCTTCATGATTCTGGTGTTGAATTCCATAAACATCTCTCCTTCACAAGCTTGAGCCTTTTCTTAGAGGGGAGTGGAGGGTCATTATGATATAGGGGAAAATATAACATCCAACCTGATAGAGGTTACATAAGCAGAGTTCATGTCCCCAGAAATCAAAGAATGAATTCCAAACAGTGAAGGAGGTTAAAAGTAGGAAATGTTTATTAGGGAATAGAATAGCTTCTGAGAGACAGGAAGGGTACTGAAAGAGGGTGGCCACCGAGCCCCTCTGTAATTTATACAGCAAAGTCACAACGTGGGTACAAAGTGGGTCAAACTACAATCAATCTATAGTATTACAAGTATAACTGCTGAGCTAATATTGATCCAATAAGGAAGCAGATCACATAGCAAGGGTACATGGCAAGAACAAAGGCATTTTGGGGAAGGGATGGGTCCAGATGCTCCAGTCACCTACTTGGGTGACTGATGTCTATGTGGACTTTACTGGATACTAGGTGATACCAGTTATAGTATAATCTCAAATTATTGCTTATCCCTCAGGGGGGCACTTGGGTCTGGTCATTGCATCTTTATCTTGAGGCCTGATCTTCCTCAGATGTGCCTCCAGCCATAATTCTGATGTCATTATTTTTCTGCTGACTTCTTTGAAGACCCAGTCCCTCTCTGACTGTATATTAATTTCTATCCAACTTAGCTGCCTATGATAATTTTAGTGTGGTGTTATTTCCTATGGTGTTCATGTCAGTAAATCTTACAGACTAGTGTGAGCTCTGTCCAGTAAACCATCACTCAGTGGCTATGGCCTATTCATGTCCTGTTGTGAATATCCGTCTCCCCCTCATGCACCCTGCAGCCTTCATTTCTTTCTGCCAAGTTTCTGCACCCTAGTATTTGGCTTTGCATTCCCTGTGTTAGCCCACAGAGCTCCAACAAGTTCAGAATAGAGGGAGGTGCTGGGGGAGAAACAGGGGTAGAACTTTGAGGGCATGCTGTCCTAAATTCTTAATCTCTTCCTCATTCACTTTTTCCTCAGTCTTAGTTATAGTAGAAATCTCCTGCTTCTGCGTTTCCTTTTTCTTTCTTTCTTTTTTGGTATTCCTAGAGCTGCATTTTACTCATTAGTAGCTATTTTTAAACTTAACAATGATTTACATTACATTGCATTGCTCCTGTTCCCATTAACAACGTACTTTTACTTTGCGACTGATACAAAAAAACATACTGATATTTCAAAAGTTGCAGTTAAAAGTTTGAATTATAGGTGGGGTTGGTGGGGCATGCCTGTAATCCCAGCAATCAGGAGGGTCAGGCAGGAGGATCACTGTGAGTTCAAGGCCAGTCTGGACTATATAGACAGATCCTGTCTCAAAAAAAAAAAAAGTTTGGATTGTATCAGTGGTGAATCCTCCCATTCCCCACTCCTATCTTCTTTAATGGGGATTGAAATCAGGGCTTTCACATTGAACTACGTTCCTAACCTTCTTTTTAAATATTATTTTTGGATAGTATCTGGCTAAGTTTCTAAATTGCCTCTGTTGATCTCACATTTGGTGTCTTTCTGCCTCAGCATCCCAGAATACTGGAATTAGAGGCATGCACCACCATTCCCAGCTAGTTGTGAATCCTTTTTTTCAAAAATTTGTATTACAAGAGCACAAAGAAACAGTGTAAAAAATATCAATTGACTTAAGTGAAATTCACCTATTTTGATATTGTGTTTTCAGTGTCAGGCAGCATGAAAACGCATAACAGACCAATACAGTCATTGAACTACTGTGCTATAAATTAACACAATGCAGAGCCCTTCTCTCCATATGCAACTGTTTGGTCAGTGTTGTAGACCTTAACAAAGTCTGTGTGACTCTAGAAAGAACTCCATTGTCTCCCAGACAGATTCATTTCCATTATTTCTATTTTCAACTCTGAAAAATGACAGGACTGACAGCAGCAGCCTAAAACAATTAATGGGATCCTGTTGCCTTATAGACGGCTCTCTGCATCTCCAAAATGTAGCCTATATCTTATTAGACACTCCTAAATATTTTCTGCTTTGAAAATATTTTTTGTTATTTTCTATATCATCACTGTATTATACAATCGCCTTAGGCAGTTTTAAAGCACTGTTATTTTCAAATTTAGTCAAGGCACTCTAAGCCTCAAAGCAGTGGAAAAGATCCTTTTCCTTCACAAAAGCAGAAGACCTTCAAATTCCTTCTAACAAATCAAATTTCTCTGAATGATCTCCTAACATCACCCCACTCCTCTTAGCCCATTCTGACATTCTCTAGCTCATACCATCTCTATGGTTCTACCCCCATATTGCAACTGACACAGATAATCTGTGGTATTGCATCTCAAAATCTGGGCCTTCTCTACCTATCCTCATACTTCAAGGTCCAGTAGTAGAGATTATTCCTCCATAAAATGGCTTTTCAAAACATAGGCTCTCTAGGTTTAATAGGTCCTGCTCCTGTGACTGAGTACCTATTCTATCACCCCTTGTCCTCCTCCTTATAACAGATAAATATTTCTCAATCAACAGTCATTAATCAATAAAGATTTATGAATGAATAATGATGTTCTAACCCATGTTACTATTCTAACACAGTAATATCCATGTAGATTAACTTTCCAAAAAATACTAGAAGTCCATCTCTTCATTACCAACTTGTCTTATCCCCCAATATTCCTCTGGCACTTGCTTTTAAATTTTCCTTATTACTCAAAAATATTTAATTTTCCAAACTATTTACTTGCACATACCATTTTCAGGCCACAATCTGTGCCCTCTCCACTCTTCTACTCTGAAGTATCCTCAGAGCACCAGGGCATGATACAAAATGAGTGCCATTGCTTTTATTTTCACCATTTCCACCATTAATTCCAAGCAACAGGACCCTTATTTCCATTGCTATTTTGAAAATATTCAGGCTGCTCTGCACCACTACTTTCCCATTACAATTCCATCGCCAGTCTATGTCCATAGTAAAATGCAATCAGAGACTTTTTCTATGGCTACCATCTGGTAGATGACATGTCTAGAGAAAAGTCACATATCAGATGTTTTTGATTATTTTGTGATTTTAAGCCTCATAAGGAACCTCAATATTTCCTTTAGAGATCATAATATTTCTCCAGTAAGTTAGCTTTCTAAACTTCTGACCTCCTTATATCTCTTTATACTCAGAATATTACTTTTGCTATGCTTCACTGATAAAAATAGAACTTTCCATCAGATACAAAGTCTGTCACCTTTCTTTCTCCAATAAACAAAAGTAAATACATTATAAATATTATTTTCTTTTCTTGATGCCATAACATAGCGGGAACTGCCATCTTACTTCTTACTACCTCAACGTTAGCCCCATATTCTTTAGGATTATTAATTATTTTACTATTAATTGTCTTTTCTTTCTCACAGGGACAATTGTATTACATCTGGTTATTTGCATTCAGATTTAAATATGCACTTGCTTGTTCTATTTCTTATGATTTTATTTTATATATATATGTTAATATCAGTGCTTTGGTTCTATTTCCAAATTTGGCCAGAGCTGTTATAGTTATTTTAAGAAATATTCTGCAAATGATTTTAATGTAAAAATCACTTGTCTCTCACAAAATTAAAACTGTGCCCCCATACTTTCCAGAAGCATATTGCATTTTTTCTGTTCATAGCAAAAGATTTCAATAAGTTATTTACAGTAAGGTCTAAGTGACCTTCTTCATCACTAATTCATCAACACAATCTACAAAATCTGACATTTTCAGACACAGAAATAGATACCATGACATTCAATCCAAAACAGGCTTAATTCTTACTTAACTTTCACATGTGGTTTCATATATGGTGATTTGGTATTTTTAATATTTCCATCTGCATTTATCTCTCTCATTATGGAAATAACTTTGAAATAATTTCTCCCTTTTTATTATGTAGAATGTTTATATATTGGAACTCATAATTTTTTGGCATTTTTCTAATGCAAAAATTAGATTGGCAAAATTTCTATGTGGCAATCTCAACTGTGAACTGAGGCATTATATATCAATCAAAACAAGCTAATTCTAGTTAAATCCATGATTTAAAATGGCAAATACTTATTTCTCATCCATACTTTATGATCATTTTCAGTTGTTAGCAGCAATGGACTCTCTGCTGAAGAAATCTGGGTGGCAGGGCAAATGCTAAAAAGAAATAAAATAGCATTTAGCTCACATGTGACGAACATCGTTTTTGTTTTCAATTCAATGGCTGGAATTAGTTTCATGCTCCACTCAGCCACAAAGGAGCCACAAAGAAGGCACAAGATCCAGTTCCACCATGGACCTGAAATCCGAGAATAGCATAGCAGTGAACAGCACTGAAATTGCCTCTAGAGTAAAAGGAATTTTGCCATCTGTGACAGAGATACTTTGGGAGAAAGCTTTATTGATCCACAGGTGATGTGTGCTAAGCAAAAAGCAGAACTGTATGCATGGAACTGCTTCCCTAAGGGTTCTATGGCTAAATTTCAAAATATCTTAAATATTCTAAAACTGTGTATGTGTATGTTCATAGGCAGGGTGCAATATATTCTTTAAGCAAGATACTCTGAACAGTAAAAGAGACATGGTTAACATTTTGCTAGGATACAGAGACAAACTGAAACTCTCCATGCAAATGAAGTTAATGCATTTAGGAGAAAAAAAGTAAATGATAAGAAATAATAATTTTCCTAAAACTAGATACCTTATTTTGTCACAGAAAAGACAGATTAGGTTCCCTAGTCTATAGACTTCCTTAACCACTCCATAATCTACACAAATCTTGGTGTATCTTTGTTTTGAATGTAGAAATTTTCATACTATTAAAATAGTTGAAATGAATAATGACCATTTTTAAAGTTCTTGAATATTTCTCTTATAAATTTTACATTGCAGACTCTAATATAAGATTATTTTTATCCTATTTATCTTTTCAGTAATCTTGTGTATATGAACTTTTAAAAAGGATAATTTCTATATGTTAGGAAAGATATTCTTGTAAAATTTTCCTAGCAAGTACAAATATCATAGTAAAGTGAAGGCTGTACTAAAACTGTAGCTCCTCAGTGGTATTCTAATATGGTAGACTTCTGCTTCACATTGAAATAATGAATTTTTTTTCTCCTGTATCTAAATTACAAAAGAATTAAACCTTACAATTTCAGAGAATGTTCTCAGTTTTTATG
>NW_004624761.1:11057155-11105508 GCF_000247695.1 Heterocephalus glaber
TATATATATATATACATACATACATACACACAATAATCAAGGTACACCAACACCAAAAATGAGATGTTGGAATGTTGGAATTAAGTGACATGAATTTGAGTGACATGAAGCTGATAACTTGGATGGATCTCAAAGGCATTATACTTAGTGAAAATAAAACTGTAAATCTCAAACTGTTGCATAGGGTCTCATTTAATTAGCATTCCTGAACAGCAAAATTATACAGATTGACAAAAGATTTATTTGCTTTCAGGGAGTAGAGGTGAGGATGGGAGAAAGTTGGATATGGATAAAGGCTTGTGGTGATAATTACATGCAGCTACACATGTAGTAAACATGGATAGCTCTCTCTCTCTCTCTCTCTCTCACACACACACACACACACACACACACAAATGTGTATGTAATAAATTAGATGGAATATACCAGAATCAAGGTCCTACCTTTGT
The DNA here is from genome assembly GCF_000247695.1 of Heterocephalus glaber. The sequence continues at coordinate 11,057,605 of NW_004624761.1, forward strand.
TGTTGAACTATCAATATATAAGATATTATCAATAGGAAAATCTGAAGGAAACATGCATAGAATCCCTCTATAATTTTTTCAATTTATTTTGAATCTACTAATTTCAAACTAGAAAGTTTTAAAACTGCTAAGCAAAAACTTTTATATTTTGGTCCATCATTCTTATCCCTCACTTTACCTTTATGGTGGTTAGGGTGGAGGTTCAACTTGATTGACTTTGGGATCCACCCTAGGGATTGGTGGCACATGCTTCTGTGTCTTTCTGGGTGGGTCATGTAGACATAACTTGGGGGTTTACATCATTGCTCCTCATCCCATCCAAAAGTTTGAGCTAAATAATTTTTTAAAATTTTACCCAGTCTGTTGTACTGTGCTATAAACTTAACGCACACAGCTTAAGACTAAATAAAGATGATGCCAAAAGAGTCCATTTCAAACATATAAATCTATGTGTGTGTTCAGGTAGGTGGGGCTCTGGGTCTGTGGAAAGGCAGCGGAGTTTGTTGTAGAAATGACTTGATATTGAGTAGACACCTTGTGTTTCCAGGGTTGACTCTTCAAAATAGTGATGCTTTTTGTAAATTCTAAAGGTAGTATCAATTCCAAAGGAAATCAAAGAGGTATATACATTAGAAGAAAGTTAATTCTGGCAATTTAAAGTAGAGGAGAACATAAGAATATAGAATATAGGGCAAAAACATAAAATGACATTTACAACATATTTAGATGACTTTGAAAACAACTGTGGTTGTAGTATGCCAGGAGGTTGAGGCAGGAGGATTGAAAGTTTAATGTCAAACTGGGCAACTTAATGATTTAATGAGATTCTGTCTCAAAAATAAGAATTAAAATGGAGCTAGAGATGTAGCTCAATTTTAGGGGCCTGGATTCAATCTTCAGTATGGAAAAAATCTAATCATATAAATATCCCATTAGCAAAATTCATTAATTATCAAAATTAAATATGATAAGAATGCAATACAAAACTGTATTTGGAAGAAAAATCTTTAAAATTGTTCATTTTATGTAAACAGATGAGAAAATCTAGAGCAACTTGGGAGATGTTTTTTTCCACCAGTTTATATGTCACGTTAACCAACATAGCACAAATAGAAGTGACTATATTCAAGAAGTATTTTTAAAAGTTTGTACATTCTCCTAATAAATCACCAAAAAGAAAAGTTAAAGATCTTGTGATGTATTCTGTTTTGTACACTTCACTACATTTTTATTGTTTGTTGAGCAAGCACAGTAGTGACTTCAAATTGTATTAATGAGGAGAAAGTTGCAACCTAGAGAAAATCAATGCTTCAATATTGATTTTCCTGAAACAAAAACAGGGGTGTAGTATAGAAGCATGAAAATCAACTATCAACTAAATATTCCATTCAGATTACAAATAGAAGTTAGCAGTACATTACTCTTGTACAGAATAATGTAATTAATTTATTTTCATTTAACTGTTCAAATTATAACTTTTAAAATAGAATCTTCTAGGAATATTACTACATTAGATCATAAGATTTATAGCACATTTTATTTTTAATATTTTAATATATACAATAAGGGTCACAATTACCAATAATTCTGTAATATAAAAAATAGATTTTTTTGTTTTCTATTTATACAATACTCAAACACCTAGATGCTTACTTTGCATATTGCATGCTCTTAGTTTTGCATCAACTAAGCTAAATTTTATAATCTTTACATGATTTTAAAAATTCAAGCATAGGTGAAGAAATGCTCTGGAAAGTTACAGATCAAAAATAATTGAGAAATAAGCCTGCAAAGACAAAGCAGGAGAAAAAAAATCATGTAAACTGTCAGAATCTAGAAAAATTGCACAGTGTTTTTGACAAGCAGGTCAGTGGTGAGTACTCACCTTTTGCCTTTTGGACTTAAAAATATATATAATCAGCAAGTTGACAGTTTTTACTGACTATGTAATTCAATGAGAAACCAGAAGAAATGCAATTTCTAGTTTGTTACACTGTATTGAAAATTTCAGAAAATCTTAGTACTCTTAAGCCTGACCTTCATGCTCTTCTTGTTACATGAACATAAAGAAAGAAGAGAGAGAGAGAGAGAGAGAGAGATCTTCTATAAGTGTGACAAGTGATGAATTTAAAGTCAGTAGGTGTGGTTTGATAAATACTGCAAGAGAAGTGGCATCCAAAGTGTGATAAAACATGGTGAGGTTTCCAGTTCTGACAAGGCTGCTGAAGACTACAAAAAATAATTCACAAAATTCATGAAGTTGTAGCATATGTCACTCTACAAGTGTTCACCTTCAATGAAACAGAGTTTTTCTAGAAGATACCAAACAGAACCTATAACACAAGAGGAAGAGGCACAACTCCATGAAGGACAGGTTGATCCTTTTGCTATTTGCGAACGCAAGTGACAATCTGAATATTAAGCCACTATTGTACCATTCCCAGGCCCATCGTGAAAAAGGCCAGACTCCCTGTCATGTGAAGGTTCAATTTGGAAGCTTGGATCACAAGGCAATTGTTTGTGGAATAGTTGCATGAGGTGTTCACAGCCACTGCTAAGAAATGTCTTTCTGACAACCAACTGCCTGAAAGATGCCTTCTTTTGATGGACAGTGCCCTGGTACACCTTCCAGCCTTGGTGGATGATATGGACACTGAGCATGACTTCATAAAGGTCAACCCCCCACCCCAACACAACACCTCTTCTGCAGCCCCTGGACTAGCCAGTGATCTGCAACTTCAAGAATCTCTGCACTAAGTTGCTCTTCACCAGGTATTTTATTGTGACACTGAAGAGACATTCTTGACTCTGAAAGACTTCTGGAAAAAAAATCTTTCAATGTCCTCCACTGCATCTATCTCATTGACAAAACCTGGGAAGATATCATGCATGGGACCTTAAACTCAGCCTGGAGAAAACTGTGGCCAGAATGTGACTTTGAAGGGTCTGATAGACGGGTAGTGGAGGTGACTGTGTCCATGGGCAAGAGTATGGGTCTGGATGTCCATATATTCTGTAGCATAATACAAGAGCTTGGTGAAGATGATAAGGAGGAGCTGACAGTGGAAGGACTTGCTGAACAGCAAGTGAGCAGCAGAAGGCATTTTTTGAGGAGCATTCTACTGAGGAAGAGGAAGACAGGGTGGTGGTTAGCAGTGGTGTCATAAAATCCATTATGGAAAAATCTAATGAGTACAGGGTTTCTTTGAGAAGCACCACCTGAACATAACTGTACTGAAAAGAATGTTGAATTGGATGAAGGATAACAAGATCTCTTATCTCCAGGAGGGTTATACAGTGCCAGAAAAAAACAAGTGACATTAGACAGATTGTTTTGTCCAAATTGATCCAGCAGCTAAGAGACAAAGAAGAGAAAAAACCCCTGAAGGAGATTTCCCTGACATCCTTATGGAAGGGGACTCTCTCCAAAATAATAATCTCCTCCCCACCCACCTTCCTGTCCTTCACACCAGAAGTCGCCTCAAGCAAGGTAAGTGTTTTCTCTCTTGATATTGTACTGTACTACATTAGTTTCATATTTTTGTGATTTAAAAAATATTTATAGTTCAGAAGACATTAACCTTATTTACATTGAACCTCATGGGAAAATTTTATTCGGGTTACAGCAAGTTCGGTTAGCAAGCACAATCATGAAAGAAATTAAATTTGTAAAGTGATATCCCACTGTATTAGCAGGAAGAATGTCATAAATTCATGCATTCAGTTCCTGCTTTTATACATGACTTGTTCTGTTTTTAAACTTTCTTATTTATCTGTTTCCTAGGGTAAACTCCCAAGAGAGGAACACTTTTTCCTTCGGAGGGCACAGGAAATGATACCCCAAGGTATGGTGTTTGATAGGATAAGTACTAATGAAAGAAGCTGAGGCAAGGTCTGTTTAACATTCCTGTCTATTCTTTCCTATTTCTAGATTTAACCCTCTTTCTCTCCAGAAGCACAGGGAGAGGCTTTCTCAGAGGTTCCATTACCTGATTAAAGGAAGTTTCTCCAAAAGGAATGCAATTGTTTTAGGTACCTCCCTATAATCTCATCAAAGGAGAAGATTGATTTGCTGGAGAGGAGATAGAGTTGACACCACACCCAGAAGATCAGATATACTTTTTCCAAAGCTGCTATCTCTTTCTCTGGAGTTACATGCATTCCCCCTGCTTTCTCTATTGTGGAGAGGGTATAAAAGCTTCTAAACCTTATTGTGTTATTGGTACTCACTATTGTGATGTCCCTGTGCCATGATAAACTTGTATGCCTCTTCCCCTGTTAATCCATCAAGTGTCAGTTTGATTCTTTGACCTTAATTACCAAATCCCTGGGCAAAACAGCAGTTCTTTTCACCCTTAAAGACTTCTTTGTATTTCCAAAAGCTGAGATAGCACCTGGAACATAAATGCGAAATGTTTCCAACTTCTATTCTCACTGTTAATCCTTTCTGAAACATATGTACTATATGTTTATTTGTGTGTGTGTTCATTTCTGCATCCTCTCATTAGAAAGTAAGTTCCCTGAAGATAATGACTTGTTTGACTTTCATACTTAATGTCACAAATGTCTAGCATCTAGAATAATATCTGACACAGGCTTGATGCTCAGAATTATTGAATGATGAAAATTAGACTCTTTGAGAGGAAGACAAATGCCTTTTCTTTTCCTATCTTTCCATATCAGATTTTATTTCCTGTTAATCTTTTCAAATAACAGTTTTTCAATTTTTTTTCCTTGTGATAGCAGGGATTTTTTCCCTTTGTTTTCCAATTTTCTCCCCTCTAACTGTGCATCTTACTCCAACTTGCAAGATTTAAATGTCAAAATATAAATATCAATTGAGGTAGAGTTTTTGTATGAAGGGTTCCAAAATTGTTGTTTTAATGTATATGTCACAATTTTGCTCTACCTCTGCTACATTTTGACCAGCCTTCAGTTCCTTAAAAAAGAGAAAACTTCTGTAAGTGAACTTCTTAGGCATCAAAGAATATATTCTTGAAAGTGTTCTTGAAGTTATTGAACAGTATCAGGATGACTTGATGAAGAGCAAAGCCCTGAACTCCACTGTTACCATCAGTAAATGTGACTAGATCAAGTTAATAAGAGATATTTATTTCCTCACTTAAGTTAATGTATGTTACTATATAGTTCTTATACTAAAGGCAAGCCTCACAAATATGGAGAAACAGGTTTTTGTTCATCTTTATCATACCGCTAACACTTAATCAAAGAGTAACATTATTTTGAATAGAGAAACCACCGTAAATATAAAAAGGCAAAGCCACTCTTAGGGGATGAAAATTATATTATTTTTGCTTTCAGAAAACAAAACTCTTTATATACTAAAAGATTTAATAAAATATACCAGAAAGACAAAAATGTTCACTCATCACTTTTTTAAAAAGGCCCACTCATCACTTTTTTAAAAATGCCCACCTTGAGCAGGATGATCAGTGGGAATGGATAGTATCAAGAATATTTCTAGGAAGTGACTAAAATGGTAAGAACAAAATCTGTATTCAATTTTAAGTTGCCAGTATGACAACTAACACTACTCCAAATGTAAAATTTTATATAATTCTATAATAATGCTATTAATACTAAAATGTTTCAAAAATGAAACTAGTCCTATTGTGTAAATAGAAGCTTCATTCATGTGTATAATCTCCCTATACGTCTATACACATATATAAACATATATATTAAGGCCCAACTCTACAATAAAATTGATTTCCTAACTCTGTATTTCCCAAAACTTATTCCTTAAAATTTAAACAGTATAAACATATCTCAAATCCGAGGAACTTCCATATTTTACCTATATAAACATAAGTATAAATATATATGTTTATATATACATAAACATTAAATATGCATATACATAAATGTATATATATATGAATATACATACATGTATGTATGCCTGTCCATTATAATCCAATTATAATCCAATTCCAAATTGGATTAACTTCATATTCCAACTCATTAAATAATTTTTAGAATTAACAGATAACAAAACATATAGCTAGCAATTTCATACTAAAATCATTTACAAGTCTGTTTAACATTAGTATTTGAAATAATGTTACCGATAATTACACTGTCTAGATACACAGCACACCAAAAGGAGAGGGAACACAATAGATCTTTAAGGAAAGGAGCTTCTGTCCCCTGGATTATGACATACTCTCTTACAAAAGGAACTCACTTTTGGGGTTCTTGTGACTAGTGGCAATGTATCCTGCACATTTTACCACTGGCCTTTCCTACTGGCTGCCCTGTAAGAGCACGGTGTTTATGTTCTACTCCTAGCAAAATCACTAATTAGTTTACAATCATAAGCAAATTACCTCCTCAGTATGCATCTCCGTTTTTTGGGGGTTTTTTTTGGTCAAGAAAATGATAGAGACAGAAAAAGTAGTTTCTGGGCCAGGGATTTAGATCAGAAGTTCCCCCACCTGCCTCACAAGTGCCAGGTCCTGAGTTCAATCCCTGGTACAAAAAAAAAAGTAGTTCCCTACAATTAATTTTTTATTCTAGATGTCTCTGGAGAAACAAATTCAAATAAATATAACAAAATAAAACAACACAATAAATAAATTTATTTTTCATTATAGATATTTAAGAAGCTATTCAAGGGTTTTACAGTACTGTACCTTGGAGGACACTCAATGATAAATTGGCAAGATTCATTGTTTCTGTTCATTTGTTTTTGACATGATTTTCTTCTATCTTGGTTATTATAGAAACAATCACGAATAGTAAAGTTTTGTGCTCAGTTTTGGAGTAAAAAATTAAAATATCCTAGGTTAAAGAGTAGTAGTTATACATTTTGGATATATAAAGGTATTTTTATGAATTAACATGGAAGACTCAGGGCTGAGGAAACTCATTGCCTAAAACCCTAGACTGTGAGAAGCTCTACTGTCCATTATCACATCACATAAAGAAAGGAACGCCCTGACCTGACTTCAACCTGACTTGACCTGAACTATTAAACTCACTTTGATATATTGAAGTAGCCTCAGTATACAACCTTGGTTCTTCAGATAAAATTTGTGTGTTTTGTTTAGTTTTTCACAATTATCTCAACATCGTACTTTTTGTTGTTGTTGTTGTTACCGGGGATCGAACTTGGGACCTTGCATTGCAAGGTAGGCGGCAGAACCACTGAGCTAAATCCCCGGTGCCTCAACATAGTACTTGTTAATGAAACAACTCTAATTCTGCTTTTCTCTTGCTACTTATCAGTCTGTGGCATTTCTAACAGAAACCGAAAGAATGTTTCCAACTAGACATAGACAAAATAAAGTAATTTGAGCAAATACTGCTTCCTTAGCAATGACTTTCTTAGCCTTGCTTTGTGTCTCCCTCCTCCAGAATAATGCTACTCATACAATCCAGAGCTATTTATTTTTTCTCTAAATTCTTCCTTCGAAACAGTCGCAAGGCACAAATACATGCTGTTAAAAGTCCATTTCCACTCCCTTTTATTTATCTTCTCCCATTTTTCTTTATAGAATGTTTTCTCTCTTGCAGCAGAGTGAAAATTTAACTAACTGATTCATTACAGGTATATTCCTGTCACCACCTATCAGGTGGACTTTCTCCATATAAAAACATAAGACTTGAAAGAGGACAGTAGATATGTGTTGGTTTCTTCTTTAGTTCTAATTCTCTATCTTCATCAATATTTTCCCTTGATGTGCACCCCCTCACATCCCTTGGCTACGTGGTTTGAGTATGACTGATGGTCTAAAACAAACCTCTCTGGCTGATGAAAATTGTTTCAAATCAATGGAAAAGAGTCAAGTCCAAGATTTGAAGTTGCCAAAAAAACCCAAAACTTTCTATTTCTCTTGGATTATGAAGAGTAAATATATGTGGTCTGAATCTGCTCTGGTGAGTTTTGCCTCCTAACTGGAGAATCTTGAAGTCTGTTTTAGAAACTGAAACTAGTAGAGGCATAGTGTTGAAACAAAGTTCTAGGGAAGAGTGCAAATTATTAGATCCAGTATTGCTGCTTCAGGAACTTTCAAAAAAAGTAAGCCAATAAACTCTTGTCTTCATTGAAGCTAGAATTAGATTTTTTTGTGTTTTTTTTAGTGAATTTGAAACTCTTCTACCTGTTATTATAAAGATAGCCAGACCTAAGAATGTGGATAGTGTGGTAAAAATTCAGAGATATCAACTTTGCAGACTCCACATGCCCTGTGGCAGGATACAACCAATTAAAGACTAGTCTATTCCTACTCACCTTGACCCATCCTCATGGTAAGGAAAAGACAGTAATCAGGAATTGTAAGTTTGACAGAGTTCATTAATAACAGCAGAAAAAGGTCTCATACCATTCAGGAGGCTAGTCTCTAAGAATGAAATGAAAAATGCTAACCCTGTGGGTATGTCTTGAGGTTGTTTACTTTGGAAAGAAAAACACAGAATAGAGTCTAAATGATTCGTTTCCAATATTGAGAGATTCTATATGGTGAAACTAACAACTGTTATTCTATATCACCAAATAAAAAATAGAAAATTTTGTAAATGCTATTCTTTTGAAGATAAGGAAAGTCAGAATCAGAGATCTAAGTAACTGTTCACAACCTGTAACTCATGAGCCAAGAACTGAGCATAGCTGAGTGTTGTGATGGATGTCTGTGGTCCCAGGAGGCTGATTTAGGAAGATCACATGTTCGAGGTTAGCTTGTGCTACATAGAGAGACCCTGTCTCAAAATATAAATAAAAAAGGATTGGACATTGAGCTTAGTGGGAAAATGCTTGCCTGATATATGTGAGCCCCCAAATTCAATCTCAAGTACTGAAAAACTAATGACAAACAAAACAAACCTGAAAATCAAAATAAATCTATATTTTATTATTTGGTTATTCTGTTTCATGCCATATGCATGATTTAGCACACCCAATAAAGTGTGTGTAGTTATCATCCTTTCGATTTTGGAGGTAAGAAACTGAGAAATAGAGAACAACTTGTCCAATAGCACAGAAGGTATAAAAGGTGAATCTAGGAGTTGAACTCATATCTCCTCCCTTCCAAGGAGCCAATGTCTGACCATTAGCAATTCTTTCATTCCTGGTCCACAAATCTTCAATATGTCTACAAATTAATCAAAGATTGAGTTTCCTTCTCAAGAAAAAGTATGAACAAAAAATCAACAGAAACATTAAAACATTGTCAGATAACTATGTGTACATAATGTTATTTATAATATGTAATGTTATTTATAATCATGCACTCAAGCGTATGTTTCTATGTTTTTCTCTTTTTCTGTGTGTGTGTATACATGTGTGCATATGTGATGAGATTTGTATTCTTTTATTCTGTCTTAAATTTCAACAAAGTAATTTAAGCTTTAATTGCACTGAAATATAAGTCCCCACAAAAATACATTGCAGTGGGACGGTCAAATATTATAAAGTAAAATAGCAAATATAGTTTTAGAGGCCAATAGAACAAACTAGGGAAAGAGATAAGAAATTAAGGGGAGAGCAGAAATGGTAATGCTGTTTTGATTGGAGGAGGATAGAAGACAGTATAAAACATGAAGGAGAAGAAAATGGAATGAGAAAAATTCATGAACCTTTAAGAGGATTACAACTGGAGAGGACAGGTACCAAGGCCATTAGGAAGAGTTACTTAACAATTTGAAGGGACAGCATAATTTCAGTGTCTGTGGGCAAAGAATCAATAGGGAGAGGGAGTAGGTGAGGTGGAAAAGTCAGTAAAGTCCTCAGATTATACATGGATTTTTATGACATGGCAACTTCCTAGATTTTATGCAAATTTGGTGGAATAGGACTAAAAATTCAGTTAAGTGTGATAGTAAATTCCAAGTTTAATAATAAACTTTAAAAAGTAAATTGGCACTACAATTATCTCAAAATAAAATAAGATTTTCAGTTCAAAAGTTTTAATTTATTTTTATTTAGTAAGTTTATTGGTACATTTTAGGTATACATTATGATCCCATTCATAATTGAGAATACATGATATAACTTGGTTCTTTTTTTTCCCATTTCCCCTTCCCTGTCTTCCATCCTTCCACCCCTCCCTATTTACAAAAGCTTTGTTTCTGTTTGTTTTTTCCTTCTTTTCTCATTTTTTTCTTTCCCTTCTCTCCTTACCCCCACCCTCCTCCCTAGTTCCCCTTCCCCTTTGAAACTTTTCTTCCTATTTCACATTATCTATTATATATTTTGATCCTCATTTACACTTTCAGTTTCTCACATCAGAGAAACAACTTGGTGTTTACACATTTGTCCTATTTTTTTCACTTAAGAATATGGCCTCAAAATGCATCCATTTAGCTATAAATGTCTCTAGTTAGACATTTCTCAGATGAAGAAGTAGAAGCAGCAAATACACATATGAAAAAATGTTCAACATCACCGGTCATTTGAGAGATGCAGATGAAAACAACACTGAGATTCCATCTCACTCCAGTAAGAATGGCTGCTATGAAGAAATCAACCAATAATAAATGCTGGTGGGGCTGTGGGAAGAAAGGAACCCTTCTCCACTGTTGGTGGGAGTGTAGACTGGTGCAACCATTGTGGAGATCAGTGTGGAAATTCCTCAAAACACTAGACTAGAGGGCCCATTTGACCCAGCTAGTTCCATGCTGAGTATCTTCCCCAAAGAAATAAAAGCATCATACCACAGTGATATATGTGCACCCATGTTTATAGCAGCACAGTTTCTAATAGTTAAATCTTAGAAACAGCCCAAATGTCCATCAACTGGTGACTGGACAAAGAAGACCTAGATTTTTTACAAGATGGAGTATTACTCAGCCAGTCCAAAATTTTTAAACATTATGTTTTCTTAAAATATATTTTCTATTTTTAAAATTTATTCCACTTTTACTTCTTTAGTTCTTATCTCTTAGTACATAAGAAGTAAAAAGATAAAACTTTTAATTGATTTTGTTCTACTTTTTAAAAAGTCAGAAGCAGAAATAAAATTATTTTTTAATAGTCATGGAAAATTTCATTTCTGAAAGAGACTTTTGAGAAAGCTATACAGCTCAAAGCAAGAATTTATAAATAAAATCATGTCCTCTCTGAGCTAAAATGTTTACATCTCTAGACATAATGTAGTTTTAACATTTTGCGTTCAATAGACATTACCCATTAACCCCAATAAAATGTATTTTTGCTCTAGATTTTACTAGTTCCAAGTAAAATATTTTTTAAAACAGAATGAAAGAAATGGAATTTAAGCTTGAGGTCAGGTAGTAAGGCAGAAACAAAAGGAACTCATTTTCTACCATTAGAAAAATATTTCTTCTGTCTTTACCTAGATTGTGTCATGATACCTTTTCTGAACTATTCATCTGTTCTCTGCTTTCCAGTGTTCTGTGAGTATATTAGGGCTTTTCCACTCCTAACATCTCTGTGAACTGATTATAGATTTGGGAAAAATGGGAACTACACATTTCTATATTAAATATGTATATTTGTTTTTAAAAATGGGACTACCTAACCTCTGCTCCTGGACAAGATAAAATAACTGGTATCAGAAGAAATTTCTCAAGCATAACAACAATAAAATCACATTAAAACACACAAAAATATTTTGAAGGTATCAGAATACAAATACAGCAGCCAGTATTGAAGAAGAAAAAAAAAACGGAAAGAAGGGAAACACTCTGGATGTGAATGCTAAATTTCTACTTGTTCCTTGCCTTGTCATTTGATGTTGCCTGTGCTGGAGCAGAGAGAAGAAACAACCAGCGATCTAAAACTTGTGACACTCACACTCCATGGGGGAGAGAAAATTTGGCAATGAATTCTAAAATCCAGAAAGATATGTTCCAGTAAGACATGACATCATGGAACAAGATGCAGAGGATGAAGAAACAGAGAGAAGGCAGTCCAACATTTCCAATGCAAGTTTTTATTTGTTGACTAATACATAGGGGGTAATATTTGTAAAAATCAAATCTGCAACAACTTCCAAAAGCGAAGCAGAAAATTCAGTAATCTTAACGTACTAAGGAGATGAATGACAAAATTTAGGGTCCTGCAAATGAGAGAGAGGCAAGTAAACACCTCAACCTTTCAGAGAAGGTTAGAATTACTATGCCCTGGGAGAAAAGGCAAACTGGAAATTTACCAGTGTTGTCTGGGTCAAGGTAATATCCAATACTCTACTTGAAAAAATTAAATCCTCTCTGGAGGAGGATACCATCATTCAAGATCAGTATTATATTTGAGTACATTGTCCAGCTTGTAAAATAAAACTTAACTGTCATACAATGAAAGAAAATCCAAATATCAAAGTCAGGAAAATTAGACACAGAGACAATTACAGATATGAAACTTTTAAATCCTGAAGACAAACACATTTATCAAAAGGAAAAAAAAAAAAGGACAAAGACAGTCACAAAAGACCAGGAATAAATTAAAAGAAAAAGAGAGAAATTCTAATGTACATCTGGAAATGTAATATTTAAAATTATAATTAAAATAGACGAATTTAATATTTCAATGAACAAACCAAGAAATGGGATTTTAAAGCTAGAACATAGGAAATAGAACTGATACAGTTTAAAGCACAAAGCAAAAAGAGGATAGAAATAGCCAAGAGGACTCACATGTGTAAATGCCGAATGGTATCTCTGATCTGAGAAACTGAAAGTATAAATAAGGACTAAAAGGTATAATAGACAATGTGAAATAGGAAGAAAAGGGGCAACGGGGAGGGGGAGGTATCAGGGGTAGAGGAAAGGAAAGAGGGGAATGGAATTAATTTGAGAGGATGAAGGAATGGAAACAAAATCTTTTTAAATAGGGAAGGATGGAGGGGTTGAAGGGAGGGCAGGGGAATGGGGAAAAAATGGGAACCAGGAGAGATTATGTAGAGATGCAAGTTTTCAATGATGAACGTCATTATACTGTATGCCTAGAATGTACCAATAAAATTAATTTAAAAATAATAAACCAAAAACAAAAAAGGAAAAAAAAATTTTTTTAAAATAGCCAAGAGGGAGGAAGAAGTAAATGTGACATGATAAAATGACATAAAATAATTATAATTGGTGTTGCAGGAAAAGAGATGGAAATAATGAAACAAAAGCAGTAACCAAGCTCATATTTCCCAATAATTGTCCAAGAATAACTATCATTGTAGTAGCTTTCATTTGAAATTATTTCTAGTGTTCTCCAACTCCTGGTATCCATACCCTTGTGTTGAGTATTAGCTGGACTTAGTAACACACTTTTGACTAATACAAGTGACTATTTCTGACCCTAAGACTAAGTCAATAAAGGCCATATGGTATTTCCTCTTCAATACCTTCCCCCTATCCTCTCTGTCCCTCTCAATTGCTATTATAGGAGAAGCCTGCTATATGGAGAGGTCACAGGACAAAGAACCAAAGCAGCTTCCAAATACCATGGTTTACAGCTCTAGTTCTTTCAGGTGACTGGCTGTTATCCTGCAACTTGAGTGTAATTCCATGAGAGGTCCTGGGAGAGAACCACCCAGTGAAGCCATTCTTAAATTCAAAGAAATGATAAGACAACAAGTGACTATTGGTTTAAGTGGTTAAATTTTTAAATTACTAGGAAGCAATTGACAAGCAGTCAATAGCCTGGTCTAAAACTGAAGCTAATGGTAGGACTACAAAAGCCTTTGTTAAGATCTTAGAAATAACCACAAGTTGTGCTTGAAGGTACTTAGTATTCAGTCAAATAAAAGACCCTTTAAAGATTGTAGGGAGTGTGAGCTACAGATTCTCCTAATAAAATTAAGTAAATTTAAAATCCCTGGAATTGTGTAATTTCTGACCTCTTACACAGAAGAAGGGGATGAAAAAAGAATTAAGATGCATCACATACATATACAAACTCCCCATGATGAACATAGTCATTATGCACTGCAGACATGTACTAATAAAATCCAGTAGGCAATGCTGATTCTCTGATCCATGCTGACATCCTCTAAGCACCATCATCCCGTCTCATCCTCTACCTTTGGTCCATTCCAGTGCCTCTGCTTGATCCCACGTGAAAATCTGAGGAGTTGCCTTATTTTTGGCAGCACTTGTTGCTAGAATAATGTTAATACTTCCACAGCATCCTGAGGTCTGAGGACACCTATGAGATTCCTGCAGGACACCTAGGTTAATGTCACTTGCAAGTTTGGGTTAAAATTCAGCTACAGCCTTGCAAACCTCATGCAAGGGAAAAAAACAAGTCAGTTCATTTCTAATATCTCTCATATCTATTTCTAAAATAGACTCTTGCTTGCTACCTTCCCAAAATCCACCAAGAAGTAGAAGTACACATGTTTTTGCTTTGGTTTCCACAGGCCCAGCTGGTCTTTCCACTGGTCCAGGTCTCTTGAGACTCATCTTGCTGGGGTTTAAGGTGTCTTTCCAAGGACCCTTTCCTCTCCAAAGACTGATTGACTATTGCTACTCTTTCCCTGAACACTCCCCACACGCTGTATTTCCTCAATAGGTGAAAGTGAACTTTCACTAGGATTTTTGCTCAATTATTGCTCCTTATGGAAAATCTTCATGGTCTCCCCTGGGGGAGTTCAGATCTTGTTAGCAGTGTTATCACAGACATCATGACTTAAACATGAAGAACTCATCAAGATGATGCGTATATAGTATGTACAATACTTCCCCAAGATGAATATAATTACTATGCATCACAAACTTGTGCCAACATTTTAAAAAAAGACAAAATGATTATAAAATGCAGTATTTAGTCCTTCTCCCTTCTTAGACTAGAGGCCTTAAGAGGACTTAGACTATCTGCATGAGAAACCTTGACATGTTTTAAAGTTTTCAGAACGTAATACATAGAATTGTCAATCAATTTTAATACTGCAATCCTGACCATATGATTTCTCTGGCTAGAATTCTGTACTTGCTGACCACTATAGTTAGAATAAAATCCAAATACTTTATTTCTGCACCATGTGCACTTACAGACTTCTGCTTACACTTTTAGCTCACAATTCTAGTACTTTACTCAAATTAGTGCTCTCAGATTTGATTTGATTTGGTTAGACTCTTTCTAATGGTCATTGTGCTGTTTCTTTTGCCTTCACCTTCTGACCTCAGAATTTCCTATGGTACATTCTTCAGTTGCCTAGAGAGGACTTTATTGTTCCAATACAAGTGACTGAGTGACTGCATCAACCCCATGTCATTTTTTCTTTTTTTTTTTTTGGTACTGGGGATCAAACTCAGGACCTTGTGCTTATGAGGCAGGCGGCAGAACCACTGAGCTAAATTCCTGGCCAGAAATAGATTTATTCTTAAATCAACATTTTATTTTTCATACTAATTATTAGCAGCCATTATTTTGTGTATCCTTAATGTTTATTTTCTATATATTTACACTAAGAAAAGTTAGAAACTTTACAAAGTATTATGAGTTTTATTAAACCAACCAATTATTTTTCAAAGAAATGCAAATGATACAGAATTTTTAAATGTAGTTACTATTTCTTCTTTGCTTTATTTCTTTATATGGAGCCAGATTTTGATCTTGTATTGCCTTTCTTTAGCCTTTCCTTTAATATTTCTTGTAGTTGTAATGGCAAGGCAATCTTTCAGAGGCTGAAAAACCGCTTATCTATTATAACTGTGTTTTTAAAGTGATATTTTTGCTAGGTATAGAATCCTGGATTCATAGCCACCACCCCCCCACTTCCTATCCATTATTAAGATGTTCCTGTTGGTGAGGCCCTATTTGTCTTAAGGGATGAACAAACATTTGGGGGAAAAGGTATTAAAATCATATTTTAATAGCTTCTCATCTCAAAAAAAGCCTGTGGTATATAAACCAATATATAGTAGACCCATGAAATTGTAATTCCATCAGGCAGAAGTGATAAAGAAAAAATTAAAAGGCTGGGAGGGGTTGATAATGAAAAAGGATTGTTGAACACTGCTGTATTTTCTTATTTGTATTGTATCTGATAAGAAATCTACAAGTTTACTTAATTTATTTTACTTCTGTTTTCATAATATGTCGAAACAATATGACTGTAGTATGACTTCCAGTAGTTTTTTTATGTTTCTTTGGGATTTGTTGAGATTCTTAGATTTGTGGACTTTTTTCTCCTTTGAGAAAAATTTAGACACTATTATTTCAAATATTTTTTCTCTCTACACTTCCTAACATTTTTAAATCATCAGTTGTATATACTTAGGTAATTTCAAATTGTTCCACAACATTTCTGTGCTTCATTTTGGATAGTTTTTGTAAAAATGATTTCTATTTTATGGTCTCTTCTAAGATGGATTTTAAATACTATGATAAGACTAAATTTTTTTTTATTTTCCTTTTTAATTTTTTTATTACTTTCATTGGTACAATTTAAATATACAAAACAATCACATCCATCAAAGGAAATTTGTCCCTGTCCATGATATATCTTGATTCTTCTTTTTCTTCCAATCCTCCCCTTTCTTCACCCCTCCTTTCCTTATTTAGAAAAGCTTTATTTCCATTTTTTCCCTGCTTTTTTCATTTTTTTCCTTTTCCCTTTCTTTCCCCCCTTCCCCCTTTCTCAGTTTCCTTTTTCTTTTGAATAATTTCTTCTTGTGCTCACTTCAGCGCACATATACTAAAATTGAATAATTTCTTCCTATTTCACGTTATCCATTATACATTTTGGTCCTTATTTAACCTTTCAGAGAAACAAAATTATTTTGGACAAAATGTATTTAGGTTTAAAACCATATCTATATAAATAAATTAATTAAAGAGGATTTGAAATTTTTAAAAAATAAATGCGGTAGGACCAAGATTTATTAGTGAAAAATAAAGAAAACCAAAGCCCAATTTATAAAACTTATAGAAGGAAGATATGTAGAAACACTAGATCATCAATGTTTGGGTTAGAAATTCAATCTCCTATAAGAATTTTCTGGTATCCATTTTTAAAATAAGGAACTAATAAGGGTGCCTGTCACTTGTCTTGGTTAGAAATTATACCAAATAAATTAAGCTATACATAAAGGTAATTGAGAAGAAAACAGACACACTCTGAGTAGTTTAATTTTTAAAATAGCAGTTCGTAGACAAATCATTATAACTGAAATGTAGCAACAGAAGCCCCATTCTCTGATTGTTTGTTTCCATGCCAAAATAACTACTAATCTGCAGTATGCCTGGCCATTTTCCTGAAATGTATTAAAGCACTTTTGTTAAAAATATGTGTATTACTTCCACTCTTTGCTATTATAAATAATATTGCTATAAACTTTTGTGTACAAGTTTTTGTATGCAGGCTTGTATTAGCAGCTCTCTTGGATATATACCTAAAGGTGAAATTTCCGGGTAATATGGTAATTCAATGTTTAAGTTTTATAGGAACTGCCAAATTATTTCCAAATGGATGTGACATTTTACAGCTGTGCCAAGCAAGGTATGAGGGTTCTAGATTCTCCCCTTTCTTCCCAAATGTCCATCAACATATGAATGGATTACCAAAATGTGATACATCCATATAATGGAATACTATTCAGTTATAAAAAGGAATGAAATACTGATATGTGCTATATAACATGAATGAAGCTTAAAAAAACATTATCCTAAGTGACAGAAGCCAGTCACAAAAGGTGCATATTTTATGATTCAGTTTATATTTAATGTACAAAATAGTAAATTCATGGAAAAATAAAATAGAGTATTAGTTGCCATGATATGGAAGTAGAAGGGAATGGGTGCGTGAGTTATAAAATTTACTAATGATGATGATTCTACAACTTCCTGAACATAGAAAAACCATTGAACTCTACATATTAAAAGGCTGAATTTTTAGCATGCAGATCATATTTTAATAAAAGACACATTACACAAAAAATGTGTGCATTAGTCAATAATTTTGATTTTCATGTAATTAAACTTACAAGATGTATACACTAAAACTGATGCAGTGTCTGCATTTTAAGTGATATTTGACATCCTATTTTGTATGACAAAAGGATATTAGATTAGGAACACAAAAAGAAGCCAGTGTGAGTTTTTAGGGGACAGTTAACAGACAAATGGCTCTATATTTCGCAGAATTAGTAGCTATTTCCTGAACATGAGGTAGACCATGCTTTTGTAACAACCTGTGATCATCATTCTCTTGACATGTTTTTCTTTAAGAAGATGTATTTGTGTGGTATGCAAATCAAGGACAGAAGGTATACTCCTTTTTGCTTTAAAAAGGGATCACCACAAAAGCTCAAGAATGCATTTAATTTTTTAGTTAAATTCCTTTACCTACTTCTTTGGGGAAATTGTTTTTATAGTAGTTTACATTGCTCTATTAAAATGACCTGAACTGGCATTACCATTTTCAGGTGAGATTCTTGGGATTGGATTTCCAGGCTATTTAGCACTGAATAATTTCCAACTATAGTTCTAATCTGTTTAGACATGTGAAGTCTTAAATTACCATCTAGGTATAAATGAGCAAACATTTCATTAAAAAATGAACAGTTTTATGACAATACCTTTCCTTGGAAAATGGAGCCACCTGAGCTTTTCTAATAGCTGGTGACATACATTGGTGGTTTTCTCTGAAATTGAAAACATTTTCCATCTGTTCATACACACTCATTACAAAGTAGTTAAGAGCCTGTGGGATCACAAAGGCACATTTTGGCAAATTACAAAATATCAAAATGAGTTATTGAAGAGGCAGCAATGACTATTTAATAAGCTGTTCAAACCTACAATTGTCGGTTTTTGTGTAAGAAAAGACATCTCTGTGCTAAAATCCAGTTTACATTCAATATTTGGGACTCATCCATTTGCAGATATTCATTCCTGAGACTATCACTCAAATTGTTTCTTCTAAGGGAATTTGTGTAATTTTGTCAGTTTCCAAAAATAAAAACTTTCTTTTTGAATTATTAAGGTATTACTATTTAATGCCTTCACAGAAGAACAACTAAAGAAATTGACTCAAAAGAAGATAGTGGCAGATGTGTTTTGGCAGAAGGAAGACTACCTTGGTGGTCAGTATACTAAGTAATGAAAAAGTAGGAGGTAGGGTGGTTGAAAGCCCACTTCTGGAAACCTCAGGCAAAGAGCACATAGATCCTAAAGATACTATTTTGCCAGAAGAAGATGAGAGAAATTCTTTAACAAGGACCTTTAACATTTCAATAATTTCTTTTTCTGACCTTACCCAAATAACTCATTAACTGTGATCACATTGATCATGTATCACCCGGAGTTTGGATCTGAAGGAATGTGAAATATGAGAGCTAAAAATCAAGCTGAGGTTCAGAAAAGAGTACTGCCATGGCAATCTCTGCAAGACGAAAGTAGTTAGTTCCTAGACTGGGGACAAGATGAGAACTGAAAATGCAGCAGAGACAGAAGAAAATAGGATGGCTTCCAAAGAAAAGGTTTATTTAGCTTGCAATTTTCTTGAGACTCATCTACATTTATCTACATAAATACAAGACTACATATTTCTTCTTTTGAAAGCAACATAATTTTTCCAAATACATATTTAGTTCTAAAAACTACATTATGTGCCTGCAAATAATAGTTACATTTACTTATGTATCATTTAATAGAATAAACAATTACAACTTCATAGATAAAAGATGTATTACAGATTTTATATTAAAAATATTTTCACCAATGCACTTATTTTATGTATCAATTTTTATGAAGACAGCAAATATTGATTTAATTCCTATTTCTCAATAACTGAATAAAGAACAAGTAAGGAAGAATAAAAAGGCAGGAAAGGGAGAAGAGAGGTAAAAAAAATAGGAATAGAAGGCAAAAAATACACTCATTTCTTTTAAATATGATGTTCTAAATCCATTGTCTCTAACATTCACTGCTTAGCCTTATGTCACATTCAAAATTTAATCCACAACTATTTTTCAGGTATTTTTAGATATACAATAACATTACTCAGGGTTAGTAGCTTAGGGCAATATGATTGTTTCAATTTCAACTGTAATTTGTAATTATAAAAACAAGTATTAACTGTGCGTTTAACACTTTGACAACAGTTGAATTTTTGTCAATCAATTATATTTTATTTCTTTTCAATTTTTATACAATTAGTACAAATTTTCTGTTAGAGAGCTATAGCTGTTTTTGCTAAAACATACTGTGAGAAAACAGAAAATCCAAAATCCCAGTGGTTAAATGTATAAGTATGCTCATCACCAGCTCTGAAAGTTCTCATATGTAAAGGGAATGTTAATTCATGAAAGTATCAATATTTTCTTGTTTCTTTGCTTTTTCTTTTCCTTTTCTACATTAAACATTCAGTATTTTCTTTTATTGTCTATGCTCTTTCACCCAGGATGCAGTTGCTGATATATTTTTTTATCAGCTTGTTTCTCATATCATTCCTGAATCATTAATAAAAAGAAATAAGAAAGAAGCCAGCTGTTTGATCTCCTGCTAGTCTGTAGATGTTTGAGTTACACAGTGGGTCTAATCCAGGTGGTATACTCTTGAAATAAGTCATCTCCCTCATTTATTTGAAAAGTATTATGTGGCTTGTTGCTCTCCACACAACTGTGAATGAGAAGAAATATTTCCTGATGAAATCTGCCTTGAATATTCTCAGGAAGATTAATCTTTAAAACTTGATGTTTACAGTGAAACTTAAAAAGCAATCAGTAAACACAGGCAAATCTGCCTCTGGGCTGAAATGCAGGTTTCAGCCCTAAATGCAGTACTGAACAGAGACAGCCATGGAGCATTCTCTGGTAAATGCCTTGGGTATCAACTCTTACTCTGGGGTGGAAAACAGCTCATTCTCACTCAACCTCATAATACCAAGTGCTATAAATTTGTATTTGGAGGCCTTTCTTTGCATATTTTACATTTTATAATACATTTGCTGTAGGGAACAGGGGAAGGGGACGTTACCAGAACCTCTGCAGTAAGTCCTAGTTTCCTATGAGCCACAGCAGTACATGGTGGATTACAGGAAAGGTAGAAAAATGAGACTTTGCGAAGAAGCTGAGCTTTGGGTCTGACCAGTGCTGCTCTGGGCGGCAAAGACAAAAACCCCTAGCTTGCAGCACCTTTTATTCAGTACATCGGAGAAACAAATGTAACAAATGAATATGTAGATTTCAGTATGTCACATTGGGATAAACAAGGTGTAACAAAAGACTGGGGGGCGGTGGAAATCTAAGAACAAGGAGGAACTATGCAGATGAAGATTTGGTTCCTCCCAGGGTGTCTCCCATAGGTTTGGTCTTGTCCTGGAGCATCACAGCATCACAGGATCTCTAAGGTCTCAGTTGTGACTGAGGTCAAAATGGAATTATGTTTTGGAATGCCATAGCTGGCCTGTAGGCAGAAGAACTAGGCCTAATCAAATGATTTTTCCCTACAATTATGTAGCATTGCTCCCAACAATTTGCCTTCAAATTGATTCCAGTTGTAAGGTTGCAAAACTCAGTTTAATCATAAATACTGCCTTAACAGCTGTGATGATAAATACAGTGTATATGCCACAGGCTTAAATAAAATCGAGTTGAGCTTGATGGAAGTCAGGCAGGAGCCTAACAAGAATGAACTAACAGCCAGAGAAGAAATTCAAACTACTTCTATCTCGACATTCTATTCTGTGCTTGTTTGCTTTTCATCAGAATCTGTTAGTGAATTCTGAGCATATTTGCTGCAAGCAGATGCTAGTGTTGTCTTAGCTCATTGGAACAAGGAACAGTAGGAGGTGTGGATTAAGGGGGAGCTCTTAATAAACGGGTAGGCTGAAAGAATTTTTAGCAGGCCAAATATACATATTGTAGACTTAGCAATTCCAAGATTTATTTTAAAGTTACAGCGTGTATCTGACAATGTTAATTTTTAAAAGAAGATAAATATTTAAAATGATTACAGTGAAAAGCATTTTAGTAGAATATATATAATGTAATGATTTCTGATGCTGTGTTAGCTATTACTGAAGTTGCCTAAACAGACATTAAAAATGCATTGTATTTTCTATGATGAAAACATATGAAAAATAGGTGTCCTAGATAAAATCTAGATATTTTTCAGAGAATCTATTGATACAACACAGCTTTATTTTCATTGTTCTTCAAAGTACAGTGAGTACATTCCTGAAGCGTACAGGGTATTTATCTATACAAATGCAAATAACTTTAAGAAAGCATTGACACCGAATACTACTTGCAGTATAAATCTGTAAATATAAAATAGAAAATGTCATGTATTAGAAGTAAAAGGCCCAATCTAAGTGCCATTAAATAATGTTCAGGGGAATTCTGAGAGGTAAATTAAACTCTTCAAGTTGAAATTGGGCATGGTACTGATTACTTCATATAATGTTTGTGAAAATGTGAGAATATTCTACTATTGACAAATGGGGATTTACAGCCAAAGAGCAGTGTGTGGGGGGGGCGGGGGGGGGTCGTTGAAAGAAAATCACTAAGAGGAGAGGCATCAACAGTAAGGGAAATTCATGTTAAACTTATTTAAAGGGATTGTCCCTTAAGGCAGGCCTTGGGTTTGTATATTGCAAATAGGGAATGAGAAATTTGATTAGGTATCAAGGGTGAGGAATTTTCTCTAAATTGGCCTAACAGGGTTCTTTCTAAATTGGACTATGTAAGCACAGCAGAAATGGGTGCTAGGCTCAAGGCCTGGTTGAGAACAGGCTCGAGAACCTTACTAGGAGTTTGGACAATGTGCGACTTTGTCACCACACATCAGCAGTGTGACCTTGTCAGTGTGCCTAAATTTTAAAAACCACAGAGTAGCAGCAAAATACCCATTTTGTACAGGTTTTGACCAGCTAGTCAGTGTACGTATGCAACTTTTTCATACCTAGATTCCCCAGTTTCTATGTTAAATTTGAGTCAAGAAAAGTAAGATTCTTTTGGCCACAGGCCCTTTTCCATGAGAATTTCAATAAAGCATTTTCTACCTCCTGGCTTTAGTGTTTATAGTTGGTAATATTTTCTAGAGATAGAAAACCAAAAGAATATTTCAAACTCCAGCAGCTCCTGGATGCCCAGAGGTAAAGAGAATACTTAGCTTCCTACTGAATGAAAAAACAGATTGGATTAACAAAAAAATTCTTCTTTAACTCCTTCAGGCATCATATTTTATCTCATCTTCATGAGTCTATAAAAGATTTGAAACAGTAAATAATGATGAGAGAAGTATAGTGCTAGCAAACTTGTTGTACATGATCAGTATTGAAAAAGTAGACCTGAGGAAGAAAGGCAGCAAGTATAGTCTTTGTTCTACTTTCTGTCCCTTTTTCATTTTATTTTTTTGTTTGTTTATTTTTTATATAAGGTCTCACTATGCAGTTGAGGCTGGCCTTGAACCTACTACTGAGTTCAGGCTGGCCTAGAATTCATGGCAATCCTCCTGCCTCAGCCTCCTGAGTGTTGCAATTACAGGCATGTGCCATCACACCTGGCTCTGGCCCTTTTTCAAAGGAGCTTTCAGAATCTTTTTCTTAGAGGAATTGCCCTTAAAGGAGAGTAAATAAGTGGGGCTTTCCATGCAGCTGTCATATACTATTTTATAAAATGGAATTTTTTCCCAATGATAGACTGGACTATATAATTTGAAGCTCAGGTTGCTAAATATAAAATGAGGCTAATAAAGTCACAAGGCATGCTATTTTTTGTAGAAAAACTCTACTATTTTCTTATTAGAGGAAGATTTGATCTGTATTATGTTATTCTTATACAGTTATAACCAAAATACATTTAATTTTAAAGGTGAGTATTTAGCATTTTGTAAAATTAATGACATATAACAAATGGGTGATGGAACTTATTCATGAGAACTCAAATTTGGGGAATATTTTCCTTAACATTATATATAATATTTTATTGCCTATACCAGTTTTTGTACACGAAAAATCATTAGTCAAATGGTGCTCTTATGATTCTAAAAGATATTTTTATGTACAAATATTAAAAGTGAATCTTACATAATATAATCTTTGAACAAATCATTCTTAGCATTCACTTTCAGATTAGGATAAAAGGAAATTCTAATGAATAGATTAAATTTTCAAATCCCTACCACATCCAATTTTTCAGGGCCGCCAGAAATGCTGTCTCTCATACATGTCCACAACTTGTTCACATTTAAATTTTTAAATTACTTTTCTTTTTTTCCTCTTGGGAGAAATGATAATGAGAGTGCTCATCACCATGTTTACCACATTTTAGACATAGTGTTAGGTGTTTTGCTTATGGCAATCATTTACCCCATAAATGATCTACGTGGCAAGTAATATTATTTTCATCACACAGATGTGATTCTTCTAATGTTTTGTAGACAATAAACTAACTCAAATCCACACATCAGCCAGGTGTCAGAGCCAGGAGTTTAATGTCTGCATCTCTCTTAAGTTCACTCTCTTTGAGACCAGCCTTACATCAACAGAGGACCCACTTTCTCTGACAAAATTATAACCATCTGATAAGACAGCTCACAGATGTACTCTTGAAACACTTTTGTTTTTGCTTTTTGGTCCTTCTAAAGAGGCTAGTTATTAAGTGAAGCATATAAATGTCATCAGACAGAACAGAAAAGAAGCTGATGTCCTGTTGCCAAGATGAAAAAACAAGGTACCTTCCGTCCCTTTGTCAGAATATGCAACAGTCTATATTTCCAGTTCAAAAGTAAAGGAAACACAGATGTTATGGATAAAATCTAACCAGGGGTGATCATTCTAGCCTAAATATGACTTGATTCTCTCCTGTGCTTTGAGAAGGGACTCAAAATTCCCCATGAATGGCTATATCCCCTGCAGTGATGCCCAGTTAGTGGATGACTAATAATTTCAAAGAAAACAGTTGCAGAGGAGAAGCAGAAATGCCCCCAGACAAAATCATTTACACCACAAAATTATGGCATAATACAAACTCTGCGAAAGACCAAAGCTCAAATGTGTATTGCACAAGCTCCATTTCAGGGACTGCTGTTCTCCTGGCACTCCAGTCGCTCCATAGTAAACATTTCATAGTAAGTGGCTTATGACTTATTTGCAATAGTGTTTAACAGGACAGATGTTTTGGAGATGGAAGGGGCATTATAATATTTTGGTTTTAAAATTTAAAACAATCTCACTAGTTAATTTTATTGTAAGAGGATTATATTCTAAAAATTTATTTTAATAATCTGGAAAGCAATAAAATTTAGATAATCACAATTTGTGTGAATTGATCCTTCATGGATAGTGCTGGCATTTAAGAGCCCTGGACTTTCTCCTCCAGGCATTGCAAAAGATATCTGGGATTAAAAGTTTGGGAGACTGTAAGATCTCTAACACAGTAATTCCTTATTGTTCAGTGTTGTATTTCCAGGCCTTTACATCATGATTTGGCACAGATTTGAAGTTCAGAACTTCTGTTCATGAAAAATAGGTGACATGAATGGAGAAAAGGCCCAAGTTTAGGATAAAACCTTGACAGAAAAACAACCACTTCCCTGTTCCTGTAAAAACATTTTTTAAACTCTTAACAGAAAGGGAAGGAACCCTGAACAAGAAGCTTGCCTTGTGGGTATGAACATGAGTCATTCTTCCATCCAACAGCAGTGTACAAATATTTTTCTTTCCACATGAGATGAGATAATTTTTATTAATAGTTGTTATAGATTTATTATTGTTTCAACTTCTTTGAATCTAATATTTCTAATCTATGAGCAAAATACCAAGGACATGTCTCTTTTTTACATAACAAAAAACTAAAACTCAGTTGGACAAGTAACTTGAACATAGCCATTGGAGATAAGGTTAGAATTGTAGGACTTTTTGATTTAATACCTTTGTGCATTACATTTTGTCATGATGCTTGTGAAATATGTAACTTAATGGAAAAAATCAGAGTTTGTTTATTACCTCAGACAGTGGACAATGTCTCCTCATTGCTGGGAAGAATCCTGCACCCTGGGGACTACTTAGATTATTTTTTACATTGCCTTTGTATTTGATAAATACTTTCAGGGGATTCTGTAAGTGTCTTAGTTATGTTCTTGAATGAGTTGTCCTTGATATTGAGATAGAAAACAGAGAATAAAAGGCATTCTGGGCTCACGAGTAGATACCTGTGAAGACTTGTGAAATGTGAATTTCAACTGACAATGAAAGAGAAAGAAGAAGAAAGAAAAGTAAAGAAAAATTTAAAATATCATTGATTTAAACTGGATACTTGATTTTTTTTCTTAGGCCTGAGTTAGCCTGGAGCAATCAGAAGTTACATTAAATAGAGTCATCAACTTTATTTATTTTGTTTCATTCCCTTATGCTGAATCTACAAATTTTATCACATAAATCTCACTAACAGAAATATAAAGATCTCCAGACTCTGAAAAATTCCATTCAAGTATGCAATAAAGTATGTAGTAAAGACAGGTTGTAGACAATATAGTTTAAAACACTACCAATGAAGCATAGCTCAAATATAAGGAATGGTATAAAAGAAAAAACAAGAACATTATATTTTGAAGCCTGTTTCAAAACAGAAATGAAATCTAGTTTATTTGTCCCTGCAAAATAAGCAGGAATCCTACTTTTTGTGAATGACAGAAAATTTATCTTAAGGTTTTATTTTGTTCCCAGTTTAGCTGCCTTTCTTTAAAGAACATCTAAGTAACTTGCAAGCACTCAAGAATATAAACATATATCCTTATGTAGCCATATGATTTACAAAAACCAATTATCTAAATAAAAAATTACCTATTACTTTCTCTTAAACAATAGCTCAAAAATTTACAACAATAATAATGTATAGGAGACAGAGCAATTAATTCGTTATTACTGCTTGACTCTATCAGCTCAGCAGCAAATTCAAATTTAAGCTATCTTAAACTATTGATACAATTACATAGTAACCCTGTGCAATTGGGTGGAATATGCTTTTAGCTTATTTATGAGATGATAAAATGCAATCCATGATTTCCATTGTCACTTTACACTCACTAATCTTAACGAGTGGGGAAATAATTGAAGAGGTCCATTACCCATGAGTAGCTTGAATTTCAAGAGTACACTGGGAAAAATATTATCATGAACAGCATTTCTCATTGTATTTTCCAAATGGAAAAATTATAAAATCTTCTCAAAGAAGAACCCAAATCATAAAATTCCCTCATAAAAACTAGGCTTGAGAATAAGCAGTTCAAAAGTAGCTATTGCCTCACTTGGTTCTAGAACAGTTTAATCACACTGAAGAGTTTGCTGAAAAAAATACAAGGCACTCATGTGAAATGTGTAAAGATTAGAAATATGCTTATAAATATTTTGTTCTCAAATGCAGAATGATATATGACAAAAATATATTCCATTTATTAAGAGGGAAATTACTAAAGGATAAATCTTGTTCAAGCAACACTGTGAGGTCGTGAATGCTACTACATTCTGATAATCTCAGGATTCTAGGAGGCTGAGGCAGGAGAGCCACAATTTTCTGTCTGGGCTGGGAACTTAGCCAGTTAGAAAGACCATGTCTCAAAATGAAAAGTAAAAAAGGACTGGGGACATAGCTCCCTCCCAAAGCTCTGCTTTCAACCCCAGATTGTATGTACATAATCTTCAATGATTTAGGATTTTTCTTTTAGGTTGAGATTTAAAAGAATCTTCCCTGGGAATGTAAGAGAAAATGGATCTTCCAAAGGACTGCACAGATCTAACAAACCAGCCTTCAACTTCATAAAGAAATAGATGAACACCGTTATTGTGGAAAACGAGCTCAGTGGTAGCCACTGTTATGTCTCCCAACTCTCAGTGACTGCACCCTATGTACTGACATTAAAGGCAAGTGAATCAGTAAGTTCCAGCTATTTCTTGTGAAAGAAGCTTTAAACATTTTTACAATAATACATAGGAAAACCAAAGGATCAACTCAAATGACCTAAAAGTCCTTTGAAAAAACCTTACATACTCATAAAATTATGGTGGAAAATATATTTAATTGTGAAGTGACAAATGATTTTCAAATGAAGAATCATATTATTTTATGTCTTTAAAAATTCTTGTGATTAGTACACATTTAAAACTTCTATTAAAACTAGCAATATCAAGAAAAATGAAATACTTTGGAATTAACCTGAAAAACACACGATTTGAGAAACTAGGTATTTAAGAAATTAGTTAAGATACAAAACTGCCAAATTCTCAAATACAGAATGTTCAAACAATGAAAACTATAGCACTCAGAGAAAAGAGATTGAAGAAGGTACCAGGAAGTGGAAAGATATTCCCTGTTCCTGGATAGGCAGAACCAATATAGTCAAAATGGCCATACTTCCCAAGCTGATATATAGATTTAATGCAATCCCAATCAAAACACCATTAACATTTCCTCGTAGAACTGGAGAAAGCAATCCTAAATATTTGCATAGAACCAGAAGAGACCTAGAATAGCAAAAGCAATTCTGGGCAACAAGGGTAAGGCAATGGGCATCACAGTCCCGGACTTCAAGTTATACTACAAAGCTTCAGTGATTAAAAGCAGCATGGTATTGGGGGGAAAAAAACAGACTCATGGATCAGTGGAAGAAAATAGAAGACACAGAAACAATTCCAGAAACACTCAGCTGGGTTATTTTTTTTTAAAAGGAGCCAGATCCCTTTGCTGGAGGAAATATAGCCTCTTTAACAAATGGTACTGGCAAAACTGGATTTCCACATGCCACAGGTTGAACCTAGAACCACATTTCTCACCATGCACTAAACTAAAATCAAGATGGATCAAAGATCTAAACATTAGAACAGAAAGACAATCTGCTGGAAGACAAAATAGGTAAAACTCTTGAAGACATAAGTTTAGGCAAAGACTTTCTGAACAAAACCCCAGTTGCACAAGAAATAATAACAAGAATCAACAAAGGGGATGACATCAAATTAAAAAGAACTAGAAAAAGATTTTTACCAGCTATTCCTCAGGAGTAATATCTAGAATATATAAAGAAATAAAAAAAATTAGAACCCCTAAATTTAAAGATCCAATTTTATAAATGGACACTTCTCAAATGAAGAAATACATTTGGCCAGGAAATAGGGGAAAAATGTTCAACACTGCTAGCCATTTGAGAAAGGAAAATTAAAATGACAGAGAAATACACTCAATGGAGTACTACTCAACCATAAAGAAGGCTAAACTTCAGTCATTTGTAGGAAAACCTTGAGACTATGATATTAAATGAAGCAACTCAGACACACAAGCTTAAACATTAGATTGTTTCTCTTATATATTTTTCTTATATTCATATACATCTATATATATATATCTTGTGCAAAATAAGAGATAGTTGGGGAAAAAGGATAGAAAAAATGGTATTATAATACATTGCAGACAATGTTCTGTGTCTCAAAGTGTACTGTGATTTAGGACAACTGATTACATATTTTATATGTTCTTTGATCATTAGGCTAGCTTTCAATCTGTATATATTTTAATTAACTTGATAGGTTCTTATAAGATAAATTAATCTGATGCTGAAAAAATAAAAGGCCATGGGAGGAGGGGAAAAAGGGGAGCCAAAGCGTGTTACATGCATGTAGCAATCCCCTACAATAAATATAATCATTATGTACTGCACATATGCACTAATAAAAGTCTGAGAAGCAGCGAAGATATTTGAATATATAACGTGGAACAATGGGTGTCCTTCAGAATTCAGTTGCACTATCAGTATAGCTGGAAACTTCAGTAGGAACCGGGGGAGAGAGGCAGTCATGGGCAGTCAGAGAAGCATTAAGGCATCACTCATGGTCTTTATGCAGGTGGCAGATTGCTAAACAACCATCTGTCATGTGATAGAGTACCAGATCACAGGAAGTTGTGGAAGTTATTTTATCTGTCAGTTTTGGGGCCTCTACAATTCACTAAATTTACAATAAATCCATTTGCTTTAATCTAATCCTCAATGACATCTCCCTAATTATTTCTTCCTACATTGTTTGTAAATTTAAAAATGAGCAAAAAAACTTTTGTTTTCATTCCAAATTTTTTGAAAACAATAGAAAATTTGCAATTCCACACACACCAAAACATTATAGTTATGGAGATAATAAAAATACTAGTAATAGGGCCAGGGATTTACCTCAGTGGTTCCAGCGCCTGCCTCGCAAGCTCAAGGTCCTGAGTTTGATCCCTGGTACCAAAAAAAAAAATTACTAGTAATAAAACTATTAATAGGAAACCATTTCTATCAAATGCATTTTTATCTTTAATAATAACCTAAATTCATGGTGTGGGAGCTACACCTCATGATACACAACTTGGCCATGAGAGATTTGCTTTGACTTTTATTTTCTTGTTTTTAATGCCCAACTCCCACACAAAATAGTTTTTCTCTTCATGTCTTTACCAAATGCTTTTCATCTTTTTGGAAATTTGGAAATAGTGAGGAAGATACTGTTTTAACTATTTGTGAACAAGTAGCCACATTTGAATGACACACTCTAATAAAGTAGAGACATATACAAAGCCTGCTTGCTATTTTTCTACATATTTGAAGTTTTTTTCTGCAAAATTAAATTTTCTTTGGGTGAAGATGGAGAAACTCAGGTATTTTCCTACATAAATTTGAAGGTATTGGGGCTGGGGATTTAGCTCAGTGGTTTTGCCGCCTGGTGCACAAGTGCAAGGACCCGAGTTCGATCTCTGGTACCAAAAAAAAAAAAAAAAGATATATAAATTCAAAGGTATTATAGGTGATTATTTAGATGTGATCTGAGGAAGTTCAAAAGTGATACCTAAATGTCTTCATGGCATTCCTGTAATCTCAGCTGCTTGGGAAGGACCAGAAGGATCTCAATTTCTAGGCCAGCCCCGGAAACATAGCAGGACCATATTTCAAAAGCAGAAAAAAAAGAGTGACACACAGTAGTCTTCAGCTATAAAACTGTTTTTCTAATGTAGATTACATTTAGTATGTTGTATTAATAAACACAAAAATAAAACCAGTTAAAATTTTTACAGCCAAACTGAATAAAATTAAAATATTTTCTTTTTATAAATACTGAGCAAAAAGAGCTTATATTTTTCTCACTCAATTCTTTATTGTGTGCCTACTGGAAAGAATCTCAGCTTGCTACATTATGAAAATCATGAGCGTCCTAGCATCGCATTTCTTGTTGAGCCTTAATTTCAGTCCTTGCATATCTGACAGTTCCCTGGTGATTAGGCCAGGCGGCCTGGGATGGCGTCTTCTGCTGTGGTGTGTGACATGCTAGACACATCATTTTGTTTTGGGCATACATGACATGTCATGTAATCTCGCCTCCAGGAAGCCCATTCTTCAATGGGAGGGATAACTGGGAAAGAAGTGTAGCGTTAAGTAAGAATACAGGCATCATACAGGGAGAAAATGAATTCTCTTCAACTCAGCCAGGCAAACGATCACAAAAAGAGAATCTAGGAAGAAAAGGAGTAGAATTTTTTTATTCATATAGTTTATTTTGGTACATTTTAGGTATACATAATGATTGCATTCATCATCCCAAATTCATACCTATACATGGTATACCTTGATCCTTTTTTATTCCGCTTTCCCCTTCCTCCCTTCCACCTCTCCACCCCTCCCTATTTACAAAAAAAACCACTTTGTTTCCATTTTTCCTTCTTTTCTCATATTTTTTTTCTTTCCCTTCTTTCTCTTTGCCTAACCCCGCTCCCCAACACACACACACACACACACACACCCTCTTCCCCTTTGGACCTTTCCTTCCTATTTCACATTATCTATTATATACTTTGATCCTTATTTACACTTTCAGTTTCTCACACTAGAGTAACTATTTGGTATTTACACATGTGTGTCCTATTTATTTCACTTGAGAGGATGGCCTCAATGTGCATACATTTATCTATAAATGTCTCTAGTTTATCATTCTTTATGGTTGAGTAGTACTCCATTTTATTAAAAAAAAATCCACACCCTCTTTATCCACTCATCAGCTGATGGGCATTTTGGCTGTTTTCAAGATGTAGCTTTTTCAAACTGTGCCGCTATAAACATGGGTGTGAATATATCAAATTCTTATTTACAGTAGTAAAATGTTAGCAAATACCATATGCCATACAATAATCCTGAGTGTTTTTCATATAATTCAACTGATATTCACTAGGACCTAGGAGCTAGACATCATTATTATTCTCTTTATTTTACAGTGAAGAAACTGAGGCAGAGAAGTGAGGTACAACCCATTGGAAAGTTGCTGAGAGAAGTGTGGAATCCTGGTTGTATAACTGCTAGTGCAGAGGAAAAGAAAATACAAATGAAGGTAATAAAATATTCAGAAGAATGTTTACAATACTGTACACATAGAGAGATTATTTTATCTTAAGGCAAAGTAAAGAGGCATTATTTGCAAAGACTTATAGTCACTAGAATTCTCCGCCTAATTAAAATTGGAGAAATGTGCCAAATAATTTATCATTAGTCTATTCATTATCTCTAATTAGAAAGATGGCAACAAAAAGGATGACACAAACAAAACTGGGTTAGCTATATGGGCCCTGGAATGTAATAGGTCTGTTTTTTATAGCCTGCATCTTGCTGTGCTGCTTCAAAATACTGTGTGCAATTATTTACGTTTCTTTTTCATTCAATAGCATTTGTCTTCATTGACTACGCTTCTTCAAATACCTTTTCAGTCTTTTATACGCCTTACTTTTCTCCCTGCCTCACTGCTGCATTGATTTTGGTCTTTCTATGAAATATTATACAGGATAATGATTATAAATATATTTTACCTATGTCTGACTCAAAAAAATATATTTCCCAAACCGAAAGTTTCTTGGGGCTCCAAACTTCTATATCTATATGGCTTGTCCAAAACAGAATTCTTGGTTTTTGCTTACTCACCCTATTCATTTGCAAGGATTGCCCCTCACAAACATCATAATCCAATTGCTCAGGCAAATATAAGACATTGCTTTAATTTTTTTTATCCTTATATGTACCATATTTATTTTAGAAACTATATAGTATTCAACATGTGAACTATGTTCAGACATTGGCTCCTTCTCTTTACCAATTCATTAATGTATCACCCATTATCACTGTTTTGGAACATTTCAGTTCCCTTACAAACAACTGCCATGCTATTAAATTTGCTCTTCTATAAATCAGTCAGTCTTTCTCCCCTCCTCCCTCTCTCTTTCTCTCTCTCTCTTCCTTCTTTCCTTCCATTTCTTCCCTTTCCCTCCATCCCTATTTCTTTCTTTATTTTCTCATTTCCTATGTCCCCTTCTTTTTTCCTTGCTTCCTTTCTTCCTTCTTTCTTGCCTATCTGTTTCTAGAATAACTTTAAAGTACAACTTTAAAGTAATTTTAAAGTTTGCTCCCCTGTCATTAATGGAATCTTCAAACAACATATAACCCAGTCCCATATTATACTATTTCATGCCCTCCTTTACTCATGTCCTACTTTCTCTCTATATGGGATAATATTAGCACTCAGATCCACTCAGATTTGTTTAACAGTTTCTGGGTCCTGAAGGCTCTTCCATAATAAGTCATTTGCACAACAATCTCATCTCAAGGTCTATTTGTAGAGAATAACTCCTGAAGATACTCCATTTTCATGCTGTAGTCAAACTGAATTTATTTGTATTCTTTACATAAGTTAAGACTATACCTGCCTCCAGAGGCATGATAAATATTTTTTCTCCCTAGAATTTTCTTTCCCTAGATCTTTGCATGGCTTTTCCTTATGATTCAGTCTTAGCTCGACAGCCTTCACTCATGAAGCCTTCCCAAGCACTTTTGCACCAAATACACCTTTATCAGTTACCTATCTGATTGTTTTAATACCACTACCAAAGTAGGCTTCATATTCATTTTGTTCACTAAATCCCAGACACTATAATGCTTACCAGAATACTATAAGCATCCAATAAGAATGTTGTTGAATGACTAGTGAATAAGAGATTTCACTAGTAGTTTTCCTCTGCCAAAATCAGTATTAATTAATCTGGCAAAACCCTTCTTGACATGCAACTTCATGCTTGAAATATGAGCTACATATTTATCTATAGCTATGTAATTCCTTAAATATCTTCCTTGTTCACTCTGCCCCAACTCATTGGTGAAGAATATTAAAGAGTTGACTGTTAAATCACTTTCTGCCCACATCAAACAGCAACATTTTCAGATGGCTCATTCAGTCAGTAATGGTATATATATTTGCATGGATGTTTATGAAGTGATTGTTTTAGTGTGTGCTTCTATAATAAAATGTCACAGACAGGGAAATTTATAAAGAACAGGAATTTCTTTCTTAAGGTTTTAGAGTCTGGGAGGTACAAAATCAACATGCAGCACGTTAGCTTGTCCAGTGAGGGGTGCCTTCTGATTCCAAGAGGATTTTTTATTGCTGCATCCTCTACAAGGACAAACCAACCACAGTGAAGGCTGTTTTATAGGCTCATGGCCTAATTACCTTTTAAAGGCGCCATGTCTTCAGACTGTCATTTCAACATCATCTGAACTTTGGAGGGGGACACAATCAAACACAGTAGAGATTAATGATTAATTCATAGAATAACATAGCAAACATACTACTGAACATATTTCTAGAGGGAGATCATGTTTTAATCACAAAGAATTTGAAGTAAATATGGGACTTTCAAGTAAAGACTCTAGAGTAACATGGATCTGTAACATGTCTTAGAAACACTGCATATATAACAATATTTTTAGATATTTCAGTTTATACTCCATAAGAAGCTGACTCAGAGGAGGATTTTTCATGGAAGGTACTTGGCATGAACACCTTTGAGACGAGAGCTAATGAAGTAAAATCAGACAGAAGTATAAGTTGAACCACAAGGTTATCCTACTAAAGGTGTCTGCAGACCATGACGGCAGCTGTGTAGAGCTGCCTGGTCCTTAGAGTTACCTCAAAATGGCGTCAGGATCAGCCTCTCCTCCTGCACTGGTCAACCACTAGATCTCACCTGTCCTGGAAACAGATGTGACCTTAGTTGAAGTAGTTCTTCAGATGATGGCATCTCCAAAGTGGGAAGACATCTGAGAAGCATTTCCTAGTACCTGGGGGAAGGAATCATTCTGGAACCTGGAACGGGCATCTCAGTATTAAAACAGGGGATCAAAAAAGTTAATTGTAAATGAAACAAATGGTGTATAATTTTCATAAATGAATTATTTGTGGAGTTAGATTTGAGTTAATATTATAATGCACTTTATGTTGCTGCTTTCGCTTATATTGAAGGATTATTTTAAGAGGATGAAAATAGCCTAATTAGGAGAAGTTCTAGCAACTTCTCACTGGCATGAAAACTTACACAATAAAACACCAATTGCTTAGTATAAATTAAATTTAGAAAACTATTCTCAATAATTTTGACCCTACTGCACTTTTGAGGAGAGTTCATTATTCTCTGGCTGTGAGTAACATCGCCCGGGAGTCTGAGAGATTCTCCTTCTAAAAGATGCCAAATACATTCCAAGAAAAGCCAAGCCTAAAGAAAGCAAATGGCAATTATAGTGCTCAGACAAGAACTTCATAGTCACCTTGACAATTAACTATGAAATTAAAGCAAGTGGAGACTTTTAAAGAGAGAATACAAAGGATTGTGTGAAACCAAACAGGTCAAAGATTGATACTCCCTTGTTTATTAGATGAGCAGTTCCTCCTATCTTCTGTGTCACGTAAAGTTTAAAATTGTACTAGGCATAGATGTGGTTTGTACCTGTTTAATTTTTCATAACAATTACTAATAATTTGGCTTCCTAATAAATAATCTGAGGTATGTTTTAAAATTCATCATCACTGATTTTGAATTTTAAGTCAAGGTAGGAAAAGTTGGGTCCTGCTTCTTAGTCATCTTTGATTATGTTCGCATGGACTTTTGCCTGTTTTCATTTTTTGAAATACAGTTTTAACTTTTCTAAAAGTTGCTTAAATTTTATTAATTTTGTAAAGTTCACCCTTTTCTTAATTTTCCCACTTTCTTAAAGTTTGCATCACTTATCTAATATTCAAGTCTCTCATGAAAAATTAGTAAGATATGTGATATATTTGATATTTATACTAATATTGAATGTCTAATATAAATGTCATTTATGTGTTGGGACATGTCTCCTCAACCAGATTATAGATGCAATGTCAGTGAAATGAAATGCATATCACATCCAGAGTTTACAGTGATGGAGTG
Source organism: Heterocephalus glaber (assembly GCF_000247695.1). The sequence goes on from NW_004624761.1 coordinate 11,093,767, forward strand.
AACATAGTAAGCTTTCTAACTAGTCGACTGGTATTGTGATTGACTGAGGCAGTGAAGCAAGTTGTGCAAATGGAAATAATGAGTTTGCCCGAATTCTAACAACTAATAGGCCAAGCTAGTTTGTTGGAAATACATTGTTTTTTCATTTTTTACATATTGTAAAATTTAATAAAAGTCATTCTATGAGTAAGTGTTTTATGTTGCAGGCTTTAATTTTTTTTCCCCCACCAATAGTATCTAGCTGAAGAGGATAAAATAACTTGGAGAAAGTTATGAGAAATTTGAACTTTGTATAAATAACAACAAAAATTGAAATCAGTAAGGTTTGGTTGTAAACTGCATCTTTGGATCATCTCATAATATTTCTCCATATACGCAGGAAACCCCTCAGATGTTTTGCTTAAACAAATATGATATGAAAGGAAAGAGAAATTTAATTATTTCTACTCAGCAACTGAAATTCGCATGATGAAAATGTTGAAAAACAGACATAATTAAAAACAACTGATGTGTTTTATATATTGAGTTGTCATGTTATAATCACAGAAATAAGCGCAATGTCTTAGGAAGTCATATCATTTCAAATAATTAAAATTACATATATATTTAACAATTGATGTCAATGTGAAAACAGCAATAAAATACAGGCATTTCTGTAAATAGGGTTTTTACTCTCAGAGATGTTATTTTTAAAATGTTGATCATTTTTTCCAAAGATACTTGCTTCCCATTAGACTATAGTCTTCTACAAACTGTTCTTTCACCATGATGTGCAGCAAGAAGTCCTACAAATGCCACACATGATGAAATATTATTGCCTTTGATGGGATTCAATGTATGCTATCCTGAAATATGACTGTAGGATATCGGAATATGCCACCCAAACATGCTCATCCACATACTGTGTACTTTGGGATAAAAAAAAAATTCAGAACAAGCTAAAGGATGAAAATCTCTTGATTACTTAAAATAATCTAAAACTCTTCATTTTGTAAGGGCCATTGATGTATATAATGCAAATTTTCATTAATACAGATATCTATAACAGGAACAGAATTACTCTTAGACAACTTTTATTGTCTATTATGTGTACACCAAGTAAACACTAACTCTACACATTTCTCTCCTTCACTGTTCCATAATTTGTTGCCACCACCTCACCACCATCATTAGCAGCTCCAAACTTCACTGACTTTTTGTGGTACAGGATGATATATTAGTCTTTACCATCTAGACACTTCTTTGGGTCTCATATTTTTGGTATGCCTATGCATATTTTTCTTGTTAATCTCTTTTATGTGAATTTAATCCCTAGATCTTCCAGAGAACCTAAAAAGTAGAAGAGAACAAGTTTTACTCTCCCTATGACGTGTACTAAGAAGTCTTACAAATGTTACTTCTTAAAAAATGACGTTTTCTGGAAAGCTCTGTGTGTGTGTGTGTGTGTGTTTGTGTGTGTGTGTGTGTGTGTGGTGGATATTTGGGGCTTCCATTTCATTTTTAATAACTAAATTTGAAAGAAAAAAGTAGAGTAAGGAGTAGAATTTAAGAATTAATGGTTATAGCATCTGAAATATTTGAAGTTCATAGTAGAGTTTGTATGCATATTTTGAAATCAAAACAGTTTCCCACCTGAGATTTTACACCCCTGTAGTCACATATATTTCTATCTCAAATGACTCCTTTCTAACGGTAGATATTTCTTTCTCTTTAGGAGACTAATAGCAACTAATAATAATGAAATGAATTGTCAACAAAATCAGATTCTGCTTTCCTGGGATGATAATGATATTGAAAGCTAAATGTTATTTCCTCCAAGCAGTGTAACAAAATACTAATTTTACCAAGATGACTTCTAAAGTACTTAAGAAAATCCTCATTGCTCTAATGTGTTGTAGTGTGTTTTCTGCCAAGTTGATAAATTGGTACTAGATAATAAGATTTCATCTTCATTGCTGTAAATATACAAGATTGGGGAGACTATAGTGTCAGAAAAAGGATTTTAACTCATATTTTGGAACTATCATCCAAATTTTATAATTTGTTTACATCTTCTTTTAATTATATAGCAAGATCTTTTTCAATAAATCCTATAAAATTATATTCCTATTAAAAGTATTTTTGTTCACCTTCTCTCAGAACTCTACATATTTATGCAGAAGTCCCTAAATCTAGAAGTACACCATGAGAAACAGTATTTCAAGTTTTGGTTATTTTCCAAACTTTGCTTTATGAATGTTTCATTTTAGAATAATATTTTTATGCTTACTGAAAAACTGCTAAGATAGGACAGAAAATTCCAGTATTTATCACATTCAATTTCCTGTCATCTTCACTTCTTACCTTACCATGTTGTATTGTCACAAGTAATGAATCGATACTGATTCATCATTATGAAATAGTGTCCATAAATAGTTCAGATTTCCTTATTTTTTATTTAATATTCTTCTGTTCCAGAATCCTATGCAAGAAGCCGCATTACATTTTGCTGCATTTTGTCACAGTTCCTAGGCTCTTCTTGACTGACACTTCTCAGACTTGTCTTTTCTAGACCTTAATAATTTTAAGAAGTATCATTCATATATTTTGTAGAATGCTTCTTAATTAGGATTTTTCTGGCGTTTTTCTCATTATTAGACCTACTGCTATGGGGTTTGGGGAAGGAAGATCATATTGGTAAAATGTCACTCACCTTAAACATCAAAGGCCCAGGCTGTTATTCTGACATCACTGTTAGTATTAAACTTAATCATTTGAGCTGAGATAGAATATTTTTTAATTTCTCCACTGGAAAGTTACTGTACAGCTGACCCTTAAAGAATGAGGAGTTATATTTCACTGTCTTGCAGGTAGAATTCCTTTCTAAATTATTTAGAATATTCCTTCCAAGGAGAGTGATTTATTCTTCATTATTTATTTGTTCATTCAGTCATTTATCCAAATCAATATAGACACATGAATATTTACTATTTCATGTTATGATCCAATTCTCCTTAATTTTATTGCTGAAAATGTTACAGATTGGAGAACTGGATTTTTTTTTATATTTCTTTTTTTTTCTTTTCATTAAGTTTATTGGTACATTTTAGGTATACAATACAGTTACATTCATCATTGGGATCTTGTAACTTTATATGATGTAGCTTGTTTCTTATTTTTTCCCCTTTTCCCTGCCCTCCCTTAAACCCTTCCACCCTTCCCTATTTACTTAGATTTTGTTTTCATTTTTTCCTTTTCTCATATTTTTCTTTTCCCTTCTTTCCTTTCTCCTACCCTGCCCATTTTCCCTACTCCTTTAGAACTTTTCTCCTATTTCATACTATCAATTATACCATTTGAACATGACATTCTTTAATTTGATGGCTCTGTCCCTTGAAAATGTCTTCAACATTCCTTATGTATTTTAAGACTTGATTTTCACAGAAATATTGAGAGCATGTTTCATAAATATCCTACATGCTACTTGTCCCACATGTGCATACTTCCTCATATCAACATAGCCACCACAGTAGTGTATTTGTAAAAATTTATTGACGTATACTCATAGTTTACACTAGGATTCACTCTTAGTATTATACTTTTCATGGATTTGGACAAATATGTAATAACATGTATCCCTCATTGAAGTATCATAGAGCATTTTCACTGCTGTACAAATCTACTCTGCTCTGTCATAAAATCTTCTCATATAACCCTTATAAACATGAATATTTATACTAATTACACAAATTTGCTTTTATCCAACTGCCATATCTCTGGAATCATACAGTTTGTAGACTTTTAGTTTGGGCTTCTTGCACTTAGTAACATATATTTATTTATTTATTTATTTTTCTTAAATTCTTTTATTGGTGCATTTTAGGTATACAATACATTTACATTTATCTTTGGGTGCTTGTACCTGTACATGATGTATCTTGGTTCTCCTTTTTTCCCCATTACCTGTGCATCCTTCACCCCTAAACCCTTCCCTATTTACATACTTTGTTTCCATTTTTTTTTTTTCTTTTCTCATAATTTTTTCTTTCCATTCTTTCCTTTCCCCTTCCCCTCCCACCACCCCTACCTCTTTGGACATTTTCCTATTTCAAAGTGTCAATTATTAATTATTATCCCTTTTAGTCCTTATTTACACTCTTGGTTTCTCACACTAGAGAAAAGTAAAATAAGTAATATATATTTAAATTTTCTCTATATCTTTTCGTGGCTTGAAATTTTTAAAAATGCTAAATAATATTCTACTGTCCATTTATTTATTTATTCAACTATATCCTGTATATCTTGATTGCTTTCAAATTCTAACAATTATGCATCAAGCTGCTATTAACATCCACTTGAAAATGTAAGTTCTCAACTCCTTTGGGCAAATGTCAAGGAGTATGATTGCTGGATGCTAAGAGTATATATATTAAGTTTTGTAAAAAAGCTCCAAACTATCTTCCAAAGTAGCTATATCATTATACATCATCCAGAAATCAGTGAGTGCTCTTGTTGCTCCAGATGCCTGACAGTATTTGGTCTTCTTAATACTTTGGGTTTGTGTCACCTGAGAGGCTTATAATGGTTTCTCATTGGTTTGGAATTTCTGTTTTCTTGTGATTATGATTTGGATATTTTATCAGGCATATTGTCATCTTAATATATTCCTTAGACAGTTGTCTATTAAGATCTTTTACTCAATTTGACTTTATTGCTCAGTTTTATGTATTTTTTGGATATTTTCAATAACTGTGCTTTCTTCGATACAGATTTTGCAGGTATCTACTGCTAGTCTGTAGTACTTTCTTTTCTTCTCTTGAGAGTATCATTTATATGCAGAAATTTTCTATTTTAATGAAATCCAGCTTATTAATTTTTACGTGGATCGTCTTTTATAATTGATTGAAAAAGTAATCACAAAACCTGACATCATCTAAATTGTTTCTTATACAGTATTATGTGTTGGAGTTTAACAGTTTTGCATTTTACACTTAGGTCTGTGACCCATTCTGAGCCCCTTTTTATAAGGACAAGAAGTCTGTGTCTGCAATCTTTTATTTTGCAGTGTCCAGTTGTTGCAATGCTATTTGTTGAAAAAATATACTTCCTCCATTGTATTTCTTTTGCTTATTTCCTAGAGATAAGATGATTATTATTTATAAGTACCTGTTTCTGAGCTCTCTGCCCTATTTCATTGATTTTTTAGAAATTATTTTTTCTCCAGTATCACAGTTTTGACTTTTAATTTTAACTCTTAAAACCAGGTAGTGTCAGTTCTCCAAATGTCTTTCTTTTTCTTTTAATATTGTGTGGGCTATTCTGGTTTATTTTTAATTTCCCTGTACAGATTTTAGAATAAGTTTATTAAAAAATTAATTTCTGGTATTTTATTGGGATTTCATCAAATTTATAAGTCAAGTTTGGGAAGAACTGATGTCTTAACAATATCACAATTTCCTATTTTTTCTCCATTATTTGAAGAAATAGTCTCTCCTATATTAAAGATTCTATCCATTAATATCTCTCCAACATTTAAAAATATTTTTAGTTTAGTTTAGTTTTCCTTGTATCAATATTTTTCACATTTTGTTGGATTTGAATGTAAATACTTCATTTTGAGGGATTTAATGTAAATGATATTGCATTTTAAACTTCAAATTCTACTTATTCCTTGTTGGTATATAGGAAAGTGTTGACATCTATATTAATCTTTTATTCTGCAACCTCACTAAAATTACTAATGTTTCTATGAGGATATTTGTTTTTATTTTTATCAATTCTTTTGGATTTTCCATATAGACAATTCCATTATCTGCAAAGAAAGATGGTTTTACTTCTTCCTCTCAGATTTGTATGCCATTATTTTCAATACTTACCTCATAATGTTGTTAGGACTTGCTGTATAATGTTAGAGGGAAGTGATGTGAAGAGATATCCTTACCATATGATTGATCTTAGTAGGAATAATTTCTGGTTTCTCACCACTATAGAAGTATTTTAAAATTTTAAATTTGGCACTACTTTCTGGCACTGTAAGGTACTCCACATTCACTTGGTTTGTTTTCCCAATTTTAAGTCACTCATTTCCCTAAGCAATCTGAATTTCTTTTATTGCAGAATAGTATTAGAAATTGAGATCTAGGTATTTGTTATACTCATTGCTTTTATGGGATTGATGCTTCTAGGCATCCTCAGGAGATAGAGCAAATAAATACATGTGTATATAATAACTTGTATATACATATGTATCTATGATTATTTCTCTAAATAACTGTTATAGCTCAGAATGGCTGAAAAAGTCCAATGTGCTTAGAAGATGATTAAATCATAGGAGTGCTAATAGGAATGTACCTGACATGCTGTTAGGAGGCAAGGCTTAGTAGAAAGAGGTAGGCCACAGGAGCATGACCCAGAAGGGTGTATCTCCTCTCTTACTCTTTCCTCTTCACCTTCCTCTTCGCCTTCTTGACATCAATGACATGAGAACCTTCTTTCAAAGGAGGCTCTTCTTCCATGTACTTCCTCTCCTCAAGACAGCTGACCAGGTACTGTAACCATTAGCCAAGAAAAACCTATTCTCCTTTAAGTTGTGTGTGTTAGATGTCATGTGTCAGAAATGAGAAAGTGACTGAGACAGATTTTGGTACCAGGAGTGGGATTGGTGTTGTGAATGTATGTAAACATGTATTCAGAAACCTTTGGAAGTTGTTCACAGGAGAGGTTTTCAGAGGTTTGGATATGCCAGCTAGAGGAGCTCTAAAATAATATAAAAAAAGCTTGATGGGCAATATTAGTCAGAGCTCAGAACTGGAATGTAGAAATGTGGATATTAAAGGCCAGGCTCAGTAAGTTTCATCTGAGAGCAAGTTCTCCACTGGCAGTTGGGCTAAAGACCATGTGTGTTATAGCCTGGCAAAACAAACAAACAAACAAACAAAAACCCCACAAAACTTGCCTACCTTTTGTTAATATCTTGAGACTTTGCAGGAGACTGAGATTAAGAATGACAGACTAATCTAGCAAAAGGAATTCAAGGCAATCCAACATTCAGAGTGTAACATAACTACTACTGACTACTTTTAGTCAGATTTACATGGAAAATAAGTATCAAAAAGCTCTTTTGAAAAGTTCAGAGTTTAGGCTGAAAGAAGTACACTACAAAGTTGAGTCCTTGGAGAGCATGTTTGTTGAAATGATTAAAAGAAACCAAATACTTTGTATCAGGACAATAGGAAAGATAGCTTGATGGCACCTTAGTAATCAGGAAGACTTCATCCTTTACAGTCTCAAAAGTGAAAAATTTTGCATTGAGAAGAGATTCCCCAAGGAGCTAAACTCATTCAGGGCCAACTAAAAAAGATTTCCCCAAAGCTCAGCCATCCAGACACTCAGATGTCATGAAAGCCATGATCAGGGTGGGGCAGGGGGTATGGCTACTTTTTGAGCTGGCAGCAGAACTTGATATCATCCACATGGTGCTGTTTTTGTTGTTGTTGCTGCTATTGTTTGTTTGTTTGTTTGGCATACAGAATGTCAGAATTGTGGGTTTAGAGTGGCTTTCACTGATATTTCACAAGAAGGCCTGAGAGGCCAGGCAGTGTGTTCATGAGAGGACAGTGCATAAAGCTGTGAGAGTGAAAATGAAAGTGCAATGGAAACAGGGATTTGCAGAAGACATAAATGTGTAATATCTGCTGAGAAATGTCATAGATAGTGAGTAAAGGCACCCCAAGAGAGGATATGATGGCCACAATCACCAGTAGTGTACTAGTAGTTCTGATTTGGTTGGAGTTCATATTTCACTAGAACTTTTACCTAATGCTAGACACAAAGCTACAAGATATAAATTTTTTTCCTTGCTGAGAAAAATTGGGAAAATTGGTCTTGCTTTAGTCTCATTGTTTTCTATCCCTTCCTTTCTCTTTGGGGATGGGAATGGTTCCTCTTTGCCACTATATGTTGGCAGTGTTCAACATTCTTTTTGACTTTTTACAGAAGGTCAGAGCTAAAAATTTGCCTTCAATCTTAGAAGAGACTTTGGAATTGGACTTTTCAGCAATGCTGGAACTGTTAAACCTTTGGCAATACTTAGACATAGACTAAATGCACTTGTATAAAGAGATACACATGAGTCTTTTCATGTCCAGAGGTGGAATGTTATGGATTAGATCTAAAATCTTTGTCAACCATTGATCTGGTCACTTTATAGCTTTGCTTTTTGAGTATGTCATAAAAATTGAATCATGTAGTTTTTAGAATTTTCATACCAGTTTCTTTCACTTTGCAATATGCACTTAAAATTCATTCAAGTCTTTTTAATATTGCATAGCAGTCCATTATATTTATATATAGAGTCTGCTTATATATCACCAATTGGATGCCAATTTGATAGCTTCCTGTTTGTCACAATTTATAAATAAATATAATTATTTGCATGCAAATTTATGTATAAATAAAAGCTCTAAGGATAAGTTCAGTAAATACTAAATAGTACAATTGTCAGATTGTATACTAGTATACACTTTTTATACAAAAAGTGTCAAGCTGTCTTCCAAGACAGCAGTTCCATTATACATTCTCACCAGCAATGAAGCAGATTTACCATTCTCTATGCCCTCACTAGAAAATGATATTACTACTTTATTGGACTTAGCCATTCAATAAAAGATGAAGCATGAACAGAAGGCAGGTAATGAGAACAACAGAAAGTTGTATTGAATTTCCATAAACTCTTTGATCTCATTATTTCTCCTCTTTCATCACGTATGTCAGGAATTTGGATGGAAAAGAGAGGCTTAAACAAGGGTATTATAAGCCATAGTGTAAAAAGTTTTGGGAGTATTCGTGCCATAAGGGAAGTCACCATAGATTTTTCTTCTGTGGAAGCTATTTATCAACAGACCTCCTTCATTTATCTCCCTAGTATTCATGACCCCAGGACCCAGAATCCTTCTTTATTTTTCCTAAAGTTGTTGCATTTTCTCTTTGACATACCACTGCGATTTCAAGTTATACTCAGAGGGCTTATTTGCACAGTGAAAAAAGTCTATGAAGAAGGATTCTTGTCCAGCAAAGGAGTTCTCTTCTACAGACTTTATGTCCAACCTTTAATCTGATATTTCTGTCTCTTTCCTCCTACATGCAAAGTAACACAAATCGAACAAAAGAGCACCCACTTATCCACCCAACCTGACACATTGCCTTGTCCTGGGACTTCTCGGTTTAGAATAAAAAGTATTTACTCTTTTTTTTTTTTTTTGTACCGGGGATCAAACTCAGGACCTTGCACTTGCGAGGCAGGCTGTGGCACCACTGAGCTGAATCCCCAGCCCTAAAAAGTTTTTATTCTTAAGTGAGAACAGGAAGTGCATATACTGAAATGATCCCCTTGGAAAAGAAAAGTCTGCAGGCTGATTCTAGAAAAGCAGGACCAAACTCAGAATTGGCTAATTCACAAAAAAGAAATGCCCATGATTATTAGTTAAAGATGAGAGCTTATCTAGGGAGTATCAAGACTCTAAAAACATATAGGAAAGAAAGGAGCGTTGGGAGGAAGATAGAATAAGAAATAACTACACAGCTTTTCAGGAGACTCCCTCATGGTGTCTTTGGCTCTGAAAGTTGATTGTAATAGTTTAGCCCGTGCTTACTTCTCTGGAAATTTCCATGAATGAGATTTCAGAGCCTCTTTACAGGAGACACCTATGATACTAAATTTGGCTAAATGTCAGAGTGATTTAAAATGACTCCTTCTTAATATCAGCAGGAAGCTTTTGTTTTACGTGTTGTATGTATTTTGAGGAATTGTGACAAATTGTAAATTTTATAACTAAATTTCTCCACTATGTTTTTTAAAACCATAACAAAATCCATATATTTGCTAAAATTATTTAGATAAATTGAATTGATATGTACATGTGACTCTTAGCTCTTTTTAAATTGCATTTTGGTAACACTTTACTTGTTATATCTTTCTCCTTACTCACATTTCCATCTTCTTCCTGTTCCTTGACCCACTTTCAAATTTACAAATATTCTCTGCTTGCAAGATATATGGTTATCTATGCCCAGTTAATAGGAAGCAAAACCATACAGCATTCTATTTTCCTCAACAAAAATTCTTATTCAGTGGAAAGCTGACATGATTATAAATGAAAAAAATCCCAAGTATGGTAAGTTCTAGAAACTTTGATTTTCCTTAGTTAATCATTCAGTTCTGTCATCTTGTAACAACTAAAATTTTTCATCTTTAGAACCTAATTATCAAGGTCAATTTCTTCATTCTGTAACTATGAAAAACAAAGAACTATTTAAGTGGAAGCTATGATTAAAAATGAACCAGTCATATAATTTGAACAGGTGACATTATTTTCAAACCTTATAATTCATTTGTATAAGAAAAAATTATGTTTTATATAATTAAGGGGTATATTCTACTAAAATTTGAAACAAAATCAAAGTTGGTAAATTATGATATGAAATAAATACTTGTGTTTGACTAATAGTAACTTATAAATTCTAAACTTACTTAAATGACAGAATGTACTTAGAATCCTAGACAAAAAAGAATTATCATAAAAATTTGCAGAAATTGAGACTTTCAAGGTGACATTATTTTCTCTCTCTAAATCACATATCCTTCATTCTTAACTGAAAAAAAATTCTCTTCATAGTTTCTTTAAGGTCAAATTACAAGTTTTTTATTTATCTTTAAATACTTGATAAATGCAACAGAAATTTTATATAAGGTTATTCTCAAGTCACATAAGGAACATTTTGTTTGTTAACAGCTTTTAATTTCTTTAAGATCTTGAAGTAAAAATACTCATTAATAACTTTATTAGTATACATTGAACACACAACAATGTGTAAGGCTTTTTATCTGTATTATATTTTAAAACATGTATCTATGTGTTTTATCAATTGACCCCTTTGCTATGTTTTGAAAGTTAGATTTATTGAAACATAATATATATTCAACTCACCAATTTTTGGTGAACAATTCAATCTACTTGGAAAAATTGACCAGAAATCCAAAGGGAGGACAATTTAGTCATTACAAAAAAGTTCTGTTCTGTCTTCGGCTGTTTCCTTCTGTAGGCCCAACCTCAGTTTTCTTTTACTGTGACATTCTTTTGTCTAGAATTTGTACAAGTAGAATTTTAAATTAGTTTATCTTCTGTACCTGATATCTTTATTTATTAAATTCTTTTAAAACTCATCCATATGGTCAGTAATTATATAGTTCAATGAGATTGTATTCCGTGGATGCATCAGAAAGTTTATCCATCACCTACAAATAGAGATTTGAGTCATTTCTAGTTTCTAAGTATTTGACTCTATATTGACCATGCTGCAGTCACAGCCAGACTCAATCTAGGCAGTACCAGATAGAGATGGACCCTCAGGGGCAGAAAAAGCCAGGTCTTGAAAACAACTGGCCTGAAACAGAAGAGTATGCACTTGGCACTCTAGCAATTCTAGCTGCTTCTCTGGCCCACAGACTCCAGTACACTCAATGGATAAGGGGTGAACTAGATACATTTAAGATCACTCCATTTCCACCAACAATGGAGAAGGGCTTCTTTCCCTCCACAACCCTGCCAGCATTTGTTATTGGTTGATTTCTTGACAGCAGCCATTCTTTGTGGGGTGAAGTAAAATCTCAGTGTTGTTTTCATCTGCATCTCTCCAATGACCAGTGATGTTGAACATTTTTTCATATATTTATTTGCTGTTTTTACTTCTTTGTCTGAGAAATGT
>NW_004624761.1:11131766-11142358 GCF_000247695.1 Heterocephalus glaber
GATATCTGGGAGATTATTCCTGCTTTGAATTTTTCTAGAGCCTCATTCATCTGTTTTGTTACTTCCTGTGCTATCAGTTCAGGGTATCCAGGTGGGTGGTTATGGGACTTTTCCATCTCATTTTCCCCAGGATTTTCCCTTGGTGGGGTGGAAGTCTGAGTTTGTGACTTGCTTAAATATCTTCTCATTTTTGTTTTTGGTACTGTCCTTGGTTTAACTCCTGTGTTGATAGTTTGAAATTGCTTATTGTAGGTATCTTTGTTGCTTGTAATTAGAACCCTTATGGAATGATTGCTTCTCAGAGGTGTCTTCCATATATAGCTGGTCTTTAAGTTTTGAGTCTCTAATGACTCTAAGGCTATCTTATTTTCCTTTTACTAGAAAGGTTCATTGACTAGATCAATAACAACACCTTAGCCCAAGTGATACAATCAGCAACACCACTGTATCAAGTACATCTTTAAAAATGGCATTTTGTGGTAGTTATTAATCTATCACCTTTAGCTGTGTGAATTAAATCAAGATTGAGGATCAACCCAACATATAGTGAATAAACTCTTCAATATTACAACTTTACCCTTTGGGATAGGGAGTTAGAAGGGGTTAGGGAGGGAGGGACAGATGGGAAGAAGGATAGGGGAAAGTTGGCAGTGTGGCCAGAGGACACAGGAGAGAAGGAAAATGAGAATAACAGGAAAATAAAGAACTCCAAATGAGGATCAAAACAGGGACAAACAGGGAAGATGAACAATGTGGGAGAGCAAGAGAGTGAGTGTAAGAGAGAGAGAGAGAAAGAAAAGAAAGAAGAAAAGAAAAAAAAGGAGAGAAAAACAAATTTTTGCAAAGAGTAGGAAAAAAAAGTAAAGATAAGAGGAGCAAAAGAAAAGAAAAGAGACAAGAAAACCAAACTAATAATACTAATTTTGGGAATAAAAAATGACAATGAAGATTAAGGGCTTCTTTCAGGGTATGTCTCTGCTGTCACAATAGACAACGTGGGTAGCAGTATGTAGATATAAGTCAATGAATCTCAGCAAGCTAGTCACAGATCCGTGAGATTCAGGCAGATTTTTGGCTGCAAGTCCCAAGTTGAGCTCCCTGTCCTCCTGTAGGGTTGAACTCTGCAGAGTTGTATTGCAGGTTCCAGCTGCCCTTCCCCTGAAGATAGTCCCGGTCCTGATGGGAGGTGAGAATGACTCCAACTTACCCAGTACAGTGGTCTGGTGGTCCCGTGTCCTCTGCATCTGTGTAGTGTGGAACCAGGTGGCTGTACAGAGAAGAGGCCAGAGGAGCAGGGGGGTGTCCAGTGGATTGCTGTCTGCAGCAGGCTGATTTGGCGTGTTCTGCGTGACTGCGACCTTGGTACCGTGTCTGCAGACCTGCCTGTCTGCAGCGGGTGATTTGATTTTTTAAAATAATTTTTCAGGAAAAAATGTGAATCTTATGATGTCAAGTGGATTTCAGATATTGTGACATTCTATTATCTGATCAGATAGGGGGAAGAGCATAACCACAATATATTAACAAGTATAGTTACTTTCATTCTTCTCCCATGCAGCACATAATTAAGTCATAAAAAATGTACAAGTAAGGGTGACATAAAATATACATTAAATAAGAATACAATTTGTTTAAATATTCAAGAAAAGGAATTGAGGTAGATTTCAAAGTGAAATTTTTAAGCTAGGCTGGATTCATGAAAGAAACTGAAAGTCGGATTGAGTTTCTGATGTCATTAGTCAAGTATGAAAGATCTTGCTAGAACTGAAGTAATTCCACAAATCAAGACTAGGACAAGCAAGACAGAGATATATCCGCGGATAACAGATCTATTCTCTATTTCAGGAGAGTGAAGTATGAACAAATGATATATCTGACCTAAGCTCACATAGTAAAGGAGTGGTAATATTAGATTCCCAATCTGCCAATCTTCTGGATTATTACACCTTTAAATATTAACTTCTCTTCTAGATACCCTCCTTGAAACCATGGTCATACCCAACATGGCAAATTATTTATGCACAAAGTTTATAATCTTTTGTATTTGGATGGTATGTTTTTGCCGAGACCTATGGAGAATTAAATTTTATATATATGAAGACTATGATAAGTATGAAGTTAGGTTCATTTTAATGATATCTTTAGTTCACCCCATATTAAAATGAAATTAGAGTCAATCTGAATTCCTAGATCATACTCTAAGTGCACTGCACACATAAGCATACATGTAAACATATATTCATATGATTGTATAAGGACACACATACTTAGTAGAAAGCTCTTTTCTCAAAATCATCAATATGCAAAAACAGATAAGTTTAGCAGGCTCAATATTTAAAATGGCTACTCAAAAGCCATTAGTTCTAGGAATGACATTTATAAGACATTACTCTGAGCACTTCATTAGTTTGGCCACATCCTGAAGCAATCTTTAATAATTTCTTTAATGGAATGAGCAGATCAGAACTGTAATGAACTTCTTCAACTTTTTCTTTTAAATGAACATTTTATTAGGTAAAATAGACATTTGATTCTCTATGTTCTGTTTTGGGGCCTATTATAAAAACTGTTTTTATAAAAAAAATGTAATAAATAATTTTCAGTCATATGTGTTATTTTTACACTTGATCTTACCCAAAAGGCTTAGAGGCAATATATCTGTTATTTTTAAAGACTGTCTTTATTTTGATCAACCAAAGATATATTTTTGAGGCCCCACCTAATAGAATGCAAAACTAAAATAAATTCAAATCCCAATACTTTTCTTTTTTCTATATCAGGGCCCAGACATTTGCAAATAACTATAAATATCCTACCACATTAAAATGCTTTATTTCTACAAGTGACAGGACAAAATCAGCAGTATTGAGTGCCCTGTCAAACCATGTACAGTGGCGACATAGTCCCCTCATCCCAAGTTGGGATCCTGAGCTTACTCTTTCATTAAAAATATGTTCTAGAAATTAGTGAATTCATTGTTGCCAATCAAGTGCAGGGGAGATTTGTAGACTCAGTAACTTGGGATCATAAGCAATGTGGTAGAATTTTTATAGGCTTGAAACTGTTGCAGAAATGGAACAAAAAATTTACAGCTATTAAACTGCCATAGACTTGGAGTAGGGTGACTAAAAAGCAGTAATGAAGTTTTCAGATTGAAATTATAAAATCAATCAATAGGCAAAACCTAAATTTTGTCTTATAGATCTTTTAGTCACATATAAAAAACAAAATCCATGTTACATAGTTGTTTTCAAAAGCAACCATTTTTCCTTTCATAAAAACATGTATATGTGTAAACAACTAAACAAAAGAAAATCTGACCGTGTGTTTAAAATTATTAAAATAAGTATTTTATGGCTTTATTTGCAACATGGATCTTAATAAAGTTGTTGTTCATTTTAATTCTAAAACATGAGAAGCATTCACAATGAAGATAGAATAAACAAGCGTCTTTGTAGAGTTGACTTAAAAACAAAACTGCTTACCACTGACAGAAAGGCAAACAAGCTAAATAGACAAAGTCTCACCATCTTTATACTGCCAGGAAACTATAGCCACTGATGGGAACAGAGGTGGCAGGATAAATACTGTGAGAAAGCCAAATTATTGTGTTTCCCTCCTTCTCTTCTCTAAATATGGAAAAATAGCAAATTATCCACAAGAAATTATAAAATTGTCTTTTTTTTGGTAGGGGAAAGGGTGGAGGTTGATAATAAACTTACTAGCTCAACTTTAAGCAATAGGAGAGTAAAAATGCTTTTACCCATTGAAAGACAGCTTGAGAATTGGTAATTAATTGAAATCTATTTTCAACAGCCGACAAAAACTGACATTTTCTTATTTGAAAACTTTTTTCTTAAATATTAAAATCCATATTTGTTTTCTCAAATTTTCAATATAGGAACAATATGGGCAGTATATTTTAAAGAAAATATTTTTCCCCATCTTTTAGAGTTGACTTGTCCACATTGATCTTGATAACATTTTAAAACCTCTTTTTTCTTTTATTTTTTGCTTTGAGTCTTTCTAAAGCATTCAATTTTTCCACCCATGGTAATTCATTTTTATTTATGTACTCACTTTATTGGCTTCAGTGATAGGTAATTTAACTTAGTAATTCAACTTTTTAATAATCTTCTGGTATAGCAGGAAACAAACAAGTTTGTCTCTAGTTAAGCTCTGAACTGAAATACAGAAGCAGGTGCCAGGTAGGAAATTTCTGCTAGCCCTGGGTGCTCACCCACAACTGCAGAGAAGCACTGTGCTTTGGATTAATGTTCCTTAAAGAGTCCTATGTATGTAAAGGCTTGGTCCTCAGGAGGATGTACTGGGAGGTGCTGTGGACCTTTAAGAGATGTAGTCCAGTGGGAGGTTTTTAGGACATTGAAGGTCTGTCCTTAAAGGGGATTATGGGACCCCACCTCCTTTTCTCTCTTTGTTTCCTTTTGAGATGTGTTCACTTAATATTACACATGCTCCCATCATGATATGGTAATTTTAACATGGGCCAAGTAAACCTTTTTTTAGAGAGAGAGATGATCGCCCAAGTGTTTTTGTGTCATAACTGACTGAAAGTTGACAAATACAAGAAATCAGCAGGTTTTCAAGATATTTTTTTCAGAGGGAATTAAGACTATTAGTTAATTCATTAAATCAGTAAATTGTAAGTGGCTTAATTTTTCAATTTCTTTATTATCATGATAACATAGTGTCTTGTAAAATAAAGGATCAAGCAGAGTACAACTGGGACACAGAGGCCAGAGAGACTGATTGCATAAAGCAATGGAGGAAACCAAAGAATCTTTTGATTGGAAAGGGCAAAAGGTCCAAAGAATCTTCTTGTTCCTGTATTATTATTTACACATGCCTTTCCACAAATAAAATTTCTGTATCCTCTGGTTTACCAAGGAGAAAATGAATTCCACTTACAGTTTGCAAGTTTAATCCCTGTTTGGTTTTGTTTGATTGTTTCATCCTGGAAAATTAAGTCTAAAACTTAAATGTTTGAGCCATATTTCCAAAGTCTCAGAAAAGGATTTATTTATCAAGGCATCATCTTGGTCCAAAACTATTTGGGTTGGAAATGTCACATTTTTCTTTTTGAAGAGCAGCAAAAACACAGCTGCTCCTTGAAAAATATGTAATCCAGGAAGCTAGGTACAATTTGGGACAGACATTGAGTGTCTCCCTCAGACTAGTTTTCTCTAAACATCAGAAAATGGCAAAAAAAAAAAATCATAAGAAAGACTGATTTTAAATACAAAGAAAATAGCCTGAGACTCAGAGATGTTAAAAGCAAGCACATCAATGGTAAAAGAAGACAAGATCACACTAAAGCCTTAGGACATGTTAAGTATTTTAACAGGATACTTTGAGTAAAATAAATATCTACTGTAGAGTTTTTGAGTAGAGGTGAGAGTTTAATTCAGTTAATGCTTTAAAAAGATAATCCTAGTTGTAGTTTTCAAATGGTTTCAGTTAAGACTTTCATGAAACTGAGGGTTCTGTTAAGAGAATAAGAGTGGGAGATGAAAATCTTGTAATTGTATTTCAAGAGCTGTAATTACAACAGAAAATATGAATGGGGAAAAGGTACTGGCTTAGATTTGCAAGGATAACCTGCCTTTATGGAATTTTAATCAAGTCAAGGAACAGCAGCTGAATTCAGACTTTATTGGACAATACTGAACAGAAATTTCCATAGAGACAAACAAGGCAATTGTCTTTCATTAAATCTACAGAGATTCATTACAATATCTCATCTTTGAAACTCATGAAAGTCTAGATCTACCTAAAAATTCCCAAACTATTTCTACTGCTTTGTCAATCTTTCAAAGTTACGTATACTATGGATATCTGAAAATTCAATAGAGGACCTTATTTGATAAGATTTAAGCCCTTAGACACAAAAGGTAGCTGATATCATCATCTCATTCCAGCATAATATTTCAGAGGCTTTCTTTTTGGAATTTTCAGAACTTACTGTGATTTTTGATCCAATCCTTAAATGGTTGGGGATTTATTTTTTTCATATAAAAAATAGGACTTTATTACCTATTGCATGGATTTATTTTGAGGTTAAAATCTTTAGGTGTCTGTCTCAAAATGTACTGCATAGAAAGTCATTAAGGATGGCTAGTTTTACATAATTTGGCAAAATAAACTTCCATAGCAAATGCAGGTTACTCATAAGATAGTAAGACATGACAGAAAGAGAAAAAAGTTTTTTGCTGAAACTCTACTATAATTTACAAACTACAATTTAGTGGAAGATAAAAGTTTCAGAAGATAAAAGTAGGTTTGGGATCAAATTTCCTAGGAAACATAATTCTTATCTTAGACTGGTTTTTTGAATATTACTTCAATAAAAAGTGAGATGATTTTAATGCCTGTACATGCCACAGGACAGAAAATCTATTAAAAAGCAAGGCAACTCTATACATGAGCTACTCTCTCCTCTCTGGAATCCTGGGAGCCTCTCTATATTGTTTCTGAATTGCCACTTACTTATTTTATAATATTTTTTCAATACCTTTGTTTTCCTGCAAACTTACTGTCTACTTACTAATATGATTAGCTTTCTATTGCTTTTAACCTTATTTCAATTGCCCATTAGCCAATGTTTCATGTGTTTTTATTTTAATTAGCTCCAAGTTTGGGGTGTTTTATATACAATACAATAGTTAAAACCTAGACTATAAGAGATATTAATAGAAATTTGTATATTTTTAATGATCTCTCAATTGTTACACAGCATTCATGATCATCTATGTTTTGAGGTAAACTTTTTAGGGAAAGCAATTTTATCTAAGACAAAGCATTTTCAGATCAAACTCATATCAAAGATGTCAACCATTGCTAATGAGGTGTCCTTAAATCATTATTCTGTATCATTAAATATTGTTAGCAATACCTGAAATAAGAGAAGGCATGAACTAAAGCTAATAGGAGCTGTCCATTATGAATTCATCTTTGTTGTTAAATATTCTTAGTATTGTAGAAAGAGGATAACTTCTAATATGCTTATAATGAGAAAATTTAAGCTAATTACTCAGAAATACTAAACTATATTTAGAGAAAGTTTAGTCAATGTGAGGCACAATTTTAAATTTAAATCAGATTACAGTTACTTAAACACTAATACCTTTATTTTGTTGACTAGTCCTCCTTGTAAGAAATCCAAATCACTACTCTCCTCCCTTTTTACCCCTCCCAAGCCTAACATCTCCTTTTATAATTCTAAAAAATCCCTAAGAAGACTCTCTAAAGTGTTCAGGTAATAGCTAAGGCCCTACAGGAATTCCTCTCTGTCTGTATTCCTTTTCAGCAGCCTTTTAGTGGGCATTTGCTGCTCTTGAATCTCCAGAGAGGTACATCAGCTCCTCAAGCTTACTGGGAACTCACCTTGCCTGAAATACTGCTGCCTGACCTATCACAGGGTAGCAAAACCCTCAAGGTGGAAAACTACATTGTGCTTCCTTTTTTATATATTTAACACACTTTTATTGAATGTCTATTGACGTGGAATTATATAAAACATGGAAAACATAGCAATAAACAAGAAACTCTTGATACTTGCCTCAAGGAAAAGAAAAGTTTAAAGTTCTTATTATGCTTACAAGCACTGAAATGACTACTTCACCAAGCCAGTACAGGGTGGCAAGGAGGTGGTGAGGTGGAACCCTCCTGTTCTGTTGATTGAAATGGAAAATGGTGCAACCCCTATTGAAAACAGTTCTGATGTCCCTCCAAATTTAAGAATAAAACTACCAATTTATTCAACTAACTGACTTTTGGGTGTATGCTCAAGAGAAAAAAAAGCAAATTCACAGTGTTGAAAAGAAAATTTTATACTCAACTTCATAGTCACATTATTTTCAATAGTTTAAAATTGAAAACTCATGTTCATTAAAAGATAGATATACATAATGTGGGAAATTCTGACATCTCCTGGGATGTGGGTGAACCTTGAAAACATAACACTAAGTGAAGTAAGTCAATCTCAATAAGACCAATTCTCTCTGACTCCACTTACATGAGATATTGGAATGGTCAGCAGGACAAAAATTTGATGGCAGGGCCGGAGATTTAGCTCAGTGGTTCTGCCGCCTGCCTCACAAGCACAAGGACCCAAGTTCGATCCCTGGTACCAAAAAAAAAAAAAAAAAAAAATGATGGCAGTTGCTAAGAGCTGGGTGGGAGGGGTAAGGGGAGAATTCTTTAATGAGTGAAGTTTCAGCATCACAGGATGAAAAGAGTACTGGAGATGTGTTGTTCAAAAATGTAAATGTAATTATCATTACTGAGCTGTGTATTTTAAAATGAGATAGTAACTTTTATATTATGTGTATTTTGTCACAATTAAAAGTGATGAGAAAAAAAAATCTTTGCTGTGTTTCTGGAGGGCTACAAAATTTCTTATAGTGATTTAGACAACTGGCCTTACACATCACCATATGCCACACATGTGCCAGATCTCTCAAAGACCATCTTCAAAGTAGCTTTTATGTGAAATACTTTAAAAACAGACACAATATGAATAAACACCTGAATAACCTCTTTTTTTTTTTTTTTTTTTCTTTTGGAACCACAAGATCCTTCTTTTCTCAACTACTTGCCAATTCTCTATTTCTGATAAATCAGAGAAGAGAAAGAGGACTAAAAGCCTTGTAATTCCAGCTGCCTTCTCCTGAATTGAGCCAGCTTTATCCCATAAATGACCCAATCTTTTTTTTACACACTAACAAAGGACTCATCCGTATGGAGTTCTGTATCAACAAGTAAATCAGATGTAAGAAGCCACTGTTCTCATTTTATATTCAGATGTTACATGCATATGATATGTCAATTAAAATGAAATACAGAAAGTCACTTAATTCATGGCTGTAACATATCATGTGAAAGCCATCCATTAAGAACTCTTTAAAAAGTCGAAGTAACCTGGAACTAATCTATGGCATTTAAATCTATTTCCTCAGTTAATGTGGACAACAACCTAAGATCTGCACTGTAAATGTGGGGGAACAGTACAGTCATTAGGAAACATGCTCAATATGACACATAAATGCTAAATTGTAATTTTTACTTCAACAAATTGGTTCTAGTACAAGTAATTTTTTTTGCTCTGTCACATTGAATGAAGAAAAGGAGATCCACAGAGGTGAGGTGATGTCTCAGATGATACAACCATGTGATAGAAGAGCCAGATCTCTTATACTCATTCCAGTGCCTTCTTTCCCTTTTTCATATTAAACCAATCAAAGAAGCCATTTTGTAACCCTCAATATAGTGAAATATTCCTATGGACTATAATTTAAGCATCTTCCGTGTTTGTCATGAAACAGGAAGTTGGAATATAGAGGATAGACCTTAGCAATTACACATTCTACTGCTTTGTCATTTTAACTTTTCCATTTCATGTTGGTCAAATTATAACATTTATGTATTTAACTGTATTTTTTTAAATGAAACACCAATCTTCCTTCTTTTAGCTTTAAATTTTATCACCTAGACAATAATTTTAGATGGTAGAATTAAACTAGGCACAACTAACAGAAGACTACATTTTAATAACATATTAAATTAAAATGTAATTCCTTCAATATTACACATTTACTGTTACTAGAGCACTCAATGGGTATACCACAGTGCATTTACCATGCTCCTGATACTTGATTATGTTAGAGAAAAAGGAGAAAAAGAAACAGAGGTACCAGCTCAATGGATCAGGTTTATTTCAGAACAAACTTGAGGGACCATCCTGGCACCTTGACCAGACGCGATCCTCTTCTGCAGGCTATGGAGTGTTTTATAGGTTCATGGGGAGGGGTTGCAGCTGCCTGCCAAGAACAAGACTTGAGAAAAGGAAGTGGTTGCCCAATTATAAGGCTTGGGAATGTGTAGGGAGAAGAGGTAATATCAGAAGGCCTGATAAAGGTGCAAGCTAAGTTGATGAGCAGGTTACTGTGGTCTCTGATCAGCCTAAGATGTAGCAGTTCCATTCCTTTAGAGTTCTTACGATATTCCTGAACTTTAAGCTTTTTCATCTCATTTTTCTATGAGAGAACCTTTTCTAGTTGTTCTTTGACTTAATGATTAATAGATTAAGTTTTTGAGCAAAGTGTTACAAAGAAATACTATTTTTTAAAGCAGAGTAAATTCATTGCTAGCAAATTTGTACTACAGGAAATACTAAAGGAAATTCTGGCTGAAGACAAATGATACCAGATGGATACTTTAAACTATCCAAAGAAATAAAAGAGAATTGGAAATTAAAGATACATCAATAAGTATAAAAAATTATTTTCCTATTTTTTCTCAATTCTTTATAAAACAATTGATTGCTTACAACAAAATAGAAATGTACTGCTGAGTTTATGATTTTATAGAAGTAAAATATATGAAGACAATTATGTAGTTGAAAGTCTTTTTAAAATTTTTTATTTTAATGTAATACAAGTAGATATTACTAAAGAAATTATAAAAGCTGTTCTGTGAAAAAATAATATACATTATTAGAGAATAACAATGGTAAATACACTATGTATTGTGATCTTAAAGGAATATATTTTCAATTGGTAGTCTATTTCTTA
>NW_004624761.1:11142458-11162354 GCF_000247695.1 Heterocephalus glaber
AAATATAAAAGCCATTCTATGAAAAAATAATTTTTCATAAAAAATTATTAGAGAAAAACAATGGTAAATACACCATGCATCATGATCTAAAAAGAGAATATATTTTCGATTGCTAATCTATCAACCATTTCCTAAATAATCTGTGCGATTTTTGTAAAAATCATTTTAATTATTAACAAAATATCTCACACTCCATATAATTTTGAAAAGTTTCTTCCTATTTCACAAGATCTATTATTCCTTTTAGTTCTTTTTACACGTTCAGTTTCTCACACCAGAGAGATGATGAGATATTTCCACGTGTGTGTTCGATTTATTTCAAGTAAGAATATGTTCTCAAGGTGCATCCATTTACCTAGAAATGTCTCAAGTTCATCCTTCTTTATTGCTGAATAGTACTCTGTTATATATTAAAAAAACCCTACACCTTTTTATTCGTCCATCATTTGATGGGCATTTGGGCTGTTTGCAAGATTTAGCTATTGCAAACTGTGCCATTATAAACATGGGCACACATATATTGCGGTGGTATGATGTTTTAAATTCTTTTGAGAAGATACGCAGAAGGGGAATGAATGGCTGGGTCAAATGGGATCTCTACTCTTAGTTTTTTGAGGAATCTTCACACTGATTTTCATAGTGGTTGTACCAGTCTATATTAAAAGCAACAGTGGAGAAGGGTTCCTTTCTCCCCACAGCCCTGCTAGCATTTGTTCTTGGTTGATTACTTGATAATAGCCATTCTTTCTGGAGTGAGATGGAATCTAAATGTTGTTTTTCTTTGCATCTCTCGAATTACCAGTGATGTGGAATATTTTTTCACGTATTTATTTTCTGTTTCTACTTCTTCATCTGAGAAGTATGTATTCACTTCAGATGACCATTTTTTTATTTGGTCTTTAAATTCGGGGTGGGTTGATTTTCTTCAATTCTTTATATGCACTGGATATTAGTCTTTTGTCTGAGGAACCACTGGCTAAATTTTTTTCCAACTCTTTGAGTTGTCTTTTCACTCTGTTGGTGATTTCTTTTGCTGTGCAAAAGCTTTTTAATAAGACAAGGTCCCAAATGAACTTTTGGATTGTTTTCTCTAGTTCTGTGAAGTATATTGTTGGAATTTCAATCAGCATTGCATTAAATCTATATAGTAGTTTTGGAAGTATGGCCATTTGCACTATATTGGTTCTTCCTACCCAAGAACAAGGGATGTCTTTCCATTTTCTTATATCCTCCTCGATCTCCTTTTTTAGAGTTCTATAGAACCAGAAGAGACCTAGAATGCCAAAAGCAATTCTAGACAACAGAGACATGGCTGGGAGTATCACAATCCCCTACTTGAAACTATACCACAAAGCTACTGCAATAAAAACAGCAAGGTACTGGCAAAGAAACAGACCCGAGGATCAGTGGAATAGTTTAGAAGATGCAGAAACAACTCCAGATATACTCAGGCACCTCATCTTTGACAAAGGAGCCAACCACCCCCATTGGAAGAAAGATAGCCTATTTAATAAATGGTGTTGGAAAAACTGGATTTAAACCTACCAGAGATTAAAGCTAGACCCATACCTATCACCATGTACTAAACTAAGATTGAAGTGGATTAAGGATCAAAATATTACTACAGAAACACTAAACTTGCTGGAAAATATGTTAGGTAGAACTCTTGAAGACATTGGCATAGGAAAAGACTCTGTGAACAGACCTCAATAACATGGGAACTAGCACAAAGAATCAGCAACTGGGATCTCATCATATTAAAAAGCTTCTGCACTGCAAGAAAACCACCAACAGAACTAAGAGACAACCTACAATGTGGGAAAAAAATTTTAGCAGCTGTATCTCAGACAAAGGACTACTATCTAGAATATACAAAGAACTTTTAAAAATCAGACTCCCAGATTCAAAGACCCAATTCAAAAATGGGCATCTGAAATGAACAGACATTTCTCAGACAAAGAAGTAAAAGCAGTAAATAAATATATGAAAAAATGTTCAATTTCACTGGTCATTCGAGGGATGCAGATGAAAACAACGCTGATATTCTACCTCACCCCAGAAGGAATGGCTACTATTAAGAAATCAACCAATAACAAATGCTGGCAGGGGTGTGGAGAGAAAGAAACCCTTCTCCATTTTTGGTGGCATTGCAGACTGGTGCAACCACTGTGGAAATCAGTATGGAAACACCTCAGAGAACTAGGGCTAGAGGTCTCATTTGACCCAGCTATTCCCCTGCTGTGTATCTTCCCTAAAGAATTAAAAGAATCATACCACAGTGATATATGTGCACCCACATTCATAGTGGCACAGTTTGTAATAGCTAAAGCTTGGAAACAGCCCAAGTGCCCATCAACTGGAAACTGGATAAAGAAGATGTGGTTCTTTTATAAAATGGAATACTACTCAGCAATAAAGAATGAGAAATGAGAGACATTTATAGCTAAATGGATGCATATTGAGGCCATACTCTTAAGTGAAATAAATAGGACACATATGTGTAAATACCAAATAGTTTCTCTAGTGTGAGAAACTGAAAGTATAAATAAGGATGAAAATTATTAAAATGATTAATTGATAATTTGAAATAGGAATAAAAGGTCCAAAGGGGTAGGGGTGGTGGGAGGGGAAGGGGAAAGGAAAGAAGGGAAATGAAAAATTATGAGAAAAAAAAAAAAAGGAAATGAAGTCTATGTAAATGGGGAAAGGTAGAGTGGGTGAAGGGCTCACAGGTAATGGGGAAAAAAGAACCAAGATACATCATGTACAGGTACAAATACCCAATGATAAAAATAAATGTATTGTGTACCTGAAATGTACTAATAAAAGAATTTAAGGGGAAATAAAAGAGACAAGGTCCCACTTATTGATTCTATTGATTTCTTGTGAGATCTAGGTTTTGTTCATGAAATCTTTGCCTACTCCTATGTCCTCAAGCATTCTATGTATTCTCTCAGATTTAGTGTTTCTGCTTTAATATCTAGATGTTTAATGCATTTTGATTTTAGTTTAATGCATGGTGAGAGACATGGGTCTAGTTTTAGTCTTTGGCATGTGAAAAGATAGTTTTTCCAGCACCATTTGTTAAAGAGGCTATTTTTCTTCTGGTGAATCTGTTTGGTCCCTTTGTCAAATATAATATGGCTAAGTGTGTTTAGGGTTCTTTCTGCATCTTTTAATCTGTTCCATTGATCTTAAGGTCTTCTTTTTTTCCACTATCATGCTGTTTTTATCACAGTAGCTCTATAGTATACTTTCAAATCAGGGATTGGGATGCTTCCTGCCTTACCTTTGTTCCCCAGAATTTTTGCTATTCTAGGTCTCTTCTTTAGAATAAATGGAAGTATATGTAAGGAAGAAAAGATCCAGTGTAAATACAAGCAACTCATACATCATTGCCACCTGGTCGTCATAAACACTGTGAAGGACTGATTCCTCTCCTTTTTTTAAGCATTAAGAAATGATTTGGCTTTATTGAACACATTGGGTATCATCAAAGGTATAAATCAATTGTTCTGAGCAAATACTATCACTCCAATAATATTGTCTAAAAAATAAACTATTTGTTGTTATTTGCTATGTACAAACTTACAAAGTAAAAAGAACAGCTCAATTTGGCTTTTATTTTCAAGTAAACAACTCCCTTAAGTCATTTATAGTCTACTAAAGCAAAATCAAAACTCTGCTATTTGAAATTTGAATTGTGCAACTGTTCACAATGTAACCATCCTATTTAATCAATAGTGTACAACTTATTCTGAAATGACACCAACCATTAGATTTTTCTAAGCAATTATTTTTTTCAAATCTATTTGTTGATAGAGGAAAAAGAAGAGAAAAATGCTACTTCAAGTTTTTTTTATATTTTTTCCATTATTATTCTCAAAATGGTATAATAGTGAGGCAATATAAATCATGAAATGTTTCAACCACAGAAAAACAATTTGGCATGAAAAAGATCATTTTTAATGTGAGCTATTGGGAATAATATAAATTGTGTTTGCTCAGGGATGGAGCCAATGCCCTGATTCTAACACTGTTAGAAGAAAATTATGTTAGTTTAGCAGTCAAACTCATTTTTATTATGAAAGCAGTATATTATTCTGTTATTAGGGTCAGAAAGGACAAAGATTTTAATTTTACTTCTATTCAGCAACTTCAGAAAAACCTCTTGTCTGGTAAGTCTCTTCCTGGCCATCAAGATGTAAGAAGTTCTCTAATGGCCTACACCAATGCCTCCATATCATAAGATAAATTTTAATTGAAATATGATTTAATTTTGAGGTAAGAAACTGAATATTGCAGTTCTTATAGAGTTGATGTCTAAGTAGGGACATGATATAATTTAACCCAGTCAGCAAAATACATTCAGTTTTTGTTTTTGTTGTTGATGGGCTAAGGTTCTTCTACCCACTCACTCTTCTCCCCCTTTTTGAATATAAAACTAGGCCCACATTTGCAAAGTTCTTGTCACTGGAATTTCATCATAGTCATCAAACCAGTTGAAGTTGTAGGCACAATGAAAAACAAATTTTATGATGTTGGCCATTCCGGTTTACTAACGTGACAGCTTCAGTCTTTGGGTAATAAGGTGTCTATCACACAGGTGCTGAGGAGTTCAGAATGAAAACTGTAGCGTTGATGCTAGGACATTGAAGATAACAACATAAATGTACCAGAATCACCTAAAAGAAATAACGTTATTTAGACAATCCAGAAACATGGGGATATAGCTGATATTTGAGCAGGTCATCCCTCAAAGAGCTTCTATGGTGAGGATGTATGTCTTATGAATTACAGCACATGAACTATTTATTATGCTCACTTACTGAGAAATCAATCAATATCACTACAATATGGTGATGATTATAATTACAATTCACAGTTGATAGTTTTATTATTCCAGGAGAATTCTACTTTTCTAGGCAAGAAATGCTTGTTTTGTTCTAAAATAAGGGGGGACAGTAAAATTACAAACAATTAAAATACTCAGGCCTATTATTATAGATTATCACTAATGAAATTTTTACAACAGAGACATACTTTTTAAAATTTCTGTAATGTAGAGAAGAGGAACTGCAATTATAGATCATTATGACATTTTTTGTTTCATTGGTTCATTTTTCCTCAGATTATGCTTTAGTTGCTAAATTTATTAGACTTTAGTCTCACATTTAGTTAGTCAAAGGCAGACAACAGAGAAGAATTTGAAGAAAAATTCAGAACATATTTGGGAGCAATGAGCAAGCATACTTAAGCTCATTTTTCTATATTAGACCATACAACTTTTTAGGTTGTATCAATTAGGATGACAAGAAATATGCAAACTATGAATTTATTACAAATTATGACGATGAGATTTTTGTAAAAGGGAAATGTAAAATTTCAAGAAAGATACATTATCATGTAGTTATTAAGAAAGAGGTACCAGTCCTACTCAATCGCCTGAAGAGACTCAATCGCCTGAAGGTTACCATCATTCAAAAACTGAAAAGTATACAGCAAATTCACCTTAAGGAGTTGAAATCTTTAGTGAAGAGACTCAGGTGGATCCTAGCTGCTCCACAGCAAGGAAATAAGAGTAATAAAGGATACCACTGTACTATCTTCTTCTGATCTATTGTCCAAACTCCATATGGCTACACCTACTTGGAACCTGAGGGAGGGAACCCAGGTAATCCATATATGTCATTTTCCTGGGTCACAGTGCAGGTGGAGAGCTGAGAAGTGGTGTGGAGGAGAGGAAAATATCCAGCACATAAATTAGAACACAGACAATAGTTTTCAATTTTATTAGTATGTGACTTTTTATTCAGAAGCAAGCTGGAAAGGGGTCAATTTTACTTTGCATTTCTGAAGAAGAAAGTTCATTTGAAGAAGACAGAAATTTGCAAGTGTACCAGTATCTACTTCATATATGTTGTGTAGGTAGAGAAAAGGATCTACAATTATAAATCTGTATATTTAAAGGTTAAGCAAACAAGCCTTGGAATCATACTGCCTGGGTGTGACTCTTATGTCAACTCTTAAGTTGCGAGACGCTGAAAAAATATTTATCTTCACTGTATACCAATTTCTTCATCTCCATAGTTGCAGTATTACAGATCTTAATTCAGAGAGGCATTTTGAGCATTTAAGGAGGAAAAATATATGTAAGTTGCACAGACAAAATTAAAAGCAAACCTCGAAAAATGGAGAGCTACTGTTTTCATAATAGTTTTTAGGCACCTTAGCATTAAGAAGAATGAATGCCAAAGTCAAGCCCTAAGAATTCAGCATTTCAAAGCTTTCTCTTCCTATTTTCCTATAGATTATTTTAGACTTAAGTATTATTGCAAGTAATGATACAATTTAAAGAGCAAAATAAAAGAGATGATAGGAGACCGGCACATAGACTTTTGGAGATTTTATAGGAAGGGAAAGGGGAAAGAGGAAAAGAGAAGGGGAAGTAAAAAGGATGAAGATGCAATGTGTGTATGTACCAACTCCCTGTGATGAATGTACTCATTATGTATTGCAAACATGTACTAATAAAAATATGCACTATTAGGTTCACCTCTAGCTTCTTGAAATTTTCTGGTGCAAATTGGAACTAAGACTTTTTTTGGAATTGTTTTCAATAAATCCTGTTAATGATAGGAACAGATGAAACCAAGATGTTCTATTTTTATTGAATTCAAGTCCCCTGAAAGAGGACCATCAGGGATCTGCAAATGAACCCCTATAACAGTTTTGATGGGAATATTGTCCTGTCACTCCCCCCCTGAAATCAGGTGGTGCCATTTTTCATATTCTGAAAGGAACACCACAAGAGGTCAAGGGAGAACAACATTCCTCATAAATCTTTGCTCTCTTCTGCAGTTAATCAAAAGGATCCTGGAGAACAGATGGATTATCTGTGCATGGCTTACTCCATGGGTTAGAAGGTTTGTGAACAAAATTACCTGTTCACAAATTGCAGGCTATGCAGAGCCTCTACTGCCTGTCACGTGCTTCTCAATAAGTAACCATATTTGTCATCGAGCAGTGTGCCTGCAGAGTATGCTTTTTAGAAGCAAGGATTTAAAACTAGAATCTCTAGTTCTAGAAGCAGAAATTTAAATTAAGTATGTTTCATACTTTTATACCTGGCTTTACTTTGTAATACAACCCATTATTATCAGATAATTAATATTTCTAAAGCTATGCTTTGTATTATAAAGTACTGTGTTGATAAGATTTCAAAATACACTAACCCTTAGTAATCCAGTCTAATATGAGAATCCAAAATATAACAAAGAATAACCATGCAGTGATTTGTGCTTCCTATGGTGTTTGGACCCCTATATCTTGGAACAGGACTAACAGACATTAGAGAAAACATAATGACTTATTTAGTATTCTTTAAAGTGAATTTTTGTTTTATTAAATTATTCATTTATATCTCTGAGTTGTCAAAATGTTATTTTGTTAGTTTGTGAGGGCTGCCTTAACAAAATACTCCCAACTTTATGACTTCAACAACAGAAAAGGATTTTCTCACACTCCTGAAAGTTACAGGTGTAAGATCAAGGTTTCAGCAGGATGCTATCCCTGGCCTGTAGAGGCTGTCTCCTCCCTGAATCTTTACAGGGTTTCTTCTCTACACAGGTCTATGACCTCATCTTCTGTTCTTAGAAGGACACTAGGCTTATTGGATTATAACCCTCCCTCATGGCCTCATTTAACTTTAATTGTGCCTATAAATATTTTGTCTCTAAAGAGTCACATTTTTAGGTACTGGGGGGTGAGGACTTCAAAATAGCACACCAGGATATTTGCCTCACTCATTATATTCCCTTCCTGAGCATCTTCTGACTACTCTTTTCTTAAAAATCATTGCATGACTTATAATTGGATAATCTCCAATATTTTCCATCACCTGTTTCTTCTCTAGGGGTCTACAAAGCACTTATTGTCTACTAAATTGATTACTTATGCATTTATTGTTCCTCACTAGCAGCTAAACTTTAAATTCTGGAAGTATAAGGATTTTTGTTGAGTGCATTTTCTATAGTGTCCCTGATTCCTAGCACATGATAAGAGATGAGTATTTATTAAGATACTATAAAATGGTTTCATGAATGCCATTGTTACTTTATTTAAAATAATAATAATTTATTATATTTTTTTGAATCTTCTAAGTACTCATTAGTACCTTATTATTATCTGTATGGTATTTTTGGAGGCAAAAAAGAATGCAAGCTTTGTATTTTCAGATTTCTTTGGCAAGCAAAGAAGCTTTGCCAACACAGTCCTAAAAATTCCAAACACACTTACTTGAAGCAGATACTAACTTAAACAGCACTGCATGTACCTTGGAGTGTCAGTTTTCAATGGTAGGTATGTCTGACTTGGGAATGTAGGGAATTTTATTCCTAATTCCTAGTGTGGACCCAAACAGCAATGTTGAAGCATTAAGACAAGTTCCATTCATCTTCAATTTTGTCAACCATATCCCTTAAATCGTTCTGAATTTTGGATTCTGCCTTTGAAAGCAAAAAAAAAAATGATTAGATGACCTCTAAAATAATTTTATCTGTGACAGGAAAGCAGGGTCTTGCATGTATGCAGTAATGTGAATCAATAATAGTTGATACTACTGTGACTTAAAGGGAAATGGCATCCTGATATCTGTATCCTTTATATGTTTCTTCAGTCTATAAAGTCCCATCTAATTTTCGGTTCTGATCCAACTTGAACCTCATAATCAATATTTCAGCTGACACTATCACCAACATCCTCTTTTGCCTCATTTTCAATTGTTTTCCATTATCTCTTTATGAAACTCAGCCCCATTCAGTTCCAAATGACTCATTCCTTCCACAACCCTGCTCCTAAGCAACTGCACTTCCTTTCCAGAGCAGGTAGTTTTTAATACAATAAATATTTGTGTCATACAGACTTGGTTACAAATTTTTCCTATGCCATGTAATAATCATGCAATTTTGGAAAGTGAAATATCTCCATGATCTCTAATTTCTCTTTCTCCAAAACAATGACACCTGACTCAGATGGTGATGATGATAATTATCGGTATTCAATGTTTAGCTCAATATATGTCAAATAATAAATATTTAACTTTAAATGGCAAAATACTAAATGGTATCATATATGTGAAACCCAATATCAACTGAACTTTAAATTTCCCTAGTACTCTTAATTTATGGTCACAGAACTCCCTCTTATTCTGGAACATCTATTAAAAACACCTTCTATCTCTACACACCTCTTATCATCTTTGTCATCTAATTCTTCACAAAAAAGGCTTTCTCTGTGTTTCAGGAGAAAATAACTCTGAATAAGAAAAACATGAACTTCTCTGATCCCCTCACTCTTTCTAAAACATACACATTCATGTCTTCACTGTCCCTATGATAGTTTCCTTTGGTGACAAAGGACAAGCTTTCTTTAAGCCTAGAAGTCTAGCTTTTCATTTGAAACATTATTATGTCTTCCTAGAAACACTGATCCATCAAGTGTCTGCTCTATTTTCTATGTCTTCAATCTTACCTACTGCACTCATTACCTCTGATGGCAAGCATAAGTAACAGCTTGCCACCATTACTAACCATGCTACTACTAATAATGGTCCTGTCTCTCCTTCAGTACAGTGAATAGGCCATATAATAAACTAAACTACACAAATTGTGATGATATTAAAATAGTGAAATGGGCATCCACAGAGGCTTTAATACAAATACATTAAGATACTTGGGGTGGCCTTACAATGACTACACATTTTTTAAATATTCTCATCTTTAAGAGATGGAACCTATTTTCTCTTTCCTTCACTGAAGGTTGGAATTATTTACTCACTTCTAATTAACAATAAAGCAAAGTAACATCTTGTGACTTTAGAGACTAAATCATAAAAAGTTCTACCTCCCTCCCACCCTTTCTCTTTTTCTTCTCTCTCCTTCCTCTTTCTCTCTCTTCTGCATTACTTTCTCTGGGGGAAGTTAGATACCATGCCATGAGCAGCCTATGTATTAAAGCTCACATCAGAACCAACTGAAGGCTGTCTACCCCTGAGGTGAGAAGAGAAGCCCTGTGGCACTAGCATGGAAAATCTACAGCCCTAGTTAAGTATTCAAATGACTTCAAGCCTTACTAGCATCATGATGACATTCTCATAAGAATCAAATATAGGGACATCTGCAAAGCGCTTCTGAACTCTTGACTACAGAAACTATAAAATAAATGTTATTTTAACCATTAACTTTTGGAGAAATTTGATACAGCAAATATAGCTTATAAATCACCTAACAAATGCCTATAGTCAATAGCTGTGACCATTACATTCCTTATGTTTATTTTTTTCATGATTAAACTGCTGTCACATTTAACTGCTTTGTCCAATGTACATTGTAGATTTCAGTATGGCATAAAAATAAAAATATTTTCCTGACTGCCAAAATGTGAACAGAAGAGATGGCAATGGCACTTAAAGAAAGAAAATTCACACTGGTGCTGAAGCTGCTAGTAGGTTGCTGATAAGAACTGGAATACATCTACAGATAAAATGATCTGCAGCATTTCAAATAAAATAGCAGCGGTGTAAGGTCAACAAAATCAGGAGAGCAGTTAAAATGCAGACCCCAAGAGTACATATCCAAAGAATGGCAGTCTTAGCATTTCAAGTCCATATTATATTGTCTGATTTAGTTTTGGAGCTATAGTTCGTAAGTAAATGTCTATCCTGTAAAATGAAACTATTCTTTTGAAACTGGATTTTAAACTTCTTTAACAACTCCCTTATTCTTACAGGTTTTAACTAGTCCAGAGGAAAGGCAGTTAAGCTCCAAATATTAACTTCATGGGCTGAACCATAAATGGCGGGTCATGCCATTTCCAAACCAGAAGCCCAACATACCCTCGAATGTCTTAGTGGTTTCACACATTCCAGGCAAAACTACAAAACAAGTAGTAATTAATTAAATAAAAATATAGGTGCATCCCAACAGAGTCTCTATACATTCCATAGTTATGCCCTAAGTGGCAACTTTAAAAAAAATAACAAATCTTTTTCTCCAAGATTACAAAATGATTTATTAAATGTCTGTCCTCCACAAATAAAACTAACACCAGGATCTGTCAGAAGATCTAAATGAGCTATATCCCTTATATGTGAATTCAGCTGAATCACTCTGTCTGGAACCTGTTAATCATAAAACTCAGGTCTGGCACATAATTTCTTTGTGTTTTCCACTGCTGCATGTCCCTCCTCTAAGACTCTAGAACAGAGACCATAATGTGCTAGTGCAACATGGCAGTCACTGTCATCCACCAAAAGAAAAGTAATTAACTTATTTGATGACATACTTATTTGGATGATTATTTACTGGAAATTAGCATTTCTACATTTTTCTTAAAACGCAATCATTTCAAGTGACAATATATATCAGGCTAGTAGAAAAAAGTTGAAACAAAGCCCTCTCTTTTGATCTCACAAAGTCACCTAGACAAGAGAAGGTAAGTATATCTGATTTGTTCCAATCAGGCTTCTTGGAATTAACAAAATTTCTTTTCTTGCAAAGAAGAATTTGGCTCCTCATAGAAAGAAGTTCTTTGAAGGTTGCTGCTAAGCTTGTTTCCCTTTGAAAAAGTAAATTTCAAGGCATGATAGTGCAAGAGGTAAGTTTTTGATTTATAGAACATTTATAGGCTAATTGTGCTTAGTCTCTAATTTCCAATTTATTTTAAAGAACAGAAACTACATTGATAAAGTTTCACTTTTCATAAATTTACCAGTACATCCATGAATCACATCAGAATTAGGACAATTTGATTATATTAATGATTTTGTTGTGAAACCTGCACTCTGTGTCCAAAGGTAAGAACCAGCAGACAGACATTCTTACAAGTTCTGTGCACAAGGACTTTCCTCCTGGGAGCCAAGGTATCTGAAAAAGCAGTTCTCCCCCCAAATTGAGTCCTCAACCAACTCTCAAT
Organism: Heterocephalus glaber; assembly: GCF_000247695.1. Next base: position 11,154,432 of record NW_004624761.1, read on the forward strand.
AAGCAATTCTGAAAAACAGTCCTAGGTAGAGAGTTTCTTTTGTTCAGCTAAATCTGGGAGGTCTGAGTGTGCCTGGGGTCCTCATCAGGTTGTGTCCTGGGTCTTGAATCCTTTGAATGTGAGAATTCACTATTAGAGGGCTCTGTAGGGTCAATCAAATTTTCATAATCACTGTCATCTGATTCCTCACCACTGTCTCCAGCTGCTCTTTGGGAAGGAAGGTCTGCTCCACTTCCAAGATCCTTGAGTCCGGCACTGGTGGAACCATAACAGGATGAGCCTACGGCTTGAGGTAGAGCCATAAAGACACTCCTTTCCATGTAACAGTGGCTCAGAGTACTTTCTTGATTGTTTGGGTGGAAATCAGAGTAAGGAGGAGGAGGATCAGAAGGTTCTGCATCTCCAAATGTACTTCTACCTTCAGCTGCAAACCCGGAATAGGGCATCCAAGGACTGAACACTGGTTCCAGACTTTCAGATGGTATCTGTCTGCTTAACATAGCCTGCTGCAATCTTCTTTCTTGTTCTTTTTCACTTTTCCTCTGAGTGATCTGTCTTCTTAATTTATTCACTTCTGTCTGACAAGATTCAACAACTTGGTCACTCTTTTCTACATCTGCACACACTGCCTGTACTTTCTCCCAAAGAGCATTATAAACCTGATAAATTGCCCTGATGTCTTTCATTACTCCATCCTTGTCAAAGAAGTCAGTACCATGTTCTTTAACAACTTTGGGATAACTCTGAAAAGTATTTGGCACTGAAGACACTTTGTACTCTTGCTGGCTAGTACTGCCTAGTTTGGGAATAGTAAGTGATATCCTTTGATTATACCTGCAATTTGGTCTAAAGAGAATATATTCTAAAGCATGAGTGGAATTGTTGGCGGTGGAGATGAAGCTGAAGAGAAGCAAGACGAGGTCAGGCACACCAAGGATGCGGATGAGCTGCTTATGGACAACCTGCTCTTTCTATGACATCTGTTGTGTGTTTCGCGGGAATCTGTACCATCCAATAACTTTCTTTCTCCGACCTTTAAGAATTCTGTCCAGACTCTCTTCCTTAACTTTACTTGCGTAGTAATAAAAACTAAAAAGTTTTGAACAAGGCTGATGGTTATGGATTTCAATAACTTGTAGGAATTCTGTGTTGCTAATTTGTGAATCACTGATGCTAAAGGTTTCCTCTTGTCTTACCCCTCCAAGCAAAAATCCTTTGTAGTCTGCATTGCTGTTGGCGCTGTGGAAACACACAGCGCTGAAGGTGTAGCCCGAAATGGAAGCTGCCATGGTGGACCTTATGCTTATTCTTGATGAAGCAAGATTTCACAAATTTGACTTTTAAAAAATCTACCCATGATTAATAATTGACAATGTTAGAGTATAAATGATTATTCACTAATTTTAGTTTCCTTTGAAATTTTCCAGTTTTCCAAAGAACCTGTTTTCCAGGACTCAGAATAGTTTCAAACTTTATTAACACTGTGATTATTTGAGCTTCATCCAGGAAATTATTATCAAGGTCTTAGGAAGTATTATTTTATTTTGAAATATCAATTGTATATGGAAGATCATAAAACATGAAATTAAAGATTCCATCACCTCTCATCAATTCAAGAATCTGATACCAATGTGAAGTATACATGAAGGCAAATATTTTAGGATGTGTGATATGTCTATTAATTCTAAATATTGAATTGAATTCAAAAATATTTGATGAAATTCTGTGATGAATTATAGTTTCATTACTACCAATCTATGATCGTTATATCCAGTCCTTTGAATACTTACCTATTGTAGGTGTCTTTAAGTATCCCTACCACACCCACAGTTGTTTTCCCTTAGACCTGCCCACTCATAGCACCAATGAGGTTGAAATATAACTAAGTCATTATAGCACCCCTCTGGTCCACAGCTAGTGGAACCAGGGACAAAGAAGCAAAATCTATACTGAAATAATCAGATTTCACTCCAAGGAACAGTCACTGTGAAAATAAATTTGTTATCTACAGGAAGCTCTTTGAAAGTTCAGCTAGTTTTGAAGCACCAGTCAACCTGATGGAAAATTAAATTCATGGAAAAATATAAACCATAGCTTGCTGTGTCCACAGGAAGAAGACCAGGGAAAAGTCAGTCAATGAAGCAAACAGGTGTCATGTTATATGATGTAGGCAGAAGAAGTCAGATGATACAATAAAGAAAAATAAAACACATGAAGTGATATGGGGATGCTTTTTCAAATCGTGGTCAAAAAAGCCTCCTCAATGAGGAACCATTTCAACATATAATTTCAACAACTTACAGCAAGAATAAGCAGACATTGGAGGAAAGAGCTTTGCAGGAGGAATAGCTAAGATGTCTCTAATGTCTGATAGTTTTAAAGAAGGGCAAAAAAGCCTAGTGAACAATGAGGAGACTCCCAGAAAGAGCAGAGAATTATGGGGTCAGATCTTGGGGGTCTTATAGTAAGAATGTTGTAATATGCTTCTTAGTGTGATTGGAAGCCAGTAAGAGATTTTTATTTCTCAAAAAGGAGAAATATTATCTGATTTAATTTTAAAATAACCATGTTGATTGCTTTATGGAGAGCAGTCTTAGAGAGTTTTGTGTGGTTCAAATGAGATTGGAGGCAGTAAGCTAGTTAAGAGATTATAATAGCCTGGTTCTAAATGACAATACTTTGGAGGAAGAAGGTGGATGTGGAGCTATTGGTGAGAACAAAATGAAGGATTCATATGAAATTTTTATTCTCTGATCTCAAAAATTTCAAAGTTACCTCATTAAAACTTACTATAGTGTTTGGCTACTATCCAACACTCTTTTCTTAGTTGTTTATTCATTGGTTCCATGGTAGATATTGGAGGGCTAATGGTGAACTATGGCAGGAAACAAATAACTTCTATTTAAGTAGACTACAGTTTCCTGAAAGACCTGTCTAGGGGATAGACTTCAAAATGGACCCTGCACACAGCACTGTGGTAGAAATAGATGAAGTATTCCATAACATTTTATGGAAGGAATGAACACATCCATCAATCAATTCAACATTGTTAAGCTTTCATCTTCTTCAGAAAATATATTTTATAATTACATATATTTCTTACCTCACAATATGTCATAAATTAATTAGAAGTAGTAGAGTTAGAATTTTAGGTACTACACTATGTTCATGTCTGCAACATACATTTCTAGTGTCTCTAATCCCAATTTCTACGTGATAGTTGTAACTTTTTCATTACAGACGATATATTGAGAAAATGTGTATTTGTGATAATGTGTATTTGGTATGGAGTCAGTTTTTAATATAGATTTTAATATATTTCTGATATTATTTCTATGGATCAGAATTGCAGTGTTCCTATCTTATGGTCCTAAAACACTAAAGAATTTAAAAGATTATTGTAATTTAGGTATTCAATTTACAGAGATAATATTTGTCTTGTATCATTCTTTTCAAACCAAAACCAACAAACCAACAAAACAGCGCCTCACACCACCACATTATAGGAAACATAATGCTTATAATCAAGCTTACTCCAAAAAAGAGCTTACTGTTCCCCTTAACCTGGTTATCCCTGTATCTCTGCTGCTCCTTCTAAATATGCATGTGACTGCGGTTCTATGATCTCTGTTTGCCATATCAATTCCACTTTAATCTTCTAAAACTTCTTTTAAATATCTCCAGAGGGTGATTAGGAAATCATGAAACATAAGCAAATATACACAATGTTGTCAAGGACTTCTTCAACTTGAAAAAAAGACAGTATTTCCTCATTTGCAGACATTATGAATACCTTGGAGAACATGTGGGCACAGCTTTATATCACGTATTTTCTAATTATGTACAGAAGGAATGAAATCATGTTACCCAGATACTGGACTAAAATGTTCACAAGCAGAAAAGAATACATGTAAGTAAATCTACATAAAGTAAAATTTCATATAATTGAAGCATTACTCTAACAAAGCTTTGTTATATTTTAAAAACAGAATTAAAAGAAGAAACTGCGATCATTTAATAACTATAAATTGTAAATTACTCTCTATTGCCATTACAGATCACTTTCTGGATTATGTTCTCATTTCTCCTTATCTGTTATGTTCTTCTCCAGAATTAATAAAACTACTTGCTTTCCTACTGGAAGTAACAAGTGCTTCCTTTGACCATCGTTTTCTGCTCTTCACAAGGCAGAAGGAGTAAGTGTAAGCTCCTTATCTATTTCTGTATATTACCCACATTAGAACTTGCATAGTGTGCTATTATAAATAGTTTTAGAAACTTTTCTATGCAACTATTGTATAAGTACTGTAAGGAAAAATGACCCTTTTTCCTTCTCAGTCATTTATTCTGTCATTCAACCAATAATCATTGAATGCCTCCTAGTATATTTTATTAACACTAAAATATAATTCATGTTAAGGTATACTATATTATTTTCTGAACAAATAAGAAATAGAAATACATTTTTCATTTGATCTAGACCTGGTATTAATTACATAATGCATTTTATTTATAAATATGTACAAAAACTTTTAAAATGTTCATTTTATGTCTGTACCGGGTATTATTTTGGGTGCCCAGATAATCCTAAAAATCAAATGAAGTTTTTTTCCTTCCCAGTATACATTTCAAAAAGAAAAAAAAAACCATAAACAATATGAATATGTGGAAAAGTTGTGCATATTTATATATGCTGTAAGAATAGAAAAGATAGGTGTGTTTCAGTATATACTATTTGCTAACTAGCGTGGAATCAGACGAGATCGGGCGCGTTCAGGGTGGTATGGCCGTAGACAGCTAGCGTGGAATCATCAAAATGATGACATTAGTGGAAAGACTAGAATAAGTGAGTGAATATTCTGGTGGATATTCTGTGGTGACTATGCCAAGCATAAATAAAAAGGTAGGACAAATGTTCAGAGTTAGAAGTTTGCCTGGAATGTGTGAGGAACAGCAACTGGCAAAGTATGAGCACAAGAGAACTGAAAGGTAAGGAATTGACAAAAATAAGAGGGAGTTGGATTTTTTGGCACCTTGTGGTCCACTGAAATGGTTATGACTATGGTACTGAGTAAAATGAATATATTTTGTACAGTTCTGGGCCAAATAACAGTCTTTTAGCAGTGTAAGCATGGCTAGAAATGTAAAACAGTGAGAAGTTCTGATATGAATGTTGGTAAGGCGACATTGGATTGTGGATATATTTTGAAGCCAAAGCCAAAATGTTTTCCTACAAATCTGATGCAGAGCCACGAGAGAAAGAGCAAATTCAAGAGTATTCAAGCAGTTTGACTTTTGAGTTGCTGAAAGGGTGTGAGTGCCCTCAAGTGACATAGAAGCCTAATTGTGAAGGAAGTTTGAGGGAAGTCTTAATTTCATTGTTGTCATATTGATTCAGGGTGGCCCCTAGACTCTAAATGGAAGCATTGGAAAAACAAATGGATATGTGACTCTAGAATTTGGAAAAGTGAACTATGGTTGGGCACCTGAATTTTTAGCCATTAGCATGTAAATACTACTCAAAGTGATGATACCAGGTAGCATCATAGGAGATAGAGGGACAGATCAAAAAAGGAAGGCAAAGCATGAGCCCTTAGCCACACTGATATTGAGTTTAAGTAGAAGAGCACAATGCAAAGTCTTAGAAGAACTGTATAGCAGAGTGAAAGGATACTATAAGTAGAGACTTTTGAAGCCAAATTTGTACCTTTGAACACAGTAGGCTAAGTATGCCATAAGTGCTCAATGAATACCAAATGGTTTCATGGTACTCTACCCATTGACAGTTTTTCAACTCATGAATGCCTAATCTCTCACCCAAATACCATACAGTGATAATATCCACACTCTTCTATAAATTTTTTTCAGCTCTACAACACACAGAGTACAGGCAGAAGATACATAGCAGGCCCTTCATAAACATGAGTGAAGCACAGGAGAGTGCTATGTACATAAATTGATAGGGGATGGACAAAGTGGAGAAATGTGCAAATCATCCTGTCATATGTGATTATTTATGATCAACTCTGTTAAATTTTTGGGAGTGAGAAAATTGATAGTATTGTTTAATATGATGTTTGGAGATGAAAAGTAGAATTAAATTTTGGTATGCTTTGCATATTTGTCCTTTAATAATGATACTGAAGATATATATTCATTCAGGTAAAATACTAACTCCATAATGACTTAGGTTTCTTATTTTTATTTTGTTTGGCCCTATAAATTATAGTTCCAGCTATGTTCTTGAAGAAAAATTCAGGTAGACTTGTTGAACATTTACCATCCTAATGATAAATGGTGTTTTAGGTATGGCATTTCAATTTTGGTACTGTGGATAGGAATGTAATAAATCAAATATTTATATGCTGTCCATTTTTGATAAAGCCTATTCATGAGGGACACAGAAAAAACACATATTTTATGAGGAGAAAAGCCAAGATAAAAGTCCTAGTCATATAATTTATTGCAGTTTAGAGTTTACTACTGCTATTAATGGGCTTCCTCTATTAGATAGTATATTGAGATACTATTAGACAGGTGACTAGAAGAGAAGGATTTATGAAATCAGCTAAGGAGAGATAAAACTAAGGTTACAGGGAGACATATAAGTCAGAAAAATTGAAGAGTAGATAGAAATAGCATTAGAAAATATATCAAGGTCAGGCAGCTCATATTATAGGATTGAGTAAATCAAACCAGCTGATCTGTAACTGTCAGAATAGTCCAGAAGCTACTGCAGTGATAAGGTAGGCCAAACCATTCAAAATATATCATTATATTTGCCACATAAAATAATAAATTACACACATTTGTCTGTAATTAGATAGTATATGTATAATGTAATCTAGTTAAAATGTTTTCAATACAAAAGCTAGAAATCTGAGTAATTGCAAAGATTGACAACAGTACAAGGCTAGTTATCTTTTACATTATGAAGAAATCTTAACATTTTCTGTTAGTAAATAATTACGGAGAGTTAAGGTTTTAGGTCAAACAATTCAACTTTGTTCATAATAATCTTCTTAATAGTTATCAGATCTTCTATCTTCTTTCCCATTCTATCTTACAAATTGATTTCACATAAAATATTGCTTTAATTATGTTATCCCTCCTGCCTTTGTTGCTATGCAGAATCATTTAATAACTCCACAAAAATTAGATCAAAACATTTTGGCATGCCACTGGAAGCTGACACCACCAGCCTCTATGTTGGAGATGAACCACTTATTGCTCCTCAGTGAGACTGAGTTGAGGAGATGGCTTGTAGATGTCTTTTTTACCATAGCCTCTTTTTTTCTTATCTCATAATCTTCTCTTCAGCTGACTTGACTTTCGTTTTTCATATTTCACCAACATTGGTTATTTCTGCTCCTTCCAATGCAAGTCCTGCTTTCTTTTAAATGGCTGCCTCAGTCTATTGAATCACATAAGTGAAATCTCATCTCTTACAACTGGATGCACATTTTACTTAAAATGTTAAAGTTTTTGCTTATATATAACAACCACAAGGCTTAAATATTGTTACTGTACAAGATTGTAATTAATAAAGGTGAATTAACATACATTTGATGTTAAGAAAATTACCTCACTGAAGTGTTTATCTCATAGCCAAAAATATATAGTTATCCAGTCAACCAATTGATTAAAATGAGGGATTATAAAAATGTATAATACATTAAACATTTTATTTTTAACATAAAATATAAAATGCATATCTTTTCACCAATTATTTTTAATTGAGAACCAAGATATTTTATTTAAATGCTTGCAGTTCTGAATGGTCTTCTCAGGATAGACTACAATGTAATGTGTGAATTTCAACTTGGATTTCTTAAGTGAGCTGAAATTTAAGACAGTTGCTAAGCAATGACTATAAAATGTTTCTATAGTTTTGTAATTTTCTACATTTAGTTATTTATTTAT
>NW_004624761.1:11174480-11206015 GCF_000247695.1 Heterocephalus glaber
ATATATATATATATATATACATAGGGCCTCCCTCTGGGTATGTCTCTGCTGTCCTGGTAGACAATGTGGGCAGCAGTGTGCAGATCTAAGTATATTAGTCTCAGCAAACTAGCTGTAGTGCACTGAGATTCAGGCTGATTTATGTTTGCAAAGCCCAAGTTGAGGTCCCTGACCTCCTGCAGGATTGAACTGCAAGATTCTACTGAAGGTTCCAGCTGTCCTCCCCCAAAGCATGTCCGAGGTTCTATGGGAGGTGCTAATCCCACCGATTAACCAACCACGGTGGTCCAGTGTGCATTTATTGCAGAGATTTTCTTCACTTTCCCAGTGGGCTTCAATTTTCGTTGAGGAGCCTCAGAGTGGCCCTCTCTCTGTTGTTCACTTCTGCTCTGTCTTCTGAAGCTCATAACTATGGCCTTTGTAATCCATCCCCGCCCCCATCTGAACCTCTGCAGTGCAGATTCAGATACCGTGCACCCACAAAGCGGCATACTCTAGCAGCGTGGTACTGGCATCCACAGGTCGGCAGGATGGTTCCAGTGTGATATGTGAAAGATTTATAAGGTTGGCTTTCAGTGGCTGCCTGCATTGTTAGGGTGGAAGAATGTAAAAGGGTCATTCTTGTGCTTAAGAGTTGGAGTATGCAGTCAAGAGTCAAAGGCCTAGATCTCAGTGCAGTCTTGTATGAGTCTGTATTGGAAAGTGGAAAGCCAAGGGTCTGCACTAGAAGGCTAAAGAGTACTTGAAGCCTGGAGGTGGACATCCAAAGCAAGACTGGAGCTCCTCAGGTGAGGCAAAAGCCAGAATTTCTGCTTTTTTCCTATTTTATTTTATAGAATGGGCAGTAAAAGGTAGTTATCAATACGAGCTATGACTACATGACAAGTTACAGAAATGAGGATTGTAACTGTAATTATTCTATACTATTTTGTTACTATGTTTGTGCATATACACATTCATATTAAGCAAGTAACTTTATTTTCTTCCTCTGTAACACGATGTTGATAAACATAATATTGGTTTTAAGTATTGTTAAGCCTATATTATTATGTTTAAGTTCTGAAATATTAGAAGTAAGCGTCACCAAAAACAAAACAAGCAAACAAAAAACCTTTGCCTTCTACTCTGATGAGGGAATTAGTGCACATCAGTTTATACTCAAGATACTTGTATCTTGTTAAGTGTAATTATAAACTTGCTGCATCTGGAAACTAAGTATAGTTTAAGGAAATGTGTCTGTTTGTCAAGCTGACAATGGGTGGATTATGATATTTAATTGTGGTGTCAACTTGAGTAAGGAGCACCTAGTCGGTTAGTTTAGCACAATTTTAAGTGTGTCCAGATGATTGACTTACTGAAGAGGGAAGACCCACCCTGGATGTGGGTGGCACCAACAAATAGGTTTGTATCCCAGATAGAATAAGTGAGGAAAGAAGAATTATAGGGAACAATAAAAGTGATGTTACCAGAACCCCTGCAGTCAGTCCCAGTCTCCTGTGAACCACTACAATACAAAGCAAATTAAAGAATAAAAATAGGGAATGAGACTTAGAGAAGAAGCTGAGCTTTGGGCCTGACCAGTGCTGCTCTGGACAGTAAAGACAAAGGCACCCCAAGCCTTAGTGTTTTATTGGGTTCATAGGGAATGTCAGATGACTCAGAGGGTGGCAATAATCCTAAATTAACAAGGGTCTTATAATCAGAGGAAGTATCAGTTGACTTTGAGGGTGGGTGGTGGTAATCCTATGGTGATGAGGATCTTAGGTTGATGAATTTAAATTGATTAAGACAGTGAAATGAGCAAAACATTCTTACAACAGTGGGTGGGATGAGTTAAGCTGATAAGGAATTTGTCCGTCCCTCCCGGTGAAATCTTTCTACTCGGTTCTCAAAGACTGAGAATACCCTTCAGCATTGCAGCATCACAGGACTATTGAGGCCTCAGACAGTCCTAATCATAATTTAATTGTGAAATGATTTTTCCCCAAAATTATGTAGAATAGCTCCCAACAAAGAAAAGTCTTGCTTTGGTAAGCACATCCCAGACTCAGGCTAGGTGGTCAATAGGAATTTTTCAGTCAAAGGGCAAATATTTCAGGCAGAAATAGTATTAAGTAGGCACAGGAACATTCAACATCATGACCTATTCAGGTTAGTACAAATAGTTCAATATGGATAGACTGACAGACATGATCCACTAAGAAATACAAGTGACCAAATAGTTGCAGAACCTAATATGAAGAGATTTTTTTTCTCATAGTAATCTTTATCCTGGATGTATATATTAAAGAATTTTAAACAAAATTTTAAACAAATTTATGTTATGTCATACCATAAATCATCCATACTGGCTGTATGAATGATTGGACAGAAAGAGAGAATGGACAGAAAGAGGCCTAAACAGAGAAAGTGAATCATCCACCTAGGCATACTTCTTTCCAACTTTTTTAATCCTTACCATTTTCCAGTCACTTTGCATACATTAGCTCATTAAATTTTCTTGAGCTGTTTGAGTTAATTATCCCACTTCTGCATGAAGAAATGGAGGTGTAGAAAGTTAAATGAGATATTTAAAATAATAACTTTAACTTCTACTACATTATTTTTTAGATTCCCACATGACTCAAGCAGAAAATACGTATCTTAGCTCTTGTGTAAGAAAATATCCACCACTACACTGGCCAAGATTTACATTGTCAAGGAAAACCATATATATATATATATATATATATTTCCATTTAATTTAATTGCATTTTATTTAATTTCCATTTAATATTTAAGTATACAATACAGAATTGGCATGAGTCAGAGAAAGAAAATTTTTCCCATGGATGTATTTTATTTCTAATCTATTTACAATAATCTCATGTGTGCATTTGAGATATCTGTACTACATATATTTATGTATGGTAATGCTACTGCCATCACCACTACCACCCCCAATACCAACATTAACAACTGGACAAACTTTGTAATATTCTGCAAAAGATAAAAATATTTTAAGAACAATATTAACAGAAAATTCAGTAATGAATACTTTAAATGAAAGCATAATGACTTTTACAAATCTTAGATATGATTATCGTTCAAGTAATATTTTAATAAAACTTTGGATTATTTAAAATACTTTTATTTAAACTTTATTATCTAATTCCACATTCTTAATTTGTGAAATGATTGTCTTATTAAAATACATGACTTAAAGTCGTCACTTGTTCTTACCATTTTTTAAACTTCAATTCAAAATTAAATACTAACACTTCCTTAAAAACAGATTTAAAAAAAGACTTAACATGAAATTGCTACATGATGGCCAAATTAGCACAAATCAGAGTTCATTACATGGCATTTGCAGCTAATTTTTTAAATTATTATTTCTGTTGTTAGAGAGAACCATATGCTAACTTCAGAAATAAGAATTCAGAATCAGGGTCACTGCCTTCATATTTGCAAATGTGATACATTAATTGATCTTGTGTGCATATTAAAATTAAAATTCTCTTGAATGTAACAGCCCCTAAGAAGTTTAGTTAGCATTATTGTAAGACAAATGTTTATTTTTAGGTAATTTCTTTTGCACAAGTAAATGTACTTACACATAAATCATTATTAATTATATTTCCTTATTCCCTTATGTATGAAGCATGATTTTAGCAGTATTGTTTTGTACTTTTGTTCTACTATCTTTATCTAATATGTGATGACAAGTATAATAATTCAGTTAATTCTGTTATACTTAATTTATTCCAAATTAGAAGACAATAAATTAATGGCTACATTGAAAACATATTTTCCATTAGCTTATTTTAAAATGAACAAGTTAAAAGTACATTTTAAAAGTTTTTTTCTGAGCATTTTAATAAAGTTTATTGATGCTAGTATTGAAAAGTTAAAACTGTGCTATAATAATATAATGTATTAGCTTCTTATAGATTTAATTACAAATTTCACATAATTATTCTCTTTAATATGTACCACACAATGGATATCACATAAAATTTTGAACTCCCAAATTACACATGGGTCTAATCTTAATACTATATATGTGCAAAGAAAAACTAATAATGGTCACTGTGTACTCTACACATCATAAATATCTAATACCTCTCTTCTTCCCTCTCTCTCTCCTCTCACACATTCATATTGTTGTCATATTCTAAATAGCTAAAATGTGCTATTTATAGCCTGCAGTATTGAGTTAAATTGATAAATCTATGCAATTGCTAAGATGTAGGAGTTTTTTGAACATGTGTCTTTCAATGGTTGAAAAGCGGTAATTAAAACATATATCACTCTGAATCAAATTTCTGGGTGAGCCATATAAAACAAATCCTATTTTTCTCCCCCTAAGTAAACTAAATTTTTAAATCAAAATATTACACTAACAAGACTGTTGAAGAATGTGAGTTTGCATGTGTACACGTTTATGTATCTTTGTGTCATCTATTAGTGCTACTTGATTATAAATTATGAGAAAATTAGGAAATAATTACTTAAAAAGTGAAAAAATATAGTTATTAACATGAAATAATATTTTTCTGATTAATAGGAAAGAAAACTTCAAAGAACCCTACATATTGGAAATAATTTCAAGAAATTAAAGAGTTTCAAACAAAAAACAGAAAAGATTGTATAAAAATTTATTGAGCTTAAACTTTGGATGGAACTAATTTCTGGACAGTGTCTTATGGAGAAAATAAATTATCTTACAGATAGATAATAGGTAGATGATAGATGGATAGAGATAAAGAGATAATTTTAATGAAAATAGCAGAGCTTCTTAATTGTGAATGATAACAATATGTATTGGAAAGCATAGATAACCATGAGTTAGGAAGTTTTAATTCAATGAGTTACATACCCAGAGTATTACTTGATATGTCACAATTCAGTTGGACTTAGTTTCTAAATTCTTACCCAGCTCTTAAGTATTCTTAATAAAGTCTGTGGTATCCAGAAAGAGAAGTGAAAATTCATGAAAAGAGCTTTAAGTGACCATAAGTGATTCAAATACTCCAGGTTTTTTAAAATTTGTATGAGTACATATTTGCAATATATGATTGCATTCATTATGGGGAGTTGTTATACATACATAACAACATATCTTAATTCTTTTTTATTTCCTTCATTTTCAGTTTAGATAAGCTACATAGAGCTAAGAAATGCCTAAGCTTTCTCTCACTTCTTTCCTGTCCATGCCACACCCACAATAAATCATTTATTTATTCAATAGGACAAAACCCTATTCACTGATTGGACCATAATACTAACAAATCTTACTCATAGTAGCTAAACAGAGTTCAGCTGAATAGCAGGAACTCCCACTGGGGCCCCAAATGAGGCAGATATAATTCTGGGAATCAGCGAACATGTATCCAGTAGAGATTTGGTAATATGAAGCTCATGCAGAGAAAGTAAATATCTTGCTACTGAGTCCTTTAGAATTCCCAGAAGTGTATCAGGGCCTGTATCTCTTATTAAATTCAGTAAATGACACCGATGTCCTTTCAGTACACTCCTTTTTAGTATAAATGAGTTCAAATTGTTATTACTGGTTCCTGAATCCAAAGCAATCATATTATGTTATCTAAAATGTTTACATTTTACTTGTAACTTACATTTTAAATATTTACTATACATCTCATTTTAAAAATTATTTCATATCTTATAGACCTTATTATATTTATGATGTTTAACATTTTCTCTCAGTTTAATAGACTATATGAGTATTTTGATAGGATGGTATTCATGATAAAGTTGTTAACTCTTTTGAAACTATCTATATTAAAATCAAAATTTCTCAGTATATACTTTTTAATGCTTCTGAAAATCTAATATGTATAGTTTTTGGCTTTCAAATCTATGAAAACATTTTTTCTTGAATTCCTTCTCACTCATTTAAGATGTCTTTGGATGTTTGTGTGAATGCTGTGAAAAGGAGAATTTGGCAACATAGATAGATAGATAGAGATAGATAGATAGATAGATGAGTATTTCTTTAGTATTGTCTTTACACAATGGAATTGCTTCTTTTACAAAATTATATCTGAAAATCTTCACAGTACTTCTGGTTCCAGTTACTGGACTGAGAAATTTTATTAAATGTCCTTCTATCTCAAAAATCCATGGGGTGTTCAGTGAAGAAATTCAGACATGTACAAATCTGCAGAGCTTTTGAGATTGGCAGTTGAGAAAGATCAGCAGTCAAAAGATAAGAATGAATTTCTACAAGACAGAAGGCTGATGGGAACACCTTGATAGATGTACTACAATAAAAGAAGCTATCGCTCAGTATATTCAAGTGAAAGTTTCAGCGGAGCTAGGAGTGGGTTTTCACAGCACTGTTCCCTAGACCAGGTACCGGAAGAGAGGCAGAGAGCACAGTGTTGGGTGGAGACTCAACTGGATTGCACATGTGTTCAGGCCACCTCCATTTCCTGTGATCAGAAATAGGTCTTCATTCCTTCTTTCATCCCCTTTTCCATGCTCTTCCTTCCCTATTTCCATTTATTGATCTCCTTTCCATTTGGGAAAGATCTATCTTTACACTTCCTCTTATCTGTCTTTTATTTTGCTCTTTATTTTTAAAATTTGTTTCTCACATAAGAAAAACTATGTGGTATTTAACCTTGTAGGTCTGATTTATTTCACTTAACATCATGGTCTCACGGTGCATGCATTTTTCTACAAATGACTCAAGTTTGTAATTCTTTATGGCAGAGTAATACTCCCTTGTGTATAAATAACACATTTTTTTTATCCATTTTTTGATGGACCTGTAGGCTACTTCCAAGATTTAGCTGTTATGAATGTTGCTGCCTCAAACATGCACATGCATACATTGCTGTAGTTTGATGTCTTGAACTCTGAGAAGATACACTGAAGGGAAATAGCTGGGTCAAAGTGAATGTCTAGTTTTAGTTTTTTGAGGAATCTCCATGCTGATTTAAACAGGGGTTATGCTAGAGTCAAGCTGTCCTTTTCTTGGTATTTGAGTATCTCTGGATTATTAAGTCAGTCTACTACATACTTACAACCCCACCCCCAGAAATACCAGTGAAAATCCAAAATCTCTTTCTCTTAGACACACACACACACACACACACACACACACACACACATGCACACTCCACCCCCTCACACACTTCATCAGCAGCTCATTAAAGCACAGGGAGTCCTTGTATTCACCTAGTTAATTTTCCTGTTTCTTTATTGATGTTTATCAATGACCAATGTAGGATCAGTTGATATTTTAGATATGTGATAGTTGAAATAAAGGTAAAAATGAAAAAAACTGAGAGAACTAATTCTGTAAGAAAAGCAATAAAATTCAGGTTAGAGAACAAAATGCAAACAAATAAATAATTAACCACATGTAGTTAATACCTTCAGAGAGTTTAACTATGATATTGTTTCAATGAAATTAAACATCCTACTATGAATTTAGGCAGCAGTTTGATAAAATTTAAAACATGGTGAGTGAAAATTGAATCCAATAAAATGTTTGGAAAATAAAAAGTTATTTCAGAACTTAAAACTATAATGACAGATAAACAGTGGAAGATAAAAAGATTGGCAAATAGAGGAAGAATCATGAAATATTTAAGTATACAAAGAATGGAGGGAAAAAGAATGGATCAATTACCAGGGAAAAACTGAAGGGAAATTTTCAGAGCTGGAGATAGAGATATATGACTTTAGATTAAATGTGTAATTGTATCTAGAAACCTGATTTCTTAAAGCCCATTTCAACCTAGAAATATAAATAAAAATAGCAGAAGCATTAAAAAAAGGAAAGCTCCTAAAAGTTTCCAGACAGAAAAAACAAAAAGACCTGCAAGGAAATAAAAAACATGATGAAGCTTGCTCAGAGCCTCAGTGGAAGCTAAAGGATGGATGGTTCTGTATATGCTACTTGTGGAAAGCGAGCAAATAAGACAGAGAAAGTTTGTCTAACTCACATTATTTCTGAAAAAAAGTAATATATATAATAGGGAGAAAGTAAGTCACCAAAGAAAGTGTCAGACATGTGCTTCAGAAAGGAAAGCAAACATGTTATTCCCAGAGTAAAAACTATTTAGTAGGTTTATGGATGAGCCCCTCACTATGTTTTAAATGTATTTATTGGTGTATGTTTGCAATACATAATGTTTACACTCATCTTGGGGAAATATTACATATTAATATCACATCTTAATCATTTTTACTTTCCTTTCCCCTCCCTGTCCTTCATTAATCCCCAAACCCCTTTCCCATCTCCGTAAAACCTACCTTCCTGTTTTTTGTCACCTACCTTTTATTTTGTTCTCTAAATTATTCATAATTTGGCTTTCTAATACAAGAAAAATCTTGATATTTAACTTTCTCGTTGGATGTCTTTCACTTAGCCTCATGGTCTCAGGATTCATCTATTTTTTCTGCAAATGACTCATATTTGTCTTTATGGATAAATACATTACACATTTTTTAATCCATTCATCTGTTCATGGGGACATAGTACTCTGGTGTCTTCTCAAAAGGGTTAAAGACAGCATATTATAGTGTTGGATACTTTGGATCACTCACTAATTATCAGGCCATTCACAAAACCATCAGATTGATCTTATTAGCTTGAACCTGATACATAGTTCCTGGGTTAAACTAACAGGAAGACATGTGGAAAATCCAAATCCAAATATAAAGCTCTAAATAAGAAAGAGTGCAAGGTGCATTAAAATATGAAATGATTTTGATTAATGCATACATTCTAAAAAGGAGAATGTTGTTGAAGCCTTAGGGTTTTTGCCTTTAGTTGCAAAAGTTCAGTGCCCTAGAGCCATAAATCCTCTGAGAATCTACCTGATTTGGAAATAAGTGGTATTCCTGTAATCTTAACATGGCCAATATTAAGTTACATCTTTAAATTTTCTGAATCTACTTATAGAATCTGTAACACTTACAAAGCAGAATGCATGGACAGAAATTTGTAATCATGTAGGGGAATGCCAACAGATATGTGATGTAGGTGGGAAGGGAAGAAAGGAAAGTGGAGATATTAAGGTTGATGAAACAAAGAAGAATTTTAAGTGTATTGTTATATAAGTAACCCATAGAATTGTTATTTATTTTTAAAAATATGGAGAACATGGGGGAATGGAAAAAAGTACAAGTTTAATTCTCATTAATTCTCAATGCATGGATTCTGTAGATAAAACCTAGATCTAAACAATAATGAAATAGTGACTAAAGATTATAATTAGTACAGTGTAGAAAACCAACAAAAGCACTAAAACCAAAAATTTTTAAGAGTCATATTGGGCATGTATTATGGAGAGATATACCTCCATACCTTACCTCCCTGGATAATCTTCAGAATGTGTTTGAAAATACTTTATTTTTTATGTCCAAGTTTTACAATATCAAAAATTAAAATAAGTGATTTTAAAGAAAAGAGTTGAGTTGATTTCAAATATTTTATTGAAAGATGATAGTAATATTTTTTCATATGACTTTTGTTAACACTAATAAGTTACATAGAAAAATTAAATTTGGTGTCTAAATTTAAAGTGACTGAAAAATCCACTTATATAATTCAATTAATAATTGACATAGGGAAATAATCTCTTTGAGGTAATTTTAAAAATTACACTGCTAATTTCAATTTATACTGTGTGGTCATTATATATTTAGTGTGATTCTCTAGATTTTCCTTTTCAATTTTAATGTTAAAGGTTAGTTGTATATAATGGCCCTGAAAAATATAAAAGCATGTCATTAAGAAAGAAAAGGATCTTGAACAGTTTAGAATGAATTTTAACAAGACTTTTTTTCAAAGTATTTCCTCTTAATCATAATATTTTTTTTCTACTCATTTTATCCTAACAACTGTTATATATGTATTTGCACCTCAGTCAGAAATTTGTTCTGATCAGGTCTTCTGGCATAAATGTCTTAGCAGGTAACTTGACAGTTACTAGAGTCTTTTGCCAGAAGAATAAAAGATACAGAGAAAGTGGAAGAGGAAGACTTACAGAATAATTATTTCAGAATTTTATTCTAGAAATGCTGGACCTCAGGAACCATAACTAAAACCTGCATTTTTTTTTTTTTTTGTACCGGGGATCGAACTCGGGTCCTTGAGCTTGCACAGCATAAAACCTGCAATTTTTAAGAGGCCTTCCAAAACTGGTGGACACTATTATTTTGCTTCTCCTGTAGATTCTAACATACACACTAAAGCTTATCTGTTGAACATTGCCACACACTAGGACTGCACCTCTAAAATTTCTTTGGATAAGAGTGTTAGGAATGAACCTGAGGATCATGATTTTGAGTAAAATCTGCAGCACACTAGTAAAGAATATGCACTCAGTTGGACAACTGGATATTGCTTGTCTGCTAGGATTTAATGTTTGTTCCCCTACTCCTTAGTCTATAATGTGAATATGATTGTACACATAATATCTACATCATGGTATCATGTGAGAAATAAAGAGATGACACATGCAAAGTCTTTGAAACTGTCTGAATCAATTAATGTTTACCGTAATGATTATGAACCCATCATAGAAACCTTTATGAAAGAGATTCACAAAATATCAGTGGGTTCCAGAACTTGCTCTCATTCAGAGCCAAGTGCCTCTATGTGATTATCTCCATCCCTACTCACTCCAGATGACTGGAAACACAGAGAGATTGTTGAGAGTCTCTGTCATGGTTGGTGTAAATATCACTTGTATTGCAATCATTTTCTATCTAGAGGTCTCAAGTGATTTTCATAAAATTCTTTCATCACTTTTTTCTTGAGAGTCATTGATGCCAGGATGGTGGAAAAGGTGAAGGCTGACATACATAAATCTGAGATGTAGTGAGTCTCAGAGTCTAAAATTCATAACTCCAGACAGGAAAACACAAAGTCCTTAATTACCTCCTCCCAACAGCACTTTATCTACCAGCTAGGATGATTTTTCCTGGCCTACTACAACCATTCTCTCTTAACTTCTCCTGATACTTTCATATCTAGTATCTGGCTGTAGTTTCAGTAGAGAGAAAAAAAAATTTAAAACATGCCTTTCCCAGTTACTTATTTTATCCCAGTTTTAGACATTTTCCTGCCTTCTATAACTTCATCAAATTACAAATATTCCTATCTACTTATTTACACATGTGCATTATTTACAAATACACATGTGCATTGCCTATCGCTGCTATAGTAAGTGATCCCAAATTTAATGTTTTAGAACAACAGAAATTTCTCTTGCAATCTTCAAGACCAGAGTCCAAAATGAGTTTCATTCTGTTGAACCAAAATCAATGTGCTGCTGCCTCATTAGGCTATAAGGTAGAATCCACTCCTTGCCTCTCCCAGGTTGTTGGCTGCTAGTATCATTGCTTTCTAGTCCTCTCATGCCAATCTCTGACTCTGTGATCACAATGCTTTTTCCTCTTCTGTCTACAAACATATTTTCTCTCTATATATATATTTGGTGAGTACTCTTACATTCTACTTAGATAATACAGGATGATCACTCCATCTCATGATCCTTAATTACACCTGCAAATGTTTATATAAGATAACATTTACAGTTCTACAGATTAGGACATGAATATCTTAAAAGTGGACATTATTTGACCTATAAGATTTCTCTCCTTCTGGACCATTTTGTATTAAGGGATCACTTTTTTCCTAGTCACAAAAACTGAAAATCGCACCATAAAATCTCCCTTTCTTTATTCTTATAACACTGACATCTTACAACAATCCCTCCTTTGTACCAATGATTCTAAAATGTATATCATTCTCTCCACGTGCACTGCCATTTCTGTAGAGATTTGAATTATTATGATCTGTACTATTTCAACATTCAAGTGCATCTTCAGCTGCTTTCAGGTCCCTTCTCCTTCAGTTGCTCCCCACTGTTGGCAGAAACTGAACTACATTCAGGTACCATTCTCCACTAGTTAGTTATCTCTGCTCACTCTTTGACCTAAATACCAGCTACTAAGTCTTCATTAACTATGAATAAAACTCATGCCTTGTGCAGTAATATAATGCACATTTTTGTCCTCTGGAGAGCTCTTCTTCTGTGTACACTGGAACACTATTGAAATCTTTAAGAGCTATAGCATATATCTCCAAAATTTCCTCTGTGATGATTTTTCTAAATCACTTAGGTAATGCATCACACAAATATTCTTCAACACTTGGTATTTATCTCTTAATAGAACATTAACTTTACAACTAATACCACATAATTTTTAATTACTTGTTTATATTCTTATCTCATACATTATGTGACTGTGATATCCTATGGAACATTTGGTTTCTCCAGTGCCTAGTAAAATGTCATTGCAGAGTGGGGAGTCAGCAAGCATGATGTGAATCCATAAGGAAATGCCAGGGTGTTCGCAATATGTGCCAACTCAACATGCTTTGAACTTCAGTCAGATAAAAGAAGCATTATTGCCATTCACATGAAAACTAAGTTATGGAGAAATAATAAATTTGGCTAGAATCTAAAGTGACTTCATCAAAGTAAAGCTTATATCTTTTCAATGCAAAGTTTGATAAGGTTCAATAACTTTGCAGGACAATTTTTTAAGTGATCTTTTGTGAGATCAGATTGACTTTTATTTTTATGATATCTTCTTCACAAAATGTGGCCTTCGTTGCATGTAAAAATGAAAGGGAAGGCTATAGGGTGGCAGAAGGATTTTACACAACTTTAATACTCACATGGTATTATTTCTCTTCCTATTGACCACAATGAGTGACACAGTCCTACGTAACTGGAAATAGATGGGAATGATGGCTTCCTGTGGGAATCAGAAGTCAACTGGATACGATAAAAGTGTTTATTATACGTATTTTCTAATTAGTCTTGAGGAATTCCAAGTCTAAACATTTAGATTTTAGCCTATTTCTATCTCAGTTTTCCTCTTCAGAAAAATTAGTTGACTATGAATGGGGAGTTAAAGACAGTAAAAGATATATTCACTACCAAATTAAATGGTTAAAGACACTTATGCCTGATATATACTAATATCTTTTTTTACTCTAGAAACCTATTCTGAAGTTTGAAATTACACTCAAATAATTGCACATCTTTTAAAAAAAATGTTTACTCAGGCAAACGTTCAAACATTAATGGTTCTGTTAAAAATCTTTCATTTTTTCTTGAAAATTATTTCTCTGAACTATAACTTTTATTCTATTATCTAATGAACACGAACTGCTTTACTTGATGATAAATTATTTCATTAAATAATGAAAACTCTTCAGATGAATTTACTTAGATTTCCTTCAGAACATGACTAACAGCAGAATCTGCAAACATTCAATGATGAATTTAATGAGATGTGGAGTTTATGTGTTCTGTGAATACAACTCAGAGCACCCTCATATCAGCAATGCAAAGCTCTGTCTACAAGAACTCTTGCTAAAGCAGGTTGGCATATTTTCAACAATCCACAATCTTTAACAATAGGAAAGAAGTCATTTGCTTTAAAATATTCAAGGATACAGGACAAACACAAACATTTTCTCTATCCTGTTTTTTTTTTCTGTGCATCCCATGCCTAATAAACTCCAAACCTGAAGAAGGGTATCATTCTTGTTCCATCACATAAATATTCTACAAATGAACTATATGTGCAACATTTGAATACACTCTATGTCAATAAGAAAATTTCCCCGTAGTGTGTTATATAAGAGCAAAAATTTCAAATTGGTCCAAATAAATGTGCTACAACTTCTATGAAGACAAAGTTACAAGCAAAACAACCAACCAAAAAACTAAATCAGCAATTAAACAAAAATTCATGATCATAAGCATTGTTTTTTAAAGTACTTTTTACCATTCATTCCACTGCAACTTTTCTCTCATTTATTTATCTATGAACTCATTCTACAAAAAAAATGATTAAATCTTTACTCCATCTGGATTCTGCAAAATGTACAAAATAAAAAATGAAGGGAAAAATATTTGCTATTGGGAAACTTCTAGATTCCAATGTGAGAGGTGCTGTTTTGAGGGTTCTGTGCATTACTTTTCTAGGTCCTTTGATAGAAATGCATGTCTCCTTGTCAGAATAGGTGCAGTTTACTCAATATTTCATAAAGGGATGCTTGAGATGAATATATCAAATAAATCATAAAATAAAATCAGCTCTTAGGAAACAAAAAGCCATTCATTAAATTTTGCTTTAAAATGATTTAGCCACAAATTGATGGAATGTGAAGGTATAGGAGAAAATCCACCAAATAGACTCAGTGAGTATTAAAAGCAGTGGCAACAGAGATGACACCAGAAAATTCATACAGAGAGAAAGTTGTGTGGGGTGACAAGTATCTCTTGTTGCTTCTGATTAGAGTAGGAATATGGCAAAGAGTAACATTAAAGACAGGTTAGAAAATTGTATGATGATACTGGTAAACATGATCACAAACATATAATATGGTAGTGAAAACACCAAAAAACAGCTAATTTGCAGACAGGTAGAATATAAGATTGAGCATGTATCAAATGTTTCAGACTTTATTTACAATTCTAATATTAAAAGAAAAGAGTTAATACTGGGATCTTCTCATCCTTTTATAGTATAAAAATTCCTATATAATATTTGCTAAAGTTAGCAATTTGCAGCATTTTTCTATCTCCAACCCTCTGTTCTTCTCCTATTCTGTCCTTCATTAATCCATGTATAAACACAGTATTTATTGAGTGCCTAATAAGTATTACATGCTGATTTGGGAACCAGTACTTCTTGTAATGTATGGATTACATTCTAGACAGAAAACAAATATGTAAATGAATCATATATTAAGTTAGATGATAATTTGAAAAAAATGAAAACAAAGGACAAGAGGGCACTGAGTATAAGAACAGTGGAATTGATATTTTATAGGTACATACAGTGAAAATATCAGGTGAGGTGACATTTGCACAAATAAAGAAGTGGTATGATCATAGAGCTACCTGTCAGAAACTCTGAAAGAAGAATAGGTAGAAAAGTGTTTCGTATTTCCCATATTCTGTGTTCAGCTAGCCATAGTGAAGAGGTCAAAGTACCCAGAGATAAATGAACAAGGGTGCTGGTAGTGTGGATGACAATGAGAACGTGCCCCTCACAAAGAGGTGTAAAAACAAATCTTGTAGCAAAAAAAACAGTCTTTTCCTTTTCATCTGAAATGTATACATATCTCTCACAGAATTTTGAGCACAATAGCCAAAAGAAAAAAAGACTTTTTAAAAGTTTACTCACATGTTTCTGTGGAAAATAGAAAGCTGAAATGAGGGGTAGAGGCTGGAGGAGGTGTGTTAGATGGCTGCCATAATGTAGATGAAACAACATGGCAGCTTCAGTCAGTAGTAACAGTGGAGATCTACATTTGGGATCTATTTTGGATGTAGAACAGAGGAACTATGACTAGATTGCCATGAGGTTTTAATATTCCATTAAGTTCTTTATTTTTCCCATACTTATCTCGCAATCTCGCATTCCCCATTGAGATTCCTATTCTTTTAATATACTATTCTTTCAGTACATTTAGCTTAAAATTGAAAAATTAAAATAGGAAGGACCATCATTGATTGTTTTCCTATAAACAGTTTCAGAGTACTTCAGTTAAAAAAAAAAGAGTAAATACTGGTTTAATCTGAAATTTAAAGGCTGTTAAATGCATTAAAGAACACTGTGATAATGTTGGGAGTGTATTAAAATAGGAGAGAGTAAAAGAGTCAATTATATGAATCAGTTAATTAAAAGATCAGTGTTTACAGGTCAGTTACAGATGTCTATAATGCTGCGCCAGCACAAAATGTACAGAAAATCCTAAATGCAAACATTAAAAGAAAGAAGTTAAGGGAACAATGTTAAAGATGCATTCTAATTCTGGCTCTGCAATTGTCCAGTTTTGTGACCTGGAACAAATTATCTCTTTATATCAATTTCCTCATGACAAAATTGGACTAATAAAAATAACATGTCCTACAGTTGCTGAAAGCAGTCAACAAATTAACAAATCACATTTAAAAATCTATGGAGAAATGGAATATTGTGACATCGATAATATTTGTTGAAAGAAAAAGTTATTCAAAAGTCTTTCCAGAAATAAAGCAATACACATTTATCCCAACACAAATTTGTACATTTAGTTTTGTCCAGTCCCATGTTAACATCTACTAACACATACATGAACCAGGTGTAAATGTTACACAGTGTGGTGTTAGGATTTAAAGTAGAATAAAACTTTGCTCTTTTGGACTATTCATTCTTTGAATTTTGATTTTAGATTAAAATAATCTTTCTTAATATTAAATTATTGTTTTTTAATTATTTGTGGACACTATTTCTCTTTAAGACCATCAATTTTAGAGAGTATGGTCCTAACTATAAAACCAGAATGAAGTACATTTTAGGCTGTTCTCTTGATCATTTGAGTATCACTTAAGTGTTCCGTTTTAAAAAACACTTTGATTTTTTTTTTTTGCAGTAGAAAGTGAGTAACATAATAAGAAATTTAATTTTAAGATGACTAACTTTCAGAGTTAAGGAATAGTGATTTCTTTCTCATAATCAATTCAAAATATACCCGTGCACCAATTTAATGGTCCAGATGAATAGAATTTCTAAATCCCAGAACCAGACTCAGCCTTCCACTTATTTAGCAGCTCTCGGTGTGCTGACCGTATTGATGGCAGAAGACTTGGCTCAGTTATTTTCGGATGTACATCAATTGCACCTGTGTCTCTCCTATTGCCAGGAAAGGTGGCTTCAGTAGGAACCAGTTAGAATTATTCCTATGATTTTGATACTGAAAATAATTACTACCGCTGGCTTATTTTCATTATATTTTGATTTCTTTATATTTTATCTGTGAAAATTATTCATTGTGGTATCAAAAGTGTATAGGGCCATATTTAATGACATAAGAGATTTGTTCTACTTTAAAGATGTTTGTCAAAGCATTGTCGGTGGCACCTGAGAATATGTCATGCAAATTTGCAATCTGTTATTGAATGACATTAATCCAAGATGGAGGGGATGCTGAGGTGACGGAGGGAATCAGGAGTGATGTGATGGTTGGCACTGAGCTAATAAAAAATCTACTGGGAAATTGTTAGTCTTTCAAAATAGGGGAGAGTTGTGTTGATTTTACAAGAGTTGGGAGAGATAGGTTTTTAACATGTGTGGTGATTTGGGAGCAGAAAAGAGGTCATGAAAATAGAGTAAAAGTACATTTTCTTCATATTTCTACCTTAATACCTCTAGTTGTCAGAAACATTTACTATATGCCACAACTAGCTAATTAAGAGCAAGTCTGAAGTTATTACTGTTACTATAGCAGGTCTGAATAATTGTGTTAATACAGTTATAGTACTTCCCATCCGTCGCATTTAAACTGAATTTGTATGATAGGAAATTATATCCAAGTATAATATGGGCATTGGGGTTTTATTACATCAATATTTTTGTTAATTAGTAGATGAATTTGAAATCATGTTAAAATTAAGTCTACTTGTTTGAAATGAGCTTCAGATATTTTTTTTTAAAATATGGTTCAATCGCTATTAAAATAAATGAGTAAATATCCTTAGACTCAAACTCCATATTAAAATCTCATCTTTCAGATGATCACCTTTAATTATTTTTCACTCTTAAGCACTTTGACCTGCTGCTGTGCACTACTTAGTCCTACACTGTTGTCTTCCTTTGTTTTCCTTCAGTCTTATATCTTAGTTTCTTTGAACTAGAACTCTGTGTTTAAAAACAACTAAAAATTGTAAGCTTCATTAACTTCAAATAATTCAAGCATCCTTATTTGCAACAGGATATAGATGGTCCTGAACAAAATAGGTTAACATATTATCACTATTTCTGAAAACTTTGCTCCTATTACAACATTTATTAAACTTTGAATCCCATCTTTCTTTGGTGACCCGAATTTTATCACAATGAGGAGTAGCCTACATCTTCCAGACTCAAACATCTTCCTCTCTGTATATGAATCTTGAGATAAATTCTGAGTGTACACTTGATCCAGACCAATAAGAAAAATGCAATAAGAACTAATTGATAATGTGAAAAATCCTGAAAAGGACTCTATAATGAGATTTCAGAATAATGAAAGGGGTGAGAGAGCACAGTGTGACACGGATCTTAAATGTAAAGTACACTTTAAAGTGAAAAAAAATGATGGTGACAAGCATGCTTTCCATTATATAACCCACTTTATTTTACAAAGAGCTCTTGCATTAACTTATTCCAAACTGGCAACCTCGTTATGAGATATTTTTATCTCTTTTTAAAACTCAAGGAAGGGAAGTGAGAAAGGCTCCATGACTGCCTTGGATCACAACACTGTAAATGACAGAGCAAGGCCTTGGACCCAGGTCACCTCACAACAAATCCAGAACTACTTCCATCTTCCCACATCGTGTTCCACAGTCAAGACCTGGAAAATTAAATGTCTCAGATAGATAGGAGCCTTTAAGGAGCAGTCTCAATAAGGGTTGGAAGGGAAGCTTATCAAGATTACTTGTGGGTTTGTTTTTTTTTAACTCCACACAGTCTACTTTATACTATACACAGATATTATGTTATCCCTAGTTTGAGATGTCATAGCAAACCATTGGTGTTGATGGGAATTGCCATCCCAGGGTACAAAGGTCCTTAAGAACAGGAATAGTTGAAAATTAATGATACAATAATTAAGTTCTAAAAATCATATTGAAAATTTGTATCTGAAAGTAATAAAAATGTAGTTAAATAAATTAGTATAAATGCTTAATGAGTTCACTGATTTGAGTGAATGTGAAATACGCTTGTATAGAAGCTGAACAAGTCACATTAAAAGGATAAATGCAAAAAGATTTTGCGAATGTGGGAGAAAAGTGTCACTAAGGTTTATTATCAGAATAAATTAAGAAGTACAAAATAAAAAATCCAGAAAAGGGATATTTACAAATCAGATAAAAACATAATCTTCAATACAAAAGAAAACAAATTTCTATATTTATAAACCAGAAAATAAAAAAATTACAGAAAATCAATTTTAAAATTATCAAAAACCTCATTACACAGAGATAAATGCTATAACTAAAATCATAGAATATTTTCTTAGTGTATTTTATATATAAATTGTTTTAATTAAATTTATGATGCTGAACTTCTTTTCATACCTGTAGCATAAATATATCTTTTTTTAAAAATTCTTTTATTGGTACATTTTAGATATACAGTACGTTTACATTTATTATTGGATGTTGTACCTGTACATGATGTATCTTGGTTCTTATTTTTTTCCCCATTACCTTTGCACCCTTCACCCCTTCAACCCTTCCCTATTTACATAGATTTCATTTCCATTTTTTTCTTTTCTCATAATTTTTCTATTCCCTTCTTTCCTTTCTCCTTCCCCTCCTACCACCCCTAAACCTTTGGACCTTTTCCTATTTCAAATTATCAATTATTGGTTTTAATCACTTTAATCCTTATTTACACTTTCAGTTTCTCACACTAGAGAAACTATTAGGTATTTACACATGTGTGTCCTATTTATTTCACTTAAGAGTGTGGCCTCAATATGCATCCATTTAGCTATAAATGTCTCTAGTTTCTCATTCTTTATGTCTGAGTAGTACTCCGTTTTATAAAATAACCACATCTTCTTTATCCAGTTTCCAGTTGATGGACACTTGTACTGTTTCCAAGCTATAGCTATTACAAACTGTGCTGCTATAAACATGAGTGCACATATATCGCTGTGGTATGATTCTTTTAATTCTTTTGGGAAGATACCCAGCAGGGGAATACCTGGGTCAAATGGGACCTCTATCCCTAGTTCTTTGAGGTGTCTCCACACTGATTTCCACAGTGCTTGTACCAGTCTGCACTCCCACCAACAATGGAGAAGGGCTCCTTTCTCCCCACACCCCTGCCAGCATTTGTTATTGGTTGATTTCTTGATAGCAGCCATTCTTTCTGGGGTGAGGTGGAATCTCAGTGTTCTTTTCATCTGCATCTCTCAAATGACCAGTGATATTGAACATTTTTTCATATATTTATTTGCTGCTTTTACTTGTTTGTCTGAGAAATGTCTGTTCATTTCAGATGCCCATTTTTGAATTGGGTCTTTGAATTTGGGGGTCTGATTTTTTCAATTCTTTATATATTCTAGACAGTAGACCTTTGTCTGAGGTACAGCAGCTAAAAATTTTTTCCCACATTGTAGGTTGTCTCTTAGCTCTGTTGGTGGTTTCTCTTTCAGTGCAGAAGCTTTTTAATAATATGAGATCCCAGTTGTTGATTCTTTGTGCTAGTTCCTGTGCTACTGAGGTTTTGTTCATAAAGTCTTTTCCTATAGCATAAATATATCTTAACACTTCTGTTAAGAGGTACGATGTTTTGGGCTGGGGATGTAGCTCAGTGGAACAACACCTGCCTGGCAAGTGTGAGGTCCTGAGTTCAATCCATAGTACAAAAAAAATAAATAAAAATTTTTAAAAAACAATGCTTTACCCTATTATATATTTTTTTCAATTAACTCCATGTTCCTTTTTTAGAATAACAGTGCTTTATGAAACTCTAATTATATGAACTCTTTTTAGCTTAACAATCTTAACCATTTCTCTGACATGTACAAAAGTCAGAGTAGTTTTTCTCAAAGTTCACATTGAGGGGGGATCTTACAGAATATCTATAAAGCAAACATTAAGGTGTATTTTCTACATCTTTAGGGAAATATTGAATTTTGGTATTATAAAATATTTTATGAGCTACAATTCTGTACAAAATTATGAAGTACCTGATACCATTGTTATTATAATATTGAAATAGTAACTTTGAAAAGACAGATATCAGATTATTGAAAGAAATAATGTTTTCACAAATTGCATGGCCTAACAATGGAATGGATGAACCCTGGAAGTACTCAAGCAAAGATATCCCAACATCTAATGAAAATGTTTGGGTGTGTGTTGATGTAAGTGTGTATGGGGATTGGTATTTATTCCTGTATCATTGATAAACCAAGTTATCCCATTGATTTTTACTTTTTTGACTGTCTACTATGCATAAAATCCTGTGACAATTACTTAGGTGGGAAATATTGATGAATAATCACATGACACTTTACAAATTAGATTACAGAAACACTGTGGCTTCCATGTGATTGTCCTCTTTGCTGTGAGGAAAGCCAGTTTCATGTTCTGATCTACTGTGTGAAGAATTCACAGATGCAAGAAAGTAAAGGAAGTCACTGGTCAACCAGGGAGGAGTTGACACTGTCAGTCCTGTAAGGAACTGAGTCATGCAAAATGACCTAAGTGAGCTTGGGAGTGGCTATTCCCTCATTCTCATCTTCAAATGAGACCGCACCCCAGCTGACACATTAGTTGCTTCCTGGGGAGAGGGCAGGCACCCAGCCAAGGCAAGCTTGATCCCTGGAACACAGAAAGTAGGAGATAAAGAATGTTTTTTGTTTTAAGCTACTGGGTTTTGGAAAAAAAAATTTTCCACCATATTAGGTTACTAAAACATTGAGGAATGTTTTGAGGTAAATTTCTTCTGTTCTGTAAAAGAAATAGTTCATTGGACCAAACACATAAATGTTATACCGGCATCAAGCAAAATAAAGACAAATCACACTTTAACTGCACCCTCTTTTTGTAATTTATTTGAATTCCTCTTGGGAAAGGAATCAGTCGAGCCTTCCTATATTATATCAGCTAGTGATAGTTCATTAAGACTTTTTCCCCTGGAGGATTGAGCCTGCTTCACAAGATTTGGGGAGAATTTCTTAGTGCAAGAAGATTTTTCTAAAGACCTGGAGAGAGAAAGCCAATTCACACTGTGGAAATGCAGACAATATAGATGCAAACATTTTTCTTTTTCTTTTTTTAAGAGTTGTACTTTATCTCTGTCTTTTTCAATTTCAGACTTCTAGCATATCACTTCGTATTCTTTCTTCTGCAATGAACCATGCTCCATGTTTTTGTCTCTCTTTCCCTAAAACTGCTCTTCATTTATTTGAGGAGCAAATTTGGCTTTGATTCCTTATTTCCTTTTTATATTCTCCACCCACAAGTTTCTTATGTATGTCTTTTTCCAAACTAAAGAATCTTCTCAGATGGCAGATTCTAGTGACAAGTCATTAAATTGATATTTGTTTTTCAACTAGAGGCATTGGATTTGAGGGATGTTCTAACAACTCAGTTTATCAGTCCATGTTTTAGTGAAGAGTAATGATGATAGGATCATTTATTTTTCCTTCAGGAAGGAGTCATCTTTAGGAGAGACTAATTATTATAGCTTAGCAGTGGCAAAAAGAGACCTTCAGAGGGAATAAAAGGGGACCCCCAAGTCAAGCCCATTTTATTTAAGGACATCTTAATCACAATCAATTGCCACCTCCTCCAGTCTTACACTGAAAATAATCTTCATGCCAGGTAGAATGTCATCTTATTGAGCAGTACCACTCAGAGGGAAAACATCACTTACAAATCAAACCTGTAATTTTATTGCAAATTAAGTAGGAGGAGATCCTTTGGGTCTGTGGGAGCCAGAGAGATGAATCAAGCTACTTTGTAAAGTAATGTGATAAAATCAGTTCAGAAAATAACATTACACACAATGAAGTTATACTCTACTTTAAAGAAAGATTAACTTGAGTCATGTGTAGAAAAAAAGGTTTTGAGACAATAATGTTAAGTGAAATAAACCAGATACACAAGGTTAAAAATCACGATTTATCTATATGAGAAATCCAAATTATGAATAAAGATCAAAATAAAAGACATAAAGTAGGAAGTAGGCAGCTAGGTTTTTCTCAGTTGGGAAGTGGGTCAAGAGATGGAAAGGAGGAGAGAGTGGAAGGAATGGGAATGAAAACAGAAATTAAGAAGTGTCGTGCACATGTACCAACGTCACACAAGGAATGTAAACATGTAGTGCAAACATGCACTACTACTAAAAAAAATTCCTAGAAGTGGTGTTGTTGAGTTACTGGGTAAGAGTGTATGTAATCTTTCTAGATATTGAAGAAAAAAATACAAAGCAAAGAAAATAACATTTTTACTTCCAGTCAGGAAAAACAAGGCAGGTTTTCTCCTTCCAAAAACAACAAAAAGCAGCCAAAATATATAAAACAATAGTTTGGTAGAGAGTGTACATCCGGCAACAAAGGACATTGTTCACTTAAAGGACAAAACAAAGGTGATGTGTAGCCATCCCAGTTCACTTCCTGGAGAGCGTTTCCAGCCAAAGTCCAGGGAGCAGAAACCCAGGTGGAGTACAATAGTCTACCTGAGTTAGAGGAAGAAAAACCAGAAGCTGGGGAGGCAAAGGAGCATGGACTGGGTAAGTGGAGGTACTCAGAAGAACACTGCACAGAGAGAAAGTTTCAGAGCTCCCAAGAGAGAATCCCTGGGGTATTTCTCTGAGTTCTGACGATTGCGTGCGTACGAGGATCTTAACTGAGACTGGGAGAGCACACAAAGGGTTTGATGCTCATATGCATGCAAGGATTCAGTGCTCATACAATGCCTTTTTTTCACTAGCCAGAATGGAAACCCGGCTTTGTGATTCGTGTAGAACGTAAGTTTGGTAATTTCTTAAAAAGTTATACATGCACATATTATATAACCTAGCCATTCAAATTATAGGTATTAAATCAATGGTAATGAAAGTATGAAACCTTAAATAATTTTCACACGTGTTTTAATATTTTTATTTGTGATATCCCAAAATTGGAAATGACACAGATATGCACATGTAAATGGATAAACAAACTGTGGAATATCCTACAAAAGATCACTTCTAGGTTATGCACAGCTAACAGTAAATATGAACGAATCTCAAAATACATTGACTGAGTAAAACCATGCAGAAATACCAAAGAACCACATACTATAGCATTCCATCTGCATAAAAGTCTTAAAAAATTCAAACTAATTTATAATAACAAAAAGGAAATTGGAGATTGACCTTGGTCTCATGGCTAGGAATGGAATGCTCTTAATATTGAGAATAGGAAGGACCAAGAAGACTGGGAACAAGGATACTTGGAGTGATGAGTATTGGTTTTCTTGATTGTGGTTGTTTTTGTACATTTTGTCAAAACTGATCAAATTGTAAATTTTAAATGTGTACAGTTTATTATGTATCAACTAAAAATTGACAAAAGTGTTCTAATACTACTCTTTCTTTAAAGTTATAGAATATTACTCTTCTATAATATTTTATTTTAATGTACTACAGAAAAAATATTAAAATCCTGAGTACATAGCGATGTGGCATGAGATAGAAATAAAGCTACTCTAAGCAGTGTGCAGTAGTTATGTTTCCATTATCCAGTGTCAGTTGGAGAATATACAGGAAAATCTGTTGATCTTACAGATGTTAAATTAATTTTTAAAACATAAAATGAACAAGTAAATTGACTATGAAATAGACATTTTTAAAAGTGTTTATACTCTATGTATTATTGTTTTGTCCTATAATGAAGTTTGAATTTAGGGGGAAAATCCCTTATAAATTTTCTTCAACTTGTGAGTCAGGTTTCAACATGGAGCACACAACTATGAAAATGATAGAAATGTTGACAAGTCATTAAATGCAACAGATCAAACACTGCTACTACAATGTAACCTAGATAGGCAAGGCAACAACAGTTTAAGAGACTTAAAAGAAATTCTGAACTATTCCCCAGAAGCCATTCTATTAGTGAAGTTTATTTCAGTCTTTAAATTCACATAAGTCATACACTGAATTGAATTTACTACTCAAGCACCAGCATCAACTACTGTGGCATCATCTTGTCCCCTTCTAAATCACCTTATTCGACTCAAAGATAAAAGGCCACTTTCATTTCTGTAGGGGACAGATTAAACATTAACAGTCAGAAGCAATCACCTTTTCCTTCAACATCACTTCCAGTCTTCTTTCTTACAACACACTCTGGGGATTTCCTGCTGGCTGAATAAGAAGCTAATAACATTTGTGCTATAGCACAGCATCCTTTGATAACACGCTGTATAGCTGAGTTTTTCAGAACAATATGAGGAGTTGTACCAGGTAAGAGGTAAAGCCATGTATGCCATAGAACTTTCCAAAGCTCATAAATCTCAATCCAGATGTCCCTGAAGTTTCTGCATGTTGCTTTGCATAACACATGCACTAAAAATTTGTACATCAGAACAGAAAATTTTAGCAATATCTAAGACATCAACTGTGCCACTGTTGAACAAGACAATCTTATTTCTGTTTGCTTAAGCTTTAGACAGGTTCCTTCCTTGCTATGAACCTATGACATTTTCTGGGACTACTTATATTAGAAAACTTGACCTTCTGGCTCTTTCTTTGTCTCCCTGAGATACAATTCTAGACATAGTCTTATCAGAAAAGAGAGTATCCCTACCTCCTAATGTTTGTAGGAAAATAGGAGTCTAACTTTGACAAATGCAAACTGTCAAATGCAGATGACCTAAACAAATAAACAAAACTTGCTCCTGGCATTTTCCTGTACTTTCCCAATAGATCACTCTGGTACCTAAAATTTTTCCTGCCTTTTGCTGCAGGGAAGTTCAGCTTTCTGTCTTCGATTGCAATGGTCTTGAATAAAACCTTCCTTGTAAGTTTATCTTCATCTTTTGCAATTTTTCTTTGACTCTGTCCTTGAGAAATCATCTTTTTTTTGTGATTATAAAGGTGCAAAAGAGGTAAAATGGAATTTTTAGCAAAGCAATCTAAACATTCCTTAAACATTAAAATGTAAATACCGACTGGTTTGAGTAATTCTAAATTGAAGTGTTAGAGGTAAGGTATAGCTAGTGGTAGAGTACTTGGCCAGCATGTTCAAGATCCTGAGTTCAATCTCCTGAGTACAGCATACAACAAGTAATCTGGGGTGTTATGGCTTCCTATCCTGGACCTGTTTAAGTTGAGGGACCCTAGGACCCCAATTCTATTCCCTTAGATATTTTTTCCCATTTTGACCCTGAATGTCTGCACTCCACATCCAATTAATCATATCCCATGGAGGTGCAGATTAAAACTAATTTTGCCTTAGAATATTTTGTCTTTACTTGACATAAGGTATCTCTGCAATCTCAATGTATGCTTGACCAATTGATCTAAAGTTGAAAGAGGAAAGCTAAAACAAGCTCCCAGTGGGAGTTACCTAGAGTACAGCCCAGATTCTTGCAGGATGATGATTGCAATATCACACATCTTTGGGTATGTAAGAGAAACTCTTAGGTCACAACTCCAAATTAAATGTCACAAAACCAAATTGAGTTATTTTGTTACTTCCGATTTTTTTTCCATTTCCATAACAGATTGTAGGTCCCTTCAATGTTGAGAGGAAACTGAAAATGGTAGTGGCTGCTACCATATTACAGTAAGAGCAGAAACTTTACAACACTTTCATAAATCTTGTTCACAGTCATCATTTGGAAACTTAGTCAGAAAAGACCAAACTAGTTTACAAAAGTTCCAGACAAGGATTTGCTTCTGTAGAATTTACTCTTGGACACCAAATATCAGTGGTTACTGTGCAGACATGGTCTTGATCTTGTAATGAACTCTGTTGAAATATATTTTAAATGAATGACTAATTACCCAACACATAATAGAGATATTTATTATTTCTGCTCTAAATTTTACTACTAGTTTTAGCTCTATGTTTTCTTTGATGATCTGCCATTATCTTCTAGGCTGACATTATCTTTTCAGGCATGGCTGTCACCAATACTTTCAGACTGCTTTTATACTTGGTCTGTAAAATTAAACTTTAAAATTTTTAATGTTTTTGTTGCTATGATTGTTATTCTCTCCTTTATTTCTTGACTCAATGTCTGTGGGCTTCTTGTACTGTAGTTCCAAAATACAAAGAAGCCAACGGGTTATTTCCATCAACATTCCTACAAGGAAATTCAAAATCATTCTCTTGTATACTTTCTTGTTTTCTTTTTTACTTTGTTTGTTTGTTTTGGTTTTGTTTCTGAAACAGAGTCTCACTATGGCACTTATGCTGGTCTTTAACTCACTACTTAACCCAGGCTGAAGCGAAATTCTCAGTGTTCTTCTTGCCACAGCTTTCAGACTGCTGGGATTACAGTCCTGTGCCACTATACCTAGTTGTTTTCTAATTTTTTAAATAAAACACTTTGGATCTGTAAAGGAGGACTAAGAAAGCCAACAACTTTACAATTATCACTTATCAGTGTCAGCATTACTGTACTGTAACCATATGTGCATAACAACGGAACTAAAAATCTAATTAAAAATTTAGAATAGCTTTATTTGTACCCCCAATAAATGATACATAGTGATGACTGAAATTATTACTTAAAATGTTTATATGCTTAATAATAATTGTAAAATTTATGAAGACATCTGGAAAACAGCATCTGATTTGGTATCTTTTACAACCTATAAAATGTTCTCTATAGAACTATGCTCAATCAAACCAAGAAAATAAATCTTTAAAGTTTAAATCTTTAAAGTTTGCTTTTTAATGGGAAACTAAGAATATCGACAAATGTAAATTCTCATCCATGCATAAAAAGAATAAATATTCTTAATGTTTCCACCATTACTACATCTGGTATTCAAAAAGCATATGAAGAAAAGAGAATAGACTGAACTTTTTCTATGTTATAGCAAAAACTTATTTTGACTCCATTTTTGCCCTAGACCTTATTTTCTTAATGCTATTGTTTAAAAAGTATGTTTAGTTCTTGGATATATTTTGTTTTACTTTTTTTTTATTACTACATGCTTGTAGTATACAGTGTTTATATTCCTTGTGTGGCATTTGTATGTGTACATAATGCACCTTAATAACATTTTTCATCCCTTTTTTCTCCCTTCCTCCACCTCATGATACTCTAATCCTAACCCTAATTTCTATTATCTCTCTTTTATTTTGATTTTTATAATTTGAGTTTCTCATGTTAGAGAAACCATGCAATTTTTAAGCTTGTAGATCTGACTTATTTCACCTAACGTTATGGTCTCAAGGTACACCCATTTTCCTACAAATACCTCAAGTTTATCCTTCTTTATGGCAGAATAAGACTTTATTGGGTGCAAATAGCACATTTTAAAAAATTTATTCATCTGTTGATAGGCATAAGGGTTACTTCCAAGAATTAGCAACCATGCATTGTGCTGCTATTAACATGGGTATGCATAGACCACTATAACATGATTTCTTTAACTCACTGCTTTCCATAGCTGTTATACTAGTACTTTCTCACTAAATGTAGAAGGATTATATTTTATTTTTTTGTTATAATCTCAGTCTGATTGTTGCTTCTAAAACTTGAAGGAAAAAGTTGCTGATGAGTTTCTAGGAGAAATATATTTTGAAGAGATTTCATCATGCATTTCTTTGTTTATTAAACATCTGTGGATAATTTTGGCTCTCATTTTTCTTGAACAGTCCACCATTCCTTACACCTAGACACACTGATCTTTCTTCCAGGAAATGTCTCTCCTGACTTCCTCTTTCCTAGTTTGTCCCAGCGAATTGCTGTCTTTTACTTTCTTAGCCTTATCAGAACTCCAAGAACTTATGTGACCTGGCTTTTATTGACCTCTCCATCTTCACCTCAAGCAAATTCCTCCTTCATTCACCATGTTTCTGTCACAACAATATCTCAATTTCTTGAATCCCAAAACCTCTTTCACATCCTACCTCCTTTATACTTCTCATTTCCTTTTTGGTGGAAGAGGATTTCATCCTCTGTATTTAGACAGATTCCCTCTCATTATTTAAGTCTCAGTCATCATCTGGGACAGATCCTCTCTGACAATCCTATTCACCTCTCCACCGATATTTTACTTTTAAACACAACAGCCTATTTCAACAGCCTTCAGAAAGCATGTAATTGCATTTATCTTATTTATGTGTTTATTTTTGTCAATATTTTTGTATACCCACCCCACTATAACTTTTCTTCTGGATGCATAAGGATATAGCATTACAGGTCCTCACAAGTCTTACTTCCTAATAGAAGAGATTAAAAATCAGCAAATATTCTTTACAAGAAAAAAGAGTAAAGGAATGTAGAATTGAGGAAAAGTTTAATAAAGTTGTTAGAATGAGACTTTTGAAAAGATATTTAAGCTTAGACTTGATTGACATGAAAAAGTAGTATTAGAATAGAGAAAGGAAGAGTGTCCCAGTTAAGAGTTTAAGGCCTGTATGTTAAAGGCCTATAAACACCAAGCAGAAGTATTAATAGGCCATTGTGTATATTTATTTAGGCCCTAGAGGAAAAGTTTGGACAAGAATTGTGAATCTGATAATCAGAAGTATATAGTAAAATTCTGGAACTCAGTGACACCACCTAGGCAATGAGTTTGAAGAAGTAACACTAAGGATGACAGCTACAAAGGATATTAGATGTCTACAGAGGGAGAAACTGAAGAGGCAGCAGACAAGGGTACTGGACTGTAAGGAAGCAGAAAGACAGACGAGTGCACTGTCCCCCAAATAATGAGAAAGAACTTGGTGCAAACGAGCACCTGAGTAATTTGAAGATAAGAGAAATCAGCTTCATTTGACAGCATGGTAGTAACATTGACGTCTAACAAAACCAGATTCCCTTATAGTGGGATCAAGAGAGTGGAAAAATAGGAAGTAGAGATAATGAGCATAAATAATTATCTGGCAGACTTTTACTATAAAAGCCAGCTGATTATTTAGTGAAATAGCTAGAGAACATTTGTTAAGATGGCAGACAGTATAGCAGGTCCATATACTGATGCAATTGAACCAGCAGAAGGAAAAATCAGGGCAATGTGTAAGATCAGGTTGAGGACTGTGAATGGGTGGGAGGCTGAACTGATTGGGTAAACAGAGGAGAGCCCCTGAGTGGCTTGACATTTGCTCTCTCGAGCAGAATAGGTTCAGTCAGCAGGATTAAAAGTTTTTTTCTTTTCCTGTAGTCATCTTTGTTACACAGAATCACTAGAGGGATATAGTGAGTGTTGTTTGTATCCATTCTTGAGGTTTTAGCAAGCATTACAGAGGGAGAAGTAGTTGTGAATGTAGACATGGGGTTACCACAATAATGTACTGCGAAATATACAATGAGTAAGAGGAAAGAGAGATCAAAAAAGGCTAATGGACAGGAAAGAGGTGGCTATATGGATGGAGTTAGCAAGATCCAACAATTATTAGAAATATTACTCAAAGCAAGAGTAAAGTAGTGTGTCTTTAGTATTGCTGTTATGGCTGCCTTGTTGTTCTGAATTGACTCAAAGTGTTTACATCTCATGGTTGCTTTGAGAATCAGAAGTTGCAAAATGCCAGATAAGTTAGATGAGGAGGGTAAGAATACAAAGTAATTTTTTTAGGAGTCTGCTTTTCTATTGGATGGCATTTCAGCAGCAGCATTCACCACATTGGTTTTTATCACTCCTCAAAGACATTCATGAAAAAGGACTTGCAGAGCTGCTTGAGAAAGTGGCAAGAATGATGAGATAAGTGTGTTTGAAGTGGAGGCGGGTGGTATTTTGAGGGGAGTTAATTTTTTTTTAGATTAAACATTGACCTATATAGTGATCACAACTCAGACAACTGAGTTTTTGAATGAAAGATTCATAATGTTAAAAAGTGTATCATTTATTTTTTTTAATCTTTTTTTCCCATTAATTTTATTGGTACATTTTAGGTGTAAAATATAGTTACATTCATCATTGGGATCTTGTACCATTACATGAGTATCTTGGTTCTTTTTTTTTCCCCTTCCCCTGCCCTCCCTTCATCCCCTCCACCCTTCCCTATTTGTAAAGACTTTGTTTACATTTTTTCCTTTTCTCATATTTTTTCTTTTCCCTTTCTTTCTTTCCCCTACCACTCCCACTTCCCCTGCAACTTTAGGCCTTTTCTTCCTGTTTCACAATATCAATTATACAATTTTTAAATTATAATATCAAGATCTAGGAGACATTACCACAGATTTTACAGAATTTAAAAGGATATAGAAAGCATATTTCAAAAATCTGTTTTGAAAAAAATTTGACAACTTCTAAGAAGTACCTTGGAAGACAAATTAATGACACTAACTCTCGAGGAAATATAAAATTTGAATAGCACCTATTAAGGAAAGTATATTCCTAGCTTGAAAACCTACCTATATGATGACAGCAGGCTTATATACATTTTAACTGATAAATTATATCAAACAATTAGAGCAGAAAAAAGAAGGAACATTTCTCCCCTCATTTTAGGAACTCAACATTGTGCTAATCCTAAAACTAGATAAAGATAATAGAAGAAAAAAGTACAAAAAGTACAAAACAAACTATTAGAAGTCAGATGTGGCAGTATGTAGAAAGTGGTTTTGTTATAGGGATGGCAGTGTTGGTTCAGCATTGGAAGATCCACCTCAAAAGTCATCATTTTAACAGAGGAAAAGAAAAAGCCTGTCACTAGTTCCTGACTAGATCCTGTTATTAGTTGGAGAAAAAGTATTGGACTAAATTCTACAGCTGTTCATGGTAAAAGCTATCAGGAGACTAGAAGTAGAACAGAACCT
>NW_004624761.1:11208045-11228934 GCF_000247695.1 Heterocephalus glaber
TGATCCAGAAGTCTGTTTTGGGGGCTTGTTTATGTGTCTTCTCATTTCCACGGTGGTGGTGGGGGTGCTTCTGGTGCCCTTGTGGCTCAGCTTTTCTGCCCTAGGAGCTTGGGATGGTGGCGTGGGAGCTTCCTTCCAGGTTCTGGGACCAGCTCAGCTTCTCTGACCTAGGAGCTTGGGATGGCAGTGGGGGAGCTTCCTTCTAGGTGCTGGGACCAGCTCAGTTTCTCTGCCCTAGGAGCTTGGCATGGTGGTGGGGGAGCTTCCTTCCTGGTTCTGGGACCAGTTCTACTTTTTTAATCTTTAGAACTTATGTAGCTCTTAGAATGTAGTAACTAGTCAATAAATATTAAATAAATAAACATTAGTCACATACTATGCTCTTTATGTGTACCTTTAGGTATTTTGGATACATTTTTTACCGAAACTAACAAGCATGTAATTACTATATTGGAGAACAGGTATTGATCAGAAGAACTATAAGAAAATCAAAGACAGCCAGTCATCAAAACTTGGAGGGGTTTAGAGGAAGTAATATTTAAAAGAGACAAACCTGAATGAATGTTGGTGAGTCAGAACCTAGTAATATACTGCCCTAATTGTAAACAGAATGTTGGCTATTTTGGGGAGAAGCATTATATGTTCATTTCAGAAAAAGTAGAGAGTCTAGCACTTTTTGTATTGCCTGTTTATTTCCTTTATGTTTTCACTTTTATAGTCTTTTTCAAGTTTTGAAACCTGGGAGTTAATTGTCAAAATTTCCTAAGATAGTTATCAAGGGACTTTTACCCCAGATTTGCTTTCCTACCAGAGTGAGTCTAACTTTTCATTTTCACTTTCACATTTGTTTGTACTTAGTTTTTTACAATAATATTTTTTGATTTTTATAGAAGCTTGTCTTGGTTAACCTTCTCCTGACTGAGTCACTATACCCAACACCCACAACCCTAAGGAGGAAAGGTTTATTTTGGTTCACAGTTTGTAGAGGTTTCAATCCACAGTAGCCTGGATTCAAGGATCCAATGAAAAGCACTATGGGAGCTGGAAGCAGGGAGCAATCAAGGGAAGAGAGAAGGAGAGAGATCCTTCCAGGCCACACCCTCAGTGACCACTTCCTCCCACCAGGCTACACCTCCCAATATCACATTTAACTATAAACCCATCAGTGGACTAATCCAGTGCTAGTATCATGCCCCATTATCCAATTACCTCCCTAAAGCTCTACTTATGAGCACATCAGCTTTGTGGGGGCACATCTAAATATAAACCATAACAAATTCTTTTATCTGAAATATATATATATATATAACTTTATTATATATGTATATTTATTTATTCTGTAAAAGAATAACAAATATTAGGTATGTTATACCTAAGGTGGTAAGGAGATAAAGATGAACTATATAGTTTTTGAAGCTGGAGGTTGAAAAACTTTCACTCTTTTAAAAATATCTTACTGTAGGGAACTTAGGAAATATTTCAGGCAGCATTAAGAATATGCTTTAAGTTATATATTAGTTCCTAAGACGATCCATAAGTGCAAACATTGACTTATTTTTAAGTGCACATTTGGGAAAATGCTATTGTAATACTATTGGTTTGGTTCATGTAACAAAATTAAATGTACACTTTAACCAGTCAACATACTAATGCTATTGTGATTTTAGAATACTAACCTCTGAAGCTATTTTAATTTTGTTGATGAACATATACTAAGACTTTTAGGATACAATTTTTTTCTTTATGGGGCAGAAAGCGTCAATAGTTTTCAAGATCAACACAGGCTTTCAAAAGAATCAGCAAGGTGATTTAGGGCAATAGAGTGGTAGAGAAAAGTAGAGGTAAGTTTTGAAAAACTAGATCCTTAAAGTGAATTTTCTGTGACTATTCTATATAGTAATAATTGGTATCAGGCACACAGCTGCAATTAC
This sequence comes from Heterocephalus glaber, assembly GCF_000247695.1. The sequence goes on from NW_004624761.1 coordinate 11,209,977, forward strand.
CACATAATCATTGTGAAAGTCATGTGTGGACAGATGGTAGCAGTGTTTGCAAATGGAGATAACACTGAATTTTTAACAAGTGACAAAAGGATTGGCATAGTGCAAACAGAACACCACTGTCCTTGGCTGCCAGCCAGGCAGCTCCATGTGCTGTTCTCCTGTCATCTCACAGAAGGCTGGCATGCTAAACATGATGGCGATTTTTGTCACTCAGTTGAAGACATAGACCTTCAAAATGAAAATAATAAAAAAGAAAGAGAGATGGGATAGACGAGATAGATGAGTAAATGGCTCCTCTTTATGTCTGAAGGTTTATTTGATTTGAAGATTTTGAATAACAGCCCAACACAAAATCCTGACCACGTAAGCGACAGTAACTGATTAGATGTAGTCCTGTGTTCTTGGTAAGCACAAAGACTGTAGGGACTAGTTCAAATATCTGCCCTCTAAATTAGTAGGTGTATAACTTCATGCTTCCATTTGAGCATCTTTAAATTACAAAAAACAATGGAACCTACCAGATTAATCATGTAGAAGAGCTGAGAAGATGATTCTTGTACAAGTTACTTACTAAAAGACTGGGCTGAAGAAAAGATGAGGCTGATGAAAGGCAGGTGTGAGATCTGGGGAAGAATCTAAGCACTTATGTGGTTTCCAATGATGTTTTCATTATCTATTCTTGCATATTAACTCAAAGATGAGTGGAGTAAAACAACAGTCCTGTCATTGTCTCATCACTCCAATGGATCAAGAATTTGGGCAAGGTAGAGTGAGGGTTCTGTCTTTGCTCCAGTGTATAAGGTGAGGCAGCTCAAACAGCTGGAAGTGAATCTCATAGCACAACTGAAGGCATAAATGGGATCCTCATCTTTCCCTCAAGCTGCAGCTGAAACATCCAAGATGGCTCTCACACACACATCTGACCCTTGAGCTTGGATACTCAAATCTGTCTCTTCAAAGATTCTCTTTATGACTTGGGTTTCTCATTCCATGACTGTTCTGTTAGCTTACCATACCCAGAACAAATTTTCTACCGCATGAATCTAGACATTGCAAAGTTTCCTATAATGCAATTTATGTATTTTTGCCACATTTCATTGATTACACAAGAGATATCCCATATTTAACATAGAAGGAGACCAAATTAAGGTGAATACCAAAAGATTCATATCCATTGGGTCACTATCTTGGAGAATGTCTGTCATAGCTGGAGCTTACTTCACTTTACACAGAACACATAGTGTTGTTCCCACCTTGTGATAAAGAGTCAGCATCTTATACCATTCTAATAACTCCAACAAGAGACCTTCAGTGATGAGGGCATCTGTGAAGAGTTAGCATCCAGTGTTCACAGCAGCTAGGCTCTGAAAGCACAGCTAGGTAAAATGAGCAATCAGGCCACTGATAATGTCTACTATATTACCTCAAAAACTTACTACAAAAATTAAGTGAATTAATATTCAAAAGTGCTTACAACCAAAGCAGACACATGTTAATAGAGTGTTAGGCAGCTCTGATTTAGCTCTCTAGGATCTGGTGGTTGCTTTTTCTGGGCCACCAAGTGTTATGCAGGACCTGAGAAGACACACCTGCAAATTACATCTGAAGTTGCCCACCTAGCAAAATTCCTTCCATCCTATACTTAATTAAGCTATTTAAGACCAGCCACAATTAGTGACTAATTATAAGACTGCTACATAAACAGGGGAGTTTCCAAAGAGTATTGTGATATAAAGATTAAGTAACTTCAAATGATACAGCCTCTAATGAGCCAGCTTAATTTACACTCTGGATTTCAAAGAAATTTGAACATTATCAATAGTTTTCTTGTTAAGCTCCAATGAGGTGTCAGTTCCTGTGGAGTAGCTTGGTAATACATTATTTTTCCTGTTTCCATAATGCCCCTAAGAGATAGACAATATTTTCATTATCATATGCAGGTAAATAGAAAATATAAAGATTAAATTTTAATGCATTAACACACATACTTCAGCAAATACAAATTAGAGTAGGATTTGAATTTGGGCCTCTTTAATTTCAAAACTGTGCTTGGCAACCACATTATACAACGTACCACAATAAATAATGCAAAAGTGGTTATATTTAAATAATTTGGAAGCTTCTTTGTAATTATCTGTGATCTCTTTAGGATAATACATCTGGGCTTTTTCAGAGAAACAAGGGCAGACTGTCTAGATCAAGGGAATGGCTGAAGGCTTCATTGACTATTTAGAAGAGTACAATAACTCAAGAAGAAAAATCTTTAGCTCTTTAATGAGTCTATTGATAGAAATAGTGGTAGTATAGCTACTGTATTCTGCCCAATTAATTATGGTGTTATCAGAGCTGATACAATTTCTCTTCTTTGTTTCTAACTTTTTAAAAAAGGATACTGAGTGATTGTTCTTATTACCATTTTGTATAAATCTTAGATCTACTAAGCCACAGATACATCATCAGTGTAAGGAACCACTGACTTTTTCAGCAGTGGGACGGCGGCTCAGAAGCCCCTACCTCTGGGACGGGAGCAGCGGGAGGGATGGCAGCCCGGAAGCCCCCGGGGAAGGAAAATTATTCATTTGTTTTGTTGGAGGAAAAAGTAATAATAATTAACACTTGGGAAAATAAATGTCTCTACTTTTGTTAATAATGGTAATATCATCAGTACTGTCAAAATAAAGATCAAGACAGAATCATTTTATTGGCATCTATAATTTAGTAATTTATTAGAATATTTGTCTTCTTTCTTATTCTTTGCTTCCTAAATGCCATGTCAAAGTCTTTGGAATTTATATTTAGCACTCATTCAACACTTAATATTTGCTCGGCACAGAGCTAAACAATCTTTGTACATCAATCAACTTAGAGTTTACAACAAAGTTTTGAAATATCCTGATTTTGTAAATTATAAGATTGAGAAAAGAAAGATCATGGTACTGTTAACTGGGTTAGAGTCTGCTAAAATTCCTTCTGTAATAAGAAAAAAATTATTTTCTATGACTCTACTGCTACAAAATGTTGAATGGAAACTTCCTATCGCAGGACAGTGTCCGCACACAGGAACAAGCTCCAACTTCCAATTGCTTCTCATCTTTGTGTAGGGCTCTCTTTGCCTAGTGAGGTGACAAAATACTAACATATTCCAGGAGCAAGCTTCAGCAATGACAAAAGGGAGCCAGTGCAAAAATCCACAGGGCCAGTTACCTCACTAAGCCACTTGTTCTATGCAAACTGAATTCACAGGAGGGATTAAGATTCAGTGACCTAAATTATAAATCACCTAATGATGCATCCTTTATTGGTTGTTTCTCTTCCCCACCCCCTTCCCAGTGTTTCCAGGGATCTCACTATAAATAAATGCCTTTCATTCAAACACTTTTCTCAGAACCTATTTCTGGGAACCTAGACTAAATACTCACTACTCTCTGTGATATCAAGAAAACAATCATAAAACAAAATAAGCTTATGAATAGCAGGCAAAATAGACACAATCCTAATAAGTTCAAGGGGTAAGTTAAAATTTCCCAAGTGTTCTAACATGGTTAAGAGAAAATACCATGTAACCTGGAATGATGTAAAAAGGGCAGCCAAATTACACTTGGGATTGGTGTTTAATGTTTTACGGTAAAATGTACTGAAAGGCTCAGAGATAGTCCAAAGGTAAGGAATTTGAGCACAGTGAGAGCAGAAAGAACAGAGATAGAGTGTTTCAAGATGAAGTTCAGAGAGGGCCAGATTATGAAGCACCACACAGACCAGTGTTGAAAATGACACACTGTTTTGTTTTCTTTTGTTTTTTAAGTTGACACAGTATTTCTTTGCAGAATAAGGATAATGTCTTGCATTTTGGCCTTCCAAAACAGCTCCCTCAAAAATCATGTGATCAAAATAAACTTCTAAGGAAAATACATATAAGCTGTGTCTTCAGTATTATTAGAATATGAGGGGAAGGGATGCATAAATTTCAAGGAACTTGTAAATAAAGAAATAAACTCCAACCTCTAACTGAGTTAATATTGGAGCATGAAACATGACTTCTAGTTGTGTATGTGGATGGTGGGCAAAGTACAATTCAAAAAGACTGATAAAAAGGAAAAGCAGGGTGGGAACCCTGGATGTAGCACAAAAGAAACATCCCCAGAAAGAAAAAGTCCAATATAAAGTTCTAGAAATACTGAACTCAGATCTCAGACCTAATTATTCATAGCCCTAACTATAAGAAAAAAACTTTAAAGAACATGACAATGAAAGTTACAGACTTAGAGAAATATTGCCCTGGGAGCGCAAGACAAATACAGGAGAGTTCGTAACTCCTGGAGACACGCAGGATGAAAAGAAAGAAAAAAAGATAAAGTTAAAAATTAGTGTCTGGAACTGAAACAGAATCAGACAGGACAAACCATCACTACACCAACTACCTTACTACCACCACTTCCAGCCATACCAGACACCAGAGAAAGTGAATTTCATCATTCAGTCACAGCAGGTACTCTTCCTGTCCACAAAATATTCAAAAACAGAAAAAATAGCCAAATTATATGTAAATGATATGGAGTTGTTTACAAGAAACATTAATTGAAAGAAGTTAAAAATTTTCATGTAGCTTACTACTGTTTCTGAAAAGAGGGAAGGAAATAAAAGACATATACATATATGTTTAGTTTTAAATAAAGAAACAGGAAATGTAAACCAGAAAACAATAAATTGGTCAGCTGTTATGAGGAGAAATGAATGTGAAATAACATGAAAACAACAGGTGGTAAGATTTTACATATTAAAAATAAATCAGTATGAACTGGATGCAAATTAAGATTTAGGTAAACAACTATATGTGACTGAATAGGAGAAAGAAGTGGTTAATTCTGGGTTTTTAGAATTCATTTTAATTGCAATGTGGATTTCATAGTAGGAAACACAGGGTATGGACAAAGAATGTGAAACAGAATGAAAATACCATCATATTTCCTTCCCAGAATATCTACCTGCAAGAGTTGGTTGGTTATTGAAAGTATATTTCTGGGACCCTAAGCAGGCACGGACATGGCAGCACCTTCCCATTAACTGGCCTCTTGGGGTAAAAGTGCAATGTAGAAAAATGCCTACAGCAGAGGGACCCAGGCCAGAAAAATTCACAATACAAAGTCCTCGACCATGGACAGATGTGGGTTACTAGTGAAAAAATATCTAAAAACATATGAGTATGGCCAGAATTCTGGAATCTGCCCGAGGACTTTGAAGACTCTGATCCTTGCCAGTATATGCAAAAGATAAATACAAGTACTAGTGAGATTAAAGAGGTGAATGCAATCTAATCATTCTTGTTCTTCAGAAAGAAATGTGGAGTCTCCTTTATTACATCAATGACAAGATAGACAGGATTAGACAGATGATAAAGAGATAGAGAGATAGAGATAGATAAGTGACAGTGGGGAGAAACTAGTATTTTTCTCTTAATGAACTGAAAAAATGATATAGAAAAGAGATGTCAATAAGCCATTACAAACTGAAGAGACATTTTGATGTAGTTGCATATTTCCATAAAGTCAACAAGAAGTCTTGAAATTTGACAAACCATAGAATTTAGAATAAGACTCCTGGGAGGATATGTGTAAAGCAACCTGTCCAACAGATGATTACAGAATCACTCAGACAGAACTATTTCAGATACAATATCATGGACAGAGAGAGTTCAAGTTTACTGTTACTTTGATTTTCTCACCTGCTGGCATTGCTCAGTACTTAAATCAATGAAAGAGAAAGCTCTGGATTGTAGATTATTGCCCTGTGGGGTAGGGAAAATTGGGAGAAGCTAATAAATGAATTCTGTGTTCATTTCCCCAGTTCCATAGTACAGTTACAAAGATCAAAGTCAAATCAGAGCTACTTTACTTTAGAAAAAATACAAATGTAAACTTTTACAAAACTAAAATTGTGTTCAGTGAAATTTTCTGTACAGCCTTGAGTAGAGAAGATCATGGTGATGAATTGCCAAAGCATTATTTTTGAATATAAAGAGCTCCTCTTTGTGTAAAACAAATTATATTTATGAGAAATATGGTTAGAAAGAGTTCTGCTCTGCTCTTCAGGTCTCAGCATAATTCATGACAACATATCTAAATCTTTATCCAGTGAGGGATGGAGTGGAGAATAGACCCATATATGTATGTATATATAATGTAGTCTCTCTATATATATTATATGTATATAAAATCATGTATATATATTAGACTAATAATACTTGTATATTATAGAACTAATCTTTATAAAATATAACTGAAAGATTTATTGTTAGTAACTCAAAACTAAAAGAAATAAAATGTATCAAGTCACCTAATATGGGAAACAATATTTATTGAACAGCTAATATTTTAAAAGAAGCAGCTTCTTTGAAGATATACAGAAAAAAATTTTCTTCACAATATAGTTTATTTACTCACAATGTATTCTTGATAAAACTTAGAAACAACTACAAATTAATAGACTAAAACTGCAAATTAAAATAAAACAATAGAATAAACTTTGAAATAAAAGACAATTAAAGCTGAGTATTTATACATAGAATAAATTTCCTTTTAGAAGGAAGTTTTGACAATGAGCGGATGTGAATGGGTAGTCTAGGAAAAGTGAATACTATGTGTCAACTATCTGAATATGCACAGATAGGAACCTTAAAATGTAAGTAAGTGAGTAAAGCAAATTATATTTTCTGAGCTGTAAAACTTACTTCATTAAGTATTGGTTCAATCCTTAGGCAGCTGAAATACAAAGAAGCAAACAAAATGATAAAGAACACCCAGCACAGTAATAGCATTTTGGAAAATGATCAGAAATGTTACACATTATTTCAGATGTGGAAACTTGGAAAATGAAAGTCTGAGATAGCATAGATGATACTGTGAAACAGACACACAGACCTATGACTAGAGGCACCCAAGATATCAGGGCAGCCAGAGATGACAGTGGCAAGAAGGGATGGAGGAAGGGACATCCAAATAATATAAAACTCAGTGAGGTGGGGGTTTGCCTATTTTTTTAATGATGGAGTGAAGGGGTGTGGGAGTTGGAGTTTCAGGGGGACCAAATAAATAGTGGCCCTGTTCTCCAGCTGCACTGCTTGGGATAGAAGTGAGGAGATTATCATATACGAGGATCAAGTGATCACATTGGTTTTGAACATCAGCTAACCATTACAAGGAGTTGAGCTCATTGTACAGCATTTTAACTTTTTTCTGAATTATTTAACCTTCACCACAACACTAGATGTGAATTGTCATGATTTTTCCATGTAACACATGAACCAACTGAGGCATGTATAGCTAGTTAATGACATAATCAAGACTGTAGATTATCTGAGTCCATTTGTTGCTAGGGAATGTGGCTAAACTGTATAACAACAAAAATTAAAAATTAAAGTCTAAAACTAAATTAATCCATTCAGCTATAGACAGTAATGGAGGTGGAGCCCAGAATGCATACTTGCTGCATGCACCTGGGTTCCCTGGGAGAAAAAGAAGGAAGAGCTCATTTTTACTGCTGACTCAGATAAGTCATATTTTCTTCCAGGGAGAATTAGGTGAGATAATACAGAAATGTCAAGAATTTAATGCTAATGGAAGTCCCTGCTCATTGCTAGAAACCATCCTCATCCTTGTGTACACACAAAATGTCTCTAGAAGCAAAATGAGAGAGAAACAAAAGCTCTGGCCTACTTCCTGTTTCTGAGGCATAAACTGAGGGAAGATGCTAGGACCCTATGTTTTCTGAGAGCTACTGGGGGAGTAGAATTTTCATGGAGTAATCCAGGAAGCAGTGTGTCCCACAAGCAAAAGGAACATTCACTCAAGCTATGGATGGTTTAGGAGAGTTTGACTAAAATAAATACACCCACATGGATATACACATTGTGAGTATAGCATATTATGTCATATATAAATACACAGAGGAGGGAGGGAGATGAGGGGAGGAAGGGACAGAAGGCGGGAGAGAGTGGAAGAGAGACAGAGAGACAGAGAATTGAGAAGGCACAAGTTCAGCAAAGATATCTAGGATGAAGAGGAGAACTATAAACTACTAGCTTGGTTTACTAATTTGAGTTGAATAATTACATTATAGGAGTAAGAGTTTGGAAGAGTAAAGCTCACAAAATGAAAGTTTATGTTGTATCGGGAAATATGGTTGGGTATTTTTCTTTATAGTCAGCTGGTTGATGATGTGCACTTTCCCCTCATGAACTCTGGTACCATGTTCCCTTTATTTCTTGAGAATCAGAGGGTGCTAATCTCAGTAGAAAGAGAAATGTATGCCAGCCCTAGGATCCTTTTATAAGTTGGGTAGAGGATGATACTAGAGAGAGGGGAAGGGAAGCACATAGCTTAAAACTAAGAAGTTCCATGACTGTCTCTTGTGCCCATCATGGTAGAATATTGAGTTTAAATACTTTTTTGAGGTATTAGCAATGCACATGTTTATAAAATTACTGTAAGTAGCTGAGAATGGAAAATTGCCATTAGCATTAGAACTTGAGCTAAGGTTGGCTACTAAATAAGGAGAAAATTGAAGGTACAGAAAGAGACCAAGGAGAAAAAAAGTGGTTGTTGACCTTTACATCAAGGTGATAACCTCAGGTCTACAAAAAGGATTGGCAAGTAGATGGCAGTGCTTTGAAGAGCATAATTGAGCATGGAAAGTCTTAAGTTCCTTTTCTTCATTTAAACTCAAGATTTCAGCAAAGTTCACTGTAGTTTGTTTTTCACTCTGCATTGAAAAGTTAAGGAATTGGGCTGATGTCTACAGAGAGAGAGAGAGAGAGAGAGAGAGAGAGAGAGAGAGAGAGAGATTACAACAGAACAGCAACAGATTAGGAAAATTTAAAATACCATAGCAAGAAGTAAACTAAGGAAAGTGAAAGCAAATATTCAAGAGAAGCAAAATTAGTATGAATGAGAATCAACCACCATTTTTTGGGAGAATTCCCAAAAACTTACTAGGAAGGAAAGCAATTGTGAAATATAATGGAGGTCTTGGCAAATACTATTTTGGAACTAAAGAGAAAGGTTGTAGTTTGAAGACCGTGAAAGTTCTTTTTTTTTTGTTTTTTTTGGTACCAGAGATTGAACTAAGGACCTTGGGCTTGCAAGGCAGGCACTGGAACCACTGAGCTAAATCCCCAGCCCCTGACTGTGAAAGCTCTGAGTTCAGTCATTGTTACAGTTTATATCCAGATGTTTCTCCAAAACCTCCTGCCCTCACAGGTGGGGTTTTTAGGACTGAATGGATCATGGTTGAGTGATACTGGATTAGTTCACTGATTGGTTTAGCAAAGTTCTGAATGTGGAAAATAGATTTACTGAAGAGGAAAGACACACACTGGGTGCAGGTGTCCCCAACCAATAGGTTTGTACCATTAATAGAATAAAAAGGGAAAGAAAAACAAATTCTCAATGTTTCCTCCCTGCAACATCCTTCGCCTATGCTGCCCTGGCATGGAACCAGCCAACTATGGACTGAAACCTCTACAAATTATGAGCCAAAATAAACTTTTCCTTCTTTAACTTGTGGGTGTAGGGTATTTTGTTCCGACAACAAAAACACAACTAAGACAATTATCTAAATAGTCTCTGATCATAAGCATGTTGCTTTGTGAAAGCTTGCTAATAAACCAATTATAATACAGGATATATTTTTCCATAAATATATTGAATATATTTGTGTTTAAGGCAATTCATAAGGCATCTTTAACCTCTATTGTGTTTGATTTGTGGTGCTTAGGATGTTTCAACCACTCTGCCAAATGTCGATACTATATTATCCTTTTAAATTCCCATAGGATATGAAGTGGGTATTGTTAATATCACCATTTTTCAAATAAGGTAATGGTCATGCATAACAGTGTTTTGATATGCTCAGTGTCACACAACTAATGAATAGTTCAAGGGGATATGAACCCCAAAATATTAGACTCCTCAACTTAAGTTAACTTAAACCTTAAACTATAATTCACCAATATTATTGAAACAAATAACGGTGTGTAGGCATCAGCATGGACGGGTGAAAGATACAGAGAGAGAGAAAAAGAGAGAGAGAGAAATTCAAATTGCACCTGAATTCGAGGCATGTATACCCTTAGCAGCAGTAGGAGTATCACTTATGCACACTTACTTGTAGCAACACTCATGTCTCCTGGCTCTAAAATAAATGATTATTGCTCCATTTTATCTGAGAGAGGAGCCAGTGGATCGGGCATTCCTGTAATAGAGGTCACTAAATTGAGGACCAGAAAGCTTTTTGGACTTGAAGGCAGGTTGCTAACAAGGTGTCCAGAATGCAGCAAATGATGAAAAAGTTAATTGAACAAGGGATAAAGTGAAAAGGAAACCCCCAAGGGCAGGGTAAAGTGTTGGTTCTGCAATCTTTCCTCATAGATAAAGAATTGAAAAAGTGAAAATTTTTGTCGACTGAAGAGTAATAGTACAGGAAACCATGTAAGTGGATCTGTGCTACAAAAGGATCCAGAATGTAGACTAACTACAATTGACATGGGCAAAAGAGGAGCTAGTAAATGAAATGAAAAGAAAAGGACAACATAAGTAAGAACAAAAGTACACATTACTTTAGAAGTCCTACATTTTAATGATTTCAGGAGCTACTTCTTGTTTATTTTGTTCACTGAAGAGCTATAAATGGGCCTTGTTTTATGTTATACCTTCTCAAAATACTACTGTCAGTACTGATCATTTTAACTATATGGTACACATTTCTGGGTATGGACACAGGGTACTATCAAAAGTGTTTTATGGGCATATTTTGAAGAAACTTGAACATTTTTAGGGTATTAGTTTTGTTTTGCTTAGATTTGACTGCCTTCCAGGTTAAATATTTGACAAAGCTGGCACTGTGTAGTTTCATAAATGTAGAGAACACAAATATGAATCGAGGTATGTTTTTTTCCAAAATTTCTGAACATTTTAATATAGCTAATAGATTCAAAAGAGTGCTATTATTTTAAAGCTTAAGGTGAATTTTTGATTGGATGGTGACTGTGATTGGCAACAGGAATTACAAATGACACGATTAAATAATTTGATATAACTATGACATGTTTCTACTAACGTTTCCTCTGCAATAAATAAATGCGAAGTCTGTACATTTATTTGGTCCTAGAGACTGATTTTCCATTTACAGAATGCTAACTTTTAGAATAGCAATGAAATAATCCTTCCCATTACTTCTTCATTCTACATTTTCTCTTGAATACTCTTAAGAAAGATTTGTTCATATTTTGAAAACACTACAATGAAAGCCGAGTTTCTGTGTTACTTAGGGAAAAATGCAATTTTCTTTCTATAATAACTTGGCTCCTAGAAAGTCTGTAAATCAAATTACTGGTAATGCAATACTTTAAAATATCCTAAAGAATCCCAAATTAGACAGAAAAGCCAACAGTGTTTCATTTTGCAAAGTAAATAACTCTTCTTTGAACTTTTATTCATTCTCTATTTCCTGTATATATATTTTTGCAAGATATGTTGATAAACATGCATTCTAGAAGTTTTTTGTATCTAGAATCTATTATGGATGTACAATTAGAATTCCATAGTCATTCTTAGAACAGGAAGCATCGAAGTCACATTCTCAGAAAAATTGCCATAAAAGCTTCAGAGTTGTGAAGCTAATACTCGCCACAGGATGCTCTGTAAGGTTGAATCATTTTGAAAACACGTGTGTGAAAACACTCAGATAAATTGCTTCAGATAAAAGAATGGACAAACCACTGTATCAGGGACCAGAATAGTTGTTGGAGCCACCGGTCCCTGCAAACTTGAAGTTAGGCATTGGCACAGGACTCTTTTTGGTCAATGAAATGAGTAAGGATCTGTTAGGGGTGATACTTGAGCAGAAGCCTTTAAGAGCAGTTGAGCTCAAACATACATTCGTGTTCTTTTTCTAGCATGACAAATATGGAGGAGCATATTGATTTAACAATGCAACAATGAGCCACCCTATGGAGCATAGCTGCCCCAGGGGGTCATTCAGACACATAGGACTTCTGTGTCAGAAAAAGAAAGTCTTTACATTAGAAGATGAATCAACAACATTTTTCAGTAAAATTAGATGGCAAAATAAGGCTCTTTCATATCTGTTCAAGGAGCATAATAGGAATAGTCGCTTCAGAAATTAATAAAATTCTAGACAATTATGCTTCTTTTTTATTATTTTTTTTGTTACTACCCTTTCTTTTGACAGTGTTTAGTCATCTAAAGTTCTCTACTTTGACAACTCATGCTGTCCAGCTATTACAGAAGCAACCATAATAACATGTACGTAAGGAGTGTGGCTACTTTCTAGTAAAACATTTATAAACAGGAAAATGGCTTGATTTGGCTAGTTTTCAAGCTACTCAAATTTGCTGGTTGAGGCCAGGGATTTAGCTCAGTGGTTCTGCTGCCTGCCTTGCAAGTGCAAGGTCCCGAGTTCGATCCCGATAACAAAAAATAAATAAAAATTAAAAATGCTGGTTGATTCCTGCTGCAACATAACTTAAAATAACCTAAAAATAACCTAAAGTAACCAACCTTTACACTTTGATGTCAGATATTATTCTATCAGAGAAAGAAAAAGTTGCAGTCCAATACAGTAACTGTGAGAATGCATCCCTGAGAGGGAAGAGTGAAGTCATCACGGCATTCTTACTCCTCTCCATGATAATGACTTTCATCAACCATGACTTTGAAACCTTGATCGGGGGCCAGCTGATTTTTAAGTTAAATATCATTGAGAAATAATTCACAATGCAATAAAATAAAAATACATAGTACAATAAAATCATTGTGCATTTTTAAAATATACAATTCAGTGGCTTTTAGTATTTTCACAAGGTAGTATAACCATCAACAATAAGGAAATTTAGAATATTTTCACTATGCCCAAAATAAATTCTTTACCTATTAATATTCATTTTTCATCCCTATCCCACCCCTCAATCCTTGACAGCCACTAATCTTTGTTCCATGGTAGGAAATTTGCTGTACTTCACAGACATGAAATTATACCATATGTAGGTTTTTGATTGGCTTCTAGCACAAGTTTTTAAGAGTGTACACCAATGCTTCATTCCTTCTCGTTGCTGCATACTATTCCATTATATGGTTATATCACATTTTGTGTATCTGACAACTGATGGACAGCTGTGTTGTGAAGAATGTTTCTATGAACATTAATGTGCATGCTTTTTGTTTAAATATAGATTTTCATTTCTCTTGAATATATATGTCAGGTGGAAATGATGGGAGATATAGTAACTCCATACTTTGCAGAGATGCTAAATTCTTCTCCAAAGTGGCTATCTTTTTAAGTTCCCATCAGTATAAGTGTTTATGTTTTATGTCAGGAACTACAGTATATTTTATGTTAATTTTAAAGTATGTTATGTCAATAATAGTACCAACAACTTGTATGAATATGATACGGGGTAACTTTACTTATTTTTTAAAGAATGCACACACAGCAAAAAGTAAAGTTTAGCCCTTGAAGCTCCAAGTCTTGAAATTTTTCAGAAAATCTCACCCATTTTGAATTCATTCATGTAAACCTGGGTGATGTCAGCACACTAACAGACAAATGCATATAGTTAGTGGTTAGTTTAATAACCAAATCAGCATTCCTAACTTAAGGAGCAAATTGAAAACTCAAAATACTGAACATCATTATTGTAGTAGACATTTGTGGAGTGTCACTCAGGTCCCCTACCAAGGTTGGAGCCCATATCCCCCAGCTACTGTGCACTGCCTAGTTAAGGTACACAGTTGCCCCTTCACCAGAAAGCCATTACTTGTGTTGTAGACTATGCGCATTGCTGAACACCATTGATCGGATTCACAGTCAGTAGCCAATGACTGGTCAGCAGAAACACAGAGGCAACAATGTTTCTCTCTCCCATCAAAGATAATCAGGATGAATCTAAACTCACATTGCTGCTTAAATTTTTTTCTTTTCCCTCATCTGCTTTGCTCTCCTCAGTCTCTGTCTCCTGAAAGACATTCTCAGTTACTTGTATTTGGATCCCATCTCACTATTTCCTCTGGGAAACAAAAATGTATTGCCATAATTGAAGTGGGCGGGAAAGGGCTTACAGTTTAAATGCCTGTAAGGTTTTACTTGGTTCCTATTTTATATTGCAGAAAGCAACAGAATCATATTAAGTCCATACTAAACCCACTGACATGTGACTTACAAGAAAAACTTCAAATAATGAATTTGCAAAAAATCTATATATGACATGTATCTCTAAATCTAATTTTATTTTGATACCAAACTCACTGAAAAAAGCAAACTGGGGACAAAAAATAGTGTTGTACCACTGAGGTTATGAGATAGCACTGAGGTTAGCAGGCTGCAGATCAGATGGCCAAGCTTCCCGACATATCTCTGTATTTACCATTTTTCTGATAGAAGTCAGGTTAATCAATTTCTCTGTTCCTTAGTTCCCACATCTATGGAACTGGGATAAATATAACTCCTTCAGGTTTACTTTCAAAATTCATAAGTTTATATGATTCCATAAACTGATGATCTTACTGGGAAGTGTCACGAATCTTTTATAGTTAAAGGTACAAAGGGCAGCAGTTTTTTCAAAATAGAAAAATCAAAATATTTACTTAACTGATAATTGACTGTTTTCTCTACCCTGAATTCCTCATCTTAACAGCCATTTTGATTTTATTGTATTTATTTGCAAAATGAAGTCAGAAAAATCTAGAATTTTCTCTGTGTATATGAAGCCACTTTGATTTACAAAATATCCTGGAAGCTTTATCTATTCACTCATACAGTTAATTAAAACAAGTATTTTCTCAGAATATCTAGGAAAATTTCAGAAATCAAAATAATTTTTTTAAAAAGATAATTTAGTTCATAGGAAATTAATGCCCTAATAGATTTTGTTATATGTAAGATCATATATTATCTTAGATGAGAAACAAATTATAATTTTGCCAAAGATATAATCATCAAGATTTAGTTTGATTGTTGATTAAACCATTTTAATAAAGTATGAAAATCTATTTTTAATAACAGTATGAAAAATTTTAATAAATGTATGAAAATCTATTTTTCAAAGAAATTTCCTATACTACAGATCTCCTTTAAGTGTTTTTTATAACAGAACAAAGCAATAGATTTTCCTCACATTTCACTCAGAGCTGTCTGTATCGAAATGCATATAAAGTCAGTAAAAACATAAATGTTAAGAAAGGAAGTTCCTGCATGACTTTCTATCATCTTAAAAATGATTTTATACAACAGTATTAAAGTACCAATGATCCAGCATTTCTAGAAATCCTTGCATAATAAAATAGCTTCCAGAATGATGTTCATTTCACTCATTACTTAACGAGGTACTTAATTACTTCACTCTGCCATGTTGTTCCAAGTGCATCTATCATTAGCTGAGTCTCTTAAGACCACGACACTTCCAGGATGGAAAGATACAGTGGCAGATAAGGTCCTTGTCTTCTCCAGCTCATATCCCTAGTGTGTAGTTACATTAACCTAATATATAATCAAACAAAATAATGACAGTTCAAGATCATGTCTATGAAAGAAGTGAACAGTGTGTTGTTGGAGAAAGTAACTGGAAGATTTGGGCAATTCGGCAAGTTATTTAAATAACTGAATTTCTGAGAATTAATTTTTTTAAATTATTTATAATTTTTTAAGTAAATCACTTAAGGAGGGTTAGAAAAATATTTTTCCCAAGCATAAGAAAAACTAGGTGCCAAACATCTGAGTGAGGAAGGACCTGAATGTTCAGGATGGTGACAGAGGATCATTGCTCACGAACCACATGGAGGAAGGAAGAGACAAAACAGGAAGCTGGCAAGAGAAAGGATGTGGGTCACACTGGTTTGTGTAATCTGGTAAGTGGTTTTAATTTTATTAAAAGAGCAACTGGCAACCCCTTGAATTTTAAGAAGGGAGTGATGTGATTCAATTAGGTTAAAAAAGACTCTATTGTGTCTATAATGGATGGAAAAATAAGAATAAAACAAGGAAGATTAGTCAGAAACTGTCAAAAATCTAAGTGAGAGAGAATGGCAGCTTGCAAGTTCACTGGTAGTTGTAAAGAGATTCAACAGATGCAGAACATTTTGTGAGTTAATTTAAAAAGTTTAGTGATGTTTATAATTTGAGTAGAAAGCTAATATAAATGAAGGAATTAACTAAGTTTTTATCTTAAAAAAAAAAGGTAGTAAAGCCACTTCTGAAATGAGAGAGACCAGAAGAGTAGAGAGATGAAGAAAGAAGGTAGAACTCTATTTTGGTCACATTGCATTTAGGTGGTTTGACCTGGCATTCTTTAAGAAGAGATAATCAAGTAGTCATTTGGAAATAAACATGAATAGCAGTAGATAATTCTAGATTGAAGATATACATTTGGACAACATTGATTTATAAGTAGGTTTCAAGTCTTCATATTTAGCCAGATCAATAAATATGTAAAAGAAGCCAAATGAAGAGAATATTCCAAAGAGGTGTGTTCAACTTTGAATGTGGCTTAGATTTTAGATAAAAGCCAACAATTGATGGATTAAGAATAAATGGGAACTGAAGGAATAGAGATATATCAATGTAAATACTATATTTTTTAAAAATTTGTGGTAAGTAGATGTAGAGAAATAGGTTTATGACTGAAAGTGGTTGTGAATAGGACTTTTAAAAACTGGGATATATGGATATAACTATTATGTTGATAAAAATGAAAGAGGATAGAGAACGACTTCATTTTGAGAATGAAGTATTAGAAGTCAGAAAGGAGAACAATTTTCAGAAGAGAGACAGTGGAAGCAAGAGGGGGAGAAAGATCTGGATTTGATAAGAGTAGTTTATCCTTTATCATTAGAAAAGGAAAGAACACAGAAAATGGGTAATGGTACAGGTTGCTTACAGATTTGGGGGATGAGGAAGCTCACCAATGATGGCCAGAAAAGATGATAATTAAAATCAGGTTTCACTGACAAAGAATGATGTGTTTTTTAAAGAAGCAAATTGTGGTCAGATGGTGAATGTGGTAATGGTGATGATAAAATGATAATAAGAAAAATTAGTGGTCTGCTGAGTGAACTACTAATTAATTGATCATCACTATTTTTTTAAAAGGTAGAACTCTAAAGATAACATAAAGGAAAGAGTAGAAATCCTTCAAGGACACTTGCAGTATGAAGACTCTGGGCTAAGATATTCCATGTACAGGAACCTGGTAACTTCACTGAATGTAAACATTATATGTCATAAACCGGAGCTGGGATTAACAATATCAGCAAGTATAACAATGGTGAAAGAAGATTTAGAAGAGAGAGGGAGTTGGTTGAGGAGGGAAAGAGGGTTAAAAAAAGAGATGAGCTATATTATGTACATGAATCCACTCCTCAAGATGATTATACACTGCATGTACTGAAAACATGTACTAATAAAAAAGATTAAAGAGTCTAAAATTACGATTTGTTAAGATACACTGACTCTTCTCAATGTTTTATTTGAGAAAGCCCCTTTTTTCAAAATACTCATAAAATCCACCACTTACAACTTTTAAAGTAAAGAAATCTACTAGCTGAATTCTTTTTCACAAGTGTTTCTTTCTTGAAGCTTTAGAAAGCATTAAAAATAATCTTTTATGCCGACCAGCTTCCAGCTTGGCTGAGCAGGGCCGAGCGGGGCCGAGCGGGGCTGAGTGGGGCTGAGTGGGGCTGAGCAGGGCTGAGTGGGGCCAAGCAGTTGCAGGCTGACTGGGACCTGCTTCCTTCAGCTTGCTCCACCAGCTTGTGACCAAGACAGGGTGAGGAGGACCTCCCCGGGCATACCCACCAGCTGCCAGCTTGGTCACACAGGCACCTCCAACAACAAGCTCCCCCCCTTCCCCCCTACCTCTGGCCTTTTGGCTGTGCAGCTACTTGGTTCCACACTGCAGAGGCACAGGGGGACATAAAAGCCATTGTCCTGAGCTGCAGAAGTAAACAACAGAGAGAGGGCCTCTCTCAGGCTCCCTGATGAAAACAAGCCCACTGGAAAAGTGAAGAGAAATTCTGCAATAAAGGCATACCAGACCACCGTGCTTGGTAAGTTGGAGGAATCATCAGCTCCTATCAGAACCTGGACTTTCTTCAGGGGAAAGGAAGCTGAAACCTGCAATAGAACCTTGCAGAGTACAACCTTTCAGGAGGACAGGGAGCTCAACTTGGGACTTGCAGCCAGAATTCTGCCTGAATCTCATGGGTCTGTGACTAGCTTACTGAGACTCATTGACTTATAACTGCAAACACCTGCCCACTTTGTCTATTGTGATAGCAGAGACATACCCTGAAGGAGGCCCTTCATTTATAAAGGTAATAGATTAGTAACTACCACAAATTGTCATTCCTTAAGAGGTATTTGATGCTATGGTGTTGCTGATTGTATCACTTGGGCTAAGGTGTTGTGACTGATTTAATCAGTTCTCCTTCCTGATATAATGAAAATGAGATAGCCTCAGAGCCATTAGAGACTCAAAACCTAAAGACCAGCTATATCTGGAAGACACCTCTGAAAAGCAATCATTCCATAAGGGTTCTAAATACATCAACAAAGATACTTAAAATAAGCAAATATATAAACCCAGGAACTAAACCAAGGACAGAACCAAAAACAAAAATGAGAAGACAGGGCCAGGGATTTAGCTCAGTGGTTCTGTCACCTGCCTAGCAAGTGCAAGGACCAGAGTTCAATCCCCGGTACCAAAAAAAAAAAATGAGAAGACATTTAAGCAAGTCACAAACTCAGACTTCCACCCCACAAAAGGCAAATTCTGGGGGAATGAGGTGGAAAAGTCTGATAATCAACCACCTGGACACCCTGAATGGATAGCACAGGAAGTAACAAAACAGATGAATGAGGCTCTAGAAAAATTCAAAGCAGAAATAATCTCCCA
>NW_004624761.1:11233539-11244907 GCF_000247695.1 Heterocephalus glaber
TTTTTATAAAATGGAGTACTACTCAGCCATAAAGAATGAGAAACTGGAGTCATTTATAGCTAAATGGGTGCATATTGAGGCCACACTCTTAAGTGAAATGATTAGGATACAAGTGTAATTACTGAATAGTTTCTCTAGTGTGAGAAACTGGGAGTGTAGATAAGGATTAAAAGATTTCATAACTAATAATTGATACTTTGAAATAGGAGAAGGTCCAAAGGTGTAGGGGTGGTGGTTGGAGAAGGGGAAAGGAAAGAATGGAAAGGAAAAATTATGAAAAAAGAAAAAAAATGGAAATGATGTCTATGTAAATAGGGAAGGGTGGAGGAGTGAAGGGCGCACAGGTAATGGGAAAAAAATAAGAGCCAAGATACATCATGTACAGGTACAAGCACCCAATAATAAATGTAAATGTATTGTATACCTCAAATACACCAATAAAAGAATTTAAGGGAAAAAAAGTAATAATAATATTTTCCCAGTGTGTCAGTTCCATTGTATTTAATGGAAGTAAGATCACTTTTTTGTTTTATACATTTCTATGAAACAATTTATGTATGCCAAACAACGTGAAAATGTAAATGTACAATCTCATGAGTTATTGTAATATGAAAACATAGAGCCAAATCTTGGGCAAGAGAGGAAAAATTACCATCAGTTCCTCAAAAGCTCTGCAGGTGGCCTTTCCAGCTGACACCTTTCCTGTCTTCTAGAGTTAACCTAGCTTTACAGTTTAATCCTATGGTGTCTTCCCAAATCCTATTGTCCTGTTGCCTGTCTTGAACTTTGTATGAATGAAGTCATAAAGCATGTATTGTTTTGTGCTTGGATGCTGTTGCTCAAAGTTGTTGTTAACACTCATCCATGTTTTCTTGTGTATCTACTTTTTAATTCATTTTCATAGAATATCATATAACAGATGGTATTCCAATTTGTAAATAAATCTTATTTTATTTAACTATTCTATCATGTAATAGACATTTCAAATTTGGGTTGTTATAGTAAAATATGCTAGAAATATTCTTATTCTTGTAAAAGTGCAGATCAAAGGGTATGATTCACCTTAACTTTTGTAGTTACCATCAAACTGATGTCAAAGTGATTTATTTTACTCCACCAAAATTTTTAACCTAATTCTTGCACATCCTAGAACTTCTGAAGTACTATAAATTTCATGCGAGTGACAGAATTTGGGGTACTTTGATTTTGAAAATTAATTCATTGACCAAAGAAAATAAAACAACAGGAATTTATAAAATAGTCAAACTAAACCTTATTTGCTAATTATGAAAACATAAAGTTTCAAGTGAGTAAGTTATTGACCCGCCTATATATATATGCTTCTCACTTTATGAAAGTGTTTTCCATTTTAAGAGCTATGCTATCACATAACTAGCAAAGCTAAATTTAATAAGTAGTTTTCTGTATCAGAGAAAAAAAAGAATTGATTCTGGTTCACATAATAAATTCTCACTGGAAATCAAGACAAAATACTCTTCAGTACATGTTACCTGATAGTTATCAAAATGAACTATCACCGTTGAGTAAACAAAGCTCTTTACATTCTTATTTACCGAATTTGGAGTGAAGTATAAAACATAAGCTTAAATAAACTTTGACATTAGAAGTCAATTAGACACATATGGAAAACCAACTTCATGTAGTAGTTTCACTCCCATTTTGGAATGAATCACAGTGGTAGTTAAGGCAGGACATCAAATTGATTGGCTTTGGTTTTGCCTAGAGAATTGGTGTAGTACACTTTGGCTTGTTCCTGAGTGTCCATGACTTTTTTTTTTCCTCTATGATTTTTTTTATTATTCATTACTTTTATTGAGAAAAAAATAAGAATCAAGATATGTCCATGACTTTTGACTCTAGGTCTGCTCCCTTATTCCTTCCTCCTCAGCCTGTTCTCCTGCTCTGCTTCCCACTTGACATGAACTAAGTAGTTTCTTTCCTATGTCTTTCCACCATGATGTTTCTTCTCCCTTGGAGCAAGATAACCAAGTCCTGAATCTTCTTAAACTATGAGCCAAATAGAACCTTCTTTTTTTTTAATTTTTGGTACCAGGGATCGAAGTCGGGTCCTTGAGTGCAGCAGGCAGAACCACTGAGCTAAACCCCTGACCCTAGAACCTTCTTTTAAGTTGTGACTATTAGGAGTTGTGCTCCAGAAATGGGAAGATAACTAATGCTCATCTTTGCTCACTGTCAGTATTCTCAAGATTCTCAAAAACACATCAGTTTTTTTCTAAGGACATCCTAGATAATTAGCATAAAAACTATGTGTTACAAATAAGTAGTAAAAAACTATCAAAAAGTCTAGCCTTTTCTGGAAGAATTTTTCATCAATAAGTTTTAGATTTTGTAGAAGTTTTCTGCTTCTACGAGGTCCTTCTACATGAATGGTTTTTATGTCATAAATGATACACCCATTAAAACTCAGGTATGGAAATGATGGTACCTTTCATTTGAGCCTAGATAAAATACATTCTCACACTGTTGACCTTGTTTTTGGAAACTTTGCAGTACAGCCAGACTGAATCATGAGCTCCTAATCCAGTTTAAAAATGCCCCTGGGACTTGATATTTTGGGGAAACGTTTTATACACTTCTGTGTCCTTTAAGTGTTATTTTCTTCAAAAGGGGAAAGCAATGTTCCCTGTAAAATATTTTAATGGCCAAATCAAGATTTCATACACTTGAAATTAGCTGACCTGTAGATGCTTCAGACACGGACTCGAAATGCAGAAGTCCATCTGAAAATGGGTATCTAGTTAAAATTTATACTTACTACCACCTACCCTAAGGGTTTGTTTATTTTACACAATGTGATCAGTAGCCCTCTTTTGCTATCTACCTAGGAGAGCAGCTTGCAGTTATTACTTCCACCACTGAGATCTGACACTGTATATCGTCTAAATGGGACAGATGGAGCTTGTCTAGGGTTGTGTTTCATCAGCCTTTTCCTTGGCAAGCCTCCCATAGACATTAGAGGAAGGCAGACTGATGCCTGATCTGCTATTTATAAAAAAGTAGTTTAATATTAAATTTCAAAATGCTATTGACACAATTATGGGAGAGAAATTAATACTGTCAGATTTAGTAGTGTGGAAGTTTCCCTGACATCGTAAAACCATCATCTAACATTTTATTCCTGCATCAGGATCACAATGCAAAATGTATGAGTGAGACCCTTGATCTTGTTAAGAAATAAACCATATAAGAAGGTAATGTTTCACAGTGCTTTTTGTTTGTTGGTTGGTTTTTCTGGTTCTTTCATGGAAGAGCATGTCAGACTTGAAATAATGATTTCTCTATAGACTTAACACTTTCAGTATATAGATCTACTGGTTCTTGAGTACTAAATCTCACAAGCTGACCAAAAGTTAGAGATGACCAGTGACAATGGCCATAAAGCTCCATAGAGATGTTTTATTACTTCAAATTTTCTCCTCCTCATTTGTTCATGGAAGAGTGTGCTTTTAACTTCAATGTGAACATTAAAAGGCAAGAGGAATTTTCAGACAAAAGCAAGTTACAGAGAATGTACAAAACAATAGATATTGGTATAGAAAGAACGGAAAAATCTAACTTTTCTAATTCTGAACCCCTTCCATAGATTTACACTACAAATTTCTGCATATACAAAAACACTCTGGACACTACATACTCTGTTGTGGTTCAGATCTAAGCCATTGCTCAAAGATCTATGAGTTTGGAAAGTGATTAGATCTTGGGGGTCACTATACTCTTCAGTGTATTCATCCATGTGGTCAATAGCTTTCACCTCCAGGGCAGTATGCAATGTTATTTCTGCCTTGGAGCCGACTGGCCATGGACTGAATCCATTGAAACTGTTAGTCACAATAAATTTTTCCTCCTTTAAGTTTCAGGTGCTGGATATATTGTCCTAGAGATGGAAAAGACTGATACCACAGTGTGTTGTGTTTCCAATTGTGTATGTATCTCTATCTGCAAACTGCGATGGATTAACTTGCTGCTTCACTTATTTCACACTCAACACTGGGCAGTCTAGTGCTGGTGTTTTTAGGCTTAAAAGAAAGAGAAATAAGTTCATTTGAGGTAAATACTCTATTTAATATTGTGTGTTATCTGCCATAGCACCAAACAGAGATATGAATAGTGTGGCAAGCATTCAATTAACATTTGTAAGGCCGGTGAAAACTGAATGAAAGAATTGCTTAAGGATAGAAGCAAATATTTAAAATACATAACTATAATAATAAACCTTAGTTGTATCGACTAAAATGGAAAACTCACATTTTTAAAATAGAAAATTTTGCACTGCTGTGGTTTATATCTAGATGTTCCTCAAAGCCTTATGAGGTCAGAGTGGGGCTTTTGTGAGGTGACTGGATGATGGGGGTGTGGCACTCATCAGTGGATTCGTCCACCGATGTTGAGGTCAGAGGAGGTGGTGCTTGGGGGCATGGCCTGGAAGGGTCTATCCCTTCCCACCTCCCTTGAACTCTTTCTGCTTCCTGCCACTGCCGTGCCCCTCTGCCATGCCCTCCTGACTTGGAGCTAGCCAACTATGGACTGAAGCCTCTACAAACTGTGAGACAGAATAAACATTAACTTCTTTAACTTGTGGTGTCAGGCATTTTTTCCTAGAAATGAAGAAATAACTGAGGCATGTACATCTCCATTCATTTTCTCTGTTATATTTTATATTGGAAAGGAACCCAAAAGAGATCAGAAAAGAAGGGTAAGTGAAACCAAAATCAAAACAGAAAACAATTAGGGCTGGGGATTTAGCTCAGTGGTTCTGCCACCTGCCTCGAAAGCACAAGGTCCTGAGTTCGATCCCCAGTATATATATAAAAAATAAAATAAAAAGAAATAATGAAAAAGTGTGAAAAATATTAAAATAATTGTATATACCAGGCAAAGGAAAGGCATAAAAATGCATTGATAGGCCTGGGGATTTAGCTCAGAGTTTTCGCTGCCTGCTGCGCAAGCGCAAGAACCTGAGTTTGATCCCCGGTACCAAAAAAAAAATGCATTGATCACTTTTTCTGCAGAGAGCAGACAGGAAATGCCCAAGTTGAATTTTTTTTAGACAAGATCTTGCCACATACTTCAGGCTAGCCTTGAACTCATTATGTAGTCCAGGGTGACCCTGAACTCGATGTGACTGTCTTGCCTCACCTACCTGAGTTACGGGATTACAGGTAAACACCACAATGACTAGCTCCAATCTTGACTTGTGGTTTTAATAAAACTCAACAACTACTCAGGAGAAAGAATCTAAATATAATAGCTGTTTCTGACTGTACATGGTGCAAGAGATAATAGGACAGACAAGTATTAATGATTACTGGAAATCAATAAAAATACTAAAGGATCAATTAGAAACAACCTAATATATATATATATATATATATATATATATATACACACACATATAGATTATATCTAGTTTTGAGGTATATTAGAAAGTAGACACACTACTAAAATAAGAAGCATGTTTATAGTGAAATTAATTATGGCTTATGTTCATGAAATGAAGAAGGGAAACCCAAAAGAGCACATACAGCCCATATAACAACCTATTCACATCTATGTCAAATAACATGTTAACAAATACTACCCTTGATATTTAATTCACTTGATTGGGATTATCTGGCAATCATCACTGCATACAAATGAAACCAAAGACTGCTCAATCTTACAGAAAATATTCTACTAAAATATACTTGTAGTATATGTCAAAACCAAGTTACTAATCTACTGAAAAAACTGAATTTAGATAAAATAGTTTGTCAATATAACAGTGTATCTGCTAAAAGAATTTATCTCTGGTATTGAGTCATATCATGCAAGAACAACTTTCAGAAATATTTACTCAGTGAGGAATCACCTAAGAAGCTTAAACTGAAATGCATTTCTAAACAAACATGGTTGAGCTCATGTGAACTACAATGAATCAACAATAGTAAAAAATATATATAGTTCACAAAAGATTTATTGGCATAATCTTCTATGGTACATCTGGTGCCTTTAGATAGCTAATAGAACTGATTTACCAGGAATGACATGTCAAAGCCTTCAGAGAAAATGACTCCTGCCAGATGCCACCTATAATCACTTTCTGCTGGTTCTAATATCCATCTCACTCTGGATAGCCTCAATCCATTCTGGAAGACACAACACAGGGAACAATGTCAGTAGACATTAGAAATGAATGGGAAGTGTGAATGAAAATACAGTCATGGAATAGGTCACACTGTAAACTCCATGCACAGAGTTTTAAAAACAGTAATGACTTCGTGCTATTTTATTCAAATGTCACCCAAACAGTTTAAAGTATTTCATAAAAAGAATGACTTTTACAATAAGAAATTTTCTAAATCTCATGGATAGACTTAGTGTTTTTAGACTTTCAAGCTGAGAAGACACCTTGCCCTAGTCTTTCATCACTCTGTTCTTATTACAAGTGCCTACTATGTGTCTATCACTGTGCTACAACATTTAAGAAATAGAATGACCATTGACAAATGATGTAATTTTACTGACCACACAGAGGTTGATATATATTATTATAAATGCTCATATAAATGAGAAGAGGAAAATTACTAGTCACAGGAAATTCTATCCAGAAAAGCCCCAATGGGTACATAACTATAGCATAAATGCCCTAGCCAAAATGTTATTTCCTAAAATCTATTCTACTTTTTCAATTGTTTTAATTTTTTGTTCCCATTCTCTCTCTCTCTCTCTCTGTGTCTCTCTCTGTCTCTCTCCCCCATTCCCTCAGGTTTCACTACATATGTAGCCCACACTGGCCTCAAACTTACTATTTTCTTGCCTAGCCTCTCAACTCTCAAATGTTGGGATTACAAATGTGTCCATACCTGTTCTCTTAAAATTCTTTGAAAGTCTGGCTGTACCTCCATCAGTAATGAGTATTATTTCTCAAATTAAAAAAAAATTCCCAGACTTTTGAGGTATATCTATATTTGAACATATTATTTTATTTTATTTATTTTGTTTTTATTTTTTGGTACTGGGGATTGAACTAGGGTCCTTGCACTTGTGCAGCAGGCAGCAAAACCACTGAGCTAAATCCCCGGCCCCTTGAACATATTATTTTAATTGTAACATTTTTTCTTCCCTCTAGACACTCTTTGTCATGTTTATTCTTTGACAACTACCCTGATAAAGTCATTAGAGTATAAATTTTCCTGTGTAATATTTTGAAGGAGTGTATAAATTAAAATATAATTAAACCCCAAAGGACAGAAGAACATTTACATTTATGAAAAAAGGTTCTTTTATCCTTTTCATACCTTATTCATTCATCAGTCTCCAGTCGTATCAGTGTGTGCTGAAAGGATAGCTCATGAGATAAAAAGAGGTACTCAGCCTTGTGTTTTTCAACATCTACAACACACTTGGCATGCATGGAAACCTACTGGTTTACATCAGTAAACTTCAATAAAATAAAGACATCATGTGTACACCATTGGGTTAAACTATATTCTCTTCAGATTCAGTAGCAACTGTGATGGGACCTGTTGAATTGATGGAGTGTTCTTTTCCTGACAGCAGAAATCTCAGGTTGGACATTGTTTTGCCTTAAAATAAGGATTTATTAGGTAGTAGCAGAAGATTCCATTATTAGGCAGACAATTGAAGAACTAGGTAGTTCTCAAGATGACTAATTTAAAACAGGATAATGAATCAATTTTTCTTTCTCCTGTGAGCTTGGAAGCAGATTGTTTTAGTGAATACTGACAAAGGCCTCATACTTTAGTCTCCTGGAGTTACACATCTCAATATTTTGCCTTTGCTGGCCTTCTCTCGATACTCTTCTGCTGCCTGTGATAAGGATCAGACAAAACTATACTATTTCCTTCCCACTTTAACTCCTCTGATCTTATTTTGTTGTTATCCTAATTTTGGTCTCTCTCTCTCTCTCTCTCTCTCTCTCTCTCTCTCTCTCTCGGTAGCCCAACATTCACTGATCATTAAGCATGCATCCTGTTTTCTAAGCCCTCATCTCTGAAGGAATTGGTACAGACTCCAAGATGGACACAGCCCATGCCCAAAAGATCTTTCAATGTGCATTGTGAGGATGAGCTAAAAGCAGACATAGAATTGACTGTCTTGGGAGAGAATCATTACACAAATATTGTAAAACTATTCATCAGTACCTGAGTATGCTCTTAGTAAGAGTGCTCATAATCTTACAATGCTTCTAATACCTAACTTGCGTATGTTAAAATGTCTTTTTAAAATGTAAGGCTTTGGCAAGGCGCTTTCAAAAGACCAGATTCTCAGTATGTTATACAGTCACTTAAAATTACAATAGGGGCCAGGAATTTAGCTCAGTGGTGCTGCACCCTACCTCAAAAGCACAAGGTCCCAAGTTGGATCCCCAGTACAAAACAAAAAACAAACAAAAAAAAAACTACAATAAAATCTTTTGGACTTTTACTGTGCAATGAGAGTTTTATTATATTTAACTGTATCATTTGGTGTGCCCGTTAGTGAATTATACTCTTCAGGTTTACAGAATAGATTTAAATACATCACAAATATCACCCCACCTAATGGGTTGGGCATTGAATGCATTGTGTGGTGGTACTAGAGAGCAAGCCTTTGGAGTCACATAAGCCTACATAGTTTCAGCTCTTTCACTTACTTGTTACCGAATCTTTAAAAATTTACACCCCTTAAAATTTCAGTTGTTTTTTGCTTTTTGGGTTTTTTGAGAGAGGGTATCACTGTATAGTCCAGGCTGGCCTTCAACTCACCATGTAGTCCAGCCTATCCTCCAACTTTCAGTGATCTTCCTGCCTCAGCCTCTCGAGTGCTGTGATTATAGGTATGCACCACCACACTTGGCAGCTGTTTTAATTTTTAAGGGCTGTAGTAGTCCCAAGCTGAGATAATGTTGAGTGATGACTAAGTCAGAGAACATACATTAAATCTTAAGCTCTGTGCCTAAATAGATTGGCAAGTAATAGTAGAGCACTGTGTGTGTGTGTGTGTGTGTGTGTGTGTGTGTGTGTGTGTGCAGGTTTGTGGGTTTGGACTTGTCCATAGGTCAGGAAGCAGTACTTTGGTTGAAAATTCTGTATTTTAAACCTCAAAGAAGAAAATGATACAAGCAGCCTTCAATTTACTGAGTGGATATATTCTAAATTGGTTGATATACCAGTTTTCTAATGATGTTAGGACCTAGAGGCTTAAACAATACAAATCTGTTCTATTCGAGTTTTGTGAGTTAGAAGTCACACATTCCTCTACTGGGCTGGAATCAAGATTTTGACAGGGCAGCCTTCCTTTCCGGAGGCTTAGAGGAGAATCTGTTTCACTGCCTTTATACCTTTTAGAGGCCATCCATGACCCTTGGCTTCTGGTTAAAATAGAAACTCACTGTCTTTCCTTGGCTCATCTTCTGGTGCTGGCAGTCTGTGACACAGTGGAAAGGTTTTTGCTTCTGAGGATTTATGACTGGTCAAATGGTCAAGATGTACCTCAACCCTAGAAAGGCACTAAGTGAACAAGTGGGCAAGATATAATACAAAAAGATGTTTGTATAATTTTTTGAATGTCTGGTATAAAATTTTAAAATTCTAGTTGATCTAAAAATCAAGACTGGAGAGAAGAGTATGGAGTGAGAATATGACTCATGATCTAGGTAATAAGGAACTGTTCTCATCTACAGTGCCCTCATCTTCACGTCAGTCATCCAGCTGCCTCAATAGGTCAGTTGCTCCCATTTTCTCTATCATCATCTGCTTTCTGCCAAAACTTTCCCTACCACTGCCTCATCTTAAATTCAGAATGTGTACTCACATTTCATCCCCAGTTTCTGTACTTAAAATTCACTCTTAATTGTCACTTTTAGGATCAAAGAGAAGCTCATGATTCAAAAAGTTTCCTAGCATGCCTTGTCCTTTGCTCTCTACTCATCACATTTGTATTACATCCATTGCTTCTTACTTTAGGAAACACAGATCTTGCCCAGAGGAAAGTTACATCAGAACCATTTAGCAGGTAAGTTTTCCTAAGAATAATAGAGAGGACCCACAAAGAGGCAAAGTAGCAGTAGCAATAAATTACCCAGCTGCACTGATGATTTCTGGGTGACCAATCTTCTATAAAATGATTATAAATCTGATATCATTTTAAAAAAAACAGACTATACCCTTATCATTTTTACAGACAATATGAGATAGGAAAAGTAGTCCATATTTTCTCAGATTTCATTGACAGAATAAAGTAGGAACATCTTAACAATAGGTCCCACATTTTTCCTGCTTTCTTCCATGCCAAGTAACATAGGACCTCCAACCTCTCATCAAAGAGAGTTGCTGAGACTCCTTTAGATGTGTCACAGTTGCTGATTACAAGGTCTCTCTCTCATAAAGTCAGTAACCAGAATATCCCTATCTACTTCCTTGGCCCTCAGCTGCCCTGAAGCAGACTAGAGAAATCTTTCTGCTCTCCCAAGCTCTGAACCTGAGTCTTTTCCTAACTGACTGTTCCCTTAATGCACTTTCAACCTGGTAGCCTCCTGTTACAGAGGCTTCTATTGCTGCAACAGATCCTCAGTGCTCTGAAATTGGCATGTAATCCCTGGGTGGAGAAGAAATGAATTGTCACTGTTTATCCTCATTATGAGGAGCCTTATTGTCAGTATAATAATTCAGTTAATACTGTCCCCAATGCTGAGGAACAGAGCTACCTTCAGCACAAAAGAAGTGAACCTTCCCGGCCACCTTATCACCACCCCCAGCACATATCCTCACACCTCCCATTGAAATGAGAAGTCACTTAAACAAGTCTCAAAGCCAGACTCCCAGATCACATAAAGCAACCCCATAGGGGAACAAAATGGGACAATCTGATAGATACCCAACCAACCGGACTCCCTGAACTGGCAACAAAAGAGGATCTGGAAAAAATAAAATCAGAAATAATTTCTCAGATAACAGCAGAGATTGTGCCCACAGTGCAAGACATGACAAGAAATCTAGAGAGGACACAGATAAAAAAAAATAGAGGAGCAGAGGAAAATGATGGAATCCCAACACAAGAAACAAATGGAATCCATAAAACAGATGCAAACAGATTTCCAGGAGATTAAAAATGCCACTGAAAGTTTACACAGAAGAACGAGCCAATGTGAGGACAGATTTTGAGATACAGAAGATAAGATAGCAATTAATGACCAGGAAAAGAAAAATTTCTTAAAAAGAGTAAGGGACCATGAGAAATCAATCCACCAGCTGCTAGATGATCCAAAGAAGAATAACATAAGACTGATTGGAGTCAATGAAGAAAGAGGAGAAAGTACAAATGACATAAAAAAACTTTTCACAGA
>NW_004624761.1:11248913-11283851 GCF_000247695.1 Heterocephalus glaber
CTCAAAGAACTAGGACTGGAAGTCCCATTTGACCCAGCTATTCCCCTGCTGGGGATCTTCCCCAAAGAATTAAAAGAATTATATCACAGGAACATATGTGCACACATGTTCATTGCACCACAATTTGTAATAGCTAAACCTTGGTAGCAGCCCGATTGCCCATCAACTGGAGACTGGATAAAGAAAATGTATTTTTTAAAAATAAAATGGAATACTACTCAGCCATAAAAAATTAGAAATTAGAGACATTTATAGCTAAATGGATGCACATTGAGGTGATATTCTTAAGTGAAATAAATAGCACTCACATGTGTAAATACTGAATAGTTTCTCTATTCAGAAACTATTGAGAGAAAGTGAGAAAGTGAAAGTGTAAATAAAGACTAAAATGTGTAATAGATAATGTGAAATAGGAAGAAAAGGGGCAAAGAGGAAGGAGAATTGTGAGGTGTAGGGGAAAGGAAAGAAGGGAATGGAATTAATATGAGATAATGAAAAAATGGAAACAAGATATTTGTAAATAGGTAGAGATGGAGGGATTGAAGAGAGGGCAGGGGAATGGGAAAAAAAATGAGAACCAAGAGAGTTTATGTAAAGGTGCAAATTTCCAATGATGAATGTCATTATATTGTATACCTAAAATGTACCAATAAAATTAATTTAAAAAATAATTCAGTTAATTTGAATGTTAAAATTTCTTTCAGCACTGTTATTATATTCCAATGCTTTCATAGGCAATAATGTTACCCTCCTGCTAAGTGGTTACATTCACATAAAAATTCTTAAATCCATATTCAATCCATATTTTACTACTACTATGAATAATATGAAACAGTCCTGATGACCTCTGGAATAAAAAGGAAAAAAGGGTTATAATCCCTGCCTTCAAGTAGTTCATAATTTTGTAAGAAACTATATACATAAAACATACTAAATTAGACTACTTAAAAGAGGTCTATGCTTAGCTATACTAACCAAAGGACATTAAAATTAAAAGAAATAGCATAGATGTTTTGTCAGATAAATAGAATTGCCTTTCTCAAACCAAGAATATTGAGAAATATTCTGTGTTACAAAGAACTAAGCACAAAAGAAGCAGATAAGGTAACCAGGAAGTTAACTGAGACCCTCAAAGGCAACTGCAGGCCTGTGTACAAGCTCAAGTGTCTCCATAAGTATAAGACTGCATGAGTGCAGGTGTGCAAATGAGTACTTGACTTGTAAAAATGTCCATACTGTGTAGTAAAACATTAACATTATTCCAAGATAGGCCTGGTATTTGGATTAGGCTATTGGAAAATAACAATAGACCCTGAAAAAAATACTGCCTGAGAGTAACTCTATTTGCCCTAGGACTTTTGTCAATGTGTAGTTTTCCAATGAGATTGCCATCTCACTCTACCCTTATCTAGAGCCATGCCCATAAAATTTTATAGATATGATATTTCAGATTGCTTTCTCATTCAGTTGGAGTACTGACTTATCAATTTTGTCATTTGAGTTTGGTTATTGCCTCCAGATTAACAATGAGCTTTTGCTTTCCTGGGTCATCCTTTGGTGTCTACTGCTCAATGGGACCCAGAAACAGTAGAGTGTCTGAATGGAAGGCTTACAAAAGGAGCAGATGGCTGTGGATTGCATACTGCAGAGTATCTCAGGCACATCAGGACTAAATGAAATTCATTGCCAGATACTTTCAAGGAGCCTCTAGCCCCAGCAGGAGATAAAATGAAGCCTGCAGAGACAAACAATGCTGTAGGACTGTCCTTAGGCCTAAAGTGGCAACCAGAAGAGGCTTCAGCTTCAGGGACCAGCAGGCAGCCCAGCCAAGCAGTGGGGTAAGAAACATTTCCTGCAGAGGAGTGGAGCCAGGGCTCTGTTGGCCAGCAACAGCTCTCTTCCACAGCAGAATCACCAAGACACAACAAGACCTTCTCAAAGACAGAGTGTTGCAAAATGCCTAGGAAACTATTACAAATACTGCATGACAATATTTTAGAAACTGCTAGTTGGACACATCTTTAAACTGAAGAAGAAATTTAGGTTTGGCTTTTCCTGATAATGAGTGAAAGGAGCTTAGAATAGAAAGAACAGATGTTTATACCTCAAGTAAAGAAATTACATCTTCCTTTTGCTAGTGCTTTGCAGCTTGGATTCCATTTTGCAACCTACTAAACAATCTGCATAATTAACTTTGCAGGTGTCTCTAATATATCCATATCCCATACACATTCAAAACTTACTCAGGGAGGAAAAGTCTAGAACAATGTAACACTTATAAAATTTCTGCTCATATATGGTTATATGCATATAAATATGTATATATATATCCCTTATTTATATATAATGTTATAAATACTATATATAGAGTATATCATATAAAATCATCCCACAACCATACTTTATATAATCCATACTACATGTAGAAGCACAAATTTTATGAGAAATAAATTATTCTAAATTTTCACCCTAACTCGATTTTATTTTTAACTAACTAGTTTTAATACCCTTTTACTTACACTTGTCCACTCTGTTCACCAGAGAAAACTTATCTTTCAGTCACATGTCATATGTGTCCGGGACAACAGAGCTTCCTGACAGTAACTGCAGCTTTGGCACTGACAAATGTGATGCAAACAGACTCCAGAGCTGCCCACAGTGGTAGCGCTGTGCCATCACACTGGAATCATCACGTTATAAACTGGTGGAAACAGGCAGCTGTTAAGTGCCACTGCTGTACTCTACCTGAGATGCTGTCTCACTGTCTCTGATCCATGTACTAGTTAAAATAATGACTTCATCTATCAAATGTACACTCCCATTCAAACATTTCTGCAAGGAATATAAATTCAATCTTGCAAACAGTATTTGACTAAAAGTAAATACTGTTTATTCTCATAAAGTGAATTTCAAGTCATATAATGACCATCTAATGTCACATTCTTGAAGTCCCACTAAAACAAAAATTCCATAAACTGAAAGGTGTTTCTCATAATCATGATCATGTGATGTTTGCAGTTTTTCATAAATCGGAGTGAAGGTTGTTCTCATGGGTCTTTGATGTCTACAGTGTAAGTTACCGTTTTTCATGGTTGCTGAACCAAGGGGAGTCAGGCTCTGCTAATAAACAACTCAAATTTTACTTCAGTTTATCTTCTAAGAGTGGAAAGATAATTGTAGAAATAGATGAATCCTATATGTAGAATTTGTAAAGGAAAGCACATGTGCATTTTGACCATTTCTGTACATTCTAAGTTCACAGACTCAAAGGCTTCTCTGAAGATAATATTCCAAACCAGACACACACAGCATTTAAGAGATACCATTTAAGAAAAATTAAATGCCTTTCTACCTATAGTGGAATTTTATTCTGGGTTATCTCATTTGTTAGGCACCTCTGAAACTTGCAAATATTGCTGCATTGCGGATGTATTGTTTTTAACATTTTTTGTTAATATTTTGTGAACAGAATCTTGAAGTTAAACTGGCATAAAAGTAAGAAAATTGTATTATTATCTTACTGCATAAAAACAGAACTTTAACTTTTATCATGCTTTTCCCATACATATTTATAGATGAGTAGGTTATTCAGAAATGGAGCTATGAGACATTGATTTCAAATCTGCTCTACTTTTGACCTAAGAATACTGAGGAGAAATGAAATAGAAATTAAAACTCATTTGCCTTCCCCCCATTCCTCACCCCCGACATTCCTAAGTGTCCTATCTCAAATGGACCTGCATATGAGAGTCACAAGCCTACCTGCTTAAATGAACATCTCTGGTGAAGACTTTAATAGTTCACAAGTCTATCTCTCTTTCCTAGAAAAAGTAATATGGGAAGCCTGACTACATAATTCTTCAAAACCCAAGTCTCGGGGTAAAAGTAGCCTTTCCTACTATCTTTACCTACAGTTGTCCACTGGTACTTTATTCAGAATAAAATGTAATTCTTTTAAGAAGAGATTTAAAAGCAGTTTGATAGAGACAGTTGGACATTAGTGAAAATTGTCTTCTTCTATAATTCAGAATGAGACTATAATTTTCAAATTAAAGTTTAACATAGTAATAATTATTGAACAATTATAATGTATTAAGAGTTTATGTGCATTATCTTATTCAATTCTCATAAGATAGATACTCTGATTACTGTGATTATAACCATGTATGAATGATGAATCGAAATCTTTGAATTAAGTCATTTCTCCCCAGTTCCTCTGCTGGGGGAGAAGGTGAGCTGTGTAAACTCATTTAACCACAGACCTACAGACTAAGGAAAAAGATACAGAACCGGTAAGTATTAAAAAAATCATTTTTTTTCTTTTTAATTCTTTTATTGGTACATTTTAGGTATACAATACGTTTACATTTATCATTGGGTGCTTGTACCTGTACATGATGTATCTTAGTTCTTATTTTTTCCCCCCATTACCTGTGTGCCCTTCACCCCCTCCACCCTTCCCCATTTACATAGATTTTGTTTCCATTTTTTTTCTTTTCTCATAATTTTTCCTTTCCCCTCCCCCTCCCACCACCCCTACACCTTTGGACCTTTTCCTATTTCAAATTATCAATTATTCATTTTAATCATTTTAATCCTTGTTTACACTTTCAGTTTCTCAAAGTCTATGTAAATAGGGTAAGGGTGGTGGGGGTGAAGAGCACATAGGTAATGGGGAAAAAATTAAGAACTAAGATACATCATGTTCAGGTACAAACACCCAATGATAAATATAAATGTATTGTATACCTAAAATAATCATTCTTTAAAAATATAGTTACCAAAGACTGTCAAAAGTGAAGGCATCCAAGGGAAAGAAGTGAATAATTTTTATCAGAAAATATAAACATATAGAAAAGCCTTTAATGTTTCCCTTCACTTGCTGATAGCACAGTTAACTGCCTTCCACCTCCTAATTAGCAAGAGTTGCAGCTCAAGTCTGAGCTGTTTCCTCCAGCCCTTTCTTCCTTGCAAACTAATAGCACCTCTTGCTTATCTCAGACATTTATACACCACAGTAGGAAAGTGCACACAACAAAGCAAGGGAAACAAGTGTTCTAAATCAAAACCTCATTTTTTCTGCAGTCGGTAAAAACACTCAATTATGATCAGAAGATAACACTTTAATTTTTATTACACAGAGGCAAATAAATGTATTTTATTTGTCTGTGGGCTCTAATGTGCTAGCATATTTAATCTACCCTATTTGTTTTACCACAGATTTTCTAGTGTTCAGGAAACACACAAAAAGTATTTCATAACTATGGGCTAAGTGAATTATATTGAAGTTGAACTAATTAGATGTGTATGTCAATAACCCAGAAAGAACTGTGTTTTTGTTCAAGGGAGACTTCCTTTTAAAAAGTCTTTCCCAAACTGTTCTGATTAAAACAGGTATAGGCCTTCTCTTCCAGATGTGGTTCTTCGCATTGCTTTAACCTGAAATGTTTTTAAAATGCATAGATATTTATAATGAAACCATTCAAACTAAATACCTGTTCTAAATTCTTTGCCTGGAAATGGTTTCATTATCAGTATATTGCTTCTTCAGTATTTAAATGCTGCACTACATTAGCAAAGCATGACAGGATTAGATGTGGATGTTGAACAGTTCAAACTGTTTTGGTATTAAGTGTCTGCTTTCAGTGTTTCTGAGAGGCTATTTCCCTTCTTGCTGCCTCATGAAGAGATGAAACTATGTATGAAGCCAGAAATGTGTCTGCCCTCTGAATTTCACAGCAAAATAAATCACAAAGGATAAATCAGCCTAATGATAAAAATGATGTTCTCTGAGGGACTGTTCTTACATAATGCAGAGAAAGGATAGTAAACATTTTAATTTTTCATCTGAATCTGTTGCTCTAGGCCATTAGTAAAGAACATTACAGCCCTTCACAAAAATCAAACTAATGTCTCATTGTCACCTTTCAAGTGAGCAGGAGCTATTCATCATATTCCAAAACAGAAAGTAATGTTTCTTTAATCAAATAGGCATTAATAAATTCATAATCTATGATATTAATTAGAAAAGGTGTTCTTATAAGAGAAAAGCAACTCTAAGAGTTAAGGTACTGATTTAATTCTTTTTGGCTTTGTTTTAGTTTTAATTTTACTTTTCTTTCTTCACTGATGGATATTACTTGCATTCATATAAATTTAAATCATAAATAAATACTTCATTATCTAATAATAATAGCATTTTTAGAAAAAAATTTTCACTGATTTAGAACTGTCTTAAATACTTTACACAGGTAAATTAATTCAAACTAAATGTAATTACAAAGAAATATCACTCTAAATGTCATCTGATATATCTCCTTTTGAAATATTCTTTTTAATAATTGAGCTGTAGTAATTTATCCATGGTGTTAAATTTATTTATTTTTTTCATTCATTTAACAACAGGTTGTTACATACAATGGACTGAGAGCAAAAGATTTAGAATCTGCTTCTGAAGAACTTACAAGCTTATTAATAAAGATGTCTGTGCTCCAATAAGCTTCCTTCATTTAAAGAAAAGAGAAAAAGTCTGGAGCAATTTAAATGACCTCCCAGTGTCAACATCTTTATCAAAGAAATAAGGATGTTTACAGATTTGTACTATAAAGTTTGTAAAAAACAATATTAGGCAACCAATATTAGGCAATTCCAACTTCATTTGGAAAATGCTCAGTAAGTGGCAGATAAAATTCAACATGCTACTCAGATCTTCTCTCTGCCAGAGGCTTAGTCAGAACTCTGGTGCTCTGGATTTCAACAGAAACTTATCAGGGGAACACTTTAAGTAAAAAACAGACAGGCATTGCATCTAGGAAGCAATGATGAACGTCTTCATTTTCTTTATATTTTTCTCATTTCAAAGGTAATACATGTTCAGGTTAATGAACTTCACATCAGAAAATTCTTTTCACTCTTGCCCTTCTCCTAGCACTGTGTCACTGGTAGGAAATTGTCTTAGACATATCTCACATTTCCATTTGACCTGATTTGACCTGGTAGGCTTTCCAGTCACTTGGAGTTGCTGCTCATTTTCCTCTGCTGTGATATCCGCATCAGTTGTCAAAGTCTGGGAGAAAAAATGCAAGGCCACATTCTGTGTTCCTTAAGAAACTTTGTTGTTAGAATTGTCTTTTTTAGAATGTCAGAGATTTTATTTTGTGTATGGGTTTGTTTTATGAACTCTACAGAAAAAGGAACTTCTTTTTCCAAAATACTGGAAATAATTTTATCTTTCTTCTCTTGGATTTATCCAATACAGTGTTTATTGGGAAATTCTGCCTTTCTAATGTAGGTCATTGTCATGGTTACTTTTCTTGTTGCTAAAACAAAATACCTGACACTCAAAGTTAAAAGAAGAAAGATTTATTTGGCTCACAGTTTATAGAAGTTTCAGTTCATAGTTGACTGGCTCCAAGGCAGGGTAGCATGGCAGAGGGGCATCGCAGAGGGGAAACAGTTCATAGCAGGCAGAAAGCAGAAAGTAGCAAAAGACAAGAACAAGCGACAAGCAACAAGCAACAACCAGTGACTCTCCTCTATCCTTTATATCTTATCCTGGTTAGCCACCATTAGGGCAGGTAGCTCTCACACCCAGGGTAGGGAAGCCTTCATCCTAGCATAACACCATGAATCAATCCCAGCATCACATACCTTAGATCCAGCCACCTTGCAAAAGCTCCACCTATGATCAAATGAGGCTTGAGGTGAGGGGGAGCAAACAATAACAGTTATCAAAACAAAAACTCAATTATAGTGAAGATTTATGATTTAATGCTATGAAAATATTAAGAAACAATAAACATACATTTGCAAAAATAGCCCCCAAACTAAAGCCAATAATCTTAAAGAAACAAGAAAAGCAGAAAGAATAAGAGAAGTTGGTAATCATCACTCATCAAGTAGCAAAAAACCAGGACATCATCAACAATGATATATGGACTTCAGATAATTACATGGGCGAGTTTCAAATTTAATACAATGAGAGTTGAGGGATTACGTTTCACACATTCAACTATGTAGCGAAAAAATTATTTATGACTCTAGGAAAAAACTTTTTGGACCATTCATTTTCTGAGACAAGAAAACATGAATAACTTAATAAAATATACACAATCTGCAAATTATTTGAGCAAAATATTCTTTGCAACATAAATCAGACCATTTAAATAGACCTTGGTCAAGAATCATTAGAAGTTAAAGCATAATTCTTGACCAGTGAAATGTAATAGAAACATATTAAGAAAATGACATTTTAAATTAATATGTACTCCCCTGTATCCAAGGCCTCTATAAACATTATCTTTACAGAATGTTTGTCTTTGAGAGGGGAGTGTAGCTAGGTAACAGTAAAACCTTTGTTTGTCTTTCATTCAAGGACTTTCTCTTACAATTTAATATAAAGTTATGTCAAATGATAACTTAGTTTCCAAGTGTAAGAAGTTACTGCTGCAAAGCCTGAGCTCTCTGTAAGTCACACAACACATTCAATTTAATGGAGTCACTGGTTAAAAAAAAAACCTCCATAATCAAAATATTAAATAATCCTTGGTTGCATGGTCAAAAATCAAACTCATATCTATTTAGGCAAATTGAACGAGTTGTTGTAAATCTTACTTTTGGAGAAAAAATGACCTCAGGGACATTAGAAGCAAAGTACTGGACTGTTACTGAGCTCTGTCTTTTTTTCTCTCTGCCCTGCCCTCCACACCACTTTCTTTCTCTCCTCTCTGTTTTTCCTTCTGTCCTTGCTCCTCCACAACCTCACATGAACCACATGGTTTCTTTGGCAAAGCTCATCTTTAGTGCAGAAAACAATTCTGCCAGCACATCCATCTCACCACCAGATGTTCTGTTGGAACATTTCTATCTGCCTCAGTTTAAAAGTCCCAACATAAAGGTCTTTGATCTTCTGAGCTGGTTTGAGTGTCCATTTTAATTAAAATATCCAGTTTCCAGGATTTCCAGGAACATGGAAGAGAACATGGAAGCCCCATTAAAACCACATGGTTGCAGTGGAAGAAACAGCTCCTCCTAGAAGGGATGGGAATGAATGTTAAGCAGATCAGCGATTCTTTTTCATATGGCTCTATCCCTGGTTTCATTTCAAAGGACACAGCAAGGTACACACTAGCCCCTTGCTGCTCATAGTGGTTCCTTGTCCTGCTTTCTGATTGTCCTACTCCCTGCCTGGTATTAAGAATATGTGTAATTGTTTGTGAAGCTATAGATATAGGAAAAGCCCCCAGCAGGATTCTGCAGAAGGCTTTAGCTCTTTTAAAACTGCTGAAACCTACCTGGAATACTTGCTAAAAAGGTGTTCAGGTGATGTATAATTCTGAGGGTCAGCTTACTATTTGGCTGATTTCCTCAGGTCAGGAACTAATAGAAAGAATTTGCAGCATATTTTTGTTTTTATTTGTTTTTCTCTTTGTCTTTCTTTCTTTCTTTCTTTCTTTCTTTCTTCCTCTCTTCTTCCCTTCCTTTCTTTTGCCTTTCTTCCTTTTTTCTCTTTCTTTCTTGCTTGCTATCTCGCTTTCTTTCTTGTTTTCCTGCTTTCGTATTCCTTGCTTACTTCATTCTTCTTTCTTTTAATGGTTTAGTGTCTCTTTACCAATTCAATGGGAACAAAATTACCTTTCTTTCAATTTTTCCAACAAAAGGAACACTGTTATTTACATCTAATCTAGTGCTTGCTCCAGATATGACCTTGGGCCAACTCCATGAGAACTGTTGTATTTTTGTAAAATCTGTTGATGGAAATTTTATGGGGTTATCTCAGTATATCTGCACTTGTTTTACAAAAAGAATCAAGTGATTTCTTATGAACATTACATTTCAAAACTATCAAAACTAAAACCTCTTTATATATCAATTCATCATGGCTTTTCCCGTACCTTGTACTCTGTAAAATTGTATCCATTTCCTGTTTGTTGCAGCTTTATCCATTCAGCCTATACTTTCTGAGTGACTTAACATGTACCATATAGTGTGCTTCTCCCTTGTCCTTCCCTTCATTTGCTTCAGTTTTAAACTGATGATAATCCAAGATAACTGGATCACTTCATGTCTTCTTTCAGGTGTTCACTTTAAGTCTCCCTTAAAAATAAATAAAGAACTTGTTTCGTGCCACATTCTTTGAAGACTCTATAGTCCCAAATGAACCAAACATATGGGTTCCAACACATGTAGGAGCAGTGACACACTAAAGTTGACTCGGCTGTGGAGACCGAAGTGCTATAATGAGAAGATGTTACAGGGCAAAAGCAAGCAGCCAGATGCAGCCATCTTCATGCAAACATATACCTACTCCAAACATCACAATTACCTTTTTGTACTTTTACTAAACTTATTTTCTAAAATCACTATTTTAGTAGATCCACAAAATTTAACTCAGCATTCTTTACAAATGAGGCTGTATTTTAGGTGATGACAGGAAAACCCAAAACTATAAGATCCATCCTTAAGCTTATGGAAATCATTAGTGAGATAACATATCAGTAATAGGAAAATATTTAAATAAATAGAAATTGAATAAAAACATGTATTAATTGGATGATTTCTATTATCCATTGGATTAAATCTAAAATATTCACAAATCACTTCAAAGCTTTTCACTAAGGCAAAATCCTTAGTCTTTACAGACAATGCTGATCCCTTTGCTTCATTATAGAGTTCTTATCCCAAACTACCTAATCATTCTTGCTAAAGACAGTATTCATACAGTCACCAGTTTATCTTTCCTTTACATTCATTGGACATTCACTAGGTTTATAAACAAATATAAATGCCAAATTTCCATTTACCCTAGAAATGTAAAGGACAAGTTAAAGAAATCTAAAGAACAAATTCAAGAAAGCCAACTGTTGCATGTCCTCATATTTTACTCACCTCTCCTAAGCTCTTCTCTGTGATATATATCTTCGTGTTCTTCCTTCTTCGAAGGATGCACTTTACCTAACTTTATTTGACTAACCTTTAGTCATTACTGGGCCTCAGCATAAATGATTCATCTTTAACATTGACAGTTCCCTTCTCCAAACCCAGATGAGGTTCCTTACTCTCCTTTCTCCAGCAAGTTGTATTTCCCCTTCAAGACACACATAACAAATTGGATTGCTGTTTGGTATGCATGTTCACTTTATACCTTTCCTCCTCTAAAATTCAATTTCATAAAGACCAGGAGGAATTTCTTTTAGTTACTACTGTGCACACAGGCTTGAAGTCCTTGGATGGCTTGCTGCAAATGTACAAAAACTAATTTGCAGTGAATAAATTCCAAAAATAAATTTAGAAATTGTGTTATGAAGGACTGTCATTATGTGAAAGATTTAATGCTAAACTTTGTTTTACAATCTTAACTACAATTGCAGTTACCTCTCTCATACTTCCTTCAGTTAAGAATTTACTGGGTGTATTAACTCATCATTTTATTCTTCCATTCCTGAAGTTTATGAGTTACATTTTCAATTAAATTATATAATATTTAAAGGTTAAGAAACTTTACCTTATCCATATTTTGCATTGCCCCAGGTATTTAGGTTGACATGGAGTACTTTGTAGTTTCTTAATACTATTTAGTGAATCCAATTGTATGACTTGAATTGAAATAAATCAAGGAAGAAACTTTCATAACATTTTGCCTTCTGGGTTTGACAGAACATTGAAGTGGTAGTTAGAATTACTGTACTTAGATCTCAACTAACAAGTGATTTGCAATCATTTGCATGCTTTCCAATCCTCCTTTCAGAGAATAAGGATAATACCTGTATATTCAGAACTATACCACAATATAAACAACTTTATATGAAAAACATAAATATAAAATATAAACAACTTTATATGAAAAGACTTAATAAAATGGACATGTTAAACAGAGAACTTCAAGCACTAAAATTAAGTCCTAATCCAGACAGATGAAAAACTCCTAGGGTGGAGAAAATACTTAGAATTGTACAGTAAAATTTTTGTGATTTGTCTGTATATGTCTTATTAGCCTGGCAATTCTGGAAAGCTTTTGCATCCTTGTTTTTAGATTTTGAAGGAGAGTATGAAAGTTGCACCAGTATGATGTAAAATTTCTCTACCTGTAATAAAAGTTTGCTTTTGGGATCTTTATCCAGTTCTGTTATGCAAAATTAATGAAGCTAGCAGGGTAGTATCTCTAGTGGTCTTTACTATATTTTGTCTACTCAGAGTTAACATATTGGGTAGATTATTGCTCCCTTACAGCATGAGATTATCAATCATACTCCCACCTTTGCCACAATTGCTATCAAAAGACTGTGCCTATAAGTGTAAATATGAGCTAAGGAAGAACAATCAGAAATGTGTGGAGAAAATCAACAGGAATATTTCATGAAAGCAGGATTCTCTCAATCAAATATTACAAGTCCCACTGACACTTGTAGTAAGATCAAATAGGATCTCATCATTGCTATATAGAGAAAGGCTATCTGAGAACAAAATCACTGCAGGAAGAAGTGCTGAGAAATGGAAAGAGAAAAAAGCAGATACTTGATGATATGGTTGGAAGAGTGAGGCCATTTCTTTCTGCAACTATACACATCACTGGACTTCCACATAGCTACATATAAGTACACCATTCGTGTATTAATCAATTCTCAGCAGGTTTCCATAACCTGCACCAGAAAAACCCTTTGTTATAAATCCTACCAATTGTAGAATAGGAATCTCCCATCCCATATTCATTCTCATCCATTTCATATCAACAAACCCAACAGAGACCTTTTCTGGTTTTTGCTTTTTTGTGGAGGTGGGTATTAAACGCATGGCCCTGTGCTTACTAGTCAAACACTGTACCACTGAGCTACATGCTTAGCCCCTAATAATAATCTTCATAATTTGGAAGCATCATGGTGTAATTTTTCTGAGAACTCTAAAATGATAGACTATGCGGTCCATGAGTAAGAAGAAGTCTGAAACTTAGGATTTCCTATTGATTACATATAGTCTAAAATTAATCACACACACAGCTCATGTTTTCTTACTTTGTTATTACAATATTTCTTTTGAGTTGCACTTCACTAAATTTTCTCTTATCTTTTTATCAGGGAATAAAAGTAGAGATATATAGTAAGACTTTGGACTTAGAGTAACTTGTTCTGCAAGTGTTCTGCAAGACAAGCTAACATTTTTAATAAATTTTAACTTGAGAAATGAGTGATGTCTTGCAACACAAAAAGCATGTGATGTTGAATGTCCCATGATCACAATTAAATCAATGGTCGCTCCCCTGCAGAACTGTGGATGTCATCTCCCAACAGCGAGAGGTTGTGGAGATCTCATCTGCAGAGAAGTAGAAAAAGGGGGCGATGCCCTTATTTCAAATGAAGTTAGGGAGATTTATAAAATGTGGGAAATAGTGAAAAATTTTGTAGAAAATAATACCCAAATAAGACTGTAGCAGAGCAAACAATGAATTTATTTAACAACAATAAAATGTCACATTTCCTTGAAATCCTCAAAAGGAGGCAAAAGCAAGTATCATTGGCTAGGTTTCTTCTTAAAGTTGCACAAAAAGAAAAAGATTCCTTTGAACCAATAGATAGCAGTGATTCCATTAGTGATAGTGAAAGTCATCCCACACAATTACCCTTCTCTCTCTTGTCTCCCTTTATGTCTCCAGACATAAAGGTTTACTCAGGTAAGTGCAAGTTAATTTGTTTATTCTTTCTTTATATTTTCTTTATTATTTTATTATATTACAGCATTGTAAACATTTTTATAAGAATATTTTTGGTTTGTGGGATGAATCATCTGAGTTTCCATTATTCCTCATGGGGAAATTGGCTTTGATACACAAGTGCTTTGAATTACAAACATGTTTCCAGAATGAATTATGCTCAC
Organism: Heterocephalus glaber; assembly: GCF_000247695.1. The sequence continues at coordinate 11,262,780 of NW_004624761.1, forward strand.
AAACCAAGGTTCTATTGTACTGAAAAAAGGAAAATAAATTTGGTACAGGACTTTGCTCAGTGTTTCAATTTCCAAACAATGGCCATTTGAATCATGTGATCTCTCTAGTCACAGAAACACATCAGCTCTAAGGAATCTACCTTGGCACAGTTCTGTTTGAGAAGTAATTCTCTGTATTGATCTTAACTGGGTTTGCATTGACTTTGTCTTGACTAAAAGTTTTTCTCCTTTCATTGTAATCTCAAAGAAGACAATGAGCACTTCTCTTTTTCATCATTGCATTTATATTACACAGCAAGTTTGTGAACTGCTACATGTGTCCAATGAATATGAATAAATAAAATCATAAATTAATGCATGAATAAACTGATGAACAGATAATCTCTGGAGCCATGTAGAATAATTCTAGTACTGAAAAAAGACTCACATACTACATCTTCAGTTTTTCAAGCTGAACAGTTTCTTATTCCAAGCTGTTAATCAATTTTTCCATTCCCTCTTTGGTTTTGCATAAATACATTCCAATCTGTTAATGGCTCTTTGTATACAGCTTCTCTTATGAATCTATGACTGTATTACAGGGTCTGAATGATTTTTGATTTTCCATTTTTATTTATTTTTGCTTGGGGTTGGCCAATGCATCACACAATTGGCTCAAAATAAGTTATCAAGTAAGCTAATGTCCAAGGGTGTTCCCAAATACTATATATTTGTGATTCTTTGTATTTCTTTTTTAATCAAGATTCTATTAGCTAAATCATTTCCATTTATCCAATCTTCCAAAAGAATTTTTTTATAATAAATTTGTCATCCAACTGATTTGTCTTTGAGGAACTTGATAAAGTTTTACCTATTGTGACATTTGCATATCAGTTAATTAGGTAACCGTTAAATATTTTAAATGATGAAATCAGTAGATCTAATGAAATGAGTGATATAGCCAATATAGTTCACAGTTAGGATGAGCAAAAAATAAGTGTTGAGAATTGCAAGTTCAATACTAATCTTTAGAGAAAAAGTTTTATGTGACATTACTTTCTTCCTATATCCTAAAGTGAAGCACAAATATTCTAGCTAGGACATTTATCAACAGAAAATTTGGGCTTCTTATCATTGTGTTTTATTATAATCAGTAGCACTTTGTTTTTACCTGATGTGTTGACAGTTTAGTGTTTGTCTGACTAGAGTAAATTTTCTCTGACATGCAGACACCATAAGCTTTTAGACACAGATTGAAACTGAAAAAGAGAAAGAAGGCTGCCGATGCTTTGGTTTTTACCTTCCATTTCACAGACAGAATTTAGGAATGAGCAACAGGAAATATGCAAGACAAGCATATGCCAAGTGGAAAGAAGTAGGTCTTGAAAATATCCATGGGAAGCCTATGCCACAGAACAACTAATTAGTGTCTTCATTAGTGCTTCACAACAAGAAATATGAGCTTGGAGGGAGGGAATTCCCAGATTTCTCCAGAGGGATTGGAAAACAAAGTACTACTTGATCTGATCTCATCTGTTCCTCTCTTTTGTCTTTACAGACAAAGAGGAGACATGAATAAGCTCCCATCTTTTGCTAAGGGCTTCATGATTGCCAATTATTTAAATGAATAAGAGAGAGAGATGACTGCTGGAAAGTGCACTTAAAAAGGAAGAAAGAAGCCAAAATACCTATATTATGGTAATAGATTCTATTTCCCTTTACTTGCAGACTTGTGAACATTTAAGATAGAGAGCAAAGGGCCTGAACTGTAAGATTTTACTGCATAGGTTTGACTGGAGAGCCACTTAGCAGTACTAGCTTCCTAAATCCAGCACTCAAATAAGTCAAAAGAAGGAGATTCTGCCTAGACTCCCCAAAACAACTAAATGATTCCTCAGAGTTGGCCCTGTCTTGGAAGGCTATAATGAGATAATATTTACTAAAATATTTTTATCTTCAAGACTTCTTGAAAGATGATAGAATTTAGATTTACATCCCGAGATTTCTCAATAAAATAATAAAGGTCAATACTGTAAAATGGGGACTATGCAGTGCACAATTCTGAGAACTCTTTTCTTTATATATTCAGGGCCTGGGATTTAGCTCAGTGGTTCCGCCCCCTGCCTCGAAAGCGCAAGGTCCCGAGTTTGATCCCTGGTACCAAAAAAAAAAGAAAGAAAGAAAGGAAGGAAGAAAGAAAGGCTATATATTACTTAGTACACAAATGAGGAAACTGAGAGTAAGCAAACTGTCCACATGTACACAACTGGTGAGCATGGGCATCGTGGTCAGTGTCCCTGCACTTGGACCCTGCCTGTGCTGTATTCATCCTGCTTGGCCTCTCCAGTGATCAACATGATAGATCATGTGCCAGTCATAAGCCACAATCTAAACCACCAGCTTTTAGGGTCACCATCAGGAAATATGTAGTTGTTTTATTCATTTAGCACATAGATTCTTTGACAAATAAATATCGGTGGAGCCATAAGATTTAAATTGAGATTTAAATATCTAATCAAGCTTTTTCACATCCCATTACACAATAGGATAGGCTAGGGAAGTTTTTTTTTTTCTCCTGTTCTTTGGGTTTTTTTTTTTTTCATTTTGGAAGGATACACATAATATGAAAATTTATGATTTTACCTATTTTTAATGTACACAGCTCAGTGCCATTGAGTACATTAGCAATACCTGAAGGAGTGGTGTGAGGGAAGCCCCTCTGGCACGTGAGATGGAGAGGAATGGTACAGTCTCGAAGCAAGGATTCTAGAGAGAAGGCTGTAAAAATAATTGAGGATGACATGAAACCCAGCTGAGTAACAAGCAGTAATGAAGGGAGGAAGATTAAGAAAGTCCTTAGGATTTGGTGGGATTGGGAAATTAGAAAGAAGGCAAAGATTTCAAAGATTTCACCTCAGGATTCTCAAATCTAGATGATCAAAGACATTATGATGCAGTGAACAAAATTGAGAGTAGGACTTATTTCAGAGAGAATTTAAGATAATGGGCCTGAATGAGTATCCTGAGAGGAAAGAGGCTGTTCCCAGTCAAAGAATTAAATAGAACAAGAAGAAGGAAGAGAAGAACATAAAAAGAATTTAAGAAGTTAGGAAATGGAAGAGTATTAACTACCGAGGCCTAAGAAGTCTGGTTTGTAAGTCAGGTTAAATATTTGAAAGTTCATCTGGACAGATGGAAATTTTCAACATACACAAAAAATCATGGTCTGGCCACATTTTTGAAAGACAAGTTTAAAAGAAAATCACTAATTAAACTGGTTAAACAAAGTCTTTCAACATAAAATGTGTCACCACTGGAAATACGCCCCTGTACTCATGTAAAAATTAAGTAGGTTGAAGGTGCCTTGTTGAATAACAAAGGAAAATAAGACAGAATTCCTATCAAAATGTAGCAGTTAGGGATAACTGCTGAATTCAGCTGCATCACAAATTTTTTCTTGAAAATAATTTCTGTAAAAAATCAAAATATAAATAAAAATTAAGAACCAAAATATTTGCAACACATCTGATAGAAAAAATGCTAAAACAAGATTTAGTGATTATTTTTTCTGTTGTTTTCCTTACTGTGATTTCCTGGTTGCCCTATGGAGGGTTTAAGTGTATTTTATTATTGTATTATTTAAAAAGTTAAGTTAAAAAAGTCACTGTTGCATATTTAAATCAAACATATCAGTAATACATTTATATGTGAATTTACACAATCTTTAATCATCCTCAGGAGGAGATAAATCTTTAATAAGAAACATTATCTGAAGTTATGATATATTTAAATGCCAATTTTCTGCAAAAGCAGGAAAATATGTAGATTATTTAGAAAATTGAGAAGCACAATTTATTTCAGTCTCCACCCAATCAGTATTAAATCTGGATTTTTGCAGTGCTTAGAAATAGGAGCAATTAAATTCTTCCATTTTTTTTGTGCTTTTAAAAATGGTTCTCAGGCTAGGGATTTAGCTCAGTGGTGCTGCCACCTGCCTCGCAAGCATGAGGACTTGAGTTTGATTCACAGTACCAAAAAAAGTGATTTTCATTTTATGTTAAGATATTTGATTCACAGAGAATTTATTTTGGAGTAATGATTAAGGTAGGGACCTGAATCCCCCCTATGGGTTATTACATTTTTTGTAGAAACAACAATTGAATGACCTACTTTAAATAAAGCATTTGAATTACATATTAATTCTCATCTTTACTTGAATAGGTTTCTAAACTCTTGCTTTCCTTTAGTATGACTTTTTATTTTTCAAAGTGTATTTTATGTATTGTAGTTTTATAATTTATTTTAACATTTGTTAAGAATAGTTTTTTGTCTAAGTCACTTAATAGATAAGATTATTATGTGGCCTAGATGGAATGAGAAACAAAATAGAGACTCTGTGTAAACCAAACAAGTATTGCTAAAGACAGCAACTCAGTAATTTTCACCACAAAGAGGACAAAAATATTCTGAAGTGATAGATAAAGGATCATCTTCTGGGTCTGCAGGACATAGAGTTACAGGTCATTAATGTTAATCGGGAGCAGCCTAGGCAGGATTTCAGAAAGCCTGGGTGGGGAAGACCCACACATCAGGCCATAGATGGCATTTCTGCTGGAACAAGTCTGGAGGCTGCTGCTGGGCTGGGATCATCTCAACCTTAGGCTTTGTGCACTACATGGCGTCTACCAGAGTGCGTCTGTGTGACATGGGGACAAGAATTGTCTGCTTGTTCACTGCTCAAGACCAGGATCAAGAGCTAACCTGGCCATGAAATAGGAATTCAGCATGCATTTGTTGAATGTGTACTAAAGGGATGGATAGAATTCTAGGCTAAAACCCACCACACACTTCAGCTGGAAATCACTTTGTATGCTTCAATCTCAATGTGCTGCCTTGGAACAGCTTGGCTGGCCTTATAACTACTGAAACGCAGAGGGGTCAGTTTTGTCACTGAGAATTATGATAATCAGCACTTAGACACACTCTAAAGCTATTGTACATTGCCTGTTTTACTCTCCATTTACAAAAATTTGACTATTTAGACAAGTTTTTTTCTATGCGAATTTAAAATTCAGTTAATATGATAGCATTGCAAGGGTATCCTGTTATAATAATACTGAAGATTACTCCAAGACAAGTGACATATTTACATTTAGCTGCCTAATGTAACAGCAGATTGTGTCTTTTCTATTTTTAAACTCTATTTTATGACCCTATATAGCTTTATAATTTATTTTTCACACAGGTTATTGAGCTTATTTTTAAGTATTTACATACTATACATTTATTATAAGTGAAGTGTTGTCTTTCATAAGATTTTCTTATCAGAATTTTTGTATATAGGAAGACAAATTCTATTATATAAATACTAGATATAAATGTGTTACTGAATATTCTTTTTAATAATAGTATTAGAGGGGGCAGAGAACCAACTGTAGAGAGTGGTGCCTGCCCAGATTGGGCCTGGCAGGGGCCTAAGAAGATATATAGCAACTTTGCCAGCTGCTCAGCTGTCATTGATTGAACTGACAGAAATATGGAATGATTTCTTTAATAAAGAGAAAAAAAGGCAGTTATCACTAACACCTCGAACTGAGAAGATTGAAGTTAACATGCTGGGAAAACTGACCCCAGCACTGTCTTTGTGATGAATAAAAACATTTCCACTCCTCATGGTGGTGCCATGCATTTAAGTGAGTGCTACTACAGGAAGTCTACTCTGGCTCTTGTGGACATACAACCCTGGGGCATATATAAACCTTTGACTAAGTCCTGTGTAATTAAATTTCTTACATTCAAAGTTCCAACAGAAGTGAATAAGGCCATGATGATGGGCTGTGTAATAGAGAGGGCATACAGAGGTGAGTGTGTGGTCAGTTTGATCAGAGCTCCAGACGCTCCTGTAATTGTGGGAGCCTTCTGCTGTGATGTAGTTTTGGATAAGAGACTGGATGAGTAGATGTCAACAAAAGAGAAGCTACATTTCTTCCCAAAAGATGCTCATGCTTTAATTTATAAAGATCTGCCACTTGACACTCTGAAAGTTGAAGCAAAAGTGGCATTAGAAGTATTTCAACACAACAAGTACAAAGCGGATTTTAGAACCCTGACAGAATCGTCAAGCTACACAGAATTGGTGACTTCACTGATGTGAGTGATGGTCCTCTTATTCCATGAACAAGCATTTGTTTCCAGTATGATGTGTCAGCAGTTCAGAACCTACATCCCACTCAGCCACGTCGTGTGAGAAGATTCCAGTGTCTGTCATTACCTGTTCACCTAAAAGCACATTTCACAATATGGGAGGAACTCTTAGAAAGATCTCAGAAAATGGTAACTGAAGATCAAACTAAACCAATGGAAGAAAGTGCAGTTACTTAAATACTTTGTAAAATTTAAATATATACAGCAAATTGAAATATTTTAACATAAAAATAACAATAGTATTTCATTTTCATTATTTTTAAAATTTTTTGTCATACATATTTGTAGTACACAATGATTACATTTTTTGTTGAGAGTTGGTACATATACATAACACACTTTAATTCTTTTTTCATCGCCTTCACTTCCATGAGTGTATAATTACGTCATCTGCCATGAGAAATTGTTATTCTTTTTTACTTATGGTTATGTTTGATTTGTTGTTCCACTAACTGTACCAGAAATAACTCAAACAATTATAAATTGATTGCTATTAAATTAAATTAAATATCCTTGCACATCTAGATTATCAAATACTGGTATTTTATTACATAGTATAATGCTAACTATATGCACAGACATATAAAAGAGCTACCTCTACATATAGTCCTATTTTTCTAAGAATTTTTAAATACAAAAATACCAAAAAATAATTTAGCTCATGACTTATTAGCATTTCTGGCACTCTTACATGATTTTCATTTTGAAGTAATATTTTGGATAATTAACAGATTTCCTACTATTGAAAATTGACTTCCTGCGTATTATGTCAGGATTACTACTTCTATATTATCCTGTTATACACCATATTGTAGTATATCATAATAATATGCATGATATTATATGTATGTTATTATATTATATAATATGTGTAATAATATGCTCATATTTTATTTATTTATTTTTCACAAACAAATAGCCAATAGCTTTAATATGTAAGGAAGGCTTACACTTCACTGGCTAAAACTACAAGCAAAAGAAAGGGGGAAAAATCACAAAGGAGAGACAAATACCCAATAATTAATGTAAACTATTTCAACTCATCTTTTCATATATACTGTTTGTATTTTTTTATTTATATATTTATTGGTACATTTTAGGTATACAGTACATTTACATTTATTATTGGGTGTTTGTACCTGAACATGATATATCTTAGTTCTTATTTTTTCTCCCATTACCTGTGCACCCTTCACCCATTCCACCCTTCCCTATTTACACAGACTTTGATTCCATTTATTTCTCATACTTTTTTCCTTTCCCGTCTTCCCTTTCCCCTCCCCCTCCCGCCACCCCCAAACCCTTGGGCTTTTTCCTATTTCAAATTATCAATTATTCATTTTAATCATTTTCATCCTTATTTACACTTTCAGTTTCTCACACTAGAGAAACTATTCGGTACTTACACATTTGTATCCTATTTATTTCACTGAAGAGTATGGCCTCAATATGCATCCATTCAGCTATAAATGTCTCTAGTTTCTCATTCTTTATGGCTGAGTAGTGCTACATTTTATAAAAAAAAAACCCACATCTTCTTTATCCAGTTTCCAGTCGATGGGCACTTGGGCTGTTTCCAAGCTTTAGCTATTACAAACTGTGCCGCTATAGACATAGGTGAACATATATAGCTGTGGTATGATTCTTTTAATTCTTTGGGGAAGATACCCAGTAGGGGAATAGCTGGGTCAAATGGGGCCTCTAGTCCTAGTTCTTTGAGATATCTCCATACTGATTTCCATAGTGGTTGCACCAGTCTACACTCCCACCAACAATGGAGAAGGGTTCCTTTCTCTCCACACCCCTGCCAGCATTTGTTATTTGTTGATTTCTTGTTAGCAGCCATTATTTGTGGGGTGAGATGGAATCTCAGTGTTATTTTCATCTGCATCTCTCAAATGACCAGTAATGTTGAACATTTTTTCATATATTTATTTGCTGATTTTACTTCTTTATCTGAGAAATGTCTGTTCATTTCAGATGCCCATTTTTGAATTGGGTCTTTAAATTTGGGGTTCTGATTTTTTTCAGTTCTTTATATATTCTTGATAGTAGACCTTTGTCAGAGGTACAGCTGCTAAAAATTTCTTCCCACATTGTAGATTGTCTCTTAGCTCTGCTGGTAGTTTCTCTTGCAGTGCAGAAGCTTTTTTATAGGATGAAATCCCAGTTGTTGATTCTTTGTGCTAGCTCCTGTGCTACTGAAGATTTGTTCATAAAGTCTTTTCCTATGCCAATGTCTTCAAGAGTTCTACCTAACTTATCTTCCAGCAAGTTTAGTGTTTCTGTCTTAATATTTAGATCTTTAATCCACTTTGATCTTAGTTTAGTGCATGGTGATAGGTATGGGTCTAGTTTTAATCTTTGGCAGGTTGAAATCCAGTTTTTCCAACACCATTTATTAAATAGGCACCCCTCTATCACAAATAGACAGATCAACTAGAAAAAAAATTAACAGTGAAATTCTAGAACTGAACCAAGCTATTGAACAAATGGACTTAATAGATGTTTACAGAGTGTTCCACCCCATAAAATCAGAATACACATTCTTTTCAGCTGCACATGGGTCATTCTCCAAAATAGATCACATGCTAGCTCATAGGACATATCTAAGTAAATGTAAAAGAATTGAAGTTATCCCCTGTATATTATCAGACCATAGTGCAATAAAATTGGAGATCAATAATATAAGAAACCGCAAAACTCCCACAAACACATGGAAATTGAATAACACCCTCCTGAGTAACCAATGGGTGACAGATGAAATTGAAGAAGAATTTAGACAGTTTCTACAAGTAAATGATAATGCCAGTACAGCATACAGGAATCTGTGGGACACAATGAAAGCAGTTCTACGTGGGAAATTCATAGCAGTGAATGCCCATATTAGGACAACAGAGAGAACTCAGTTAAATATGCTCACATTTTAGTGAAGATATTTTGATAATTGCAAAGAGCCTACAGTGGTTTATCTGGGAGACTGCATGGATGTGTGTGAATACACACCCTGCTGATACTGTGGTGGTACAGTAAACGTGCACCTTAAATCTCTGACTTTGAGAGTGTAGTTAACTCATGGCCCTGGTTGCTACATTCTCACATCTAGCTGGTGTTTGTTCTCATGATAGCTACCATCACCCATAACTGCCATAGCAGGGCTAATAAAGTGATTTTGCCTCAGACTTCCTCTGAGCCTTGCTGACCTTCCTTAGAACCATGCAAAAAGACAGGTTCATCTTCTTAACCTGTTTCCTTGTCTTTCCATCCTGCATGTGAATCAATGTATGTGATGGTCTTCTGACGCACATGATGGTCAGCTAACCATGAAGGATGCACTTCTTATTCTCTTTCACAGTCATGTCCCCTAGTAAATTTTTTGTTTGATTGATTTCTGCTCCTCAGAAGACTCAGACCATCACAAGTGTACCCAGGGTAGCCCAAGACAAGAGCCAATTAGATGGAGATCTCAGACTGATTCAGTTCCCAATAGGATTAAGATAGACTGATGGTCCAAGGAGAGAGCTGAAAGGCCCATATCTTCTCTTTTGGAAGGATGGACTCAGTTGAGCTACAGGTTAGTGATCTCATTATTAACATTTAAGAGCTCCAGATATTTAAGTGGTTAGGCAAAGCAAGTCTGTAATGCAAAGGTAAAGATCCTAACTTGAAAATCCCTGGACTCTGGACATGAGATGTGATGATTTACCTGGATTCCCCCACAGATATTGGCTCTGCAGCTCCACACTCAAATGCTCCAGGATCCTAGAGCTTGCCTCTCTACCTTAGTCAGATATAACACTTTCATTGTTCCAGAAGTCACTACCGAGGCTTCTCTCCTAGGGGGCAGCAGTTGCCCCTTCAGAAGCTGTCTTCACCTTCTTTCTAAGCTGTCATTGAATATCATCCCAGCATAGGCTGTCTGAGGACATCTTGTGATCCATAAAGAACCAAAGAGACCATATACCAAAAGAATTAAATGGTATATACCACTAGGAGCCAGGAATTATTCTAGGGTTGGATGCTTAGAATGCTTGATCAAAGTGTATGGAATACAATACTGGATAAGATTTCATTGAGAAACCATTATCTCCTGAGCACTTAACATTCCAGCAGGGATACAAAGGGATGGGCCCAACTCACTGCTGGAATGGTCATTAGCAATGTTGAGAAAGTTATACAGAACATGCAGAAAAGGGCACTATCTGTTACACTCAAAAAATGGTAGAGAAAAAAACAAGGAGGCTGAGGAATGCAAGAATGCTTAAGGAAATACATAAGGTAGCAAGACATCTCTTCTGATCTCTCAGAAGGCACACCTTTCATCAAGCCAATCAGGAATATGTTAGTGATGGAGCACTATCATCAAAAAAGCATTCAGTGGTGGCTGCAGGCTAGGGGCACTGGTATGAATGGAAACCACAGAACAGAGTTCATTAACATCTCCAGGGATGCTAAGGTTCCTAAATAGTAAACGCTAATTGAACAGCACTCAAATGCCAAAAGCCTGTTGGCCAGAATTACTGTAAAACCAGGAAGGCAGGCCAACAGCTAAGAGGGCATGGCCTACAGGGGTTGCAGATATCCTCCATACAGCATAGTGATCCTAGAGGCAAAACAGCAGCCTTCCACCTTTACAACATCTATAATCAAGAAGAGATAAGAATGGAGAGGCAGGAGGCTGAAGGTAATCAACCCAGAGAAGGGTAGTGAACTTTTCTCAATTCCCCTCCAAATGGAACCCATTGACTAAGGAAGAACCCTCTTATACCAAGTTATACACCATCATGATTCCCTAAGATTTTCTCCACAGGGACAAAATGTCATGAACTCAAATCATTCAAGTCTAAAGCAAAAGTATTACCAAACACATCAAAAACTGTAAGTCACGGAGTGTGAGTTGGTATAGGTGTCTTCTGTTAGAGGTAGGGCTAATGGGTCAGGTAATAAATGGAGCCCCGGCAAAAGTTTAGCTGACAACTGACCGTTGCATGTATAAACCTGCATAGTGGTCATTTCCCTTTGCCCCAAGTATGTAACTGAAATTGATTTGAATGCCATTTGTAGTAATGTCCACACTGGGTTACACCTGTAGGGTAAGACCTTTAATAGGAGGAAAAGTCAAATGAAAATCTCTAACACTGACCCCTCAACTTTTCAGATAACAAGTCAAATACAGTATTAATGTTGAGGAGATAATAAAGATGAGCGATGTCACTGAGAACTTAAAGGATGGAGGATAGTAGTCCCTTCTACATCTCCACTTATTTCACAAGTCTAGCCCTTGAACACACTGAAAACTTCTGAAGAATAATGGTAGACTACCTCAGGCTTCAGCCAGAAGAACCTCCAGTCATAGAAGATGTTCTGGAAGGGGTCCCATTGCCAGAGCTTCAAATACATGGCACATAGTCAGTGAATAAGTGAATTCATTGCTTTCCATTCCAAGTACAAGAAAGGTTCCAAAAGAGTTTGTATCCAAATGCATTAGAAAATAATATTTAATAACATATTTTCTTTAGTGCTCTTTAAGTCTGCTATGTCATAATGAAGTCTAAAATGGAGTAGACAGTGTTAACTTTCAGGAATGCATCACAATGAATGATTACATCCGTGACATCATACTTATTGAAAATAAAGAAGAGGTGGTTATTATATCAAAGCTCTTGATAGGACACATGTACCCTACATAGTAGGAGATAAATCCTATGGATGTTGAACACCTGGCCCTTCTGTGAAGTTTGGAATCACCAGGCATATGTCAATGTCAGAAACAGGTATCTGCATCATTCACTTTCTACCACCATGAAGGAAGCTTAGCAGTCTTTGGCTTCTGAAGGTAACACATTTCACAAGTAATAAGGCAGACCATGTGTTGGGCTTCATGGAAAGATTCCAGCTCCAAGTGAGTCTGAAAGGAAGGACTCCTCAAAAATTCAGGTTGTGTGCAAGCAGTCTTATTACCTGAGTTATACTATCCAGCAGATCATATGGTGTTAGTGGTGGGAAGTGATTTTTTTATGAACCTGTGGCAAGGCCCAGTGGAAGACTCATAATGTACATCTAAAGGGTTCTGGAACAAGGTTATGGCTTCTTTTATACAGCCTATAAGAAAGTGTCCCTGACACATTAATGGGTGCTGGTAGACATGGAATACTTCACCATGAAACAGAAATTGATCAGCCACCTGTAACAGCCATTATAAACTGAAGTCTATCTGACTTGCCAAATCATAAATTTGGTTTTGCAGAGCAGCGGTTCATTATAAAGCAGAAATAGTGTACTGAAGTATGAACCTGAGCAGGACAAAAAGGCACAAGTGAGCTGCCTGAAAAGTATCCCTTGTGGAACTTGAACCTAGAGGTCACATAAAACCAGTTAAAAGAGAAGGGAAAAGATTTAGATTATTCCATACATATGTTGGCTCCACATGTATTCATAAACCAAAAAGGGATGATGAATGGATTAAAGATCCAATTAGAAGTATCCCTGAGAAAAGATTAGAGAGTCAAATTTTCAATGCACAAAACTTATACTTGATCATCAACTTCTTATAAAAATCAAGTAAAAGTGGCTGAAGATGAACATATATATACTCACTGTTTAATCTTAGATTTCTTAACAAATTTGCCTATACATTTTAATGCCATGAAATGTTTATATAAATATATGTAAAATTTAGATATTGTTAGAATAATGTATTTTTAATCCTTATTAGTTATGTATATTGTGTTGATGTCAGAAATTAACTTTTTCTGGTATTAAGGTATTTATTTGGTTGTTCTGTTCCCTTTTATTTAAAATCCTCTACATTTATTGCCTACATTCCTATTATAAATGACAAATAATTAAAATTTACATTGAGATATGAAAATAATTTTCTTTCAGTGGTAAATTTTAGTTCATTTATATTTATTTCCATAACATTTCATCTTAGTCTCAATAAATTGGAGTGTTTTCTTTTTGGTTAAGAAGCTTGTTTTTAATTAATTTGGGAGTTTTTATATTTTTCTGAAAACTGCAAAACTTCCTTTCTCAGAAGGTTTTTGTATATATAGTGTTGATGTTATTCAGGCATATAACTGTTGCTGCCTTGAGGCTAATGTGAACTTTTTCCTGTTACAGGTGATCTGATATTTTGCCTGATCAAACACCTCTATTTTTGAGACAAAATAGTTTTCCACGCTGTGCATAGATTTGGTGTTGTTTCCTTTTTATTACTGCTTAGAGTTGACTTTATGTAATTCTGCAATGAAAAGAGACCGGTGAGGCAGAAGTATTATCTGAACTAAGGAAGTAGCCCATATTCACAAAAAAGACCCTTAATTACTGATTGGTTTAAGACATCCTGCCTATCAGTTGCTTCTTGACCCCACATTTCCCGAGATTTCTAGAGTCATTTCTTCACTTATCTGACAGTTTCAGAATTCTTCAAATGAAAGTCAATTGGGTGTATTTTATTTTCTTTCAATCTTAAACATATTGAGCTAAATTTCTGAAACCTACATCTGAAAGATAATTCGTATAATTTTCAACACAGATGATAACATAGACATTTGGAAGTCACAAAGTTGAAGGTTAAAAATACCTTAGATGATAGTAAGAAAAGGGGCAAAGGGGAAGGAAAGTGGGAGGGCTAGGGGAAAGGAAAGAAGTGAATGGAATTAATATGAGAAAATGAAAAAATGTAAATGCAAATAGGGAGGGGCAGAGAGGTGGAAGGGAGGGCAGGGGAATGGGGAAAAAAAGAACCAAGATAGAGTATGTAAAGGTGCAAATTCCCAATGATGAATGTCCTTATATTGTATACCTAAAATGTACCAATAAAATTAATAATACAAAAAAAAATCTTAGATGCTTTTTTACAACAGAGAACAAATTTCAGACCTTCAAATACTGGGATATCCTCTTTGTAGCAGTACATCTTATGTAGATAATGCATCCCTAAGGTCCTACCCAGTAGCTAGCACTTTCTGGAAATTAATAAAGTTAGAAAGTCTCCAAGCTTCATTCACCCTCAGTTACCCAAGAGGTGAAATGAGGGAGGGAGTACTCTAATATTTTTATCACAGTACAGACCTAAGAAGGAGAACCAATGCGCATAGACTATCAAGTTCCATGCATGATGGCATATTGTTCAGAGTAGATAAGCAGCATTGATTAGTAGTTAAATAGTACTATTATTCATGAATAATTTAAATGGCAGCATCCTGGGGAGTACTGATAATTTATTTTATTGCTTACATTTATTAAATGATTAAGTCAAAAGACACACTCTCAAGTCTAAGTGTTATAGGTTAAACTACAGAATTTCTAGGTGGAAAAAAATGTATGAGATGAGGAATTAACATATTCAATATTTGACTCTTGATTGACCCAGAGATTATTACTTCTATTAATTTGGGGGAAGAAACATGTGTAACTGTTATGGAACAAGGAAATAGAAAGACTCAAGGAAATAGAAGCTCTAAGGTATTATACAAAGATCACAAGCGTAGGACTTGGATAAAGCCCAGGAGATGCAATGAGGTGGGAATAGGAGGCACTGTCCTGGCAAATGCCTGACTTCTCCCCAAGGGTCCCAATCCAGGAGCAGTGGAGTAATGATTAACAATTCAAGTTTATGCAAAATTTTACATTTTATTGTAGGGTAATCACAAAAAAATCCTAAATTGATTAAATTTATCTAATAATCTCTAATTAAAAATATAAAAGTCCAAATTTCTTGAAGACGGAATTTAATTATTCTAGTGTTATTTAAAACAAATATGATGAAATCCATTATTTGGACCAGTCTTTTAAACATGGCAAAAGAGGAGTCAATAGGCCATTCTTTCCACTCATCCAGTCCCATGCTTCCAGCAAGTTATATCAGCCCTCCCTTATTTGTGGCTGTTTTCTACACTTTTTTACCTAAAGTCAACTCTGGTCTAAAAATGGGAAGTGGGAAATTTCAGAACAATTCTTAAATTTTAAAAACCTTTTATAATAAAATATTATCATTATATTATATTTTGTTATTAGTGATTGTTGTTCATTTTACATTGTACCTAACTGATAAATTAAACAATCTGAAGCATACATGTTTTAGAAAATAAATACAATATATACATGTTTATTACTTGTAGTTCATGCATCCTCTGGGTATCTTGGAATGTCTTCCCCACAGACAGACGAGAGGGTCTACTGTATCCTGAATCTAGCTAATATAAATCCAACCTCTTTAGCCCCTGGTAAGTGCTTTACAAAATATTATAAATTGAATGACAGATTATATTCACTGATAATACCTTTTGGTTCTTCATAACTCACTATTAACATTACAGAGCTAATCATTATAAAAATAAGTGTTTAAGAAAGGCAGGAGTCAACCAGTATAGTTTTTCCTCTACTTATTATGTTTTGTTTTATACCAATAAAGGCTCAACTACATAAAGAGATTTTTGTAGTCTAATTTTTTAATATTTTTATTTTTTTATCTTTCTATGAAAGGAGATATTTTACATTACAAATAAAATGCTAATTGCATCTAAATGTAATTAATAATAAAGTTCAAAGTCTATATTGTAGATGCAAGACTAGAAGGAGCTATCAAAAGCCTGTGCTGGTGCATACTATTTTGTGTGCTGGAAAGAAAACCCAAAGAGCATAAGCTAAATTTAGAGGGCCTGGGGCTGGCAAGGTAAAATGACTGTGAGCTTACTTGTAAAATGATATTACTCCAACTTGAACAACTCCCACTGGTACAAAATTTTCCTTAAAAATAAAAAAAAAAATCCTTGGAACGAATACATTATCCTCATGGCCTTTTGATAGTTCTGAACACTATTGAACATGACAGAAATACATTGTCCCTCTCATATGGGTTTGGAAACAATTTTTCAATGAAAATTGCTGGTAAAAGAGAAGCTTAATTAACTATAAGTACAAGGTAGAAAGTTCCACCTATTAAGAGTTAAATTCTGGTCACAATTTGTTTCTGAAAAAATGAGTTGATCGTTTGCTAAGATGCAGTGATATCATTCGGTGAAGCCATTTTTGTTTAATTCATTAAAATGTATCTTCCATACACATTGCCTAAATTGACCAAATTTTAAAAAGTGAAATCCAGATTAGCGTAAAAAATTTTGAAACTTCTTCTCTCTTTTCATTAAATAAACTTTAATATATACTTCCAATATATAAGACCATTTCCACATGTACAAGGGTGTGTCTTATAGATTTTTTATTTTGAACTATAAATCATGTTCCATTATGTTGAACTAGAAAATGTAATAAACAAAATATATTTATGTAGTTTCTATAATCTCATAAACACCTTTATAAAAATAACTATATAGTATCAATATTTATATAAGATATTTTTTGTATTTATATTAAAGTATTTTTTAACATTATCCATTAGTTGAGAAGGTATGTATTCTGAAATAACTCTATTCAAATGTTTAGTTACAGTTGTATTCAGGATATAAATAATATATAATGCCCTAGGAATACAATAAGTCATGTTATCATTTAAAGCAATATACATACAATATAACTATAAATCTAGAATATAGGTATGTCTCTAAGGAATGGACACTCATTTATAGAGTAATTCACTTCCCATCCTATTTTTCCATTTTCTTCTTTTTTGATGTTATGCATACATATAATATGTGTATGCAATATTTTCTATACCACACCCAGTCCTTTTTTTCTTTATCAAAGTATTAAAAAATCTAGATAAGATGTAAGATTTTTAAAATTTAAATGTTTTTTCCTGAATACAAGTTAAACAATCATGAAATGTTGAGAATATTAAACATTTAATTTTTGATAGTTCAGAAAGAGAATACAGCACATAAATTCAAAATCAAAATATATGTGCAAAATCAAACACATACCACCATATACTCCAAAATTATTATGCTGATATTTCCAGCAAGAGAAAATGTAGGGAAAAATCTTAAAGGATAAAAAGAGTGGTTTGAGGTCATTTTTTATTTATTAAGTTTATTGGTACATTTTAGATATACGGTATGATGACATTCATGAGTGGGAATTTGTACCTGTACATGATATATCTTAGTTCTTATATTTTCTCCATTCCCCTGCCTTGAGGTCATATGTTAAACAGTCTTTTGATTCAGTATAACTTATATAATTTGTATCAATCCAATTTAATTTTCATGTTTTGTGATGATTGACTTATTCAAAAGAATTATATTGAAATAGGTACAATCATAATAAAATTAAAGTTTATATAACATTGGAGTTTATAAATTGTGATCATATTAGATTCTCAGGTAAAAAATGCATGACCTAACAGTATCTACATTTTATAGTAAAGTGTATTGTCCAAGGTCCCACCAGTAATTTGTAATGGAGAAAGAAATGACATCTGAATCTTATAACTTCATGTCCTTTTCACTAACTTATTACACTTCTGGATATAATTACATCTAATTCCCTCTTACAGCAGTACATATGAACATTGGTCATTACTCGTCATGAAGAAATAGACTAAGGTATTACATCAGGCCAAAACTTCGGAGTCAGAAAAAAAGTAGGTCCAAATCACACCTACTCCATTTACTCTTGTGGTTGTGAACAAGCCACACAATTTTATAACTTTCAGGTTCCTATCCCATAAAGAGCAAGGCAGAATGACTACCCCACCAAGATGTTGACTTAATCAGATAAAAGCTATAAATAGCTAGCATATTATAGTTTCTCAAAATGCATGAATTCTAATCTGTTCTTTTGCATGTTTGTTTTTATTCAGAAATATTGTCACTTAAAGTAATAGTTTGATTCAAACATAATATATGGTTACATATTCTCTCAATTTCACTCTCACTATATTCTCAAGTAAAGCAAATAACAATAAAGAAAAAAGCCTTTAAAAATAGAACATAGAAAAGAAATATGTGAACAGCACCATTTTTTCTTTGTTGTAGTTAAATACAAGATAAAGAATAAAACCCTTCACTAAAAGATGTTTCATTTTGCCACTGAGGACTCAGATCTGACAGGTTCTTCTTTTTAATGATGAAAGAGACTCAATAGATTTCCTCAAAGACTCCTGCTTTATATCATTAAAATAGAATTATAAAAAAGGGGCAGATCGGTGTGTGGAAATCCCACATGGCAGAAAAATCTTGAATTGTTTCTTGACACAGTACAAATTTCATCAGTGACACCTCACACACAGGATTTTTTTTCTTACAATTCAGACCAAGTGCAGTAGAAGAGCCAAAGAACTGGAATTAAGGTTTGAGGGAAGACCAAGTAAAAGTACCGAGGGAAGTGTGCCAGAAGTGAGTGCAAGGATTCTTTACAGCTTCTGAGTGGGATGAAGCTAAAAGGAGTGGTCACAGAAGTGCTACAGAAATGTCAGTACCTGGTTTCCAGAAAAATGAGACATGTGGGCTTCTGTGAAAGGAAAGTATGTCCTCCCTCCTTATCCTCTCTCCTTGGATTTCACTAGAAGCCTCTATAACTGCTTAGAAAATGCACTTAGCCTAGCCAGACAGGGAAGGAAGTCCTAAGCAAGAAGAAGAGAATGTGTATCAATATAGAAAGAATAAAAATACAGGAATACCTTGGAGATAGTTCAAGTTTAAGTCCAGATGACCACAATAAGGCATTTATTGCAATAAAGTACATCATGCACATTTTCTTGTTTCCTAGTACATACAAAAATTATATGTACACTATGTTAGTTATATTTACACTATATTAAAACTATACTATAATCTGTGTAGTGTGTAGTAACATGTCTAAAATCAGTGTACATACCTTAAAGATACTTTATTGCTTAAAAAAATAAGCTGACGATTTCCTTAGCCTTGAGATGATCATAATTTTTTCTGGTGGAAAGTCTTGCCAGATGTTGATGGCTACTGACTGATCAGGGTGATGGCTGCTGAAAGTTGGGCAGCGATTCCTTAAAACAAGACAATAATGAAGTTTGCCTCATTGACTGATTTTTCCTTTCATAAAAACTTTCTCTAGCACGTGAGGCTGCTTGATAACATTTTAGCAATAATAAAACTCTTTAAGACTGGAGCCAATTCTCTCAAGCCCTGCTGCTGCTGTATCAATTAGATTTGTGTAACACTCTACTCTACTGTCATTTCATCAACGTTAGTAGCATCTTAACCAGGGGTAGATTTTATCTCAAGAAAGCACTTTCTTTGCTCATCCATAAGAAGTAACTCCTCATCTGTTCCTGTTTTACCATGAAATTTCACTAGGTCACTAACATCTTCAGACTCCATTTATAATTCTAGTTCACTTTCTATTTCTACCTTACTTCTTCCACTGAAGTCTTGAATTCCTCAAAGATATTCATGAGTTAGAATTAACTTCTTCCAGACACCTATTAATGTATATGTTTTCTCCTTGTATGAATTACAAATGTTCTTAAATGCATCAAAAATACTGAGTAATTTTCAGCAAGTTTTCAATTGACTTACTCTTGATCTATCAAAGAAATTACTATGATAGGTATAGCTTTAGGGAATGAATTTCTTAACTAATAAGACTTAAAAGTAAAAATTACTCTTTGACCCATGAATGGACATGGTCTTAGCAAGAATGAAAACAATGTGGATACAATATATTGCCATCCAAGGTCTTGTATGGCTAAGTATGCCGGCAGTGACCAGCATTGATATTCTGAAGGATTCTTTTTTTTTTCCTGAGAAATAGTTATCAACACTGGACTTAAAATCTTCAATAACTCATGTTGCAAACAGGTGAGTGGTCATATAAGTTTTTTGCTCCATTTACTGAATATAGGCAGAGTAAACTTAATATGATTTTTAAAGGCCTTCAGATTTTCAGAATGATAAATTCCATTGGCTTCAGGTAAGCCACATTGAGTTACATCTTAAGCCTTTTCTGTTTTTGTTTGTTTGTTTTTTGTTTTGTTTTGTTTTTAAATTTTGAGACAGGATCTCTAAATTGCCCAGGGTAGGCCCAAACTTGCAAACCTCCCTCTTCCACTTTCCAGAGTGCTTGGGTTACAGGCATGCACCACTATACCCTACTTCAAAGTAAAACCACATCATGAGACACTGGGGGATAAGACATCAACATAGAATTTTCAGACTACACAATTCACCCATAGCAAACAGGATAACTAATCTGTCCTAAGCTCAACTAACAAGTGAAAGAGGGTACACCAACTATGGACATCTCACATCTCTTATGATGTTTTTAAGCACTACACATTATTTTAAGTGCATTCTCCACTACATAGAAACTAAGAAGTACATTGGTCAAATTTCACATAATAACCCACTCAAAAAAAGAAAAGAAAGAAAAAGAAAAAAAAACCCTGACAACTCCAGGCTAAGAGATTTCTAATTGGTACTTTCCCTAAAATGAAATACTAGTCATCTCTCATTCTTTTGCTCTCAGGCTCAGAAAGACATATATTATCAGTAGGAATAGCTTCAAACACAAAAGTATACTTTTAGAACTTTAACATCAATTTGAAATGACATTACATGAAAATGTTTTTAAAAACAGCAAGCTATTTTTTTTAGAAATATAATGGCCTGATAAATTCTATCTAGGTTCATAAATGTATGACTATAAATGTGATTTTTAGTAACCTAAGATTTTAATAATAAAAAGAGAACAGCGTGCTCTTTCTCCCAGTCACAGCTTGTTTCAAGCCCAATAATCTTTTCTTTCTTTCTTTCTTCTTCATCTTCTTCAAGATTTTTTCCCCCATTAAGTTTATTGGTACATTTTAGGTATAAAATACAGTTACATATATCATTGGGATCCTGTTCCATTACATGAGTATCTTGGTCCTTATTTTTTTCCCCTTCCCCTGCCCTCCCTTCACCCCCTCCACCCTTCCCTATTTGCAAAGACTTTGTTTCCATTTTT
>NW_004624761.1:11286726-11332986 GCF_000247695.1 Heterocephalus glaber
ATTGTTCCATCTCGTTTCCCTTTGGCGTTGCTGTAGGTGATCTGAAAGTCTGTTTTTGAGGTTTATTTACTTGTCTTCTCATTTTCATGGGGAGGGTGGGTGCTTCTGGTGCCCGCATGGCTCACCTTCTCTGCCCTAGGAACATGGAATGGCGGTGGGGGAGCCTGCTTCCAGGTGCTGGGACTGGCTCACCTTCTCTGCCCTAGGAGTGTGGAATGGCAGCTTGGAAGCCTCCTTCCAGGTCTTCTTCAAGATTTTTAAAAGTCCTTCAGACATTTACACTGCTCCATCTCTTCCATAGAAAGTCACCTGAACATGAAGTATTTCTAATTCTTAATAGAACTTGCAAGTAAAAAAATATTGTTTATAGCTTTTATTGTTGCATTCCACCTATTACTAGCTCAGTCTTCACTGCTGGCTTCTATTTTATTGGATCAGGAAAAGTTTACTGCATAATTCATAGCTCTTTAATGATCAGGCAATCACAAGAAATCTTAAGGCATTGCAAAAACCTTGTGCCACTAAACAGAAAGATCACCTGCACTTGGCCAATGTGAACAGCTATGCAAGGAAAGCAGGTAGACAGAAGAGGGCTATGCTTACACAAAGAAACTAAATTCATAATCCCATCTTTGTTTATAGAAAATTTGCTTTTAAGTATATCCTTACTTGAAGCAGTCTAAGAAACATTATCATTTTCCATGCATTGCATGGTCATGGGAATATTTGCTTGAGAATTAACAAATATTTCTTTACATGAAAGTAAAATTCAATCTTTTTCTAAGCAAACCTCAATTAATTCGGTTGATTAGATATATCACTACTGAAGATGCAAGCACCAGTAAAACCTGTTATTTTTCAACATTTTTATTTGTATGTAGCCAGCAAATAGCTACATGAAACAAAGTTTATGATTTAATTTTCAGTTGCTCCTGATGGGCACCCCATCTAAGTACTTCATTTTTCATAGAAATAGAGGTAACAATTCTGTTCTCTCTTGATAATATTCTTCTTAGGAATGCAAGTTCATCCTAGCATAGATAATACAGCTGTTCTGAAAAATCAGTCTCAGATCACTCTTTCTACCACCAGGTCTAAACCTGTTTCTGCAATAATTTTTCAAGTTCTGTTGTGGATAGAGGTAATATAACAAGCATTTATATAATATTTGTAATCTTTCTTTTTTAGTTGAAGTCATGTTCAGAGCTTTCTCCAAGTCAACTTTGGGGAACTTTGACACATTGTATGTTTCCCCAAATAACTTATAAGTTGTTTTGAAGCAAGTTGGTGAGCTTCAGTCCTAAACCAGAAAGAAACCTGATTGTTTCCATTATATTTAGATACATACATAGGATGTACTTACCAGACTTACAATACCAGGTGCAGGGATGCCTAATTTTGTTTTTTCTAAGTGGGAGCAACACAGTGAGTTCTAATTAAACCTTATTTTTTTTTATAGATTTAGATTTTCACTTTAAGTAACTTCCCTTTACATGCTTTTGATACACCCAGATCTGGATCTGTCCCAGCCTTCCTTCTCAAGGTTTCTATCAAATCGCACCAATTCAAGAATGTGAGTCAGGCAGCTGTCTTTACAACACTCTACAAATAGATTATTTTTGGTTTTCTCTCATCTATTTATTATGAGGCTCACACCAGCAAAACTCTCTTCTTTTAACTCAATTACCTCTTAAATTCCTTAAGAAATACCTTAAATAAAAGTACCATGTTCTCTAGGTTAATATATTTGCTCTCTGCATTCATAAAGACAGAATGCTATACTAGGAAAAATGCTAGTGGATAGTACAGAATACAGTGCCCTCATTCTATGAGGAAAAGTTTCTGAACCATATATGTGCCTCACTCTTTATATTTTAAGTTTTTAAAATTAATTTATTGGTACATTTTAGGTATACAATATAATGACATTTATCATTGGAGATTGGTACCTTTACATGATATACCTTGTTTCTTATTTTTTCCTAATTTCTTATTTTTCCCCTGCCCTCCCTTCAACACCTCCACACTTCCCTACTTACAAAGACTGTTTCCATTTTTTTCATTTTCTCATATTAATTCCATTCCTTTCTTTTCTTTCCCCTACCCCTCTCAGTTCTCCTTCTGCTTTGCACCTTTTCTTCTTATATCACATTATCTGTTATATATTTTGATCCTTATTTACACTTTCAGTTTCTCACACCAGAGAAACGATTTGGTATTTACACAAGTGAGTCCTATTTATTTCGCTTAAGAGTTTCACCTCAATGTGCATCCATTTAGCTATAAATGCCTCTAGTTTCTCATTCTTTATGGCTGAGTAATACTCCATTTT
Source organism: Heterocephalus glaber (assembly GCF_000247695.1). The sequence continues at coordinate 11,289,059 of NW_004624761.1, forward strand.
ATAAAAATACCCACATTTTCTTTATCCAGTCTCCAGCTGATGGGCAATTGGGTTGGTTCCAAGTTTTAGCTATCACAAATTGTGCTGCTATGAACATGGATGCACATATATCACTATGGTATGATTCTTTTAATTCTTTGGGGAAGATACCCAGCAGGGGAATAGCTGGGTCAAATGGGACTTCCAATCCTAGTTTTCTGAGGTAGCTCTATATTGATTTCCACAGTGCTTGCACCATTACACACTCCCACCAGTAGTGGAGCAGGGTTCCTCTTTCCCCACAGCCCCACCAGCATTTGTTATTAGTTGATTTCTTGATAGCGACCAGTCTTTCTGGGTTGAGTTAGAATCTCAGCATTGTAATCATTTGCATTTCTCAAATGGCCAGTGAAGCTGAACATTTTGTCATGTTTATTTGCTATTTCTATTTCTTTGTCTGAGAAATTTCTGTTCATTTCAGATGCCTATTTTTGGATTGGGTCTTTAAATTTGGGAGGTCTGATTTTTAAAAATTCTTTATATATCCTAGATAGTAGACGTTTGTCTGAGGAACAGCAGGTGAAAATTTTTTCCCACATTCTGGGTTGTCTCTTCACACTGTTGGTGGTTTCTCTTCTGTGCAGAAGCTTTTTAATAAGACGAGATCCCACTTGTTGATTGTTTGTGCTAGTTCACAGGCAACTGAGGTTTTGTTCATAAAGTCTTTTCTTACACCAATGTTTTCAAGTTCTACCTAACCTCTGTTCGAGTTGGTTCAGCATGTCTATTTTAATATTTAGATTATTAATCCATTTTAATTTTAGTTTAGTGCATGGTTAGAGATACAGATCTAGTTTTAGTCTTTGGCAAGTTGAACCTTGATTTTTCCAGCACCATTTATTAAAGAGGCTATCTTTCCTCCAGTGAGAGTGTTTGGCTCCTTTGTCAAAGATGAGGTTTCTGAGTCTGTTTGGAGATGTTTCTGCATCTTCTAATCTGTTCCACTGGTCCTCAGGTCTGTTTCTTTGCCAGTACCATGCTGTTTTTATCACAGTAGCTTTGTAGTACAGTTTTGAGTTGGGGGTTGTGATACTCCCTGCCTAATCTTTGTTGCCTAGAATTGCTTTTGTTATTCTAGATCTCCTCTTATCCCAAATGAATTTTTGGATTGTTTTCTCCAGGTCTGTGAAGTATGCTGCTGGGATTTCAATTGAGATTGCATTGAATCTATATAGCAGTTTTGGAAGTATGGCTGTTTTCACTATGTTGATTCTTCCTACGAGGTGCAAGGGATGTCTTTCCATTTTCTGATGTCCCCTTCAATCTCTCTTTTCAGAGTCCTATACTTTTCAGAGAAGAGGTCTTTGATTTCCTTTGTTAGGTTGATTCTTAGGTATTTCATTTTTGGGTATGCTATTGTGAAGGGAGTTGTTTCTCCAGTTCCTCCTTCAGTGAGTCTGTTGTTTATGTACAGGAAAACTATTGATTTTATTTGTGTTGACCTTGTATCAACCTACTCTACTAAATTTGGCTATTAAGTCTATAAGAATTTTGGTGGCATTCTTGGGGTCTGCTATACATAGTATCTCGTCATCTGCAAATAATGACAATTTGACTTCTTCATTTCCTATTTTTATTTCTTTTATTTCTTTCTCTTGTCTAATTGCTGTGGCTAATGTTTCCAAAATTATTTTGAACAGGAGTGGTGATAGTGGACATTCTTGTCTTGTTCCTGCTTTTAGTGCGAAGATGTCAGGTTTTGATCATTTAATACGATATTATGTTGATTTTTCATAGATAGCTTTTAACAGATTGAGGTAGAAACCATCTATTCCAAATTTTGTAGGGTTTTTATTATGAATGGTTGTTGGATTTTGTCAAATGCTTTTTCTACATCTATTCATATGATCATATGGTTTTTGTCCTTGGCTCTACTGATATAGTGTATTACATTTATTGATTTGTATATGTTGAACCATCCCTACATCCCTTTGATAAATTCCACTTGGTCAGGGTGTATGATCTTCTTGATATCTTCAGCATTCTATTTTTCCAGTATCTTATTAAGGATTTTTGCATCTATATTCATTAGTGAAATTGGCCTATAGTTCTCTCTTTTAGTTGGGTCTTTCTCTGCTTTGGGGATCAAGGTGATGCTTGCTTCCAGGAATGAATTTGGGAGTATTGCTTCCCTTTCAATTTAATGGAAAAATTTAAAGAGTAGTGGGAATAGTTCATGTGTTCTAGAATTCAGCAGTGAAGCCATCAGGGCCCAGGCTTTTCTTAGTTCATATGTTTTTAATTACATTTTCAACTCCATTGATTGATCTTGGTTTGTTTAGCATTTTTTAGGTCGTCTTCATTCAACTTTGGTACTTCATACATTTCTAGGAATCTGTGAATTACTTCTGTGTTTTCCATCTTGTTGGCATATACATTCTCAAAGTAGGTATGATCCTCTGGATTTCTGCTGGGTCCATTGCAATTTCACCCTTCTCATTCCTTATTGCTTCTATTTGGATCTTTACTTTCCCTTTTTTGATAAGGTTGGATAAGGGTTTTTCAATTTCGTTTATTCTTTCGAAGAACCAACTCTTGGATTCATTGATTTTTTGGGTATCATGCTCTCAGTCTCTGTTGCATTGATTTCTGCTCTGAACTTTATAATTTCCTCCCTTGTATGAGCTCTGGGGTTGTCCTGTTCTTTTTCTAGGAGCTTGAGGTTCAACATGAGGTTGTTTATTTGAGCTCACTCGGTTTTCCTAAATGAGTATTCGTTGCTAAGAATTTCCCTTGTAAAACTCCTTTCATTGTGTCCCATAAATTCTAATATGTGTATTGGCATTATCATTTAATTGTAGAAACTGTCTGATTTCTTGTTTAATTTCCTCTGTGAACCATTGGTTATTTAGAAGTGTGTTGTTCAATTTCCATGTGCTTATGAAATTCTTGAGAATTCTTTTGCTAGTGATCTCCAATTTCATCTCACTATGGTCTGATAATATACAGGGGATCACTTCAATTTCTTTACACTTACTTAAACATGTTCTATGAGTGAATATGTGGTCTATTTTGGAGAATGACCCATGTGCAGCTGAGAAGAATGTGTATTCTGATTTTGTGGGGTGGCACACTGTATAAACACCTGTTAAGTTCATTTGTTCAAGAGTTTGAGTTCTTGTATTTTCTTGTTTGTTTTCTGTCTAGTGGATCTATTTATTGTGACAGTGGGGCATTGCAGTCCCTTACTACTATTGTATCAGTGCTTATTTGATTTTTTATGTCCATTAGTATTTGTTTTATATAGCTAGGTGCACTAGTATTGCCATCTCTTCCTCTTGGACTTTTTCCTACAAGGATGTAGTATCCTTCTTTTTCTCTCTTAATCAGTGTTGCTTTGAAATGTATTTGACCTGCAAAGAAGATAGCTACTCCTGCTTTTGCGGGGGGATTCCTGTTGCATGGAGTATTATTATCCATCCTTTAACTTTCAATCTATGAGTTTCTTTTTGAATTAACTATTTCTTGTATGCAGCATATTGTTGAATCTTGCTTCTTGACCCATTCTGCCAGTCTATTTCTTTTGATTGGTGAATTGAGACAATTAACATTGATGGTTATAACTGATACGTACTGAGTTATCCTTGTCATGCCATGACTTTTTCTTTTTGTTGGATTCTCCCCCTTTGCATTTAATTTCTTGTTGTGCCTGATGGATTCATTCTGCTGTGCTTCCTGGGGTTGTGATCCTCATTGCCCTTTCCCAGGATATTGTTTAAAAACTTTTGGAGTGCTGGTTTGGTATGCATGAAGTTCCCGAGGTGCTCTTTGTCATGAATGTATCTTATTTCTCCATCAATTTTGAAAGATAGTTTTTCAGGGTACATCAATCTGGGTTGCAGGTTGTTTTCCTTTAGGGCTTGAAATACTTCACACCAGGCTCTTCTTGCCTTGAAGGTTTGGGTTGAGAAGCCTGCTGAGATTCTGTTGGGCTTTCCTTTGTATCTGATTTGTTTTTTTTTCCTCTAACTGCTTGTAGAATTGTGTACTTCTGTTGGGTTTCTGGAATCTTAACTATTATATTTCTATGTGTTGTTTTTTTTTTTTATCATGGCTAGTTGGAGTCCTATATGCCTTACTTATCTGTATGCCAAGTTCTTTTCCTCTGCTAGGGTAATTTTCTTCCATTACTTCTGTGAACAGTTTTTTTTCTTATGTCATTTGCACTCTCCTGCTTCTTCATTGACTCTGATCTGTCTTATGTTTTTCTTCTTTGTATCATCTGGCATATGCTGGATTGATTTCTTGTGTCCCCTTACTAATTTTAAGAAATTTTTTTTCCTGGTCACTAATTACAATCCTCTCTTCTCTTTCATTTTTTTTTTGTGCTGGGATTCGAACTCGGGTCCTTCTGCTTTCGAGGCAGCCAGTGGCACCACTGAGTTAAATCCCTGGCCCTGCAATCCTATCTTCTGTATCTGAAATTCTATCCTCATAATGGCTCATTCTGATGGGTAAACTTTCAATGGAGTTTTTAATCTCCTGGAAATCTGTTTCCATCTGTTTTATGGATTCCATGTGTTTTCTATGTTGGAATTTCATCATGTTCCTCAACTCCTCTATTTTTTTTTAGCTGTGTCTGCTCTAGATTTATTAATCATGTCTTTTACTATGGGCACAATCTCTGCTGTTATCTGAGAAATTATTTCAGATTTAATTTTCTCCAGATCCTCTTTCCCTGAAATGTCAGGGAATCCATGTGGTTGAGTATCAGATTGTTCCATCTCATTGCCCTTGGGGGTTGCCTGAGGTGATCTGGAGGTCTGGTTTTGAGACTTGTTTAAGTGTCTTCTCATTTCAACAGATGCAGCCTGCTGTGCCTTTGTTGAGGTGACTTTTTGATCACACACTTGTCTTCAATTCTCAGCATGCCACCAAGAGGCCTTCCTGGGTTCAGAATGGTGGCTTTCTGTATCTCTACACTGCTCTGTTGTCCAGGCTGGGTTCTGGCTGGGGCCTGTGCATACTTGTGATGGTATGTGGGCATGCCTCTGGCTCCCCCCACCCCAGATAGCTGTTGTCTAGGAGGGCCTTTGGCTGGGGACTGTATACCCGAGTTACTAGTGTCTGAGTGGGCTTCTGGCTGGGATCTGCACATACTTTCCAATGCTATTGTGGCGGGCCTCTGGCTGTTGCTTGTGTGCCTGTGCAGCTCTTTTCCAGGTGGGCCTTTGGCTGGGACTGTGGGTCCAAGCTTCTGGGGTTGGGGAAGGGCCCTGGCCACACTGTGCAGCTCTGGTCCCTGCTGGCTTCTTATTGGGATCTGAGTGCACTTACAGATGGTATTGGGGATGGCCTTTCTATGTGCCTCATTTTTAAGTATCAGAATTAAAATTTACTTTCAAATCCCTTGAGAATTTCCCCCCAAAAGTAATATTATATTGTAAACTTATGAAGGTCAAGAAATAGTACTCATTTTGTTTTGTTCAATCAACTAGTCAGTTGAACCAAAAATACAAGTAAAAAATCTACCATGCAGACCTATTACATAGGTGTTATGGAAAATTCAGAGAATTATACATGTGACATTTGCAGGTTATTTAAGGAATAAACAAATGATAATGTGAGGTATGAAAAGAATTGTAGGAGTGAAGAGGGAAGGTCATCTTGAATTAGAGAAAACCTTTATAGAGGAGATGACCTTAGAATGGATCCTGAATTCTGGGTTGAAAATGGCCTGATAATGAGAAAATATTAATGGTAAAGGTGTAGAGGTGACAATTTATCATTTCTGCTTTAAAAACTTACTTGCTTGAATGTTAATAAAAGTAATTGAAAAAATGGATTTAAAAAGTCATCAGTCTCTTGTGAAGTACTTTGAAGTACAGAAGACTTGCCTTCATCCTGAGAGAAGATATAATGTGATAAAGAAACATTAAGATTTTGAATACAGGCATTAATAGAAGGACATAGTGATTCTGAGATGATTAACATGTATAATATAGTGTAATGTTACATGGAGAGATTGGGCATAGCACGATTATTTAAAAATACAGCTATAATCCAGATGTTAAATGACAGAAGGAAGAGAAAATACTTTTTTTTTTTTTTTGTACCAGGGATCAAACTCGGGTCCTTGCGGTTGCAAGGCAGGCAGTGGAACCCACTGAGCTAAATCTCCGGCCCCAAGAAAATATTTTTAAAAAGACAAAACTAAAGAAACTCAGTAAGCAGTACATGTGAGAAATATAACCTTGTATGTTATCATGGTTATGGTATATTTCACAAACTTTTATGGTGACAGAGTTAATAAATGGGCTTAAAACAAAACACAATTTTAAAAAAGTAGCACAAAAAGGGAAAGTCTTTGTCATTACTTGATATTGAGTCTGTTGTTTACTGAACAGTAAAGTAGATTATTGCCTAATAGGCGTATTTCAGCTTAGAAAGGTTTGACTTAGTTAATAGGGCTGATAGTCTGGCTTTGACTTTGTGCACTTTGTAGACACTAAACTCTAAAAAATCAGGGTGACAGTTGTCTTTATGTTTCCCATAGAGTTAAATTTAATCATTTAAGTAATAAAAAATGAAATAAATAAAATGAAATAGAAGAAGTTTGAGAAAAATGAGAAGATGCTTGCACAAATAAAGGCAAAAGAGGCAGCAGTTCTAATTCTATCAGAGAAGTTGCACACAGTCCGTGCTGCAATGTCCATTCTGAAAATACCAGTGTCCAGGGATGGCAGCACTAAATGACATGATGAGGACAATATTGACTGCTCAGAGCCCCCAAACTGATAATGCCCTCACTAAATGACATACTTCACAAAGACCTTAACCAAAGCCATTGCCAAAATGGTCTGTCTACTCATTGTACCATTGCCAGAACTGCTTCAGCATTCTTCTACTCATACTGTTTTCAATGCCTCTCAGAGTTTATAGAAAAGTGGTTCATTTACATTTAAGTCTCTCATATTTATAGAAGATAAGATATAGATCCCTTTTAATGATAATTTTTCCATATTATTCCTCTGGAACCAAATGTGGATTTTAATTATTTAACTCCTTATGATAAATAATTACTTAAAACTAGTCCTATAAATGGATCCCTAGTGGGCCCAATTTTGATCTCCAAAGAGAACTGCATATACAGGTGAACAGAATACTGACTCAATCTGAGTCTTATCCCTGACACTGGTGGGGTCTAGTCTAAAAGAGATTAAGTTTGATATCTTTGATATATTTGATAACTTTAAAATCCGTGTGGATCTGTGTCCAAATCCTGAGTTGGATATCTACTTGTATAATAAGCCACTTCACTCCCTTGTCATTTATTTCTAAATCAATAATTGAAATAATAAAATTCCAGAGACCTTGAAAGGATTAAATGACATACTGACAATAATGAAATCCAGCCCACTGCCAGAAGCAGTTTGTTCAATAACTGATAGGTAGTCTATTTTCTAAAGAGAAAATAAAAGAAGCACTGAACAGTAAGGGAAAAAAAAGGTGAATATCTTTGGCAAGTGGAAGTCAAATGAGATAGAATGGAAGCTGATGCAGAAGAGTGCACACTTCTTTCTCACCACTAAAGCTGTAAGGTGTGTAGTACAGGGTTTAGAAACATTTTAGAATTAGGTATAAAATTGGCTTTCCTCAATATATTTTATATCATTTTTATTTGTATCAAAACACAGAATAACAAAAATCTATAGCAATAATGTGGAACACTTTAGAGGGCTTTTTTCCCTGTGTAATTTCTATTTTTAGGAGTCAGGATTGCCTATAGACCATCCTATGATTCCACACAAAAGCCAACTATATGTTTTCTTAATAATTTTATACCAATGTATATATAATAAGAAAAATTATTTAATCCTCCAAACTTGAAAAGATGGAAATCAGAATACAATATAAATAAACATGTCTCTGAGTACAGAAGTGTTTTCAAAGTGTAATATGCTTGAATGTATATATATTGAAATGAAAGAAGAGAAGAGCGTAGTGGATTTCATCTAAGAGCTTTCCTTCATATTCAACCAAGCGTTTCACAAACCTGATAGAGTCTTTAGTGTAGGAATGGTTACACAGAACATGAAGGGAGAACTCTAAATGACATCCTAGAAACAAGCCCCCCCTACCCTCACTGTATAACGGTACATGACCAAGATATTAAACTGCTTCCCATGGTTGAGTCAAGCTATCTTTTGCACCCATTATTCTCACCACAAAAACATGAAACAGATTCAAAGCTTCGATTCTGCTGAAAACTCTGGGATGAGAGATAAAATAATCTTCACCTGTGTGGACTTCGGAGCTAGGCAGGGATGAGTTTGAGGCTGAGCTATACCATGTATCATCTTGGTCACCTTTGGCAAAAATGAAATGTGCTTATTTTCATCATGTTAACCTGGTAAATGATGTTATGACAACCATTATTATAATTAAAAATTAAACACTAAAGAAATCCTCATTAAAGGTCTCTAAAATAGAATAGGTCCAATTCTATTATTGTTTACTATTTTTTGTGATTTCTGATTAAAGAAGCAACACAGATAATTTAAATGAGATATTAATGAGTAATAGAAAAGAACAAATAGGAAAAAATGCAGGAATTGTCAAGAGGAGTAATTATATTGTAGCCCTCCAAGGAGCAAATATACATGTATAATCAGAAATTTATCTGATAAACTTGGCAACATAAATCAATCAAAACAATAAGATTACTCAATAGCTTCTTGGGAAAATTGCTAATATATATATAATATTTAAAACTGAATGTTTCAAATGAATTAAAAGGGGAAAAAGAAAAGATTGTTTAAAAAAATCTTTAACTCAGAAAGTATTCTTTAGTACAATGGAATAAAACATGCTGGTGAGCTTATCCCTGATTCTGACTCTTTTCTGCATATATAGTACTTTTTAATTATACCTTACTTCAATTCTGAAGATGTAAGAGAAACAAATCCATGAAGAGCAAAATGATAAGCATGAGTGCTGGCTCTGCAGCATGCCTCTGCCACTTATCAGCTGTGCAACTATTCATGGCAAATCAAATAGTGTCTCTTTACCTTCCTTTCTACATCTGTTAGATGGGGATGTGGTAATTCCTGCAGCATGGTTTGCACATAGCACAGTTCCTGGGCAATTATAGTACTCACTAAATAATGTTTTATTATTTATATGCACAAAATGATACCCAAAATAAAACATGATACTATTGTGTGAGATAATAAACAAAAATAAATGGAGTGGGGACATTGTAAAGTCATCAACAATACTCAGTAGGCATAGCAGGAATGCTCCTCCCTCTTCTTATGGAAGAGTATCAGATTTGGCTTTACAGCATCAGCCAGTCCAAAAAGAAAACACTATCATTTACAAGATTCTTATCACCCACAAGAAAAAAATTAAAAGTTGCTCTGAAGTTGGATTCTTTCTGAAATTAAAATCAGTCAGGAATTTCTACCATAAGTAAGGGTTTTACCATAAATCCTTCAACATTATTATTATTTTATTTTTTTACTGTTTTCAGTATCTCTCATGGTTTCTGCTAACTTCCTAACTTCTGATCAAGTTCCCAATGTAGCATGGAGAGGCAGCAGACGGCTGCTCTGGACCCTGGTTGAAGCCCAGTGCCTCCCATGGGACTTGCAGCCCTGCATGCCAACCTTTCTCTACACTGTGATAGAGTAGAGGCTATCATACCTCAGTAGTGGCTGGGCCACTTAAAATTGATTGGTACACCTTTGATGTGTCAAGGGAACTCACTCCTCTGCACCTTTACAAATGTTCTTTTCCTTATCAGAAATGTTTCTTATCCCTGATCCAACTGGCTGTCTCAATGTCATGACTCAAAAATGAAGTTCCCTACTCTAAAAAGTCTTTCCTGACTCTGCAAGTCAAGGGTGAGGCTGCTGAATATCTTTCATAGCTCCCTGCGTATGTCTATATCATGTTCTGGTCCCTAAGAAAATATGCTCCTTGCAGGAAAATTCTGTCCATTTATCTGTGCATTGAAACCCACACAGTGTGTTTAGTAGGTGTTTATCAAAGGAGAGTCCAATGGGGGAAGGAGTGAAATCAAAACTCTGAAAACAATTGAGTGCATCTCTCTTCTTGATTTGCTGCCACTATTCCTCTTTCTAGCCATTACGTGGACAGGCTTGTAGAGGACATGTATAGGACACATGTCCTATATGGCATTGATATTCCACATTTTACAGTAAAATTTTTAAAATAGTCAAAGACACTTTAAGGCAAACATCAGGTGAAAAATGACAAGAAAACCTCACCACTGTACCTGAACTAGTGGTGGGTCTTTAATAGTGAGGCATTTAACACAATGGGATTTTAAATAGAGCCAATTGTAAAGTGCTTAATCTGAATGTTGCAATTAGTTTTGTGATGTTGGAAACTAAATTATGAAGAAAATAGCTTATTAGTCATGAATATACTGTCAATCATCTCTTTGTGGTCCATTTAAAAACTCAGAAAAAATGAATGTGAAATTTGATTTAACTACCAGATATTAATGAGATTAAATAACTTACTTAAAGTAGCAGCTTTTAATTTGAGCAATTTTAAATTGCAACCTCTTTTTCTATTACAGTAATGCCCTTAGGTTTCTCTAACTTATATAATATAAAATATTAACTATATAATATCTGATATTAATTTACTTAAATGGATTTGGAATGCTATTATTTTATCAAAAAGAAATGTCAACCTTTTATACAAAACCATATTCCTGGCCTACCGTACTGCCCTATGTGAGCATTATAGCAAGGTCTATGTTGATCTCCTATATATATATGTATCTTGTTAATGACAGACATCCAAATAGTTTACAACTTATTCTATATTTTTAAAATGAATACAAGGTGGTTATCTACCAACTTTAGGTCATTTAGATACTAGAAGGAAGAGAAGATGCTGAAAAACAGTGTTGATACTTGGACTGGAAAAATCAGAAGAACAATCTATGTGATGGTAGGCTGTAGTACACTTACTGGACCAGTAGTGAACAATTGGTAAAAACAATATACTTACAACTATACTTTGAAAAGACAGAATTCTGTGTGAAAACCATCTTTAGACATAAACACCTAGAACCCCCAAGTGAGAGGTGCCCTACCTCTATCATCTTCAGAGACATAACTTATTTCAGGCTTTCTATCCCCTTTTCTATAAATATCAGACAATTGATCTCAATTTTGAAGCCATATATTTTAATTATCTGCTAACGATTCATGAATTCTCCAAAAGCATTTGATTTCTATTGTACCAAAGTCAATCTATAACATTTTGTAAAGGTATCATTGTCTCATAGCCTGACTTGAACCAACAGCCCCAACCATTATCAATTCTTTTCTACAATCTTCATTTAACTGATTTCTTACAATCATTTTTAATTTCTCTAATAATGTCCTAAGAAACTAGAAAAACTTTTAAAATATTTAAATTAGGCATGCCATTCATCTGCTTAATGACTTCAGTGCATTTCCATTGCCATTAGGGTAATATCTAAAATCCTCTTCATGCCCTTGAAGGCCTCAATATTCTGGTCCCCCTACATCTCTCATCTTAACTAGACCCTGCTTTCCTTCTCACACTGGTGTCTTCAGCCACATGTCCTCCATTTGTTAATATGCTATCATCTTAGCTATCATAAAGTTTTTCCTGCATTTGTCTGAAAATTTTCCTCCCATTCTGTCCTTGACGTGCTAATTAAGTCTCACCTTAAATGTCATTTTTTTAGAGGCCTGTAGACTTTTATATGCATATATTTTGCATTTTTCCTTTGTCACATAAGTCTTGCTTTAGCAATTTTTTACATGTCTTTCTCTTGCACGAGACTTTAAACTTCTGTAACAAGAGAAACCTTGAGATGTCTGGCAACCATTATATTCCTTTGTTATAATTAGCCCCTAGGAAAATACACAGTAGCCACATTGGGTACCTCTGAGCAGGAATGCATCAAATATCAGCTTATCAGTTCCACTGAAGTTTTTACACTGTAAGATGATGGTTCTGAATCTAAGTCCAAGGTCAAGAATGAGCATGGAGGCCAGAGGTATAGGTTAGCAAGTCATGCATAAGTGTCCTTCTATTGATATAGGGGGAAGAGATGTAACTCCCAAACCTGCTAGTTATCAGAAAAGTGGTTTCATATTCTCTAAAACTGAAGAATGAATTCTAGGAACAATGGACGTTAAGAGTAGGAAAAATTTATTGAGAGAAAGAAAGCTTCTAAGAGAGACAGAAGGGCAACCGGAAAGTGGGTTGCCCTCTCACCCAACTTCTCAAAGGTATTTTAAGGGACAAAGCCATGAGGTGAGGCAGGTTCAAGGTGGAACAAAATTGTAGTCAACTAGTACAACTAGTACTAGATTACAAATATAGTCACTTAGGTAATATTGAATAAATGGGGATTCAATGCAGAAACAAGTCATGTAGCAAGTATACAAGAAATGAGCAAGGATTTTCAGTGAAAAGGGGTGGGTCAGAGATCTTTCTTGGAAGATCCTCGTCCCCCACCCAGGTGATACCTATTTAGAATATCAATCACTGTTATCTATCTCTAGGGAAGTAGTACCTCTTTTCCTTTTTTTATAATTCTAACCAGTGAATGTGTCTTGATTGTCCTCCATGTTGGCTCCTTGACTGTCCTCCATTTTGGCTCCTTGTGGGCTGGCCCTGTCTAACTGCCTACAAGATATCTAATTAACTTACCTATCTGCAATACTATGACCAACAACCTGAGTTAGTAAGACACAGAAACAAGAAGAAAATAATGTTAAGGTAAAAATAATTCAGAAGTGACAATAATAATTTCACAGCTTTAGGTACCACTTGACACAACTTTCCTCAAATGTAAGGAAATATTCTTCTATGCGCTCTCTCTTTGTATCCTTTTCATGGTAATGCAATTTCTTAAGCAAATGAAAACCTCTGTTGACATACTACATGTGTGTTGAGAGCCTCATGGTGACATAGGAAGCCCTGGATGTTTGGAGAAAAAGATACACCCTACCATAAAAAGTCTTCCTCATCAAACGCTCCTCAGGAGATGAATAGCCAACCTCATTTCCTCATCTGCACATTTCCCCTCCACCTTTTGTTCTCTCCTATTTCTTTGCCCCTTTTCTCATTCTGTCTTCTCACTGTCCATCTTTTCCCTTGAATCCTTGAACTCTGTTCTTTATCTCTATTTTGCTTTCTTCCATCTTGCTAAATTTTCTTTAAGTGAAATAATTTCTTTAATTGAAATTTCCTTAAAGACGGTTTTAGTTTCCATCTTATTAGGCTAAAAATAAAAGATGATGGCACAGATCTGAGCATGGGTGATAGAGAAAACTGGATCCTCTGGACTCTATCATATACTTATGTAAATAGACACTGTGAAACAACGTGAGGTGGGGAGGTAACAGACAACACAACCAGAGGGGATCCTGAGAAAAATGTACTTAAACAGCCTTTTCACATTCAATGTAAGCTATAAAGGATTGTACGGAGCACTCTGCAGGAACAATAATAAGAGCTGTTAGGCAATCTGCAATTACACATGTAAAATAACATATTTCTTGGAAATATTTAATTTGAAACCCTAAAATACCACTCTTGAAAGGAAGTTGTCTTTCCTGCCAATAGATTACTTTCGGATGACATGAATGACTGTGATTGTTTTTAGCATTTCACACCAATCATATCTTGCATTTATATTTCTAGGGAACTGAAGAGCTGAAAAACCTTCACAATGCAGCAGAAGAAATTACTTCAGCCATCACCAAGACGGAGTCTCCTCTGGGGAAGGAGCTGGCATTTCTTTAACAATGCATTATGCCTCATGGCATTGGAGAAGAGTTTGAAGGCTGGCCGGCCACTCTGTTGTGGCAGCTCTCCCAAACCCTCTCACATCACACTCACAGTTAGTCTTCACCCCATAGATTTTTATTCTCTGAGCATAACTTCTTACAAATAAGGCAGCTTGCCACTCTGCCCTCTTGTCAGTTGTCAGAAGCTTTACTGATTTATGCTTTGGAAGTATATCTAGCTGCTTCCCCCTTACAAAAGTAAGAAAGTAGAAAAAGAAATAATTTCTAAACAGGGGCACTGGTCCTAGTTCTATGTTTTTAATTCCCTGGAAATCCTTTGAACTTTGTTTCAGGTGCAATAGCAAAAGTTACATATTCATATTTGAATCTGTCTCTGATTGTTTGGGTAGTGATGCTGTGAAATTTTCATTTGACTTCTGCATTGAGAAAATAAATCACATCAACAGATTTTAATTACTGTTCTATGCTCTTCTAAGAACTGGAAATACAGGTGTGAACAAAATGAAATCTATTTTCCTAAGTTCATATTTCAGAAGGGTAGAATGACATTAAGCAATAAGTAAGTTATGTGTTGGGTAAAAAACACAAGGTAAGAGAACAAAGAGTGATAATGGTGTGAAGTTCTGGTTTATATAAAGTGGTCAGAGTGGAACTGCTGACAAAATGACATTTTAGTGAGACCTGAGGGAGTACATCCTGATCATATGTATATCTGGAGAAAGAGTCTTCTAATCAGAACATCAGTTAAAACAAGCCTGGACACTTAGTCAAATGGAAAGCAAGAGCAAAAGGGAGAATTTCAGAAGATGAAGGCAGACAATTACCCAGGGGCTAAATAATAAAAATCACAAATCGTGAATAAACTCAGATGTTGTCAGAGCTAGGATTGAGGAATGAGAAAGTCATTTACATGTTTCCTGCACCACTCTGGTCAGCCGGTGGAGAACAGACTGCAAGCAAGTGTAGAATTACGAGGACCAAGTTAGAAGTCCTTGCAATACCCTGTCGAGAGACAAAGGTGCTTTGAGCTTAGACTTAGCGCAAAAGTGGAGTATCTTATTCTATAAGAGAAAGGATTGAATGGACTGTAACTGGGGGTGGGGGAGGGGGTGAGAGAGACCACCCATGCCATGGCAGGCTTTGTGCAAGTAAGGAGGCTGGTTTGATTTTCAGTAGTGTGAGAACACACAAGCAGGCTGATTATGGGAAAAGGGGACTCAGTCACAAGCATGTAGAGAACAAATGTTTTAAAGGGGAAGTGAAGAGTTTGCTGCCCTGAGGAATTTGAAGGTGGAGAGTGTGATGTCAAGCTTCTTGGGATGGGTGCTGGTTGCAGGTGTTGTCAGGCTTCCTAGAACAGTAGCGATAGTGGCTGGGACTTGATTTATTGTCTTTGTTCTTGTTTATGGTTTCCTGCCCTATCTGCCTGGAAGGGCCTTGTCTGTCTCTGGGCATGGCATGAACAACTTACATAACAAGTTAAAAGTGGAAAACAAAAAAAAGTTACGACTGAGTCACAGGGAGATGATTTACATCTTCACAAGACCCAGCTACCCTAATGGGAATATATAAATTATCTTTATTATGTCATTGTTTGCTAGATATCTTTCAATGTGTGGCATTTCTTTGCAACTGAGGGAAGAACTTTCAATGTTCCCCTTTCTGTTAGTATAGTTCTCTCCATCACAAAACACTTCTTTATATATTTCTTCTTTTACCTTATAAATGTAAATACACAAACAGGAACATAGGGACACCACAGCAACAACAATAACAGCAGCAGGTTTACTTTTAATAGGAAAATACTCAACTAACAACTTTATAGAAAAATACCTCATGCGCTGGAGAGAATAAATGTGTAATTGTATCTAAGAATAGCAACGAAGCTGTGCTATTAGTAAAGCTACACAAAGCTATACATGACTGGGCACAGTTATCCACAAACTTTGTTCATCCTTTAGCAATAATTTATTCATACACGTGGTAATTAGTTTTGATCACCTATTATGTACTAAATATCTTCAGAGATGCATAGAGAAATTGACATTCTAGTGAACAATTGGCTATAATTATAAACAAATTCAGTGATTAAGTGTATATTAACTCTTATTCTTCTTTGTGAGATATATTAACATATTACTGGATTTTTTTCATGTTCAAAAGAGATGTCTTCTTTCTCAGGAGTAATGGAGGCAAACAAGAAATACTAGGCAAATGGAAAATATAGTTGGGAGATACTCATGCCTATCTTTCTCTTTTGGTTACATTTTCTTTGTACTTCATGAATTCTGCAAACATGTTTTCAAGAAGACAATAAAACAGGCATTCTTAACTTGGATTGGAAAGTTAATAAATTTCTTGCATTCAGGAGCACATGAAGTTATAAGGAAACATTAGCAATTTAAGGCATTTGGCAGAGGGGAAAAAAAAGAAACCCAATAAAAACAAATTGAATTTTTCAGTTCATGTTACCAAACAGTCAAAGGGGACAGTTAGTTTCAAGAAATTGCTGTTCCAATCACAAAAGGATACTTGGGGCTCTATCATCCTTATCCCCACAAACACTCATATCCAATCACCTGAGAATCCCAAAGAAAGAGGACACCTTCCCCACAGATTCAGGGAAAATTTCCCTGAAAGACTGTCTCTAGTTCAGCTCAGGTCCTCTGCCTATACTGAGGTGAATCACTGAGGTAAGGAAGATAGTACTGCTGAGGGGAGAGGCCTGAGTAAGATGTCTCATTCTCCTCATGTGAGGGGTGGATCAGCTCCAAATGTGTCACAAATGAATTCTTGCACTGAAAAGAGAATACTTTACCTTAAGAAAGAAGAGTGATAGTGTTCCCCAAAAGCAAGTGATGGGCTTGGAATACACATGCATATTTTGACAAGGAGAAACAAGTGCCAAAAGCTTTCTTCAGACTCAAAAGGAATTACATGATGCCCGCCCCCACACTCCAACAAATGTTTAAGTAGCCTTGTACTAAACGTTAACTTGTTACCTGGAGATATAGAGAAAGAAAAACCCCAAGAATAAATATCAGGTACTATAGTTTTCAATACAAGTAGGGATTTAAACCAGCATGAATATCCTTTTTACAAATAACCATAATTTAACATGAAAAGATTTATTCAGTTTTTATAGAAATAGTGATCATAAACTTCCAGAAATCTATGGTGAACATAAACTCTGCTTCTGAGGAGGTGAGTTGCTTTAATTTGTTTGTTGTTATTTTCTTCTTATTGTAATCGATGAGTCTTGCAACCATATCATATGGTATATAATCACAGAGACTTCATTTATCTCCCATTTTCTCTTTCCAATTCATTCATTTAGGCAAGTTCTTCACACATTCATGAATGTAAACCTAGGCACTGCCAAGACTTAGGTAGTAGCTTTTAGGTGAGAGCTATGGGTTCTTTAAATCATCAGAGTGTGATTTAATTAAAATTCTGATTTTTATTAAAATTTCCTTGGGAATCCTGACTTTCTGTCTAAAGATTTTTGATAGGCACCCAGCTTGCATGTGTGGACTACTAAAATATCTTAAATAAACCCAACATATAACTCAGCCAGCATATTGAACAAGTAGGACTGGTGGAATCCAACCTCAAAGCAACCTTACTTTCTTCTTCCCTGGTTTTCACCTTTGCTTACAGAAACTAGCTTTCCCTACTATCTTGAGTAAAAGCTGCTTGGTTCTCAAAACATATTAAGTTTCTTTAAAGCAATAACATATTTGATTCTTTCCTTAGAATGTCCAAATTAATAAGAAAATTCAAGCTTTTACTTTCAAACTTACAGTTACTCAGCTCCCTGCTAAGGCCTACAGAGAGGAAAAATACATGAACAAGGGAAGACAACATTTTAAGCTTTTGTTTTCCCTTTGTTGCTTTATTGTACTGCTGACATAATTTCTTAAACATTCAAAATTGGAGCATAGGGAGGGAGAAAGTTAGGTGGAAGGGTACAAGTGTGTTTGATTATTACTGTCACAGCTGGTTCTGTGCCTGGCCTCTATTTAAAGCTGAAGTTTTCTTTTGGGGCATATTTGTTGGTTTTTTTCTCAATAGCTAATGACCTTTCACTTGCCATATTCTTGATTTGGGCCATGCATTTACCTGGTGGATTCTTTTTTCTTAGCCCTTCAAAGTCTGGAAATTCACGTTGGGCATGTCTGTGTTGAATTCTTTTCCCCTCTCTGAAACCTTCTTCATCAGGAATCGGGAAAATTTCACTCATTTGTTCTTACCATAGCCAAAGTTGGATTCCAATGGCTAATTTGCTCCTGGCCCCTCAAATGCCAGACATCCAACAGAGCCACTTCATTGCTGAACTTTCGCGTACCTGGTGGAAGCAAACAGCAGTCATTAGTGTCCTCTAAACTCCTGGCAATGAGAAGGACACATTTCAAACTCTCAAGTTGTATTTGGATTTGAAGGTGGGACCCATCGAATAGCCCAAGGAAATTCTGTCTCAATATCCAATACAATGGACTTCTATACTCTATTTTGGCAACATATTACATAATTTATTTTCAAGTATTTCCTTGCATTTTATTCTGGTTTTGCATTTTGAAATATCACAATTAATTGACCTTGACGAGTCAATATAATATTCTAATTTAACAATATGTTTATTTTTAAAAATGTACTTCTCATTTTGCTACTACTGATATAATCTACTTCTAAATAAAACAAAGTGAAAATATAGTGACAGGGTGGAGTGTCTATTCATTGGCTTTAGAATTTGCCTAGGAGACTGATGGAGTACACCAGTGTGTGTGTCTGGATGAATCTTTGTGCCATGGTGTTCAGCTCTAGAGTTTGTCCTTCACACCTTGTTCTCTGGCACTATTTCCCTGCTCTGTTTCTGCCTACCACGAACTGAGCAGCTTTGCTCTGCCACTCTCTTTCAACATGAAGTTCTTACCTCAAGCCACCTGATCACGGACTGAATCCCTCAAGGCATGAGCCAAATTAAACTTCCTTTAAGTTGTGAGTGTCAAGTATTTTATCCTAGTGATCAGAAAGCCAACTGACAGAAATTTGGTGCTAAAGAAATGGGATCCTTGTTGTAACTATATGTGACAATGTTGTTTAGAAGCTTTTAGAATTGGTTTGAAGTAAAAGTTTGAAAAAGTTTGAAGTGAGGCTAAAGAAACCTTAGATGCAGTGAAAATACCCTGATGGATGATTCAGGAGAGCTCAGAAGGCCATAATGCTGATAAGAACATACATAATAAAGGCAAAGCCAAGGAAATTTCACATAGAAATAAGAATTCTATTGGCAGTTGGACTAGAAGCCATTATACTTTAGCAGAAAATTTGTCTACCTTTTGTCTATGTCCTGGGACTTGGTGGGAGGCTGAGTTTCAAGGCAGTGGACTAGTTGATCTTGTACAGGATATTTAAAGGAAGCCCAACATTTAGGCTGTGGTATGGATACTGCTCGCTGCTTTTAGCCAGTGAGAATTGAGGTAAAAAAGCAGAACATGAAAATTTGAAAAACTTAAATTTTGGCTCAGAAGAAACAAAACATAAAGTTGGACCCAAAAGAGGTTGTCTCGTGAAGATATTAGTGCCAATAAAAATAAATCAAATACTTTGTAATGGATAAGAAGGAAGATGATTCCAGGACATTTCCAAGACCAACAAGACCCCACTGATCACTGGCTCAAGGATGCAAAGGTGTAAACTTTTCATTTAAGAGAGATCTTGCAACCTCTTCTTAAAATGGGCTTTCTATAGACTTGGTTCCCTAGGATTCTTTTCACTGTGCTCAGTTATCTAGGCATTCAGATTACTGCAGCTATGGTCCAAGGGGCCACAGCTATTGCATCATCTGACAACAGACCTTGGTATTGAATGCTGGTTTTACCACCATGAAGAATGCCAAGAGTTTGTGGGGTCATGGAGCCTTCCACCCAGATTTCAAAGGAAGGTCTGAGAGGCAGGAGCCCCTAATAGGACAATGTGAGATGCTGTGGTAATGAAATCAAAGATCCAGTGGAGAACTCAGGAAGTGGGAGATGCCAGGGATATGGAAAATCTGCCTAGGAAACCTGCATCCTGTGAATGCAGCCAGCCTATGACAGAGGCCATGTAGGCTGCAACAGTCCAGGTCATAAAAGTGGGGCCACCCATGTTCCTAGAAACTCACCCTGTGCCCAGAGATGTGGATATGTAGCTACAGGGATAAATGTTTGCCCAGCTTGGTTTTGATGTCCTGGTTTGATTTTTTCCTATCCCTTTATTTCCCCCTTTTGGAACGGGGATGTCTAACCTGTGCCACTGTATGTTGGGATTATGCAGATTAATTTTTACTTTTCCAGAGGTTCTCAGCTAAGCTTTGCCTTGAGTTTCAGAATATATTTTGTCTTGGACTTTTTAAAAATGCTGAAACTGTTGAGACTTTAGGGAAGGAATTGTTGCATTTCCAGTTCTATGCTTAATCATTTTATTATGATAGGTGTTATTATGAGCATTTTATTGCCTTTGTCTGGAGATTAAGTATGGTTTATGGAGGTATGTTTGTGTATGAAGTTGACAAAGGGTCTGGGGTGGAGGTTCGAGTGGAGTGTTGGCTTTGGGATCCACCATAAGGATTGGTGGAGCACACTAGTGGGTGTGTCTGGGTGGGTCATGAAGATGTAGCCTTGGAATTTATAGCTCCTTACTCTCTTCTCTGTTTCCCAGGCACCATGAACAGGGCACGTTGTTCATCCATGCCTTTCCGCCATGATGTTCCTGCTTTGAAACTAGCTGATTATGAACTAAATTCCACAAATCTGTGACCCAAAATTAAACCCTCTTCCTTTAAGTTGAGTGTCAGTAATGACAAAGCTCACTAATACAAGAAGCATGTTAGTCTAATTCTATGAATAACAGTGTTTCTACATAAATTTTGGATACATTGGTTATTTACTCTAAAATTACTGAAAAATAATTATGCATCATAAGAAAATGTTTCATCTTATCTTTAAGTCGATGTTTTTGTCTGAGAGATTGAGGCTTCCTCTGGAATATGTTGTTCTTCTCCAAGACAAAATACTGAGTCAGAAAACATCCCTAGATGAAACTTTTAGTCCTTTTCATTGTAAATGACTCTTTCCTATGCTTGGACATTCTCCCAACCTTGTATTCCCTTGTCCTGAGACTGAAGCTGAACAATCTTACCTTTGATTTGCTTACCTCTTTTAACCTGTTTACCTCTGTTTGTGCCATCTTTGCTCTTGGTACTAATTTTATTCAAAAACTTTCTAATCCATGACTCTAAGTATGTTATTTGTCTTCCAGTGATCCACAGTTGAGTACTCCTGAGGCACCTCTATGTGGTCATCAATTCCTTAGGTCCATCAGTTCAGAGGCATTCAACAGGAAGTTTCACATATGTCTCCTAATGGTGGTACTTGGGTGTGCCTGTTTTCAAGGTAGAATTCATCATTATTTCAAGGCCTAAGGATGTGTTACAAGCTAACCATTTATTTGATAGTATCCATTTGATTAAGACATATTTACTGTATTTTTTCTTTAAAGCAGAGTCCAACTTTTAAAGTGAACCTGTCTCTTTGTTTTTGAGCCAAAATACAGAATGATTTCCTTATTCTCATTCCATCAATTAAAATATCACAGACACAGCTTTGATAGGATTAGAATTATGTCACTATTAGAAAATATCTCATCATCACTTTTCAAGTATATATCATTTATACAGTCCTAGAATTTAGATACAAGTAGCCAGGAAAGCATCTTGTCCACACCCATCATAGAGACATGTACCTTTTGCAGTTCCCTTTGCTTTGTCCCTAATGTCTGTCCCTTTAATAGCATTATTTTAACCTAAACAAAAATTTAGCCTTCCTCTAAAAACATTCCTAATGACAATCTTCTTAATCATACTACCAGGTTCCAACAGAATTTCTTAATACAGAGCAACTAAGTAAAACTGAAGTGGAGGAAAGATTTTACTCCACAAACAAAAGCTATTCACACCAATTGACATTTTGTGTCTCATTTTATCATTTTAAAAATAAGTCATGCACTTAGTATACGCTGCCATATAACATCTTCTTAAAGTGATTCCAATTTCTATAATGCAATACAATTCCTTGGTGTTCTACATGCCAATATTTCCCCTATTTAGAAGCAAGCCAATAAATGGACCATTGATTGAAATGTGGTCCTGGAGGAGGCCCCACCCATGATGATGTGTATGAAAACTGACCTGAAATGAAAGGTTCAAGAGTTATAGAATCAGTGAGAATTGTTATATCTTTGACACTTTCTACACTTTATCTTTTGCAAAGCATAAACACATTTTTAAATATTTATTATTGCCATTTTTTGTATCTCAAAATTAATGTCACAAATATATAGGAACTCCAAGAATGACTTTAAAATACATTCAGCCCATTGAAAGTAATGATAAGGGTATTGGATACAATGATGAGGAAGACAGTGTTTCTCAGTTATGCATTTTGAATACATAGTATATTCTTAAATATTCTCACATTGAGCAGTGTGCACATTGTATTCATCCAGTGAAGAAGAATAGGATGCAAACTGTGGTCTTTCTTCTGTGTCTGGAGGAAATCATACAGGAAAAATGATAATTATACCAAGAGTTCCATAATAATGGAACTTATGGCAAAAGAAAGAATACATTTTTGACAGAGCTTATTTATCAATATTGAATGCTTTATTTTTACAACAGGATACAATATATAGGAACTATAAATTAGAATATACTGTGCATTCTCAAAATTCTGAGGGATGGTTTAATGATCTAAATACTATAGCTTTGTTCAGAAAGGAAAAATAAGATTCATTTAGATAAATCATGGATTTTACTATTTTCAAAATCTCATTTTTAATATTTGATGGAGTAAGTTGTCACCAAATTTGTATCCATGTGGAATTATCAATTTTTTAAATTATTTGTATACGAGTACCCAGTTTCACTAATTGCTGGGTGATAAGCATAAGGAAAGTGATCTCACTATATTTTTAAAGTCATTTCACTGGAAAGAGCATTCTATCAAGGATGTGCTGGACTATATTCTGTTGCTACACATGTGTGACCCCATTTGTTTTCCTGTACTGTAACAGACATGTGATACCACTTGTCCTGGATAGCTCTCAGGAAACTTAAAAGGGAAATGAATAAAAGTTTAAAAAGTGAATCACAAATACAAATCATCTTTACTGTAAAGCTGAAGAGCTCATTTTAGATTACTTAAATTTTCCAACTCTGACGGTATTCATCTGAAAACTTTCACCAGTTATATTTTTAATAAAACTTTTAAATAAAATTTAATAAATTTTTAACAAAATTTTTTGAATAAAATAAAAAAGAGACATAAAAAGAGATGCATCCATGCAACATAGCTCTTGTCTGACTATGACAACAATTTCCTACCAGCTGCCATGGCAGACACTCTAGGGTGGCTGGTCAGGTGGCTGACCTCTGGTGTACGTACACTTCCACAAGCTTTCAACCTTGGATGTGGATGGGCCAGATTGCTTACTACTAGAAAATAAAGTACAGTAAAGCTGATGAGATGCTGCCTTCGTGGTTACATTGCTATTATATGGCCCTATCTTGCTAGGGCTCTCTCAAAAGTCTCTCTTTGTGGGCTTGATGAAGTAAGGGGCCACTTTGGAGAGGCCAGGACAAGGACCCAGGGATATGCTCTGTGAATTATGAGCAGCTTACAGGAGATGAGTGAAGCTCCCAGCACACAGCGAGTCAGAAATCAAAGCTGTTAGTGTATGTCTAAGAAATTGAGCTCTGCCAATAGCATTAATGAGCTTGGAAGTAAATTATTCCTCACCTCTAAATAGAAATACAGCATGATCAAACTTGATCTCGGCTTTTTAAGAACTGAGTAGAGTTCTCAGTGTCACTGTGACCAGACTCTTGACCCTTATAATCTGTGAAATAATACATGTGTGCTTTTATAAGCTGCACAGTTTGTCATAAGTTGTTGTGAACTAATACAAAACTAATATAGTTGGAAAGAGAAATAGTTCTTAACATAACCTAATTGGTGATACGTATCAAAGCAGTGGGATTTCTGGTCTTTTCCTAATTCATAGCTCTAGTATTGATCATTATTCCCACCAAGGTGTGATCATAAATTGACTTTCAAAGTTTGCGTTGAATCAATTGGCTATACACTAAAATTTGAGAATCGAAAATTTAAAAAATGTTTTCCTCTAGATGATATTTGCATGTTGCTCCTTACTCTAATTCTAAGAGATATCAAATACTGGGTCAAAGCTATATAATTGAGTAAGAAAGCTTCTGTAATTTGTCTCTAATTCTCTCTTCACTATTGTCTGTCTGCTTCAACTTTAAATATTTTAAATAGACATAATGTAAGGACAGCATATTAACCAAATGTCACTCAATATGCCTATTTTCTAAGAGCAGAATATAAAAGTATTTTGTTTCCATTTTTCTATTCTCTTCTAAACCTTTACTCATTATTAGAATCTCTTTATTCTTAAATTCTGCCTTAATTATTCCAAAGCACAAAATGCAATAAAAAAAGAATTATCTAACTCAAATGTTTACCCTTGCTGCCAAGTGGGCTCTATAGGAGTAAAAATAAGTCTGTTCACTTGAAGATTCAATGATTCTATGAGATTAAGTTTTTAACTCTAGTGTTAAACATATTTCCAATTGTCTAAGTCTGTTTTGTGTTGCTAAAACAGAAGAGCAAACACTGTGGAATTTATAATGAAATTTATTTTCTCAAGGTTAAGAGGCTGGAAAGTTCAGCATCAAGATGCTAGAATCTTCCAAGGGCCATCTTATTGTATTTTCTCATGACCAAACAGTGAAGGAGCAAGAGCACCAGAGAGTGAACACACTCCCACAAGCCATTTAAAAATCCCGCTGATCTACTCAGTCAGGATATAACCCTTTGACCCAAACACCACTCACTAACCTCCACCTCCTAACACTATTGCTTTGGGGATTAACTTTCCAACAAAAGAATTTTGGAGGACACACTGAAAACAGAACTAATCATGAAAACCTGTGTGGGCTAGCTCCCTCTTTAACTATTAAAAAAATTCCCAATGTTTATGAAAATAGTAAATTATTATAAAAACTAAATGATATTTAAACCCACATTTCATGTTTATAACAGTTAAGAATGGGTTTCCAATAATCTATTCACTGATCTATTTTTATCAATATGATCTATCAAGTTTCATTTATGAACCTTGTGACAAGTGACTAACCCTTAGGAATACAGCAAATGAAGAGCTTAGTTTGAGTCCCTGCTGCCTCAGTTTTCCAGATGTCAAATGTAGATAGCATTAAAATCTCTCTTAGGAATGTCATGAACATTAAATAATTTGACATACGTTCAGTGCTTTAAAAATATCAAGTACATGTTAATTAGTATGTCTCAATAATAGAAATTACTGATACTATTATTATTAACTTGGATAGCTAATTCTTGGACAATATTTATTTGACAATATAGTCAATAAACAATATTCATTGACTACATTTATTTGTTTGGAGAATAAAAGGAGTAAAGACAGTATGTACTCTTAAATCATGTGAATTATTGTATTACCAAAATAGCCTCTGCAGTACTAAACTAGGCCTAAATTTCAAGTAAATGTGCTGAAAATGTAGTATACGCACTTTCATTTAGAGAAGAAAAAATTTCTCAACAAAAATGATGCCTGAACACATACCCAGAAAGTTTTCTTTAAAATACTCTTCGCTGATGTTTTGAAAATAACAACAATCTAGGAGCCTCTGAGCACAAGGATGAAGTTGTAATTGGACCTGACAGCAGAGCACTGCCCATTCACCCATGAGTTTCTTCCTTCATTCAATAAGTGGCAATTAAGCTACTCTGATAGGTTTTGTTTGAGGTCTTGTTGGATCCAAAGATGAGCCATGTAGTCTCCACCCTTACGGATCAGGATGCAGAGGCAAAGAAAGAAATAGAATTACAACTTTAAAGCAATGTAATTAGACTCTTAGTCAAAGTAGGAACAAATGTCATGAAAGAATAAAGAAAAATTGTCCAAGGATACTTGAAGCCTTAATTTAAATTTAAAACATACAATGATGGTTTATTTTAATAACTTCACTTGATAGTATTTTCCCACAGCACTCTCAAAGAATAAAAGCATAATAAATGGAAAGGGTTCATTCATTGAGGCAATGAATAACTACCCATTATGTGCCAATACATGTATTTAATAATCAGCTAAAATTTAATTTCCAAACATTCAAAGATAAAATAAAAGCAAAGATTAAAAAACAGCCAAGATGAACAATGTTTCTCTCCTCTTTGGAGTGGTAGATATAGCTAAACTCTGCTTTCAAAAAAATGAGAATAATGATTAATTCTAGACACTCTCATAAGAGTCTTTGTCTTCAGAAATCCACCTTATTTCATTTGTTAATTTAATTTGTACCATAAGAAACTGAGATAAGTATGCCAAGACAATAGAGAATAAGAGATAAAAATGAATGTGGCTACTATTTAGAACAATATGATGTACCAGGAACTGTTCTACCTCAGATCATTTACTGCATTTAAATTTCATAATCTTCACCTGAATTAGATACTATTATTTTCCCTGTATGCATACAAAAACCAGGTCTCAAGGGTGGTAATGAATAAAGGTCATGTGCTTTATAAATAGTTGAGCTGGATTTGAAACCAGAGACACAGATCCCCAAATCTCAAGCTCTTAGCCCCAATACATGTTGCCTTTGGACATGTACAGTAAATTTGGTCCAAATTGCTTCAACAAGCAATAAGAAATGAAACTTTCAAAAGGGCACTTTTCTGTCCTCAAGGTATTAAGGTATAGGTAGAATGGTGTGCTTTAAAACAACAATTCTTCTTCAGAAGTTCCATTTAAATATCCTGTAAAAATTAATTTCTTCTCCTTTATATCCCCTCATCATTTTTCTTTACTAAAAAGATTTAGTATTCTTGTAGAAGAAAAAAAATCAAATTACTTCAATAGACAAGATTGATGGAACCTTGGAAAAAAATAATGATTGAAACTCTCAGCTGCTCTCCAAGGTGATTAAATCCTAATTGAGGGAAGGGCCTTCTGTGGAACCCGCAGGCTACAGCAGAATTCTTCTGTAGGCTCCAAAGGAGATATGGTTGGATCTATTGCATTCTGCAATTGCTTTAGTCAGTACCATATCGAGTGGTTACAATTCAATAATAGGAAGGGCTGACATTATAATGATTTCTACTCTCCCTAATTATTCTGTTATACTTGTTGACATGTGAAAGCAATGGTTCTGAAGTCCCATTTAAGAGGGCATAGAAGGCTTCTCATTTAGGTGGACAAAGTTCAGCATAAGGAAGAATGTATTTTATTTTCCTTTTGAAGCATATTATACACCCAACATCTGAGCCAAATGCCTTCAGATAGGTATCCATCCTTCTCAAGTGACTTAGAGAGATGAAGAAATGATAATGTTTTGTAATATTTGAGCAGCAATTGAAAATTAGATTTTTTCCAGATGCATATCTTAGGAGAGAAAAATCAAATGTTTACAAGCAAGAAACTTTCTTATTTTTCCTACCCCCTAGATTAGGAAAATAAGGTTCAGAGTTGCTATATACTTTATCAAGAACAACATGAAATGTAAGGGACAAAGCTGTGGGGTTTTGGTAGTTTTTCAGATTTTTCTTTATTGATTTTTAAGACAGCAGTCTTCTCTCTGAGTGCCAAACTCATTTAGCAATTTTTTTCATGCAATGGGTAATGAAAAAGTACTATATCCATAACTCATTTCACAGATTTTTTTTATATGCCTGCCATATGCCATTAATTAATAAAACAATGCTGTTCCTGTCCTATGGGAGCTGATAATGGAGCATTGAAGAAAAATACTGAGCAAAACCTTTAAGTAGAAGTAAGGAGATTGATTTAAGTCTTATATGTTGTAGGAGAGATTGAGAGAGAACTACATCAATGTCTTCTATCAGTGCCATTTGTGTTTGGAGAAGAAAGGAAAGAGGAAACATTTATGGAAAATCTAAGTATTTCTCCTTTTTCTTTAAATTTGATCACTGGCTTCAGTGACATGCATGTCCTTCTATCTGCTTCTTGCTGGAAACCATGCATTTTGAACTAGGCTCTGCTGTGATGCTTTTAGGAAGGCCTATCAAGGCTCTGTTCTAGATTTATTGGTCTACGATGCAAGGTTCAGGAACTTGGTGTTCTATTTATGATAGAATTATGTCATAGATTTTAACATACAACTGTCCCTGTACTTTGTTAGGCAATAATAACAATGATTCACCATATATTTCAAAATAACTTAAAGAATTATGTATAATAATACCTCGGTTGAAGAATGCACCTTTTTGCAAACTATTTGGTTTGCAAACAAAAATGTTTTCCAAAATTTTGCTTCCATTCCCAAAATCCACAACCAATGACAAATACGACCACTGCCATTTTCCCCACACAAACACCAAGGCAGGTACCTTCCCCAAAACTTTAAGACAAATTAAATTAGTAAATCAAGGTACCACTGTATTTTGATTCCCGTACACTATGACAAGTACTCTAATCAAGAGAGTAACCTTCATGGTGTGACATTGGCTGTTTCCGTTTGTCATTGATTTCCTCTCTGTAGGATTCTGAGATAGACTAATGCCCTGAACAAAATATGAGCTAACCTTAGCAGGCAACTGAAACTGACAAAGTCTTTGGGTTCACTTAGGGGTTATGGCTAAACAACATGCAAAGGGTAAATGATCCTTGAGCCAGAGGCTCCTAACCCAAGTAATATTTATTTGCTGCACTGCCCCCCAAAATTCTTATGAATATGAGCAAGGTGGAGAAGATTTGAAGCACATCCAGTAACCACACATACATACACCATGACAGCAGTAGAGGAAATAAAAAGTGAAACAGGGCTACTATTTAACCTATCTGGAAATCCAAAGTTTACCACAAAAGAAAATTACTTTGAAATTACCTTTCAAGGGTATGGAGGCTCAACTTCATGTTATGCTGAAGCTTATTTTATGTGCACACTGAAGGCAATGTTAGCGATGACAGGCCTCGTAGTTCTTACTCTGTAGCAAAGTATGGGTGAGTCTAGAAAGACTACATTTTCCTTCTAAAATAAACCACTTATTTACAAATAAAATTTACATATATTTACATATAAAATTCTTTGACTCATCAGACTTGGCAATGAGTTTCTTTTGTCATTTTCTTCAAATACATAGGTCTTATCTTAAAGAGTAAGCCTTTTTTTATACTTAAAATATATGTAACAGATGATTTGTGAGCCAGCTTAAATGCCAGATTTTTTTCTAATATAAAATTTGTAAAGGAACAAACAAAAGACCTTCCTTGCTTAGGAGATTGTTCATGTTACAAGTAAAATAAAGTGTGTATTCATTTTCTAATATGTATTTATCAACTCTCTATATTTGCAAAGAATTATGTGAAGTATGTAATCATGAAGGAAAAAAATAGGTTCCTTGGGAGACTAAAGCAGGAGGATTTTAATTTAAAGTCCAGCATGGGCAACTAAGCAATATAATGAGACAGCGTCTCAAAATAAAAAATAAAAGAGGCTGAGGATATAACTCAGTGTACAGACCCTGGATTCAACCCCTAGTACCACAGAAAAAATTTACCAGATGCATACTAGCTATATTTATGATACTACTTTTCTGTAGATATTATCAGTGCAGCAAGTTTGGTTCTGCTAATTCCACCCACCTGGTCCTGGTTTGACAGAGATGCAAATTAGGAAAATTTAACAAATTATATCTGTGGCCATCACACCATTGGGCCTTGGAGTCATAATTCATGCACTTTTATATATGTTTCCAGTGAAGACCCTGATTGCTTTATTTGAATGGGAGTATAAGTGAAGAACGTACCTTTACCTTTATGTCACAGAAGCTCCATGGAGAGTTGCATTTGAGGTAGGATGAGTGTATTAGGAGACAAATTGGGGTAAAACTTCTTAAATAGTGGGAAGAAGAGATGTCAAGGCAAGAGAGAAGGTAACATTGTCTTGTTAGGGATCCACAATTGTTAAGTGCTTCTGGAATGCTATGTTGAAATGAGAGAGAAAGAAATGTGACTGTGACTAGACTGTCTGAGTATATACTTTATCCTTTAGGGTAAATGAATGGAAACCAATGAATAATTTTAAGTAAATATGTAATATAGTCTCATTTGCAAGAGACTGTTTTGGTGGCATATGTGGAAAATTAATTTGAAAACAATAAAGATATTGCGATAGTCTCACTAAGCATTCCTGACATGCTTTATGTAGTCTTCTCTATAGTTGGTTCTATATATCAGAGCACTATGATAAAACAGTGGTTGCAGCGATTACTTGAAATGAAAAATGGTGACAAAATTTATTCAAATTTAGAGGAAATTGAGTTGTTTATCCTGATAGATTTCCTTCTTATATACCAAATGTTTTTTAGGAAAACCATTCTATAAACTACCTACCTTTCTCTCCATTTAACAGAAGAAGCTGAGACTTGGAAAATTGCCAGTAATAAATAACAAAGTCAGGATTTCAACCCTAGCTACCAAATACAACTGACACCAAATTTCTTTTGATCCCCATATGCTACCGTCTCAGGCCTTCAGTATACCCGCTGCTGGTTAGACGCTACCTCACTAACTCAGTTTCATTTTAAGAAACAAAACAGCTTTTAGCATGGATTTGAGGGGCTTAGCTGATAGATTTCATGAATTGGAGTGATGTTCTTTAATAAAATGAAAGAAAATATGAGCACATAATCACATACTGATTATTCAGGCATTAATTGACTACTTTCCATTTAATTTCCATTTTGACATAAGGACAATGAAGCCCACAGACATTATAGAAGCAAGGTTTGATGAATGCTAATGCTACCCTGGGTTATATGGAATTTGGTAAAACACCACCAAAACAGAAACTAAGTTGAAAAGTGAGAAGTAACCTTCACACACATACATATACCCACATCTGATTTCATGTTCAAGTCTAGTAAACTCTCTGAAATTGAATGATCTTCACTTTCATGTCACTGCCCTAGAGACCCAAAACTGAATATTGGAAATGTAATGAAATGACAACATTTTCCTCATTCTTTGGCATATTATGTTTTTGTTTTGAAAATGAGGCAGTATATTGGAAATGTTCTTTTAAAAGTAGACACTATGAGTTCTTCAACTATATTTCTTCACATTCCTATTTGCAGTATGATTTTATCAGTTAGGAAAATGATAAGTGGATTTATATTGAGTTCAACAAGAATTCACACTGAACTACTGGATTTTATCTGTGTCTTATATATTATTTTGGGAATCTAACAACACTCTTCACCCTCAGAAGAATGTAAATTACTTTTTATTTTGTACAAGAAAGTTGTACAGGTATAAAAGTGCTTCTCTTTTAAGATAATGTGAAAAACTCTGTTTTATGATGTATAAAGAGATGACATCTGGGTGCCACAGAAAGATTCGCCTAGCAATATATTAGGGATTAATGATCTTTTACTCTTATAAATCAAGAAGTTTCCTAGGAAACAGAGGAATGAGTTTCATGCTCAAGGTACCAATAATTGCTTCTTTAGTATTCACAAAGGAATCATGCAGACAACAAATATGTATGTATGGGTGCTTATAATGTATAATTATGTATAATATATTAGCAATATTCTGTTAGAGTAGGTTTTTTACAAAGGAATGAATTATCTTCTCTCTGATGACTTACTTTCTAAGTCAAAGATGAAAACATGCTTTTACTTACCTTTTTTGGCCCTTGGCAGTTACAACTTATCAAAGACACTCTTTCCACTCGAACCCTAACTAAGCCACGAAAACAGTCTGAACCCATTAATTCTTCTTGGGTTCAAATGAATCCATAAATTGGCTTACAAGTTAGCTGACCCTGGTGAATCCATTAAAGATGAGAGGAAAAGAGAAAGGAGGCAAATATTTGAGGAGTGAATCTTACAAGCAACACAGGCTCTGGCTAAATTTGAATAAAGATCAGAGAGAGAATGTATTTCAGGTAACTTCAAACTTAGGCAGTTAAGATAAAAGTAAACAGTGGGATGGTGAGGTCAACAGGGTAAGAAAAAGGATACCCACTATCCCCACTATTAATCAAAATAGCTCTTTAGTGTTCATCAAATAAATGAGTAAAAAGAAAGTAATGACAAGTGTGAAAATTTGAAAAAAGAAGAAATAGTGGCACTTGATGAACAATCTGCTTATCTTAGCTGTCATCATCTGTCTATTGCCCTTAACTTCTCAAGATTAACATTTAGAATTGAGCAGTGTGCATGTATATAAACAAAAGCTAATTAGAAGACACAGGAAGACTAAAATGCCAATTAAA
Source organism: Heterocephalus glaber (assembly GCF_000247695.1). The sequence goes on from NW_004624761.1 coordinate 11,321,276, forward strand.
ATAGCTAGTAGGGAAATACAATAAGCATAAGCTTAAAAATGTCTGCGATGAATATTTTAAAACCATAATATTCTCCTGAAAGACATAAATATATTTGAATAAAGAAAAAATACATTCTTCAACAGGAGGACTAAGCATCACAAAGACGGGTTTTCCCATGGTAATAATTTATAAGCCTAGCATTATCCTAACTTACCAGTTTTCTTATTGATACTTTGTAATTTTGAAACTAAACTAATTATAAAATTCAAATGGAAAGTCAAACAAGCAGGAATAGACAGGAAAGCAATGAAAAAATTATTGCAAGGACAGAGGCAGACCCCTAATACATACTGAAACAATATAAACTCTGTAATTTGTTTTAAAAGGCTAGTATAAATACATGAATAAAGAGAGAAATGTAATATAATAAAACTACGGAGAAAAAATTTAGCTACGTATAAAACTCAGAATACAATAATGGCAGCATCTCAAATCTCTAGGCAACATTATTACCCTCAATAGAGGGCACTGATAAAACTAGAAATCCATATGAAAAAACTAAAAGCTATACAATAAAGGAGGTATGCATGACTATAATTTGTAAGTGGTTTAAATTTTACTAATTGTGGCAATTCAAAATCAACAAAGAAAAGAGTAATTTTAACTTTAATTATACAAAATTTTTAAAGAAAACCTCTTTTATGGCAAAACACATAAGCAAAGTAAGAAGATGAGTGAAATAAGGGCCACATGTCACAGAGTTAATATCCTTAATGAATACAGAATTTCTAAAAACAAACACAGAAGCTAACAATAATATAGAAGTAGTTCTCACAAAAAGAAAAAATGCTCAGCCTTCTCATGAGAAGATAATTAAAAAATGAAACAGTATCAAAATACTCATTAATCTTCTAGAAAATTGGAAAAATCTAAAAGTTTGACAGCATATTCTTTTTGAAAAGCTGTGAGAAAGCAAACATTCTCAAATAGATTTGCTTTGGCAAAATCTAGCAAAATGAACATACGGATTGTCTCTGTTGAGTCTGCAGTTCCCTTCCAGGCATATATCTGAAGCACACATGACAAAGATGTGAAGTAATGTATGTATAAAACACCACTTGTAAATCTATAATGTTGAATTGACTATTGTGTCTTACACTATGCAATGCTCATTGAAAAGAAGGAGAACTGTTTCTTCATTCTACTAGCATGATCTTGAGATATATTAAGTAAACAAAAAATACAGGGAAACATGAGGTATATATCATATTGCTGTTTGTCCAAAATGGGAAAAAAGAAGATATAGAATAGCTGTATTCTATTGTATTCTGTTGCATAATATACAATAGAAGACAAGCACACATACACACAATATACATATATGCATATGTAGAGAGTTCCTACATCCAAATAACACTGTGAAATGCTATCTTTCACAGGGCCTTCCCTCTGGTCCCTTGGGAATTCTACCAGAGAAGAAAAGGAAATAAGAAGCATTGTGAAAAAAATGCATCTTTGCCATTTCTATGAGAATGAGTTCAGAGTTAAACAGCATTTTAAAAGAGATGATTTACTTTTTCAGAAGATCACTTCTGTTTGGAATTTTCAATGTACATTATTTCACTCTTGTGATAGTTAACTGTTGTATCAACTTGAATAAGAAATGAACAACTGATTGGCTTGGCATAGTACTGGGCATGGCTGAATGTATTTACTAAAGAGGGAGGACCCATCCTGGATGTGAGTGGCACCAGCAAATAGACTTGTATCTTGGATGGAATGAAAAGGGAAAGCAGTCTTGCTTCTATTTCTTGAAAGGAGCGTCCAGTCTTTGCTTTCGCCTTGAACATACATCTTCTGGCTTCCAGCACAGACTCTTCAGCCTTCCAGCACAAACCCTTTGGCCTTCTGATATGAACTCACAAAGGGCCACACAGTGAGCTCCAGGCATTTGATCTTTGACTGGAACCTTCATATCTCTGTATGCACACAGCCCTTTTGCACTCTTCCACATCTGATTGTGTAGGTAGCTGTTGTAAGCCTTGTAAATCCTTACATATTTATCTCTCTTATATTAAATCTCTTTTTCTAGTGAGCATTGATTGATATATCTCTTTTATTATATTACTTTCTTAAAAACAAACAAGAGTATTTACAGTACTTTTCTTCACATTTGCTCTGAGCAAACTGTAAGATCAATCTTTTCCATGCTTAAGGAACTCTGTGCTTTTTAAACTTGATAATTATAACATATACATCAAAATAAAGACTTCACATATACCACACTTCATGCCTCCTTTACAGTTTTCATAGTCCAAGTCTAGTCAATCAACTAAAAGTTAATGAGAACTGTAAGTGACACAAAGTGTTCATATATATGTGTGTGTGTGTGTGTGTGTGTGTGTGTGTGTGTGTATATATTCAGTTATACTACAGTCGTAAATAAAGTAGTATGCTTTGGTTCCCAATGGCAAAGTGTTCCTTAAAAATATAAACAAGATTAAATACTAGTCAGAAATTCTCTAAATTACAGGAAATGATCCTCTGTAGTATAATCTGAATTTCTCCTCACACAAAGTTAGTACCTTAGGCCCTGAGGCTTGCCAGAACATGCTTGGAGCACTGGACATTTGACCTTGTCACATGGGATGAAGACGTATTTTAATGATATTTTTATAATTGTTAAATTTTATGTTATAGCTATTAAAAAATCTAAGTTTTTAATCTGCTCTATTTGTATTCAGGTCTGAGTCAGTGGGTCAAAACTAACATAGAGATTGTTTACTGTCTGAAACAACAATAAAGAAGGCCAATGTGGTGCCTTTCTGGAGGTCAGTTCTTACTTCAGAAGCTGAGACCAGGCCCTACTCAGTGGCTTCCTGCTGTATTTACTGGGTTTTCCTCTGTTGTGCAAATGGTGATGCCCCTGCCTTACAGTCTTCTGTATTTAGTGGTTCTGCTAGGGTACACTGGTGCAGAATAGATTAATTGCTTCCATTTTACACACAGGTAGTTCCCTAAGTTCTCAAGAACATCAGATAGATTTATTTAGAGGTCACTATTCACTTTATTACAAGAATCCAATTAAAGCACAGCCATTGTAGAACCAATGTCCTTGCTTCATTTTTTTTTTCTTTTTAAATCACATTGAATGTAAGCACTTCAATTCTCCTTAATGGCAGATTTCTTTTTATCAACTTTTTTCCTTATTTCACATACTCTAATTGTTCCTCCTCCTCTAGGTGATTTTTAAACTATATCTTTTCTAAATAGTTGTACTCAGGCCATTATGATATGGAATTTTCCAGGAATTCCCTGTTGGACTACATTTTTTGATAGCAGGTATCTTTAAAATTTTTTTTATGTAAGCTAACTAATATTGTTATTTTCTTACTTTCTCTGAAATGCATTACATTGCAATTGATTTTTTTGCTTTTATGCATTCTTTTTTGCCTAATAAGGAAAAAATAAAGAACAGAGGTTAAAAGTCTATTGTCTCTGTCATTTGCTTGCTGAACGGACTTAGTAAAAGTCTATCAGCACTGTGGGGGTTTCTTTCCTTACATGTAAAAAGAAGGGTGGACAAAGCTAGTAATACCCCCTAGATTAAAAGGTTAATATGAAGATTGAATAGTCTAATAGACTTTACAAAGGTCAGGGTGGGTCCCGAACATATTAAATGTTTGACAAGTTTTAACCCTTATTCTGTTGTTTATTTTAGGTACTTTTATCTCCAGAGCACAACCGCTGTATGGTGCCTAGACAGCAGCAGGATTGTGTCCTTGGCAAGGTTGTTTTGTAACTATCATTTACATGAATTTGTTCCTTATGACCGGTAAATATTTATTTCACATTCTATCACTACAAAAAAGTGTTAAAGCTTCATGTTTCCAGCTAAGTATCAGATAATTAGACTGGTGTAAATCAATAATAATGTTGTCCAGTGATCGTCGGAAGTGAAAACAACTAAGTTCCTTGTCTGAAAAACATGGAATAAAATTTTCAAGAATGGTATGTCTGGGAGCAATAATATATGCTTTGAGGTCCATCAGAATCACCTGCTCTGAGTAACAAAGATGGGAATTATGTGTTTCTATGCATATGTATTATGCATATGTATCAGTATGTATGTGTTTTTTTCAAATGCCTATAGGTAAGAGGTGGAACCTCAAAACATGTCTGGCCCTAACTTCTCAGGTAATTCTGATGGAATTTAAGTTTGGGAGTCATTACCTTAGAGCAAATGATAGCCTGTGGGTCAAATATGGCCTCATGTCTGATTTTGTAAAAACAGATTTATTAGAATACATCTCCACTCAATCCTCTATGTGTCATCCATGGCTACTTTTACTGCACAATGGCAGAAGCTGAGTAGTTATAACAGAGACTGTATGTACTACATAACCTAAAATATTTACACTCTGGCCTACTACAGAAAGTTTGCCAACTCTTGACTTAGAGCATGGCATAGAAGTAGACCCAGTAAATGGAAGAGATCAGATTACTTTCTCCTAGTTAAGACAATGTAAAATTGCACCGTTTTTTGAGTATCTAGTTGCATTAGTTATAGGAAAGCTATACTCCAAGAAAAGTTTCTTCCCAAGGAAAAAAATGCAAATCAATTTCTCCCCATTTTTCTGAGGAATGTAGATAAACTAAAAGAGAAGTCACTACTCTATGTTCATTTTAGCTTTCTTTTTAAAAAGTTCAACCATGTAGTAGCCATAAGCTTTATATCTTTAAGAACAAAGTAATAATAATTGAAATCAAACTGACACAGACATTGGAGCATTTGGCTTAAGGGTTTTATTTTAGCAGTAATTTGAATAAACCTGCTAATGCCATAGTGAATTTTTCAAAATTAGGTACTAGTCAACCCCCAAATCCAAAACTAGTTGATTTCAGAATGATTTTTTTTAACATTATCCTCTGGTCAGATGAAAACAGGACATTTCTCTGGAAGATAAAATACTGGCTCCTGTACCTTTATCTCCTCCACACATTTCACATGAACTTGAACATGATTTGGAAAGTCAGAACTCTAGGGAAAAAAGTATTGATTTTTATCAACCTGGAGAGTGAAATGAGAGGGAGAATGACATTGCTGACCATAGGGAGTTTAGTTCAGGTCAACAACCTCTAACTTTTATGGGAATTGTTCAGAAATTACAAATGTTACAATGTAAAGGACTCTGACAGAGGCTAGGAGACACATTTTGACACTGGGTAGGGTCCAGCCTCTATTCTGCTATGATCACTGAAATCCATAGCATGTTGAGTACACGGTAGCACAGAGAGTCAAATGAGCCTGTTTTTTGGAATGGCATTTGGCCTAAATGGAACAAAAACCCACTTGCGAAGTTAATTTCAGTGCCTGAAAGTGCAGTGTCGATCAGCCTGTTTGTTGCTGCTGTTCTATTTCTGCTTGTCACTGTCCATGTTGCAAAACATTTCATTACATTGGGATGTAATGTGACAGGTGCCCTCAGATGAAAATGTGAGCCACCGAGCAAGAGAAATAGCTTTATAAGCACCCTTTCTATATCCTTCTCTTTAAATCTTTTGGTAGGTTTGTTCACATTATACCTAGTCTTTCTGGAGAAATGATGTAACTGTTTTTGTTTTGTTTTGCTTACATTTTTCTTCTGTGATTATAATACAGGCTCTACAATTGGTGGCACAGAAGTAAATATTGAGACATTACATTTGTCCTTTTCACTTCAGTGTCATCATCATCATCATTATCATCATTATTATTCAGAGGTCCAACATTGTTAGTATCTCTTGAATGCTGTCATTTTCAAGCTTAAGCCAGAGGAAGTGACAATTAGCACCCAGTCTCAAAAACCTTTTCCCTCTGGTGAGCTTGCGTCCTCTATTATGCAACTAGTGTTCTTTTTGAATCTTCCCATTTGTTTCCAACCATCTCTGCCAACTGGTAGCATTTTTTATTTGGTAGAAACATACTCACTTATCAGACTGCATTGAATTCACTAGCTAAAATTTACCCACAAAAGTAAAACTGTATTGAGTAAAGACAAGTATATACTTTAAATACGTCTTATTTAATGAGTCAATTTTCAAAGTCCACAACAAATACATAATTTAAGTAAAATAAAGTATTATGTTAATTAGATATATTACAGGGTGGTCTAAATTAAGACATATCAGAATTTTCATCTTTATTATAAACCTTGTATTTTTGTCCAGTAGAAATGTGGCAAAAGTTGGTCAAGAGAATTGAGACAAATAATTACTGGGTTTTGACCCCAAAAGCACTGTTCCCCAAAGGATATCAATATCAAAAAAATGTTCTATGACCTATTCCCAGGATCTTCAGGATGCTCTGGATCCTGCCTTGAAATTCAGAATACTTCCTCCATTACATGTCCCTTCAAAATTTCACAATTAATACACACTATATTTGCAAATTAGATAGTACATTAAACAAATTGTACTTTCATAACAGATTAAAGACAAGAATAGGTACTTGGTGGGCAGTAATCAGTCCAACCTGGGAAATAAGTTCAGATGACCTATAAAACACATATAAGCTAAAAAACACATGAACTTTTTCAAACACACAAGAAAATAATGAAATATCATTAGAGTATTGTACTAGTCTGTTTTCCATTTCCCATTACAAAATACCTGATGCAGGGCATATTTCCTCTCAAGAGCAAGAACTCAGGGCCATCAACTCAGTCCCATCTACGAAAGGCTCTGCCTCTCAATACTGCCACCCTAGAGACCATGCCACTAATGCATGGGCCTTGGGGGAAATCACCTAACCCGGAATCAGACTACAGCAAGCACCAGATGTTTAATTAACAATTATACCATTGTTTGCAGTTATTGTTTTCCATTTTATTATACTGTATCATTTCTATGTTGTTGTTTCAACTAGAATAACCACTTTGAGAATTAGGCCAGAAAACTGAGAGTTTCTGTTTATTCCCTTTACGCTGTATTTTGGAGCCTTCAAAGAAGTTGCTACATGGAGATCCAAGAACAACTACTTCTATTCTGATAATGTATTTGGAATCATATTTTCTTAATTGTGCTAAATTGTCCTTATGATTAATTTTAGACAGCATTTCATTAAGAAATTAATAAAAGTTTCTTACAAGGAAAGATAGCTCACAATGCAAATACATGAATAAATAATAAAGAGATTAAAAGTTGAAGCATAAAATATGTCAAACCGAAAGAAAATTGAACAAATATATTGTTCTGTTTATTTTTATGGGAAGAAAAGGCATTGTTAGAAGGAGTTATTCCAGATTGAACCATTTATTATAATTTCCTTTATTAAAAGGATTTAGTGGTTTTGAGAAACTTATCAATTGATTTGTTTATTCAAAAATTATTAACCAAAAGCCTGTGTATGCCAGACACAGCAGTAAAGCTGAGATATGAAGATTAAAGTAAAAAGAGGCCTTTCTCAATTGATTTCCATTTCAGTACAGGACACAGATATATATGCAGGTGAGTCCAATCATGGAGACAGGTTTTATCAAGAACCTTTCTAGGCAGGGTTACTTTACTCAGGTCATGGCAAGTCATAGGAAAGGGTCCAAGACTTCACAGAGGAATTTTGCTCAGAAAGAGAAACACTTGTATGATTAAGACACTTCCACATAATTGACAGGCCCCAAATATTGAATAGATTATGCCATGTTGTGAATAAAAGTAATTCAATGGGAAAATGAAATATTAATATGACTTGCATATTTTCTAAGGGTTTCATTTTTAACTGTTAAATATTTTATGAATATCAATCTTTTGCAACATGAATTTCAGTTCAGAAAACATAGTTGGAAGCCCATTAAACATTAAGTTGTTTAAGTTGAGCATTGATGTCCTCATAAAAGTCACTGGGTCATTCATATGCTTATTCAACCTGCTTATTTTCTAGCTGTATTCAAAGTGCCAACCAATGTGCAAAGTATCAGGGGTAAAATAAAAAGCAAAACAAATGCAATCCTTGCTATCAAACAGGTACAACTTCCTGGCGGGAAACAATATTAATCAAATAATCAGTAAATATATAATTACAAACCAGTATGAAGAAACAATAAAAGCATTGTCTAGGGAAATATATGTGAGAGAGCTAATCTGAATTTAGGTCCAAGGAAGATTTCCGCAATAAAATGGCATTTTTAATAACCACATTAAGAAATTCGAGTTAAAAAGGAGGAGGAAAGTGTGTCAGGTGTGGGAGAACCAAGTGTTGGTGCCATTCCACACAGAAGAGCAGCATCTTCAAAAGCCTGAACCAAAGAGATCAGTGGTTTACTCAGAACTTCCTTCACTTTTTTAAGAATTTCAGTGTCAAACCTCAGAACTGTAAAAAAAATAAATAAATCAAAATAAAGGACGGGTTGTAGGCAAAGAACATAGTAAACCCTTACAGAACTCAGAGGAAGAACTTTTAAGGGTAATTCAATTTGGTGATATAGAAAAAGCTTCCATGATGGGGGGAGGTAGAGAACACAAGAAGGCACTTAGCTCAATGTGGTATCTGAGAAATTCCCCCAGAGCTTTTTCTCAGAGAATACAATGTCTGAATTGAGTTTTGAAGGATGAGAAAAACTTATCAATAGAGATGAAGACTCATAGGCATTGCAAGTGAAGAAGCAATCTGTATACAGAAAGAGAATCTGGAGCACCATAATTCAGTGGAGGACATAGAACTGTTTTTATTATCAGAGAATAAAAAGCCATAGAAGCCATGAAAAGATGTGAAACTGCATAGTATTTTTATATAAAGAGACATAAAACCACTGGAGTATTTAACATTATTCTATAACAAGGTAATGTCATTAAAATGTATACAACAAGCAATTATAATGATTCCCATCCTATCTTGGCTATACTGAATGGAATGAGAATAATAGATTTTATAAGGTGGTAAAGAATGGATACATTGAGATAATGTATGATAATCTTAAGTAGAATGGAAATAGTGGGTCTAAGAAGGACAAGAGAAAATTGAGAGAAATCTAAGAAGTAAAGTTGGTAGAAATTATTCCTTAATAGGATCTTGAGGTAAAGAAAATCTAGGAAACAATTACGTAGTTTATTGCTTGAATACTTAGAAATATAGAAAATTAATTTAATGTTGTAAATAAGTATGTTCTGGAAAAAATGTAATGATTTCAGAGTTGAAAATTCTGGAACGACAGTATGAGAAGTTAAGGGAAATGTCTTCCCCAGAAAATATCTATTAACCTGGCCAAAATTAACAAAGCCAGTCATTCAGTGTTTCTGGAGATTTACTAAAGGGCTTAGGTAATTCAGAATCACATTTATTCAACAAATCTTTGGAGTTTAATAAGAATATTGAGACACTCTGGTCATTAAGCACCAGACTCCCAAAAACTTGTGTCACAAAAGAAATTTACCCTCAGTCCTTATCTCCCTCAAATCTTGGAATTTGGAAGAGCTGTTCTGGGTGGAATCAACAGCTGGTGGACATCTGCAGGCCCCATTTCTCATAGCTTCCTGCTATGGGAAGCCTACATAAGGCAAGTGTAGGCAGTAGGATAGCCATGCCCATTCCTCTCCTCCCAGCTCCCACTATGCAGAAAAGATGTGGGTGAAGCAGCAGACGAAAGACATTTATATTCCCCTATTTCTTTAAAGAACTGTCGAAGGAGAGCTGCTGCAGTGACCAAGCAAATAGAAAATCCCATCCATGCTTCTGGGCATGAAAAGCTATTTTTGGAAGATTTGGCATCCAGTAAATATGGGCGAGTCTCATTCCTTAGCTATTAGTTATAGAAAGTCCATATTGGATGGTGGTGACACACAGGCTACTCAGAAGTTTCTATTGTCAGCCACCCGCTGCTAACACACCCATAAGAATGTCCAGGTGGGGAAGCTGGTTAAGGCAGACTTTCCAAAACTCCTAGCTTTTGTACCACAGTACAGGGGTTCTGCACTATGCTACATCCATCTGTTGCACCAAGTAGTGGAAGTGTGGAGCAAGCCTCAAAGTCTGACATCTTTCCTTCCAAGAAGCAAAACTATTTGTTGTGGATTTACAAATTATGACATCCGAAGCACTGTTAGAGACAATAGAGCAATCAGCCAGTACTTAGTGAAAGCTAAGACCTTGGTGTGGTCATTTAACAAAAAGATTAGTAGGAAAATTGGAAAAGAAATGCTCAAGGAGAGCCTGGATAAAACCAAAGTCTTCTAGTAACAAGGAACATGAGGGGCAGTACCCTTTGAGAAACAGCAAGAGAGGGAAATTCTGAGGTAGCAGTACTTGAGGGAACACCAGGAATCTTGAAAGTTCCCTTGACACTGAAAGCAGCCTCCAAACCACAAAATAAGTCAACATAAAATATGAAAACCGTAGTGATTAATAAGACTTATATGCATATCCTCTGCCCAATTGCTAGCTGAATACTATGTATTGTTAACCACAAGGGCAAATCCCAGATGCAGCACTCTGAAAGGAAAATATACTTCACTGAACTAGTCTAGCCACGGTAATATACAAATAAAACTCAACAATAAGAGCTTTCAGAGATTGAAAGAAAAGGGCAGGCTCATTTTTATAGTTGCTATACGATTTTATCTAAAATGCCTGTGACTCTTAATTATGATAAATCAGCTTGACTTGAGCAGATTAGAAAAGCTCTGTGTGTGTCTGTAAGTGGCTGACATGTAGGCCACAAACTAAGGAGGGAAGACTTCCTCAGACATGGGTAGCACCAAGCAATAGGCTTGTGGCCTGCACAGAATGCAATGGGGAAGGAGGAAATCTTCTCCTTTTGTTTTGCGGAGCTAGTGTTCACATTACCTTTGAATATTAGCCTCTAATTTGTTGGTGCTTTCTAGCACAGACTGTTCAGCTTTCTAACTCAGACTCTGGCTTTCTGACACAGACCCACACTGGTGACTCTGCAGTGAGCTTCCAGGACTTTCAACTTCTACTTCAGCTGTATCTTCCAGCTCTCCAGGGTGCAGATGGCCATTTTGGATTTTTCTGTCTTTTATTCCACAGCTGGCCCCTGGGACTATTACTCTTCTGACCCTATAAGCTTAATTAATAAATCCCTCATATAATTATTCATATTTTATATTGATTATGTTGCCCTAGTGAACTCTAATAAACTGTCCAATTTTCAATCTTCAGTTTTTTAAAAAATGAGACATACAAAGAAACACTGAAACATGTTGCAGCAATAGGAATAGACTTTAAGGGAGACCAGATATTGGACTTAGAAAACACAGATTTCAAATTATCTTTATGAATATGTATTAAAAAACTAAAGGAAACCATGTTTAAAAATTAAAGATAATAATAATAATATTAATAATAATGTATCATAAAAAAGATAATGTCAAAAAGAGAAATAAACCATTTAAAAAACAAAATGTAAATATTAAAGCTGGGAGGTAAAATAAGGAAAATAATATAAATGAGAGAAGCTCACAAGATTTAATCTGGCAGAAGTAAGAATAAGCAAATTTGAGGATAGTTTAGAGATAATTCATTCATCAGAACAGAAAGAAAATGAAGAAAAACAAGCAGCAGGTATAAGCTGTGGGCAAGAGTGCACTAGCATCTGCATAGTGAAAGTCTCTGGGGAGGGAGACAGAAAGGAGCCGACACATTTAAAAATGTAATAGCTAGATGTAAGGATGGTTCAACATTCGTAAATCAATAAATGTAATACACTATATTAACAGAGTCAAAGACAAAAACCATA
>NW_004624761.1:11334376-11362046 GCF_000247695.1 Heterocephalus glaber
ATTTCTCAGACAAAGAAGTAAAAACAGCAAATAAATATTTAAAAAATGTTCAACATCACTGGTCATTCAAGAGATCCAGATGAAAGCAACACTGAGATTCCACCTCACCCCACAAAGAATGGCTGCTATCAAGAAATCAACAAATAATAAATGCTGGCAGGGGTGTGGGAGAAAGGAACCCTTCTCCATTGTTGGTGGGAGTGAAGACTGGTGCAACCACTGTGGAAATCCTTTTGGAGATACCTCAAGAACGAGGACTAGAGGTCCCATTTGACCCAGCTATTCCCCTACTGGGAATCTCCCCCAAAGAATTAAAAGAATAATACCACAGTGTTATATGTGTACCTATGTTTATAGTGGCACAGTTGGTAATAGCTAAGGTTTGGAAATAGCCCAAGTGCCCATCAACTGGAAACTGGATAAAGAAGATGTGGGGTTTTTTTGTAAAATGGAGTACTATTCAGCCATAAAGAATGAGAAACTAGAGTTATTTATAGCTAAATGGATGCATATTGAGGCCATACTCTTAAGTGAAATAAGTAGGACACACATGTGTAAATATCAAATAGTATCTCTAGTATGAGAAACTGAAAGTGTAAATAAGGATAAAAATGATTAAAATGAATAATTGATAATTTGAAATAGTGAAAGGTCCAAAGAGGTAGAGGTGGTGGGAGGGGAAGGGGAAAGGAAAGAAGGCAAAGGAAAAATTATGTGAAAGAAAAAAAAAAAAGGAATGAAGTATACATAAATAGGGAAGGGTAGTGAGGGTGAAGGGCAAATAGAAAATGGGGGAAAAATAAGAACTAAGATACATAATGTTCAGGTACAAACAGCCAATGATAAATGTGAATGTATTGTATACATAAAAGGTACCAATTAATATATAAATAATAATTCTAAAAAAGTAATAGCTGAAAAATTTTGAAGTTAGTCTACCTACTCAAGAAGATTATGTATTTTAAATGTTAACAAAACTGTCAGACAAGAATTTTCTGTGAGAAGGATGCTAATATAACTGAAGCCTAAAATATACACAATTAGTCTAGTTTCTCTGAGCTATGTTTGTAAGGAAACAGAAAAGCAGATGGAAAATACGGTGACCATGTATCATGGATCAGATCTAGAATATCCTGCAAAAGTCTCCTGTGTTTGAAATGTGATTGGCTTATGGGGTTGTGATACTTTTCAGTGGATTCATTTGCTGATGAGTTCAGTAGTTAGGAGGTGGGGTCTGGTTGAAGGTTTGTGCCACTAAGGATTTGACCTGGAATGCTGTGTTCTTCTCCATGACTTTTCCATTCTTTCTCTCTCTGTTTCTTGGCTGCCATGGGATAAGCAGTTTTCCTTCATTATGCCTCTTTGCCATGCCATCCCTGCCTGCCTTGGAGCCAAACAATCATGGACTGAGTGCTCTAAAACATGTGCTAAAATAAACTTTCTTCCTGTTAAATTGCAAGTGTTAGAAATTTTGTCCCAGTTATGGGAAGAAAATGACTAATACACCATGTAATGGCCAGATAAACAGTAATGGTGTTTCCAGTAACTTGGAGAATAAACCACTTGTCTTCTAAGGAAAAAATAGCAAAGAAAGCCTTGTGTATAAACTGTTTGGTGGTTTTAGCAAATTATTTTAAGAAAACCATAAAAATAGAGAAAATCTGCCTGGATAGTAAGCATGATTATAAGTATGATGATTATAAGTATTATGATTGACTTCAGAAATTCATGATTCTTTTTCAAAAAATGTGCTACTTGTTGAATTAAATAAGCAAATATCAGATTTAGAACGTAATCTTTCTATTTTTCTAGGTGTTTCTAAGGTAACTATCATTATGTTGAGAATATAATACATACAAATCAAAAAGCAAATAAATAAAGTTTGACAATTGTGTCTGCAATAACCGTAGACGTGTGATGAGTTATTGGGTTAGGATATTACAAGATGCCTATTGCAGCAGCCAGGTCTGTTCAGTGTCTTTTCCTTTGAGATTATATGAACAGGAGCGAGGATACATTCTGATTTCAACTGATTTTGAGAAAGCTGAAATAAGTGATAATTAAAAGCCTTAGTTGTTTTCAAGTTGGAAGTAGGAAAGTAAGATCATCTGCTGAGAAACAGGCACAAGTGAAGGGTTACTATTTTGGGGAATGAAATACATAATGGTTCTGGATGAGTAAAATAATTGTTCTACAGTGTTGAGTCCCCATCTAAGGTTGGACAAAATGGTTTTGTTGTTTGCACCAATCTTAAATACTGCCTTTTTTTGTTTAAATGATCTCAGCACCAGGAAGTTTGCAGCATATACCTGTGGTTGAGAGTATTTGGGAAAATGAGTTTAGTGTTTCTGATTATAAAAATAAGAGCCACAGAATGCTGGAGGGTGCTAGTGATTGAGATGGGTTATAAAGGAAGCTTCATTTGAATCCAGGATTAAAAGGAAGAGAATGAACTAAGGTAATAGGTTCGTGGTCAACATGGACACCAGGAGCATCCAGGTTGATGCTTAGAATTATGTGGTAGAGAAAAATGTGAAATATTTCATGAGATATAAAAAGCTGACTGCAATGTTGCTTTATGATTGCAGTGAGAAAGAATCAAAGTGACACAGATAGATTTTAGTCACAAAGGGGAGGCACTTTTCCCCACAGGGTTAGAAGAGTAATGCTTGGGAGATGGCAATAAAGTGGTAGATGCATTTAACTGTTGTTTCCTTGGGAAGCAAAGTGAGTCTTCTGTGTAAAAACAAAACAACTGGAAAATCAGTGAATCAAGAAGTGTTTTTGAAATCAGGAGATAACTGGATGGTTCAATGAAGAGACTGAAGAATTGGGAAAGGTATTTATCATGGAATTAATTGTCAGGATGAAAAGTGAAAAGGTTCATAACCTAAATGATAGAGCAGTGTGGACCTATGCATAAAGACAGGAAGCATGATTGAAGAATATTGTGCTTCAGGAGGATGCAGAAGGGAAAGGAGAAGAGGTCATATCATTTCCATTTAAGTTTGGTACCACAGCCAGGCAAGGGTGCTGAGGATAGAGAGGAGAGTGTGCAGTAGTCTCAGTATGAGTCCCAGATTGTCCTCTTCCTGAAGGTGTAGGAAGTGTATCAGCAACAATGTGCTCCACACCTAGATTTTCAATAGTTTTTATCGTTAATATAGTATGTAATATTCACTAAGTGGATAATTTCTAACAGTTTTCCCTGACTCAGATATAGGGGGAAAATCTTTTGAAGTAATAGTTTCAGGAAGAGAAATAGTAAAAGTGAGGACTGAGGAGGAGGTAGAGCAAGAGGGAGAGAACTGCTGATAGGCAAGAAGAGGCAAAATCAAGCTACTCTGTTAGTAGTCGCACAGGGTTGATAAGGGGACCAGAGGAGGGGCCAACTATCCCCACAAGGGGTGCTTCATTGTTTCTTATAAGTGGGAACTGCCTTTGAAAATGGAAGCTAAAATGCTAGCAATAACAACAAAAGCTGAAGGAAGGTAAAATCTGTTCTCTTTGGATAGTTTCCCAGTGGTTGTGGGACAGATGCTTAGACTTAATCAGGGTTTATTTTGCTAACATTTATTTTGCTAACAGTAAGTTAATCAATATGGTATAAATCAGGATGAGTTTACCTGAACACGCATGTTAGAATATAAAGACCTCATAAACAGTATCTATCTCTTTCCCTATCTAAGATGATGTTTTGGATAAGATTTACATCAAAGACTTTCAATACATGTGTTCAATACCTTAATAAAAATACTTAGAATGAGAAGGTCATTTTATTCTCTAATTCACTCTCTTCTAAGAAAATTAATATTTAGTCTTAGTCTGGGAAATGTGGAATCTTCCTTCTGGTGCCCTAGTATGGACTGATTCATTAATTAATAGCATACACACAGCCACACACTCATTGTATAAGTACATAGATACACACACACATCTATGATCTCACAACAACACTCATAATTACACCTAAGTAACTATATATATATAAATACATGTACACATAAAAACTATGTTTTTACAGTTAAACTAGAAATTTCCATGTACTCCTTCTATTATACTTTATACTCAGAGAAAAGTATTGCCATCATATCAGAGCCCAATTTCCAAAAAGTGTTGTTTTTAAATGCCAAATAAAGCCACAATTCCAACATAATTAACAAAGGTAATGGATTTTTCTCTCAAATTTTACAAAGCTATGTCAAATAGTTATGTATATTTTAAAATAGGGGAAATGAATTTATTGAACTAAATTCTATTAAAGATTCATGATAATATTGCTGCTATTTTGGAAGGTATATTAGGTCCTTAGAAAAATGCTTTGTATTCTCTATGTAAGACTGATGTACGTTTATAAATGTGCTATTACTTATATTCAAGACAGGATTTGTCTTTCCTAAAAAACTACAGACTTTTCTGTTCACTCTTATGGCAAACATGCTGTAATTATTGATAAGACAACTGAAGGAAAACATAGCCAGGAATGTTATTATCATAATCCATAATTAATGATCTCTTTCTGGCTATCACAGTCAATAATTCAAATTCCCTGCAGCATTTGCTTTTGCCATTGCTGTTTTTAAGACTTACACAAACCCTGTTGATCAAGGCAGAGATTTACATATTTTATTTTTAATATATCAATGCTTTGCTTCTCTCACATCCTGTACATTTGTGTATAACCATCTACTGTTGAGAAAATTCCTTTACTTAGTGTAGAAATTGCATAAAATTTTATTCTCTTTTGAAATGTTTAGCATTCAGTGAATGTTTCCATCAGGCTTGAAATTTTTCATTTAAGTGACTCTCTACATGACATGTACTGTGTATATAATAAATGTGTCATGACAAAA
The DNA here is from genome assembly GCF_000247695.1 of Heterocephalus glaber. The sequence goes on from NW_004624761.1 coordinate 11,339,230, forward strand.
AGAAAAGAGAAGGGTGAAATTGTGCAAGGCTCTTCAAGTGAACTGAGCTCACTCTTTCAGAAAGTGGCTTACTGAGGCTCCCTGGAAACCACCATCATGATAAAGATTTGAGTGCTGGAGTTTTATTGAGGAATGGTCTAGAAAACAACACTTGCAAAGGGAGGAGAAAGCAGGATTGAGATAGAATGAGTAAGGACAATGACAGCTAACACAGAACTGCCTCCGCTGGTCTTGAAGGTTGTTCAATAGTTGGGACAGCTCTTCAGGGTCATCAAAAATCAAAGCCAAGCCCAGGAATTCACACTTCATTATAAACCAGCCACTGAATGCAGTATTTCCCTGAAGGAGAGAGAAATATTTGGTGAGACACCAGTTTGCATGAAGGACATACCCAGAAAGAGGTGCATATATGGGCCACCCGTCAAAAAGGAGGGGTAAAGGCCTCAGTCCTGAAGGATCTAGTGTAATGCATCATAGTATCCACTTCAAGTAACATAAGTAAAATGATTTACCTCCTCCATTTTCTCTCATTTTAAAATCTAAACAATTATACATTTTTAGAAATTGCAAATGGGCCCTAGAAATCATTTTTATCTTTGTCAGTTCTGTGAGACATCAATATATTTGTATATATTGATTCCTGTAACATATTTTCTATCAAAATCTCAAAATGCAATTCAGAGAAAATTTACAAAAGATTATTTTAAAAAGTGCTACTATTACTTGCACTTGAAAGAAAAATAAAACAAAATAGTAAGAACAGTAAAAAAAGGTTTTTTAGACAAAATTAATATAAGAATTCTAAGATCTTCTTGAGGGTGAGATAATTTTCTATAAAAAGTTCATGCATTATAAACATTAGTAGCACAAACATCATAAAGAAACATGAAAGTTCATTTCACACAGTTTTTCTGAGGAAAGAAATAGTAAAAAAAAATCGAAAATATTTATAGTCAAGTATATCCTTATATGTGGAGAATAAACACAAATTTGAAATTTATTTTGCATCAGGATTTATTAAAAAATCATGAAGAGGGCCGGGGATTTAGCTCAGTGGTTTTGCTGCCTGCTGTGCAAGTGCAAGGACTGGACTTGGATCCCCGGTACCAAAAAAAAAAATCATGAAGATAATATAACACTATTGGATGGCTTTAAATTAATAGAAGTTTTAAATACATAATATATTTTAAAAGCCTGAATCTCTCAGTACTAAAGAAGCTCAGAAAATGGCTATACACACAGCCTAACATTCACTCTTTCATTCAGTAGAAATGTATTGAATACCTACAATATGTCAGGCATATTGTAGCATATGATTAAGGACTACAAAGTGAACAGAGACTACTCTTGTTGTGGCTTAGTGGCTTAGCCTTGTTTTTCTCCCTTCTGTATTATCACATTCAATAAAAACATTAAAATGAGTTACCCCTGTGGGTGAGAAATACTTCCTTGGCTCTGGAGTTTGGAAATGGTTTTGTGCTTTGCTTTGGCCAGTGGAGAAGCCAGATAGGATTGATGACTGTTTGTTTCACATGCAGGAAGATCATTCCTCTTTCTACTTGCTTCCTTCGCCTCTGGCCAAAACACTAAGAAGCCCATTTGGATGAGTTTTCTTATCCTAATAGGAGGAGGAGAAAAATGTAGAGACAGTGTGCCCCTAGGTGAGAGCTCCTATTAGGTCAGCTGACTTCTAGTCAAGTCAGTTTTAGTAATAACTAAGTGCTAATTTTTATATGTCACTGAATATTGGAGTTAGGTGAAATTGCAGTAGTAGCTAACTGAAAATGTATCTTCCTAAATTTCATAATAAATGTTATAGTAAAACATATGGTTATAAAATGTACCACCACTTCAGTAAATAACAAAATAGAGATAACAACTGAATCCTGGAGGAAATGAGAACAAAAAATAACTGCTTGAAATGATAAAGTACAGGAGTATAAAACTATTATATTGAGAGAACAAGTTATAAATCACATAACATCCTAGAGAATGTAGATCCACAGATTGTTTTTAATATAAAAATCACAAACCTGACATTAATTCAGAATATAAAAGGATAGGCAACTACTCAGATATCTGATTCTAATTCTGCTAAAAGCAGCTCATCCAATAAACAAAAGAAAAAACCACGTTAATCTTTCAGCCATGTTCTTCTCTGAACAGATTGTGCAGGGAAGTGAGAAAAACTGCTTACTCTGCTTTTAATTTTTACTAGCAATGGAAAAAGGTAGTGAACTCACCCATGGAAAATAGTAGCCAAATTTTAGAAAATACACATTAGATACTTTTTAGAACAATTTTAGATTCATGGAAAAGTAGCAAAGATAGCACAGAAATTTCATATATACAGCACTTCTCTTTGTTTTCCCTATTTTTAACATCTTACATCAGCATGGTACATTTGTTACAATTAATGAACAAATAGATATGTACTATTAAAACGTCCATATTTTCTTATGGGGGCGTGTGTATGCATATCCACATATTTTTACTTGCTAGTGCTATATTTAAAAATAATGCTCTACTAGTTCTATGTGGTATGTTACTTACCTGTTGTTGGAATATCATTGTCTCTAGGGCTTCTCAGCTGAAAGAATGCAGACATATTTGTGGTATAACAAGACAAGTATGCCCATATATATAGATATCAGACTAACCCAAGACTTTAGCTCATACTGTTGCTTTCAGTTCTAAACTAATTCCACATTCATCATTCTAGTCTCCACTATTTATTTACTAATAACTTCCAATTCCAAAGTGGAAACTTAACTCCAGGTAATCATCCATTGGCAATCATTATACACACACACACAGGAAATAATCTTGTCAACTATAGTACATTTTCTTTGGTTTTGCAAACCACTTTCCTAAAGTTACAGAAGTCGGCTCCTTTACATCACCACTTTCAGTGAGTGATTTCAAATATTTGTGCAACAAATGATTCCTTTGCAACATTTTGCATTCCCCTTATATCCAAGTCTTTCATCCAATATGTGCTTTGCAAATATTTTTTCCAATCTGTGGCTTTTCCTTTTATTCTGTCAACACTATAGTTTGAACAGCAGAAGTTTACAATTTTAGTAAAGTTCCACTTACCAAGTTTTTCTTTGTGGAATGATCCTTTGGACTTACAACTAAAAACTCAAGACAAAGCTAAGGTCTGGTTAATTTTCTCCTGTTTATTTCTATATAGAAAAGCAGATATGGTCTTGTATTTCAAATTTAGGTCTACGACCAATTTTGAGATTTTAAAAAATTACATAATATGTAAGATCTATGTCTGGGCTCATTTTTTTTATATAGACATTGAGTTGTTCCTGCACAATTTAAGACAATAATCTCTCCTTTGAATTACCTTTGCATCTTTGTCAAAAAAACAGTTGATTATATTAGATGGGTCTAGCTCTGCATTTATGTGGGCCTAGCTTTGTGTTTTTCATCTCGTTTCATTCATTTATGTGTCTATTTTTTAACCAGTACCGTGATTTATTTATTGTTGTGGCATTATAGTAAATCTCCATGATAGCTACTTTTGTGTCTACTTGGCAAATTCATGGATATTAGGCCTAACATTATTCAAGATGTTTATGTTTACATTTACATTTAAATCCATCGATTTTGAGTAATACAGATTATACATTCTAATGTCTGTGAGCATAATCCATCCATTGATGATCCTATTAGAAAAAGACTGATCTCTTTTGAAGAAGGAATTCTGAAAGCAGACTGCCTCAGCCATGTGGCAGAACGTTAAAGCCACGTAAGGCAAGCTGAACAAACAGGAGCCAGCATTCTAGCCCAGCTGATGTCTATCTTCATTCTCAAGCCCTTGCAGATATCATTAGGACCCCTGCCTTGTTCTCCACAGAAAATCTTCTGATTAATAAGTGTTTTTCATACCACTTTATGGAGTCATTCTTAGCATCCAAACAATATTTTGTGATGGTGTCCATATTATATCTTCAGATATAATGAAATACTATTTCGTTTTTTAATTCCATTGTAAATGATTTTTAAATTTTAAATGATACACAAAAACTATACTTTCTTATGGGGTACAATGTGGTATTTACATATATATATACAATGTATAATAATCAAGTCAGGTCAAATAGCATATCCATCACTTCAAACATTTATCATGAATTTGTGGTTACTTTTAAACAAAAACATTCCATTTCAAAAATTATTTCTCAAGAGAATATCATTGTGTATTTATACTTTATAATTATATATGAGGGTTAATAGAATTTTAGAATTAGATTTAGAATTTTAGATGATTTGTAATTTACTTTTCTTAAATATTGTAAGAACATAATGGTGGGAGTTTTTGCATTCAAACTGTTATTAACAACCAAAATGAAAATATTGATAACTTTGTAGATTACAGAAATAATTATCTCAAAGAATAAGAAGTTTTACTCTCCCTTATATTTTATTTCCTTTGACATAAATGTCGCTTTTGTGTTAAATGCTATTTTTTTGGGTCAAATTTCAAATTGTGATCAGTCATTGCTGGTGTAGAGAAAAACAATAGACACTTGTTATTCATTATTTATTATATGACCATGCTGAATGTGTGTGGGTTTTTCTTTTTAGATTATTTAGAGTTTTCAGCATAAATAGTCATATTTCATGTGAAAATAAGAGTTTTATTTCTGCCTTTAAAATCTCTGTACATATTATTTCTTTTCTGTGTCTCATTGCACTAGTTAGAAGCCCCAGTGTCTGAATGAAATGGCATATGTGAGAGAAATCATTGGCTTGTTTCTAACCTTAGCAGAAAAATATCCAGTTTCTCAACATCAAATATAATGTGAACTGTGGAATTCCTAAAGATGTTCATTATCAGACTGAAGTATTTCTTTCCCCCAATAAACTGAAATTTTTAATCTGAATAGGTGTTCAATTTGGGCAAATGTTTTTTTTGTGTGCTAATTGATAAAATCTTTTATTTTTATTCTTTCTTGGCCTACGGATATGGTGGATTACATTGATTTATTTTTTAATATTAAACTAGCCTCATAAACGCAAACTAAATTTCACTTGGTTGTAGTATTTAATTTTGCTGACATTGTTAAATTTGATTTGTTGATATTTTGTGAGCTGTTAGCATTATTTTTTAGCAGAGATTTTGGTTTGGTCTCTTGCTTTCTTTACTTGTGATGTTTACTTTTAGTATGGGGACACAGAATAAGTCAGTTCTGCTTCTGCTTCCTGGAATAAATTCTGAATAATAGGTATTATTTTTTTCTTGAATTTCTGGGGTAAAACCAAAATATACAGAGCATATTGAATTTTTATGTTTTTAATAACTGTAAGGATCTATATTTTTCTTTGTGTGAGATTTAGTAATGTTTGTCTTTCAAGAAATTGTTCTATTTCATCTATGTCATCACATGTGTGGGCACAATTTTTTGACATATTCTTTTTCTTTCTTTTTAGTGTTCATGCAGCAGTAGTGATGACTCTTCTCGATACTGGCAATTTGTCTTTACTTTTTTGTTAGCCTTGATATAAGTTTGTCAATTTTAGTATTCTCAGAGAACTAATTTTGGTTCTCATTGACTTTATCTATTGTTTCTAATTTCATTGATATCTATTGTACTTTTTATTACTTCTTTCTCTGCTTGTTTTAGGTTGATGTTCTTTGTTCTCTAGTTTCCCTAGGTGGAAGCTTCAGTTATTGATTTTCATCTTCCTTCTTTTCTTATTTGTGTGGTATTTAATGCTATGAAATTTTCTTTATGAGGCACTATAATATATCTCATCTTTCACTTAATTAAAAATATTTTTAATTTGTGCTGATACTTCTCTTTTGATCCAAGTGTTTTTTTAGAAGTATGTTATTTAATTTACAACTATTTGGCAATTTTCAAGTTATCTTTATTCTACTAATTTCCAGTTTAATTTCATTCTGGTATGGAAACATATGTACTTGAAATATTTTCATTCTTTGAAATTTTATCAAGTTTTCTCCCATCCTTTTATACTTTAATATATACTTTATAATATATAAATATAAATACATAACCTTTATCATGATCCCTTTATCACTTTACAGAGGCCACCATTATTCCTGAACATTTTCTTTGCTTTGCAATCCAAACTGTTTGAAATAAATAGAGGTATTCCAGGTTTCTTTTGGTTAGTGTTAGTATGAGATACCTTTTTTCATATCTTTCCTTTTAACCTGAGTCTTTATATTTAATGTGAGCTTTGAATGTGTTATAAATCTTACATATATTGTTGCTACTACTACTTTAAACAAATATTTACATTTTAAATCAATAGAGAATAATAAAATTAAAAGACTTATTTTATGTTCTTCTTTTCCCTTTCTGATGCTCTACCATTCTTTATATAAATCCAAATTTCACATCTCTCATTTTTTCTTTACCTGAAGAACTTGCTTTTGTACTTCTTTGCAGGAAAATCTGCTGGCAATGACTTCTTTCAGGTTTTCTTTTTCTGATTGAGTCTTTACTTTCCATTTACTTTAAAGAATAATTTCATTGAATATAGAATAAATAAATATCTCTCTTTTTCTTTTTTTTTTTTTTTGTACCGGGGATCAAACTCAGATCCTTGTATTTGAGAGGCAGGAGCTAAATCCCAGCTTTAGAATAAACAAATAATAAAGAATAGACTGCTGTCTATGTTCAATGTTTCAATGTTTTCAGTATTTCTCTCCACTCTCTACTTGCCCACCTGGATTTTGACAATTTTGTTGTACTTTTTATCATTTCTTCTATTTATATGATGTTAATTTTTTTTCCACTTTGAATTCTTTAAGGATTTTTCTTTTGGTTTTAGTTTACATCATTTCAATATGATATGCGAAGCTTTTGTTTGTTTGGGGGCTTTGTTGGGGAGGAGTATTTTCTTTCATTTATTTGTTTCTGCTTGATATTTTCTGCACTTCTATAATCTGTCATTTGGTGGCTGTCATTAGTTTGGAAAATTTTCCAGCTAGTATTACTTCAAGCATTTCTTCTATCCCAATCTCTCTTTCTTTAATTTTGGCATATTAATGATGATGCACATGTAACATCTTTAAAATTGTCCCTAATTTCATGGAAGTTCTGTTCTGATATTTTGGTGGTGAAGGTAATCTTTTGCGCCCTTTGCCTATCAGTTTGGAAAGTTTCTAGTGACCTGTTTTCAAACTCCCTGATTTTTCTTTTATATCTGAAGTCTATTAAAAGTAATATTCATTTCTGATAGATTACCTGACTTCTATCCTTAAAAATTCTTAGAGTTTTCCTCTCTTCTTAGATTATTCATTAGTTCTTTCACATTGTATACTTTTTCAATTGAACCCTTTAAGATATTAATCACTGCTAATTTAAACTTTTTGTCCGATAACTCCAATCTGTGTCATATCTGACTTTTAAAAATGTTTTTTGTATAATTTTCATATTTTTCATACACATTCACAGTATATAACTATTGTATTCCTCCTGGAAAATTAAAACATATGCATAACACATCTTAACTATTTTGCACCCCTTTCCCTCCCGTCCCTTCGTTTCTTGGCCCCTTCTCATTTACAAAAGATGTCTCCCTATTTCTGGTTTCTCTGTCTTTAGCGAGAGAGAATAGCAGAGGGGACTCTAGTTGGTAGCAGGGTTCTTCTTCCATATAGGCTGAAACTATAATAAAATATCCTCCCATGGAGATGAAGCCTTTGTTATAGAGCATGTTCCAGGTGTAGCTCACAATGGGCCTCTGCTCAGCTCCCACCCAGAGCAATCTGGATTTTTGACAGAGCACCACAGTGAGAAACTCACAGAATTCTTAGATCACCTTCCCAGTTTCTCACTAACTCCATTCAACCTCCCAAAATTCATCAACATTAGCACTTATGTGTTCCTAACAGTTTATAGCTGTAGCAGTTTGTTTTCCATGTAGGTGGAACTGACCTATAATTCTGGATGCTCCTTTCTCTCCAAATTTTGGGGAAGCAGTTTGTCCTACAATTTCATTTTGATGACTCCAAGAGAAGTCATCAATTTTCAGTTTCTGTAGCTTTTTCTTATTGTAAGAATGAGAGTGATGACTTCCCAACTCTTCTATGTCCAAGTGTAAACCAGAAGTCTCAGATAACATTTTGTCAGTCAATATCTCCCAAAGTAGATGTGGTCAGCTCAGGTGGCAGAGGCTTCACTCTTGGTAAACAGCAATATTTAATATAAGCAGTAAAATCATGAGTATTTCTAGCTGGGGTGAAACATGGTCCATTTCTGTTACTTAAAATTCATTGTGGCACTTACTATGAATACCCAGTTTGGTAACATAGAATATTTGGGAAAACTAGATTTAAAAACCAAGCCAGATGAATTCTGAAATTACCCAAGGGAAAAGTGAGAACTATGGATGTGACAAGATGAAAAGAAATATTACAAATTCTAGGGAGCATTGAGGTAGATATTGGATCTGGTAGGAGGAAATCTAAGACGACTTCTCTTGTTTCTCTAGCTTAGCAAATGTATTCCTATGTGGTACTCATTATTCATTTATCTCATAAATTAATTTTTCTAATAAAGTAATTCTATTCTTAAATATTCTTCATTTTTCTTTAAAAAATGCTTAATTATATTATATTCAGTTATCAGGTATACCCTTACATACACAGCAGAGGTTTGTTTATTTTATTTGGACTTACTAATGCAAATATAAATTGAGTCCCTGAGCAGTTTTGCACATTTCTACTAGCCTGTTCTAAAGATGGTTTATAAGTAAAGCACTTGGAAAATATCAAATCTGCTTCGCTATATAGTAAAAATTGAAGACATGCTTTCCCTCTGGTGGTTGTTTTTGTGGATTATTTGAAGTGACAGCCAGATCATTGTGTATGCTGCTCAGTGATGTCATGTTGTGAAATATTGATGATGTATTACTGTGAAGCAATTTAGGGCACTGATGTGAAAGGTGCTATTCAAATTGAAGTTGGAATTTGTTTTTAGGCAACACATGGCAAGGCTTAGCAGTGTCTGTGAACAGCTAATCTCAAGTTCAATTATACTTAAATTGAAAGAGAGAGACTTACTATCACTATTACAGTCCAAAGTGAAAATAAAATAAAAAATAAAAAGTTGCCCCTGTACTATCTAATGCAATATCAAATATGAAAAACAAAAGCTTCCAGAATATGGTTTATCAGCTTGTAGCACATTTGCAACAAAGGTTTCCTCTAAACAATGAGGGCAACTTGCAAACTGTAAGATATTGGCTCAGCCACTGACAACAGAAAACTAAAATTTTCCTGACCAAATGACTGTTCAGTGGCTGTTTGTTCTTTCATAAGTTGTCAGGTTCATGGTGCAGTGTCTTTGACAGTATAAATAGGTACTTGGTTACCCACAGAAATGTGTAATGTTCTGGTAAGGATGATACGGAATAGAATACACAGGTACTTTGCTACTTCCTGGTGCTTTCTAAATTTAGGCTTGCAAAATTAAGAATTTCACTAGTGAAGATAAGACACATTTCTCCTTTTGGGTACTTAAAGGTAAACTGTCCTTAAAGTGCCCCCAAAAGCTTGTTAGGAAATAAATTTTAAGAGTACCCTGGTGGTACGATTTTGGAGAGGAAGGGCAAAGAGGTAAGGGGATAATGCAAAGGGTACATATTAAAGCAGACCCAAATCTAGATAAAGCAGGTACAGTGGAGATATTCCAGGCACCCCAAACAAACCTCAACCCATTTTCTCTTCTTAATATACCATATAAACTACCCTGTTTCTCCTCACAACTTGGTCATATTAACAAGTCTTTTTTTTTCATTAAGTTTATTGGTACATTTTAGGTATACAATACAGTTGCATTCATCATTGGGATCTTGTACCTTTACATGATGTATCTTGGTTTTTTCCCCATTTCCCTGCCCTATCTTCACCCCCTCCACCCTTCCCTATTTACAGAGACTTTGTTTCTGTTTTTTCCTTTTCTCACATTTTTTCTTTTCCCTTCTTTCCTTTCCCCTATCCTTCCCGCTTCCCCTACTCCTTTAGACCTTTTCTTCCTATTTGATATTATCAATCATACCATTTGAACATTATTTATACTTTTAGCTTTTCACACCAGAGAAACTATTTGGTATTTACACATGTGTGCCCTATTTGTTTCACAAGTTTTTGACTCTTTAAAGACTTTGATTGGTAAGGATTAAGACGGATGGTATAATGTTTCTGTAGGCCCTCTCACCAATAACTCATATACTGAGAATTTTAGAACCTAAATGAATTGTAATTTCAAAATAAGACTGGACTTAATAGGTGTTGATATTTTCAATCCATTTTCTTAATAACCCATATAATACCCAGCATCCCATCAGCCAGGAACATCCTTCTCCTTTACCTCTGTTCGTTGGCAACCCTCCTCCCAAGTATTTACCACATAAAATCCCAGAAGCCTTGGTGTTCAGGAAATAAGACTTCTTCAGGCCACCTTCCCAGATAGATGACAAGGACCAATCATAAAATAATTCTACTTCAAGTGAATAGATCATTATATATGTATAAATGGAGGAATGAAGGAAGATTTTTTGAGGATCACAATGCATAATGATTTTTATTTTGCCTAAAACATCCTGATTTAAACCACCTAGAAATATTACTTTTCTTGTTTGAGAAAAATGTCTGGGGAGTTTAAAGTGATATGATATAACTGGTGTATTTGGCGTGTGCCCAGTAGGAAGCATGATGGGCTGCCATGCATCTAGAAAACTGTGAGTTTTATGTCCCAAAGAAAGAATACAGATTTATTCTGAAACTAGCTTTTGTGCAGCAATATAACAGTACCAGCTCAAGAACACTGACCTGTAGTACACTGACACTAAATAAAGGAAGGCTAAGCACGACGGCACATGCCTGTAATCCCAGACACTTTGGAAGTTGGTGCAGAAAGATTGCAGGTTTGTGGCCTGCCTGGTCAATTTACCAAGATCCTATCTCAAAAAATAAAAAGGCCTGAGGGTGTGTATCTCAGTGGTAGAGTGCTTGTCTAGCCTCACACTACCTGTGTGACCCCTTGGGTTCAATGCCCAGTGTACTTACGAAAAAAGAAAAAAATTGCAGAAAAAAGACAAAAGAAAGAAAAGAATTAAAAGAAAAAAATCATAATTCCCTTTCCAGCTTAAATTTTAAAAAGAGAAAAAAGGAAGCTCCCCAGTTTTCAATGTAAAAATATTTTTTAAATAAAATATTTAAAATTAGTTATCTTATTGTAATAAAAATTTAAAATTTGACGTGGGATCAGTAATTAAACGTATAAGCATAAAAAAGTAACCCAATAAAATGAGCCTTCTTCTTCACTGAGGCACTAATAGAATCATCCCATTCATCACTATAGTGCAAGTCCAACTTCCTAAGTATTAAATGCAATTCTAATTTCTAAAGTATTAAAGAACAAGTAATAAACGATTACACTGAATTCCCACTACAAGGTGTTAGAGAGCCAGGAAAAAAAGGTGAGGAATGATACTGCAAAAACAAGCAAAATTTACTATACACTTTTACAGACTTCTTTCTTCCAAGAGTTCCGCTTGTTACAGAACTGACTTGTGTAACGACCTCTTCTCCATTTCTACCTCCCATCCCGCTCTTCCTCCAGCCTTTTTCACATTCTTTCCTTCCAGAAGGCACTCTGGGCTCTTACTAATGCATATGTTGGTCATATCTCTTTTTCAATTCCTTCCAGGTCTCCTCTGACCTCATTAGCACAGTGGGCAGCAGCCTTGGAGAACACTGACACAACAGATTTTACATCTTAAAAAGCAGGAGAGGGTGACAAGTTCTATCCATTCCTTGATGTTACTATTTCATTCGATCACTAAAAGACAAAAAGTAGCAGGAAGAAGTGTTTTCTGTGTGTCTGTGTTGTTAATTGGGTGTTGGAGGGGGATCTCAACACAGAAAGCCTCATTCATAATGTCTGTTGTATATATAGGAGAGGGCAGCGGAGGTACAGTTAGTGGGAAACACACTGGTATGGAAGACAAGGAATTTAAACTCTGTTCCTTTGAAATTTTTATAATTTTGCTATCCTGGCCTCAATTTCTTCATCTATACTGAAGGTCATTATAAAGAATTATTCAAAGGCCATTCCTTGCCAGACTGAAACTTAACATTGACTTTGGCGTTTGAATACTTAATTCTGTGCTCTGATTCTGCCATTATTAATGAGCTATGTGAAATTTCCAGGCCTCTTAATGACTCAGGGTGCAGTTAGTCCACTGGAAAATTGGGAGTCAAGCGTCTATCTCAACAAGAATACAAAATAATGATGTAAATCACTTTCTAAACACTAGGAGTAGTATTCCAGATATCATTTCTCTAGGATTTTCTACAAGACAGTCTTTGACTCTACGCCCCTAACTAAACACAGACTTTTAATATTCTTGAGAGATGAATAACCATTCATGTTCATGGAAGAGTCTAACTGGGAAAATAATACAGTCTAAAAATATTTAAAACTGGATGATCTTGGGCCTGGGATTTAGCTCAGTGGTTTCGCCACCTGCTGCGCAAGCGCAAGGACCAGAGTTCAGTCCCCAGTGCCAAAAAAAAAAACAAAAAACTGGATCATCTTTTTCTGTATCCATTTGTGATGGAGAACAACCAGTCATCTTCTATATAATAACTTTTCATAAGATATGATTAATATAAGTTACTTTTTTATTATTACCAAACTGCTGCTGTTATATCTGTGGTAATTAAAATAAGATATCCATGATGCTCCTGTCTGTTTACTGCACTGCCTCCCTTCACTGGTGATTACTCCAAAGGAATGCAGCAAGCACATGGATGCTATGTTCCTTGTTAAGATTACATAATTAATTGAACAAATAAAATCAAGGCTAGGAAGAAAGGAACTAACTCCTCCTTATAAATGTTTACTTAATTTGCATTCATGCCCATGGGTAATGCTTTTTATAAAAAGTTGGATACTGTTTAGAAGACAATAAGATATGAAATGGTGAAATAAAAACAAACAAGCAAACAAAACACTGATCTCATTTGTCTTGGTTAGTGGGAAGATTATATGTCAACATCCTCTGCTGACCACAAACAAATATGATTTGAGAGATTTTCTGAATTCTGCTCCAGATTTCAGTATTGTTCTTGCACTTTTTTGTGTCATTCAGCAATTTGTGCTACATTATCCATCTCCTTTCCCTGATTATCTACATTATCCTCTGTTCTCACAAGACTGAGTGGAATAGTCTAGTTTACATTGACTTCTGCCTTCTAGCAATTTCTATCATGCCTAACAATCTAATTCTTGTTTATATAATGCAGTGCATTACATTTTGTCAGACACATTTATAAGTTTTGTTTTTATAAGCTCAATTAAAAATCCTTGATTGAGGAAAACAAATCTGAAACTTGTTTCTATACCTCCAAATTCCTAAGGGGATTCCATCCACAATGGATTCTGTACCTAATGCTTGATAAATGTGTCTATTGTTTGCTTTGAACCAGGTTACTACATTGCCCAGTTCCATGGTACACTGTGTATATATTCAGTATTAATAATACTAGCATGTTGGTGATAGTCAACAAGATCAAATACAATAGAATAAAGTATGGAAAGTGTCTGTGAAGTTGTTCAGTGTGTTCTATGTATTGATCACATTGAGCATTCTTTGAAATCCAAAATGAATGATTTAAAAAACCATGGTTTTTTGTTTGTTTGTTTTTCATTTTAATTAATTCTATTGGTACATTTTAGGTATAAAATATAATGACATTCATCATTGGAAATTTGCATCTTTACATAGTCTCTTGGTTCTTATTTTTTCCACATTCCCCTGCCCTCTCTTCAACCCTTCCATTCCTTGCTATTTCCAATGGCTTTGTTTCCATTTTTTCATTTTCTCATATTAATTCCATTCCTGTCTTTTCTTTCCCCTACCCCTCTCACTTCCCTTTCCCTTTTGCCCCTTTCCTTCCTATTTCACATTATCTATTATATCTTTTAGTCCTTATTTACACTTTCAGTTTCTACAATAGAGGAACTATTTGGGATTTACACATGTGTGTCCTATTTATTTCACTTAAGAGTATCGCCTCAATGTGAATTCACTTAGCTAAAAATGTCTCTAGTTTCTCATTTTTGATGGCTGAGTAGTACTCCATTTTATTAAAAAACCACATTTTCTTTATCCAATTGATGGGCAATCGGGCTGCTTCCAAGTTTTAGCTGTTACAAATTGTACTGTTATGAACATGGGTGCACATATATCACTGTGGTATGAGTCTTTTAATTCTTTGGGGGAAGATACCCAGCAGGGGAATACCTGGGTCAAATGGGACTTCTAGTCCAGGTTCTTTGAGGTATCTCCATACTGATTTCCACAGTGGTTGGACCAGTCTACACTCCCACCAGCAGTGTAGCAGTGTTCCTCTTTCCCCACAGCCCCACCAGCATTTGTTATTGGTTAATTTCATGATACCAGACATTCTTTCTGAGGTGAGGTAGAATCTCAGCATTGTTTCCATTTGCATCTCTTGAATGACCAATGATGTTGAAAAGTTTTTCATGTTCATTTACTCTTTCTAACTCTTTGAGAAATATCTGCTCATTTCAGATGTCCATTGTTGGAGCAGGTCTTTAAATCTGGAAGGTCTGATCTTTTTAAGTTCTTTATAGATTCTAGATAGTAGATATTTGTCTGAGGAACAGCAGGTAAAAAATTTTTCCCACCTTGTGGGTTGTTTCTTCACACTGTTGGTGGTTTCTCTTGCTGTGCAGAAGCTTTTTAATAAGAAGAGATCCCACTTGTTGAGTGTTTGTGCTAGTTCACGGGCAACTGAGGTTTTGTTCCTAAAATCTTTTCCTACACCAATCTCTTCAAGATTTCTACCTAACCTCTGTTCCAGCTGGTTCAGCATTTCTGTTTTAATATATAGATCTTTCATTCATTTTGATTTTAGTTTAGTGCATGATGAGAGATATAGGTCTAGTTTTAGTCTTTGGCAAGTTGAAACCCAACTTTTCCAGCACCATTTATTAAAGAGGCTATCTTTCCTCCAGTGAGGGTGTTTGTCTCCTTGGTCAAAGATGAGGTGGCTCAGTGTGTATGGAGCTGTTTCTGCATCTTCTAATTTGTTCCACTGGTCCTCAGGTCTGTTTCTTTGCCAGTACCATCCTGGTTTTATCACAGTGGTTTTGTTGTATAGTTTCATGACAGGGGTTATAATACCCCCTGCCATGTCTCTGCTACCTAGAATTGCTTTTGCTAATCTGGGTCTCTTCATCTTCCAAATGAATTTTTGGATTGTTTTCTCAAGGTCTGTTTGAAGTATGCAGCTGGGATTTCAATTGGGATTGCATTGAATCTATATAGCAGTTTTGGAAGTATGTCCATTTTCACTATGTTGATCCTTCTACCCAGGAGCAAGGGATGTCTTTCCATTTTCTAATATCATCTTCAATCTCTCTTTTCAGAGTGCTATAGTTTTCAGGGAATAGGTCTTTGATTTCTTTTGTTCAGTTGATTCCTAGGTATTTTAATTGTTTGGTTGCCATTGTGAAACGGTTTGCTTGCCCTATTTCTCTCTTAGTGAGTCTGCTGTTCCTGTAGAGGAAAGCTATTTATTTTTGTTTGTTGAAATTGTATTCAGCTACTTTACTGAATTTGGTTATTAATTCTAGAAGAATTTTGGTGGAGTTCTTGGGGTCTTTGATGTAGAGAATCATGTCATCTGCAAATAATGACAATTTGACTTCTTCATTTCCTATCTTTATTACTTTTATTTCTTTTTCTTGTCTAATTGCTGAGGCTAATGTTTCCAAGACTATATTGAACAGGAGTGGTGATAGTGGACTTTTGTGTCTTGTTCCTGATTTTAGTGTGAAGGATTTCAGTTTTTGACCATTTAGTATGATACTGGCTGTTGTTTTTTAATGGATGGCTTTCATCAGATTGTTATAGAGACCGTCTATTTGAATTTTTTGTAGGGTTTTAATCATAAATGCATGTTGGAGTTTGCCAAATGCTTTTTCTGCATCTATTGAGACAGTGATATGTTTTTGGTCCTTGGCTCTATTGACATAGTGTATTACATTTATTGATTTGTGTATGTTTAGCCATCCCTGCATCCCTGGGATGAATCCCACTTGGTCAGGGTGTATGATCTTCTTGATGATCTTCTGAATTCTATTTGCCAGTGTCTTATATAGGATTTTTGCATCTATATTCATTAGTGAGATTCGCCTATAGTTCTCTTTTACATTGGATTTTGCTCTGCTTTGAGGTCAAGGTGATGCTTGCTTCCAGGAATGAATTCAGGATTATTGCTTCCCTTTCAAATTTATTGAAGAGTTTAAACAGTAGTGGCAGTAGTTCCTCTCTAAATATCTTGTAGAATTCAGCAGTGACGCCATCAGGACCTGGGCTTTTCTTAGTTGCTAAGTTTTTAATTATGTTTTCAATTTCATTCATATTGGGTTGTTTAGAATTTTTAGATCTTCTTTGTTCAACTTTGGTTATCATATGTATCTAGGAATCTGTCAATTTCTTCTGTGTTTTCCATCTGATTGGCATATAGTTTCTCGAAGTAAATATTGATGATCCTCTGGATTTCTGCTGGGTCCATTGTAATTTCACCCGTGTCATTACTAATTGCATGGATTTGGGCCTTTTTTCCCCCTTTTCTGAGAAGTTTGGCTAAGGGTTTGTCAATTTTGTTCATTCTTTCAAAGAACCAACTCTTGGCTTCATTGATTTTTTTCTATGGCTGTCTTAGTCTCTGTTGCTGTGATTTCTGCTCTGATCTTAAAATATCCTCCCTTGTATGAGCTGTGATTTTGTTCTGCTCTTCTTATTCTTAAAGCTTTAGGTTCAGCATCAGATTGTTTAATTGGGCTCACTCTGTATTCCTAATATGAATATACACTGCTATGAATTTCCCTCATAAGACTGCTTTCATTGTGTCACATAGATTCTGATATGTTGTATTGTCATTGCCATTTAATTGTAGAAAATGACTGATTTCTTCTTTAATTTCCTCTGTGACCCATTGGTTATTCAGAAGTGTGTTGTTCAATTTCCATGTGTTTATGAAATTCTTGCAGTTTCTTTTACTATTGATCTCCGATTTCATCACCCTATGGTCTGATAATATATACTTCAATTCCTTTGCACTTATTTAAACATGTTCTGTGAGACAGTATGTGGTCTATTTTGGAGAATGACCCATGTGAAGCCAAAAAGGATGTGTATTCTGATTTTGTGGGGTGGAATGCTCTGTAAACATCTGTTAAATTCATTTGTTCAACAGTTTGATTGAGTCTTAGTATTTTGTTGCTTTTTTTTGTCCAGTAGATCTATCTGTGACAGAGATTGAGGTCCCCCACTAATATTTTATTAATGCTTATTTGATTTTTCATGTCCATTAGTATTTGTTTTATTTAGTTGGGTGCACTAGTGTTTTGATGCATATAGGCTTATGATTGTCATCTCTTCCTGTTGGATTGTTCCCTTTACAAGGATGTAGTATCCTTCTTTGTCTCTCTTAATCAATGTTGGGTTGAAATCCACTTGATCTGCAAAGTGGATAGCTGCTCCTCCTTTTTTTCGGGTTCCTGTTGCATGGAGCATTGTTTTCCATCCTTTAACTTTCATGCTGAGTTTCTTTTTGAATTAAATGTGTTTCTTCTATGCAGCATATTGTTGTATCTTCCCCTTTGACCCATTCTGACAGTCTATTTATTTTGATTGGTGAGTTGAGACCATTAACATTGATGGTTATAATTGATATGTATTGACTTAACATTGTCATGACTGTTTCTTTTTGTTGGATTCTCCCCCATTGCATTTAATTTCTTGTCATGCCCGATGGATTCATTCTGCTGGACATCATGGGTTGTGATCCTTATTTTCTTTTCCTAGGATACTGTTTAAAATTTTTTGGAGTGCTGGTTTGGTGTTCATGAAGTTCCTCAGGTGCTCTTTGTCATGAAAGCATCTTATTTCTCCATAGATTTTGAAAGATAGTTTTGCAGGGTACATCAATCTGGGTTGGAGGCTGTTTTCCTTTAGGGCTTGAAATACATCAATCCAATGTCTTCTTTTCTTGAGGGTTTGCATTGAGAAGTCTGTTGTGATTCTGATGGGCTTTTCTTTGTATGTGATTTGTTTGTTTTCTCTAACTGCTTATAGAATTTTGTCCTTCTGTTAGGTTTCTGGAATCTTAACTATTATATGCCTATATGTAGATTTTTTTTGATCAAGGCTAATTGGAATCCTAGATGCCTCACTTATCTGTATGTCCAGTTCTTTTCCCCTCCTTGGGAAGTTTTCTGCCATCACTTCTGTGAACAATGGTTTGGTTTTTTTTTATATCATCTGCACTCTCTCCTGTTTCTTCATTGACTCCAATCAGCCTTATGTTATTCTTCTTTGCATATCTAGCAGGTGCTGGATTGATTTCTCATGATCCTTTAATATTTTAAAGCAATTTTTCTTTTCCTGGTCACTAATTCCAATCATATGTTTTGTATCTGAAATTCTGTCCTCACATTGATTCATTCTGCTTTGTAGATTTTCAATGGAGCTTTTAATCTCCTTGAAATCTCTTTGCACCTGTTTTATAGATTCCATTTGTTTCCTCTGTTGGGATTCCATCATGTTCCTCAGCTCCTCTATTTTTTTCAAATCTGTGATTTCTCTAGATTTATTAAGCATTTCTTGCACTATGGGCACAATCTCTGCTGTTATCGGAGAAATTATTTCTGATTTCATTTTTTCTAGATCCTTTTTCGTTGCCAGTTCAGGGAGTCCAGGAGGTTGAGTATCACGTTGTTCCATCTTGTTTCCCTTTAGGGTTGATCTAGGTGATCTGGGAGTCTGGTTTTGACATTTGTTTAAGTGTCTTCTCATTTCAATGGGTGTTAGGTGTGCTAGGAGGAGAGGTATGGTGACCCGAGAGGTTCACCTCCTCTGTGCTGGGGGAAGATCTGCTCCTCAGCACTGGGAATAATGTTTTAATTAAAGTGACAAAATTAGTATGTATTCAGTTTTTTAAATTTCAAGGATTTCACCAATTTAAGAAGAAATATTTGGGAAAGTAGAAGAGCACCTAAGTTACCAGTGGATTTTAGGATCAGAGATCAACATTTTCTGTCATCTTGTATTCTATTCATTTAGGCAATAAAATTGTTGAAATATTGAGCTAATTCAGAAAATCTTTGTGCCATTATAGTTGACAAATCAGTTTTAGACCATTGGATATAACATTTTCTATGAGCATTGTAACTGTCACACTGAAATTTTCCTTCCCTATGATTAATGTTGTGAGGATAGGTGGTAAAATTGCTAGTTGATTTTTTATACTTAGCTAGTACTGATATTCTTTATTTTAAATGTCTCCTGTAAAAGCAATTTTAACTAAAATATTCAGGCAAAATAATGAAATTTATGAAATGTAGTTTAAAAAAAGCTATAAAACTATAAAACATAGGTTCCCATCACTGTCCTGGGAGAATCTCTGACCAAATGACTGTGGCTGATTGAGATGGAGTGCACGTCCTCCCATGCAGCCACTGGAGGAGAGATTAAATTCCTCAGAAACACCTGTGTCTTGGAAACAGGAAGCCATTGGAAGGGGAAAGGAGAAGAATGATTGCTAAGAAGGCAAGCATTAAACTTTGGCTGTAATCAGATTTTAAGGAAGTAAAGAATACAGACTTATAGGGAAAGTAAGGTCAGATCCCAGGCAGAAGGAGTAATATGGGAATCAGTAACTTATGTTAGACCATAGAGATGACCTTAATTAGCATGTAAAATGTAAGATTTGATTATTTATGTGATAATAAGTTCATCCTGAAGATTAGTGTAGGGATGTTAGTTGTAGAAGGTGTATTATCCAGTGGGTACTCTGGTATCAAAATTGGCCCATCAGAAGCCGATTATTCTCTCCCTTTGAATGTTTTTCATAGACATGACAGCCAAAAAAAAAGAGTTATTTCAAAGATACAAACACAACTACCAACCATGGCCTTTCATTTATGCATGGGGAAAGCAAAAATCTTAGGTAAGATTGAAATTTCTGCAGTGTGAATATCACAGACTAAGAAATTATGTTCATCTTTTCTTAGTGTGCATTATAACTATGTTGGTTGTTTTATGGGGTAGCTCCTAAACTTGCACTGTAGAAAATACCATAAAATGGATATCATCTTGGGAAGCCACACGATTAGGGTTGTTCTGCAGTTGGCAATATTTTAAGATTATATTACACAGAATTTGCTGTTGTTAGATTTTATATTCCAGTATGATTATCTTCTTGAAATTACATGAGTATATTCCTGTGAAAGTTAGAAGGGCTTTTGTTGAAAAGAATGTATGCTATCTGTGTCTATCATCTAAGACCATGACCTTGAGCAGAAAATAAGATCTAAAGAGTTAGTCTTAGGAACTTTGTGAGAAAAAGAACACAATTCTTCTCATTTAATCCCTGTGACTGTTTTTTTTTTTTTCTGGACTTGCAGCTATAGAAATACACAAAGTAATCCTAGTAAATGGAGGAAGGTGGGTTTTATTATTAAATGTATTTTTAAACTGGGTCATAAAGATATAAAATTGCACCTACTAATGGGGCACAATGTGATGGTTGGATACATGTAAATGTTGTTTAATATTTAAATCAACTTAAACATGTCTCCTCCAACATTTATCATTTCTTTGTATAAAATCACTCAAAACCCTTTGTTCTAAATTTTTGAGATACCCAGTGTATTTTATCTGTATCTGTCCCACTGTGCGCACCAAAATATCTTGCTCCTACTTAACTAGAATTGAGGGTTCACTGATCAGCCCCTGCCAATTGCTCCCATCCTCCTACTCTCCCTGACCCATCTCTATGGGGTCTAGTTTTTTATATTCCACCTATAAATGAGATCATGTATTGTTTGGCTCTCAGTACTTGGCTTATTTTCCTTAACATAATGATCTTGGTTCCATCCAGATGGTCAGAAATTATCAATTTCGTTCTTTTTCATGTCTGCATACTATAACGTGTTATATATGTACCACCAGTTTGTTAGACATCTACCAGTTCATTGGTCATTTTCTGAGCAATTATAAATAGTATAATGAAAAACAGAAAACAGATGTCTCTGACAAATTGATTTCATTTCCTTTGGATGTGCACCTAGCAGTGAGATTGCTGAATTAAAGTGTAGCTCTATTTTTAATTTTTTGAGGAATTCCATGATGTTTTCTACAATGGTGGCACTAATTTACATTTCCACCAATGGGAGCGAAGGCTTCCTTTTCCTCTACAACTCAGTAGCATTTATTTAGTCTTTTTCATAATACTCATTTTTACTTGGGTAAAATGATATTGTGTTTTTGATTACCATTTTCCCAATGTGCATTTTTTATTATCTATTGGTTATTTCTGTCTTTACAGAAGTAGTATCTATTTAGGTACATTGCCTAGTTTTATTTGGATTCTTTGTTTACTTATTGGTATTAATTTCTAAAGTTACTTGTGTACACTGAATATTAACCATTTGTCATTTGCTTGTATTTATTTTCTCCCATTCTGTAGATTCTCTTCACTTTGATGATTGTTTTCTTTGCTGGAAAGAAAATTTTAGTTCGATGTAATTTCACTTGTATTTTTTGCTTTTATTTCCTGTGCTTTGGGGATCTGGCCAAAATTAATATTTTCCTATTTTGAAGTCCGAAAGTGTTTGTCTGATGTTTTCTTCTAGAAATTTCATAATTTTAGCTTTTACATTTAAGTTTTAATCCATTTGGAGTTGATTTTTGTAATTGGGAAAAGCAGGTATTTAGTTCTATGTCCCATTTTCCCAGCACCATCTACTGGAAAGGCTTTTATTTCCTGATGCATGTTGTTAATACTTTGTCAAACATCAGCTGGTTGCAGATGTGGGCTTACTTCTAATCTTCCTATTCTGTTCTGTTGGTACCTGTTTTTATGCTAATACCATGCTATTTTTATTACTACAGCTTTTAGTAGATTTTGAAGCCAGGTAATATTATGCCTCATGTTTTATTCTTTTACTTAAGGTGGTTATTCAGGGTATGTGTGTGTAGAGGGGGTATACATAAATTTCAAGACTTTTTCTAGTTCTTTGAAGAATGCTATTGGTATTTTTTTCCCATTAAATTTATTGGTACATTTTCGGTATAAAATACAGTTACATTCATCATTGGGATCTTGTACCATTACATGAGTCTCTTGATTCTTATTTTTTCCCCTTCCCCTGCCCTCCCTTCACCCCCTCCACCCTTCCCTATTTGCAAAGACATTGTTTCCATTTGTTTCTTTTCTCATATTTCTTCTTTCCACTACCCCCCCACTTCCCCTACACCTTTAGATCTTTTCTTCCTGTAACACAACATCAATCATACATTTTTAAAATTACAATATCAAGATCTAGGAGACCTTACCACAGATTTTACAGAATTTAAAAGGATATAGAAACCATATTTCAAAAATCTGTTTTGAAATACATTTGACAACTTCTAAGAAGTACCTCAGAAGACAAATTAATGAAGCTAACTCTGGAGGAAATATAAAATTTGAATAGAACCTATTAAAGAAAGTATATTCCTAGCTTTAAAACCTACCTATATGACAACAGCAGGCTCATATACATTTTAACTGATAAATTATATAAAACAATTAAAGCAAAAAAAAGAAGGAACACTTCTCCCCTCATTTTAGGAACTCACCATTGTGCTAATACTAAAACTGGATAAAGATAATAGAAGAAAAAAGTATGAACATAGATAGAAATTTGTTTAACAAAATGAACTCTTAGAAGTCA